>JANZLQ010000005.1:21806394-21866252 GCA_026212715.1 Elanus axillaris | reverse complement strand
ATGCTCCAGGCGCCGGAGCAGAGATTCCCCTGCAGCCCGTGGAGAAGACCATGGTGAGGCAGGTTGTCCCCCTGCAGCCCAGGGAGGTCCACGGGGGAGGAGATCTCCACCTGCAGCCCGTGGCGGACCCCACGCCGGAGCAGGTGGGTCCCCGAAGGAGGCTGTGACCCCGTGGGAAGCCCGCGCTGGAGCAGACTCCTGGTAGGACCTGTGGGCCTGTGGACACAGAGGAGCCCACACTGGAGCAGGGGAAAAGTGTAAGGAGTTCTACCCCTGAGCAGGAACGACCACACCCTCCATTCCAATGAACTGACCACAGTCCCCATTCCCTGTCCCCCTGCACCACTGGGGGGAGGAGGCAGAGAAAATCAGGAGAATCAAGAGTGGAATTGACCCCAGGAAGAAGGGAGGAGTGGGGGAAGGTGTTTTAAGATTTAGTTTTTATTTCTCATTATCCTCCTCTGATTTTGACTGGTAATAAATTAAATTAATTTTCCCCAAGTTAAGTCTGTTTTGCCAGTAATGATAAATGGTGAGTGGTCTCTCCTGTCCTTATCTCGACCCACAAGGCCTTTGTTATATTTTCTCTGCCCTGTCCAGCTGAGGGGGGGAGTGATAGAATGGCTTTGGTGGGCACCTGGCATCCAGCCAGGGTCAACCCATCACAATAGGCAAAAAGTTTTTCCCCACTTGCATCTGATTCAAATTTCATTCAAATCAGTGGAGTTTCACTCAACCATAGTCCTCCACAATGTGTGAATGTGAGCAGAATGGCATTTATCATTTATAAAGGTCACAGTGTACAGTGGAGCAGTGTTCTGCTCCTAGAACTGACTGTAAATATAAGCAAAATGAGTAGTTGCCTAGAGCAAAACAGTGAGGGCTTCGCCATCTATGCCAGAGCACTGGAAAGCCAGGCCTGCAAAACATTGCCTCTTTTGCTGAGCTATAGTGTTAGGATGTATGAGAAGACAGTAACTGGAATAGAAAAAGATCTTCTGGCCACAAGAAAAGTTAATATTTCCAAAAGAAAAAACAACTGCCTCCAGCAGCAGCAGGAGGAGCAATTCTATCCCAGAGGGTATCTTCCTATAATCTTTAATTCTTTTTTTTTTTTTCTTTTTCCTTCTCTGTAGCAATCTCACTGCCCACTGGTTCCAGTCACCTCTGAGGCTGCAAGCCTCAGTGCTGTCAGTGCTGCTGAGGGATCTTGACCATGTTTTTCTTGTAGCCTCTTCTGTGCTGCAGAGATCATTATACCCTAACCTCAAAGCATGGGGTATCTGTGGAGAGCTTGTGGAATTGATGTCCTCCAGTTTTTCAAGAAATGGCCAAAGTAATGGCTGACTTGATCTGGTGTTGGTGAAAGTACTCCTAGCAAGAGGCTGAACTTGGCTACCTCCAGAGACTCCTTCTGCCCTAAATATCTTTGATTCCATTTTTTCATCCTCTGTATGAGATCTCCAGTCATTCGTTGAAATAACCATTAATGCTGTGTTAGAATGTCCCTGTCTCATTGTTAGACTAGAAGTGCTGATTTGGTAGATTAGTTGTCCTTTCAAGTAGCTGAGTGGTCTGACATTTTTGACACTCTGTGTATGGGATGGTGCTGATTTATACCAGCTGAGGGTATGGTATTCAAAGTGCATTTTAATTTTACTTTGTCTATTGTATGCAATTCTGTTTTGTTAACAACTTGTATTAATATTTTAGGAAACATGACATCAAAATGATTGACTATTTTTTTGTTTTTTGTTTTTTTTTTTCTTTTTGGTTTTTATTTCTTAAATAAAGAAGCTAGAGCATACTGTTGCTTCAAGCAAATTCTGCTTCTAGTTCTGGAGTTGAAGCATACAATAGAACAAGCAGCTTTTATTTGAGATTGTCATAGCTCCCTTTGGTCCAATAAATTTAAAAGCAAGTGGTTTGTATGTAAATCCTTTTTGTATCACAGCATTATTTTTACATACAATTCACTTAAAAAAAAATACAATGGGGGAATATTCTTCCCAGTGGTGAGATCTCAAAGCAACGCTGTTTTGACTGGACATTCACTTATAGGATAAATGCATATCACTGCAAAGAGTTCCCAGAAATATAATTACTGTGCTGCCAACTCTTTCACTTGTTCTGTAAAAGGGATACAGCTATGCAGCCACAGTAATGGTCAGAAGATGTTATATGCCACATGCAGTCCAGCTAAAATATGGGAACAGGATTCCTCTGCATCGATACAGTGCAGGAGGAAACACATACTGACTTGAAGACAGAAATCTCTGTTATACCTGAATAGCAGCATGTAAACAGAAGGACAAAAATCTAAGGGGCCTGAGGGTCTTATGTTAATCATGTGCTCCTGCATTACTGAAGTACTGTTAGGTTGTAATGGAAGTGTTGCCCTTGTAAGAAACAGCAGGTTGTGGAGGACAGGGTCCATACCTTCGCGTATACATGTGAAATAGCAAATGGTGCAGGAAACAAAAATTGGTAAAAGGCTATGCTTAGACCACTGTGTAGCCTTACTGAAGATTGTCCAATAATCTTCAATAAACCAAATAATTTCTTCCCTGTTTATTGATTGTCAGTTCACTGTTTAGTTGAGAGCACGTCAACATGGTGTTTACACAGGCAGACATTGCCTTGCTCTGTCGGACACAAGCCAGCTCTCATCCAAAAAGTATGTGGCCTTGTTAGCACTGTGCTGAGCCTGAGCATAATATCCCACTTCTCAGTAGTACATATCCTCTTAGGTTCGGCACTGCGCTAATGTGATGGGATGTTTTTTCTTCAGCTTGGAATACACCCAGAGAGACTTGGAGCGGGATAGTGCGTAGGCATGGCTCAGATGTTTTGTTTTTAGCATTCTGTAAAAAAAAAAAGGAACAACATCCAGATGCTTTTGTAGAAGCAGTAGTTCAAAGTAGTCCAAAATAATGCTTTGCTGTAAGTTCAGGTACTGATTTCTTTTCTGCATGGATAACAGTCCAAATGTTTCCTTCTATGATTGCTTAGCTGATCCCATTGTATGCTGTTCACATATATCTGATCACCACATTGTCAGTAAAAGTTGAAGAACAACCTTGTGGTTTGCCAAAAATTAAAAAGGATCATCAGTAAGATAGTTTTACCTGGGCAATGAAAGTAGTTACACATGGCATCAAAACCAATACAGATGCTCCTTTTGAGAAAAGATCTTTTGGGGACACTGTATCAACAGTACTAACTATGAATTTTTAACAGTTTGAAATTTTCATAGTTTGAGTATTAATCATTATAATTCCTCTGCTTCTTAGTAAATATAACCACAGTTTTATTCAATTGCCAAGTGTGTTCTATAGGCCTATTATTTTCCAATAACATGCTTTCTTATATAAATACTTGACCATGATATAGTTAAGACTTTTTAAAATTGGACAGGAATCATTATGTTGTACCTGTGCTTTCTCTTACTGTAAATATTTCTGCTTCCTTACATTTGGTAAGATAAATACAGTGGTGATCTGTGTAAGAACAGAATAATAAAAGTCCTGCGAGGTTTCAGTCTCCACCAGCATCAAGGACATGTGAAGTGCAAAGCCATTATCTCCTTTGCCTGTGAAAATAGCTCTGGAAAAAGCTAAAGCATACTCAGTTGTTTCCAGCTGTGAAGTTCTCCCTAGATGGTTTCTGGGACTGCATGTCTCTGTGAAAGAACTTAGTCATTTGTTGATAGTCTGAGGAGCTCATGGTACAGCTCTGAATCCTCTGTTTCCATCTAAAGTTCTTAAATTGTATAGATCCGTATCACTTTGACTGTGGCTGTCCACTGCTCAAAGACCTTTTTCTTTATGGAAGTGATTGAGATCACAGCATTGTCAGGTTTTTCACTAAAGGCTATGAGACATAATTTAGGACTCTTATGGCCCAGCATCTGTAGGCTCTTCCTGCCATGAATTGAATGGGCTGAGCAGATGGAGAAAAGAAGGCTGCTGCTGGGTTGTTTACAGAGAAAGGGGTAAGTAGGTGCCTCTCTGTATTGGAGGATATGACATGATTGTGCTACTCCCAATTGAGACAAAGAATATCACCACTTTACAAGGCACCAAATATACCCTAGTGGGAAACTGTCTTCAGAACTTTGCATGGTTTTGGTCACTCCATTTGGACAGATGCATTAAAGTAGAAATAGCTGCCTAGAAGGGTGATGGTAAGAAGGAAAGCCTGTTTCATTAGAGAGGAATAAAAGAACTTGGCTTTTGTAGTCTCACAAAAAAGCTGAGAAAAAGTATATTACTGGTTGTAGGTAAATGGAAGTTAAATTCCAGGGTGGAAAGCATCTATTTAAGTGAAAAGATAATAGGCACAATCAGAAGTCAATACAAGCTAACCATTATTGTGTTTAGACTAGAAATCAAAAGGTTTGGTGCTGGCAGAGAACAAGGCTTCTGGAATAGCCTTGGCCCTTGGAGCAGTGCACATGAAAGACTGATTTTAAAATGAATCTTCACCAGTTTTTGAAAGGGATTAGATAATGTGGTACCTATGGTTATCAGGGGACTAGGCCCAGTGATCTGGGAGATCTTTTCTAATTGTGTGCAGAATAAGATGGATTTGTGCAGAGCATCCCCTCTCGACTGGGAATCAAAAAGAACATGATTAAATTCATCATCTTTATCAGCCTTTTGGCTACAATTTGAGCATCAGTTGTTGCAAGATCTCACTTTCCCTGTGTTATAAGAATATGTACAGTCCCATGCTTACTTTTAATGGTGGTCAAAGAACAAAAATTTCTGGAATAGAGGGAAACATCAGAATATGGTCATGCTCCTTCTTCTCTGCCTTCTCTGAAAGTTGAACCTAAAGTGGAAATACAGATAATAGCACTGCCACTGAGGATCTCTCAAAAGGGGGAAAACCTGTTCACTCTACATTCACTGACTTTAATGTAGGCACCTTAATGAAAGAATGTTAAGTGTCTGACAACCTGGTCCCAATTAATACATTTTAAGGCATTTTCAGGCATATTACTATTACTTACGGAGTTGTGGAAGAGCTACCACCAATTCTTCTATGAACAAGGTGCAACAGAGATAACAGGTAGACTGTGAAACCAAATTTGCCTCAGACTCTTTCCTGCATGACAGAACATTCAGGGAAGAATTTCCACAAATCCGTGCTTGATTCAGTGCCTGGAGATATGAGAGGAAATGGGAAGTAGATCTAATAAAGTTTCTTTTCCTTGGCAATTTTAGTTCATGAAAATACTCTCTGTGCCCCCAAATCCAAGTCTTCCTCTGCTGATCTCACTTTCTTCTCTACAGTCTTTAAACAAAACAATGTGATATTACAATAGGCTTAGATTGAGGAGAAGTTGCTTTGCTAGCTAAAAAGTTGGCACCACACCTTCTATTCAGAATGCTGCACGTTGGTGGTGTCTGTTCAGATAACCTCTAGCTACAGTTGAGTAACACCACAAACGGGGAAAACCCTAGAGAAATAGGAAAATCCCTAACTGTTTGTGCATTGTGTAAGTATATTTTGCTTAGGCTCTTTGCCAAAGCAGATATAAATCAAAGATGCTTTCTGTATAGGAGTAAAATGTACTATCGTGTTCAGGATCTTATTTTTGCATAAAAGACACCCACGGCATTTGTGAAAGGGGAAGAAAATTTCCATTCTGGTTTTAGTGTGTTATGTTTTTCTATTGCATTCATCACTGAAAATTCCTGAAAACAAAAGATATAGAAACTGGGAGAGGAACTTGGTTAATTTATTTGAGTTCTTCTCTGAGACAAATGGTCTGTTTTGACTATTTTGCAAAATGATTCTAAAAGAAAATTCCACCCCCAACCCCTCTTGGTTTTGTACAATAAAAAGAGACACTAAAAAAAAGGAATTGAGCTATGACAAAATGCTTGCTGTAACTGGCAAGTGCTTGTGCAAATGTTTGATTATTTATGTAAAACCTTCCCAACAAGTCCTCACTCAGAAAAAATAAGTGCCCAATTATGACAAAACATCTTCCTATCAAAATAAAAATCGCTGATAGATACGTTTCTTTTTTCCCAAGGAGAAGATGAGAAAATAAATGCAAGATGGTATTGGAAAGTGCTTAGATGGTAGTATTCACGTGAGCAATAGTGAAAAACAATATTAATTAGGATAGACTAGAAGGTATAGGAGGATTTCTGCATCATCCCATAGCCCCACAGAAGTGGGTGGGTTTTTTTCATGTTTGTAACTTAAGATAATTTATTTACATACAATTTGCATTTTTCCAGTGTCATAACAGGGGCTCCAAAGCACTGTCCTTCTTTAAGTAAAAGGCTGAATCCTCAGTGTTTTGTGAGATTTTTGTCGTTTACTTCAATGTAATTTTTGCACCATGATTGCAACCAGAAAGAATGGTTAGAGAAGTTAGTTTAAAGATGACAGTCTAAGAAATTTTGACTGATAATTGGGAACTTCTCAAGCCACCTAATCAAAATATTTTCAGTAGTCTGGCTGCAAAATGAGAAGTTAAAAATACGGAAGTAATTTGCTAAATTACCAGCCTCATGAGAGATTAATTTCTTCCAGTAAGCAGTGGCTCAGCAATTAGTTGATCCAACAGTTAGGTTTGCTTACCAAGAAGGCTAGCTCTCTAACTCCCTCACTCAATTTTTTGCAGTAATTTTGTATATTTGTCTGTTCCACTCCCTAAGGACATGGAGAACCTCAAATAAATAGACTGAATTCAAATTGTCCTTCTGCATATTCCTGCAGGGTTTGATTAGAAATATTCAAAATTAGGGCTTTGAAACAGCAGTTAAAATTCCACTAGTTTTATATGAGCTGACATGTTCTCATTTTATTGTTTTAGTGTTGCACTGAATTATTCAGAAAGCTATAGTCTTCTTTCTATTGATGAATGTGCATTGGGAGAATTGGCAAACTACTAATGAAGATTTTTTTTGGGGGGGGGCAGAAATAATTAATAAATGACAAATATTTCTATGAACACTTTACAGCAGAAATGAGGCCGCATCAGCTACATTTTTCAGTCCTTCAGGGGAATTTGAGGAATTTATGAAACAATTAAAATAGAAGTACCTCAGTTTTAGAACAGTTATGTAAAGAAGTTTGATTTCCTTTATAGAATCATACCATAGTTTGGGTTGGAAGGGACCTTTAAAGGTTGTCTAGTCCATCGCCCCCCTGCAGTGAGCAGGGACATCTTTAACTAGATCAGGTTGCTCAGAGCCCCGTCCAACCTGACCTTGAATGTTTCCAGGGATGGGGCATCTACTGCCTCTCTGGGCAACCTGTTCCAGTGTTTCACCACCCTCATTGTAAAAATGCCTTCCTTATGCCCAATCTAAATGTACCTTCTTTTAGTGTAAAACCATTACTTCTTGTCCTATCGCAACAGGCCCTACTTCTTTAAGTGTCGATGTAGTATTGTGTAGAAACAGCCAAAGTAATATCTTTAACAATGTCACAAGCAATTTTTGTAATCTTCAGTCTATGAAAGTATATGACCATCTCTGTCCTATTTTAAAAAGTGGTTTAAAATACCACCTTTTGTTCATCTGCACTTTTATGAGTCATAGTGACAAATGGCTAATTGTAAAAGATGACAACTTAGCTCATGAAGTGATTATTAAAAATAGAAGTGCCAAAAGGATAATGGAATGAGAACTAATACAGTTTAGATACTGGTCACTGGTTTTCTAAAGGCCTTCTTTAAAAACAAGCTTATCTAGCTACAAACTTAAAAGCAGCAATGAAGGACAGAAAATGCACTTCTCAGGTACTCTAGACAGCTGCCACAGGGTAGCTAACATGCTGTCATTTCTCACCTGCAGCAATAATATGATTTTGCTCTACAGCTGTGTTTATGAGGAGGACAAAACTACCTGTGGACAAAAGCCTCATGGAAGACCAAGCAATAGTTATTTTATGATGTGCTAATGCTTACACAGGCTGCATTCTCTGTGTTTGTCTACAACTTGAGAACTTCCAAATGTCCACTGAGAGACTTTTGCTGGCTCTAAACCTCACAGATTGTTGGCTTATTGACAAGATCCTAAAATGTTTTAAAAAGACTGAAAGCTGCCAGTCTGTTTGAAAGCAGAGGAGACAAGGTGGTGCCTGCTTCTTTTGTGGGTGTGACAAAAACATCTCTGTGAATGAGACGCTGATTTTAAAGGAAAACAAAGCAGAACATATATGCTGTATACATAGGAATACTGGTATAAGTGCTGTGTTAGAAACTTGAATGCCAGAACAGCATAAAATGGCATTTCCTGGCTAAGTAATAGTCTTTCTTTAGAATGTTGTGCATAGTCATCAAAGTAAGATTTGTTAATTTTATACTCTACAGCATTTTAGTGTGTGGTTAAGTGTTTATTTTACTGGGAAAATGGATATAGTCTGTCTGAAAGATAGCTGGAAACTTGTTAAAATCTCAGTGTCAGGTTCACTATGCCTCTTACAAAAACACTTTCCCATTTGAACCTGGTAAGTACTGTGCCTGAGTAACTTCATCTTCAGGATTCTGAGCCAGATAGTTCTCAGAAATAAAAAGGCAAGTCTTATTTCTAAACTTCATTTGTGATTACTGTAATACTTCCTTCCATTGGCCTAGTGTGATCTTCTAAAAATCATATAATATTATTGTTCTAGATGTCTTCCACTAAAAAAAACACTTGTTTTTTTTGCCCTGGTATGAAGCAGTCCATTATAAAGTTTAACAAAACAATAAATAATCTATTGGTCAGTGTGAATGGCAGTACCTGATAAAATGATGTCTGTATTTGATGGAACTATAATGCTTGTTATAACAATTGCACCTCACTAGAAATACATGAAAATAAGGATAATGCTGATCTTGTGTCCCCATATGTATCAGGCTGTCATATGTAGTAGTGATGTGCATTTTCACTGTATTTGAAAATCTCTTTTTTTATCTTGAAAATTATTTCTGTTGTGGACTGTGAATATATTTACTTGTTTAAGGTATGTTTATGTTTGTATACAATGATTAAGCAGTATTTATTTTTATTGTTACCTCAGCTTTTATAATATTTTTGTTTCTGTTTGCAGGGGATTCATTGTAAAAGCAAACCTTCCAGTGAGTATATGTCATTCATATTTTTACTACATTTGTTTTTGAAAAGTAAAGATCATTTATTGCAGATAATATATCCACTTTTCTGGTAACACCACATCACTGACATGACAGTATTTACCACCAGTTTCCTTGTACAAAACATTGGGAAATTGTAGGCTCTGATAAATAATAGGTTAATTGTCCTGGTTTCAGCTGATGTGACTGTGCATTGTTGCTTTATAATTTTCCTTACCATAGATGGTCATTGGGAGAATTGCTTAGTCATTTCACATGTTTTTATTGCTTCTACTTATTCTTATTGCCTACAGTAATAACATAGGCTCTTGAATTACCTGAACTCTGAAGCCTCCATCAATCACTCCTCCAGTGCATACAGTCACTTGACAGCGAAGTACGAGGCATTTGCCTTGAGGTAGTTCCCTCTGAGAGGAAGGTTCTAGCTGGAGGCCCAGCTCTCAGCACTGCTTGTCCCCATAGTGCCCTTCCTGGATCTATGTGCCAGAGACTCCACAGACAGGGAGCAACTGCAATGGTGAGCCACAAGCATGTGAGATGCTGATGTTATGGCATGGGGCATGAGCTGAACATCAGCTGTCATGAGTCTTGCTCTGAAAGCATGGTATTTATGGGACACATGTTGAGGTGAAGAGAAAGAACACAGCTGTGGAAGGGATGCAGTTAAAGTCCCATCTGAAAAAGTCTCTAGTCTTCTGCTGGTGAGCAGAGCGAACCATTGGTGGCTGGTTCAAGGAATGTGAATGAATCTTTTTAGGATTAAGCAGCTGAGCTGCTAGTTACACAAACTATGTGGAAGATAGAAGAAGAAACAGGGGTGCTGACCTTTGCTCTGCCTAGATGAAGCATGCCTTCATGCCCTCAGGCAGCACAGGCTGAGGAAACCAAACCCTTCAACCCTAGTCTCAAAGGGAAGGACAGCTGCAATACTGTCAGTTATGAGTTAAAATCTGTGCTGGGTATTACAGAAAGGCAGATCTAGATAGTGGAGACTCACTACAGGTACCACGAGGTGGTGATTCATTCCACCCATTTTAGGACAAGGTGATTTATGTGCTGGGATGGAGGCAACAGGGCTTCTCCCTCTCTGTTGACTGCCAGAGGCGCTTAGATGATGGGCATAAGCTTAAATGAGATGTTTAGCTTTTAACTGGATATAGACATTGGGCACTGAAGACTTTGTAAACTAAAGATCCTTATCTTTCAAGATTATGTACATGAGGCAGAGCTGGTTGTAGGTGTTCAGTGTTGCCTGAAAATGACTTATCAGCTGTTTTTAATAAAAGTAGCATGTAGGATGACGCAGCCTTATAGTGGTGATGAAAAAACATTTTTTTAGTCTTCATCCTAATTCACTTGTGCAACAGTGGGTGTATACTAATTTCCATACTTCCTTTTCTATAGTCATTCTTTTTATTATTTATTATTTGAGGTAAAATTACCTTAAAAGACCTTAACTGTATAATAGAGCACTTTTGCAGTAGTCATTGCTTTTAGCTGCAACAAATAGATGACTTTATTTCCTAGAATTTGCAGCTATCAGCTCAGTAGTATTTGGCAACATAGCTTTGACTCTTCCTTCTCCCTCCTGCTCTTCTAGACTATTAGTAGTACATAAGGGCTACTGTAGTATTTGAAATGCACTATAATATATCCAGACATTGTTATCAATATATCAATGATTTAAAAAAAGCATTACATTCTCAGAAAATATATTTGGCATGGTAAAGCACCACATTGTCTGATGTCCTTGAAAGTTTGAAATACAACTGTGAAACTGGTATAATTTACTGTGCATTGAAATCTATTGTGAAACAGACGCTGCCAGTCTGAAATTTAATCAATTTCATAATTGGTGTAAGTACTTTTAAGTAGCAAACTTTGGTATATATTAACTGAAGTGCACCATGTGGTTATCTTAGGACAGCGTATCTAGTTTGTTTATGAATTTTGTTGAATCATCCTAATGCATAGATGCAACAGATACTGTGGTAAATCATATGCAAATAGGTTTGAAATGCTACTGTAATTTATACTTATGGAATGATGCTCCAGTGAAGCAATTTTAGTGTGCTTTAGATATGCTCAAAAATTTATCAGTGTCTGTATACTAGGTATTTCAGACTCTTACAATTCTTATAGGGAAGAAATACCAGAAAAAAACCCAACAGTTAGGATCTTCTATTGGGTGTTGGCCTGAACTTGTTATTAATGGGTTTTCTCTTTCATTTTTTTTTCTGTTCTCCAATTTCACCTTCTTGCCTGAGGCTTCAAATTATCCATCTAATAATTTCTATTGCGTATTCATTGCTCAGCTCTGGCTACTATTATCCAAGTGTACATAAGGTGTGTTTTGCTGTCATGACAGTTCTGGGTTGATTGCTGCATCATCAGATAAAAAAATAATCTGCTGTGGTTAAGCTAATGGCAAAAGTACAAGGAAAGTATCTACATGCTGAATAATAAGCCTTGGCTTCTTTGTGCCTGGGCTTATATGTGTCCATAATTAAGGAATCTTTTATAACAGCAACAATCCCTCTCTCATGTAGGGCTAATTACAGTTATAATTCATAAACATAAAATTCAGGCAAGATTTACTTATCAGATGGTTTGTGTAGCAAGATGTATCTTTAAGTCTACTGGGGTGTAGATCGAACTACTCGTGAGAAAAGGAAAGAGGTGTGTGTTCCAGAGGAAACTAACGGGGGGATTAAAAGATGATAAGGTAGGAGTTTACTGAAGAATTAGTCAGAAATGAGTCTCATACTGTGATGATTTATAGCATGAAAATTTTTTTCTGTCAGCTCTTCCTTGTATCATATATTTATTGTGATCCAAAGCTAATATCCTCATGCATGATATGATCCATTTAAATTATTATTAATGAGCAGCATATTTTGCATTTCTCAAAATGTACCATAAAATTAATGGAAAAAATCCAAAGTCAAAGAGTAATTTCATTTTATCCAGTGTATTATGTATTTGTTCTCAGTTTGAAGGTAGAAACTGTGATCAAGGAGGACAGTGTCCCTGCCTACAGACAGACAGACAGTAGTCCCTAAAACTGTTTGTACATTTGCCTGATACTGATCCATTGTCAGTAACGCACACAGGTATGGTTTAGGATTCTCCTGAGATAGTTCCAAGCTTGTGACATCTGATAATACCATACCTCAATCAGTAGTAACTAAGGACTGAATTCAATTAAGTCAAGACAGTCTATCCTAAAAATAAGTAGCATCAAATAATATGGTCAAATTCACCCAAATGGAATACTTTGTAAAGAACATAAAGAACTGTCAGCTTTGACAATGTGTATGTATGTATACACACACACACACACACACACACACACACATTACTTTTCCCTTAAATCATTTCTACACAGACATGGGAATGGGCAAGACAATAGGCCCGGATCAAGAAAATTACACCACAACTAAGGAATTAAGCAGAAAACAGTTGGTCCTGGATACCGTTTGGTATCTACAACTGCATGTCATACAATGCAGTCAAGAAAATATATTTTTGAGCAAAGAGGCAGAGCTAAAACTAATCATCACTTATCACATTGTTAGTAATAACTATCAGGTAGTTCTGCAATATAATAACCTCCCAAGTAACTGTGGGTGGATTGATTTGGTGTTGTACAATAACTCTCCATGCATCCTAATGTACCTTCAGGATTATTATACCACCCATTCTTGGAACATGGAATACGGTGTTCACATCTGGCTGCTGTGTACTGTACTTCTTAAGGCTGCCTCATCTCTGTGGAAACATGGTTACAAATTTTTCAAAAGTCAACATACGGCACTGCTCATAAAGCCTAATTTGTATATTTTGAATGATCAGTGTTTTTTCTTTGGTTTGCACAAATTGTCTCCTCTCATTGACAGTATTACCTTGGATAATTGAGAGTTGATTCTACTGTCAGTTGAGGTGGAGTGTCCTTGTTTTTCCATTCTCTTCCACTTGGTTCATACCAGCATATCCTGTTGCCTACAAGCTTAATGGTACAAACCCAAGATAATGGAGTGGAGATTCAGGTGTGAAGCATTTGTCTTTTCTGACTTTTGGTATGTATCAAGCAGGACTTATTTCTCCTGATACCAAATGTGAGGGCACCTTAAGGCCTGACAGATTCAAGCCAAGGTACCACATTTATGTCAGCCTATCTTCATGTCCTGCATGTATCAGTATCCAATCCTTGACAATGGGCTTCAGCTGCAACTGGACACTGTGAAAGTGATGGTCTCATAATATAGAAAGAGGTCCTATACAGGTTAATACACTTCCAGTCTTTAAATTTAGAGCACTTTCCTTCATTGGAGGGTTAAGTAAGGGTAAGCCTTGTCCTTCCTCCTCCTCCACATCCTACCTTTCCTCTGTGAGAACTGTGGATGTGTCTTCCATGTGTGTCAGTGGGCATCCATGCTTGACAGCAATGCTTGGCTAGACATTGAGGGGTGCACCCTTTCCTGATGATTTGAGTTAAGAGTGTTACCCTGTATTTTATGGCAACCACAGTATCGTGGCACTGCTGTTTCATACTATGCTCTTCGCCATACTAATTGAACTCCTTCTAGGAGTATGTTAGGCAGTATGACTAATAAGAGTCAAATGTTTTTTTGGTCTTCCAGCCTCTCCCCAGGGGGACGAGAATGTGCAGTAAAATACTTTGTTTTACTTGGGTGTCTTTTAACTTTCATGCTATGGACTGAAGTGAGAAGGGTAAGAAATACTTCAAAGAAATTGCTATGATGTAGTTGCAACTAAAATGAGGTATGCTGCATTATATACCACAAAGCTAAGGGACAAACCCCAATTCCCT
This sequence comes from Elanus axillaris, assembly GCA_026212715.1. Classification (NCBI taxonomy): domain Eukaryota; kingdom Metazoa; phylum Chordata; class Aves; order Accipitriformes; family Accipitridae; genus Elanus; species Elanus axillaris. Next base: position 21,852,309 of record JANZLQ010000005.1, on the reverse strand, counting down.
GGCTATTTGTACTGATAGTTTCTTGGACTCCTAATTTTTGAGACTACAATGTATGTGAGGTTGAGAAGCCCAAGGAATGCATTGGGGATTAAATCCACTGTAGCAAAATAAATTAATAAATAAATAACTGATTTCTGTGCAGGGCAGTTTGAGAAGTAGAAAGAGATGAAGTATGGCTAACTGGTGGGATTTGCGGCCTTAAGACTTTTTTTTTCTTTTACATTAGCTTGCAGAAGGTGGCTGTGCAAACTGATGTCCTAAGGCTTTGGGATGACTAAATTTCCATAGGAAAATAAGATGAGACATAGTAGCTGTGTTCTGTGCCTACTATTTACACCTTGAAGAAGGCCTGGATAATATTTATTCTGCTCTTGCTGTTCTGGTCTAAAGCAGAAGGAAATCCTGCAGGTGTGAGGGATTTTTCCATGACGAGGAATGCAATGGTGCCCTCTTGTGTGAAAGTGATATTTTAACAGCAGTTGAGATCGGCCAATCCTAAAATTAAAATACTACCTATGAGAGTGCTCGCAATATACAGGTAATGGTTTTAAAAAAGAGTTTAAATAAACTATTTGTCTAGGTATGCTCTGCTATCCTTAACTGTTAGAAGTGTGATTCCTTCCTCTTGTGGGTTAACACCTCTGTAAGCCAGGAAATTTATTATCAAACCCCACCTGTAATGTCATTCTTTCCAATCCCCTTGCATTGCTAGTGAAGCCAACCAGCTATGTTGGCCATGTGAAAGTCTTAGCTAAAGTACTAGATTTGCTGAAGTCCATGGTGATTTCCCTACTGATTTCAGTAGAGCTGGAACTTCACCTTTGGTGCTTTCTCTCCCCCGGATATCCTGTGCACAATGAGATATCTCTGTCTTTGTGTTTGCATTTGCAGGTGGCATTTTAAACAGCTTCTGCCATGATGCTCCTGCATCTTTATCTTCTATGGTACTGAAAAGCATGAAGATCTCAACAGTGATGAAATGTGTCCAAGGAAGCCCATGCTCTCTACATTTAAACATTAAAGGAATTCTGAGTCTGGATGGTAAGAAGAAAAATTGCTACTGAATCATTTCTGTTTACTTTTTGATTATAGCTGTTCAGCCAAATTTTGTTCCATATTGCAATATTTGTGTCCAAGCTGTTTTCACGTAATTGTATCAGAAAGATATTTTTTGTGAAACCATTTTATTACAAACCAGGATAAAACCATGGCCCTTCTTGAGGGAATGAGAACTGAAATAATGAATTTGAGACAACTGATTTTTTAATTCCAAGATAATACACTTAACTTGTCCTCTACCAGTGCCTGAAGCATACTGCTGCCCTTTTCTTTCTTATTCTGACATAGGTGTGGATGCGTGCACACACACACGCACACATTAATCCTGTCTGCTCTGGTACTTCAGACATGAACGACTTCCCCAACAGAAGAAGAAATGGTTTATGTGTCTAAAGTTACAATTCTACACTAAAATAAAATGAAAGCATTCAAACTTTTTGGGCATAGTCTACTTTTACTAATACCCTGACATTCAAGTCCTTAGGGTGTTGCAATTTAGATTTTTTCTGATATTCTTCACTCAGAGTAAATAAGTTTATTTTTTTAATTTGCATAAGAATTTGCATAATTAAAAGCTTTAATTTATAGCAATCTGTATTAAATCCTTGCTCCTACCCCTACATGTGTGTTATATATAATGTGCCTTTTTAAAACAGATAAAATACATGTGCCTTTCACTCAGAAGGAAAGCTTATGATATGGTATATTTTAATTTATTTTTTGTTTTTCTTAAAGATGCCTAAATTATATTTTTGAAATCTATTCCTAACTCATTTCAGAGAATATCCGTGGGCTGGAAATATGTTCTCTTTCACTGGACACACAGCAGTCTCAGTGCACAAATGTGAGATTTGCTAGGAAAAAAAGCAAGATGCTTAATGGAAAGAAGGTAGGCTCCTTTTCTGGGTTATTTTTCATTTAAAAGTTTATAAGCCTTTGGAAAAAAATATATTTTGTAGCTCTCATTTTCTTCTCTTATTGACTTTGTGGAAAACTGCAATGAAATGTATGCTTCAGCATTGTCAAATGAAACTCCATAACAAAATGTCCTTTCATAACCTATAAATTCAATTCTCCACCATTTTCATACTTCTCCCACTTAGCTTATTGCAAGAGAAGCTGCCTCTGCAAAGCCTGATTTTCGAAACAATCTTGCTAGCTTTCTTTTTGTGCCCACCAAATTGTGGGGAAGCTTTTGTAACTCCAATTGCTAGGAAGCACAATGCCACAGGGATTTTAAGTGCATAAATATGATTTATTTAAGTCCAACCATGTCAATAGAATTCACACATCTAGAAGACAGCCGAGTGCCTATGCACTTGTGCACATCTGTCATGGTAATAATAGCAATAGCAGAGTACAACTTTTTACTAAACTAAACTGAGAAGAATTTATTAAAATTTGCAACTGGGAAAAAAAAACCCAAAACCAAACCATCCTTGACCAACTGTTTAAAATGCATGAACATTTGATTTCAATTACTGCTGGATAACTGTTATTAATCCTGTACAAAATGTGTTACTTTATGTGCTTTGTAAATGTTATATTGATTGCACATGTGAAACAAAATTTTCTCCCAAACTGCAATTGCAGTTTATGCTCTGTATTATTTGATGATCAAATGTCCCTAAAGGCAATGCAGGGCCAGCAATGAACAACTGGTAGCTTTTAGAGTAAGGTAAGTTTATAGGCAAGACTCAACAAACATATTTAATGAATTTTCTTAGTTTCAGTTCAGTGACTAGCATGGTGACATAAGATGTCTTTTACCTTCCAAATGCCTTGTACCAAATAGGAGTATAGCCAACATGAAAACCTATATGGAATTTTTAATAGTTACTGCTATCAGTGAGGGAATGACCTGCTATAACTAGACCTCAACTTTTGCCTCCTAAATTACTTTCTCTCACAGAAACTGTTGCTGGAATGAATAAATTTGCTGAAGTTGCCATTAAATGTTTAAATAGACATTTTTTTCTTATTCTGCAAGTGTTTTTGCTTGTAAAATGCCTACAAATTGTAACATTTGGTAGTATGAAAGATCTTTTTGCTTTTGAAGTTCAATAAGCCTTGGGTACCTCTGTTTCTATGCTTTTAGGATTATTAGATAGCTTGTAGATATTTGGATTTCTGGAAGTGAAAAAGATAGCAACATCCTGGATTAGAAGTAATGATACTCTGCTTCTTTTGCATTCTTAATGCTACAATATATGAGACTGCTTAATGCTCTTGTAAATATAAATAAATTTAAATAAAGAATATTGCTTGCTTAACTCTGATAAGCAGTGTTTTTCATGTATTCTGGAAGTCATGCACAAACTTGATTTTATAAATGTCTTAAACAGGTACAGGTACAATTCAATTGCTTTGAAGTCAATGTAGCACAACACATCTATGTGACCATGAAAACAGTGCCAAATTACTGTGAAGTCAAGCTGAGTCAGGAATACTATGTTGAAGGTAGGAAAACATCCTAAACCAAAAGTTTTTCAAGAAACATCTTTTCAAAGAAAAGAAACAACCCAAACAAAAAAATCCCAAATGCAAAGCCAAATCATGTTCTGCGATAGTAGATCATGTATGCCAGGACCAGTCTTATTCTACATTTTGATGATTTATTTTGTGCATATAAATATCTGATTCACTATAAAAAACAGAGACCAGAGTTTCTATCTAAAAGTACATGGAAAACTGAACTACACTATGCATTTGTCTTAATTGGCCTTCTTGTGATTGGCATGTGCTATTTCTCTGCCTGCAGGTTCAGTCCTGTGTGCTCTCGGCATAAGATGGAGCCTCTGCTTCTCGTCATAGTTAGGCCACAGGTGGTTTCAGAGATTGAGGAAAGCTTAATAACAAAGTGTAAAGAAATTTCTTTTTACTTTCATTAGCTAGCTGTTCTACTGTGTTTTCCTGTAACTGGATAAGATAAGGTAGCATTTTTCTATGTTTTAGGGGTAAAGCGCCTGCCATATGCATATAAAAATAGATTCTGCACTGTGGTCCAACCAAGAGACAGTGTGGCTAGTGGAGATAAGTGCACCAAATGATGGTGCGAAAAATGAAATGAGACCCCTTGTTTGATCCAGTGCCTGGGATTGTCCTGTCTTCCCATCTCCAGAACCTGTTGGTGGGCAGCTCTTTCCCTTGCCCCTTGGTACAGTATCATCCCTTGCACACAGTATCAGACACATTGTGGCTGTTTCACACTTTCATAGAAGTAAAGCCTTTCTGTATTTAAAAAGCCTTTTGTTTTCTTGATAAATCCCAATTCACTATTGAAGTAGATATGTACTTTGTGAATAAAGAGGGGGGAAATAACATTTTATAAAGCCCAGTTTTAAGATACTTGACAAGGGTGAGTAAACAAGGAAATATTTCTCTGTGGAAAAGAACTATGTGGGGAAATGAGAGCAAAGCGCTGCTCTAATACCAAGTTAAGCAAGCAGAGGTGAAAACAGTAAGCAGCACATTATAGGCTGATTTAGTGTTCTTAAATCAAGATTTAAGTTTTGGAGATACAAATACTAGATATTATTTCTGAAAGTGTTACCTGGCCTGTAATTCTGGTAAGCTCCCTGGGAGCTAAATAAGGTGTTTCTTTTTAAGCCTAGAGTCAGAGTAGCAAAAATACACAGTTGTTTATAACAGAGTAGTAAGCCTGGTAAACAACAGGAGTACATTTCAAGGAAAGAATAACTGAAATTATTGTTATTATGATTGTTAGTACTTAAATTATTGTTAGATACTAGGTAAAGAAATGCAATGTTATATCCTTGATTGCCACCTTAAACTGCTGATGAGGTTTTCCAGTAGAAATCCCACACTGGTGACATAGCTTCTTAAGGCAAGTTGTGATATAATCTCTGTGTGTAGTATGGGTGCTTTTCTTTTTTTGCTGTTTATCTAGCACTGGATGTAAATCTGCTTTTAAAAAGGGGTATTAGACATAGGTTTCCTGTTGGGAAGCTATTGGATAATTTTACAGTTTATTTACACAGTTATATAAATAAAGCAGCACTGAAGAAAACTCTGGCTTTTATTTTGCAGATTGCAGAAACAGTGATGTGGGAAAATATATTCCAGCTTGTTCAGGTGAGCTGATCTTCTATACAGCTTACAGCTGTGAGATGTTTCTGGTGACCTATACACAAATATGTTTTCAGAGCTGAATAAGCAGGGGAAAAAATGATGATTTAGAACTGCCACTACTTATAATTACCATGTAGTTGATAGGTAGTGTCCTGGAAAATGTGTTTCTTTATAATGACTTGGAAATGCTAGAGAGCAGATAAACATATTGACAACGTATTTAATACTTAAACTTTTGGAAATAGGCTTGTGTCCTCTTCATGCACTTTGGATTGCTGGTTTTATATTTTGCCTATAGACAGATGTCATAAATAGATTGAAATTAATTTGCCAAACTGCTATCCTGATTTTGGCATACTTATGAATATAAAAAAATTAAAACATCCCCCCACATATTGTATTTGTCTAACATAGTTGCACATATTCTCTATGAAATTAAGTTGCAACCTTGGGATAATCAGCTTTTGTAGTAGTATTAGTGTGTATATTTCAAATATTTGTACATGAACTACATAAGATTTTAAGTACTAAGCCTGAGGTAAAATCAGTAGGTGTCCTGGCCTCTCAGTATTGCCGGTGCTAATTTAAAATTGAATAATATTGAAATTTATTCTCATTAAAATTCTTATATCTCATAAATTAAGAATACCTTTAGGAATATCAGGTTATAAAAAGAATTAATTCAAACATCCTAGGTAAGAATCTATTGATGTTGAATTTCATCTCCATCAAGTTATGAAATATATTCTGTACCTTTTTTAAAGAAACAATAAAATAGAAATAATAAAGTAATAAAGAAACAGATGTGATATTTTCATGCTTGAATTTTCTTTTTCAGCTGGGAAGTTTGATTATAATGTAGACAGGGCAAGGAAAATTATATCAGTGAATGTATCCAACTTTCTTCGAGATCAAGATTATTACGTTCGCTTGTGCCACAAATGGTTTACCTGTGAAGATGTAGGGGCATTTGCTGTGGTGAGTTAAAGCTCAAAACAGTTTGTTGAACTGGTGGAAGTGCTCACTGAGGGCATAGTTATAGGAAATGGCCTTCTATATCTTCATATAGCTGTACTAAAAGTCATCTACTATCCTGGATTCATCACCATCTTTTTCATTGCAGATAAAAGGGAAGGAATCTTTAAAATCAGTTTCTCTGAAATATTCTCAGCTACTCCCTTGTCTTTGCATTGAGGTAATACAGTCTGGAATTTGGTATATACTTGTGTTTCTGATTAAAGAAATTTATCTGGGATTTGTGCTAAGAAGGAGGAAAAATCTGTAGAAAAAGGCTTTAGACCTAAGTTTTTTACTATGGCTTGTCTGACCTTATGATTATGTAAATGCGGAATAGAGTTTTTAGGAAACACTAATTAAAACATGGAGATAAGAAGAAAATGGGATACAATTTACATTAATTTATGGAAAGTATTGTATAAGATTTATTTGACTGATTTTTTATAAACAATGAAAAGACAGAAAATTTAAACTGAGTGAATTTCAGCATAGCATTTGATATAGTATTGCATGAGAAACTAAAAGAGGAATTAAGGAGGCTGGGAGTGAGAACAAGATTTGTATGGTAGATAAAGCCTAGCTGGAGGGCTAACTTGACTACTCCTACTGAATGGGGCTGTGCTAGTAGAAAGGTTGTTTAAGGACCTCACTTAGAGCAGTTCTTATATAAATGTTTTCAGCAAGGACATGGACACAAAAAGTGGGAACATGTTAATGAGATTTGCTGATAATACAGTTGAGAGGTGTAATCAAAGTGGAAGAGGGTCAGGATGATTGGAAGAGACTAGAGATCTTCATATGTCAAATAACTAAAGGAGGATGAAGTGTAATATATGAAGTGCAAGTTCATGCACCTGCTCTAATAAAAATAATTATTTCTGTAAGATGCGAGTCCTCATTTAGAAATAAAAGTAGAAGAAAAAAGATCTGGGTGTAATAGTTCATTGCAGGATGATTAAACTAACATGCTTACAAGATGTAAATGTGAACGAAGGTCTAGTGGGTTAGATTAATCCAAGCTAACAGGAAAGTATGGGAAAGGCCTTCTTTGAAATACTGTAGGCAATTCTTATATCCATATTCAAGAACGGTTAATTCAAATGGGAGATGTACATAAAAACCCTAGAATGGTTGGGGAACAGAGAGACTGTCTTATAAAGGAGATTCAAAGAACATGTTTTCATTAGCCTGGTAAAACACATGCAAAGAGAAACTATGTTTGTTATCTAAATACAGATCAGAAGGGTCACTAATAAGGGAAAAAAACCCAGATTTTTTTAAGCTAAAGCCATTCTTGCCACAAGGATGAAGGGGGCTAAACTTCATTCCATGAATATATTCAGGATAGCTACAGTTTTTTTTCTGATAATCTGAGAAGTGAGATTTTGGAATATCTTTCATAAAAAGGAGTAAAAAGTCACCAAACCAATTTAAAATGATCTTAGTAAGATATAAAGATACTATGTGAGCCTAGTTTCTCAGTGAATTTTGGGGTAGGATTTACCTTGCATATTAAAATACCTAAATGTCGATGTCCAGATGTAGATATCTACATTTGAATTAGATGTCCAAACTCTTATAGTCAATGGAGATCTAGTAAATGCAGTCAGTTACTCAACTGACCAAATGTAGATGGCTATTTTGGGATGCGCTAGATAGCACTGTAGACTCCACTGGCTGCATTGGCTAGATCTTCATATGGCTACTGTAATAGTAATTTGGGCACTTTAATCACACTCAGATATATACATTGTAAGCACCTAAAATCAGATACCTTAATATGTGAGTTGAACCACAAGGTCTCTTCCAAGCCTAAGGATTTTTTTATTCCACTCTGAAAGGTATGAGGTCACTGGGAAGATGTTATTCCTCTCAGCATATACACAGAGAATTCCACAATACAATTGCTGAGCAAACAGATAGGGACTGTGAGTAACAAATATTTGCATGTGAATCTAAATAATTAGGGTATAGTAACAGCCACGCACATATACTAGTAGACTGGGTTAAGTGTTAGTCCTCAGATTTTAAGGATACATCCTTTACCATTACAAAGGCCAGGAGATCTGATGTGATTCTTGAATGTCTTTTGATATCCCTAGAAAGTAATGACACTGTAAGAAACTTAATGCAAATCAAACTGGAAGACTTTCTAAATGAAATTGGGCTAAATATATGACTCAGAAATAGTAGGGATATATCATTTAAAAGGATCATCTTAGTCAACAGCTCCAATCCCCCTAATGATGAACAATAATGTAGGTATCTAGTGCAAAACATCTTTTTAAAAAACTACTTCCAAAGCTTTCTAATAAACATAGCATCTTTATCTTTGGTGGAAAGATGTTCTGTCATATACTGTCTGAAATGTTAAAACCTGGTGTATCTGAGAATCTCTAGCTAATGGCCACTTTTTGGGTTGTAGGGTTGGCTGGCAATTCCAGATGCAAGGAGGATACAACTTTGCCCATTTGAAAATGGCAAGTACTGTGTGATTATCCTTTATATGAGTGGTTTTGAGCAGCTCCAGTAGTATGTTGCAATTTGAAATTCATCTAAGGTGAAAACCACAGATTGCAAAACTTCAAGGAAATTATCATACTGTGGGTAGATGAAATAACTTACTTTCAGACCATATTTTCACCAAATTTATGCCAATATAAACACTAAGTAACTTTCTAGCCATTTCCCACATTTTCTTAAGTCACACACAAATTGGCCAGAAGGAAGAAAAGCCACTGAGGTCAGCTTTGAAATGCTTATGTGAGAAGAAGGCTTCAAGGAGAGATTTGAAGGTGTCTGAAATCCAACTTAAAGGAGGGAACAGGGAATTGAAAAAGAAGACAGCTAACTGCATATGGGAATTCCTGTACTTAATGGGAAAATATTCACACAAAGTGTTCCAGCAAAGTCAGAGTTTGGTCTGAGATGACAGCTGAAAAAGAAATTGTCATATTATATAGGGTTTTAGTGAAAGTTTTACCAGGCAGATAGAAAAAAGCATAGGCTGAGAAAGCATTTTATTGTGTTAAGTCCAATAATATTTTTCCCCAGACTATGCAAAGAAGCCCATTAAGGGATTTTAGTATTTGATTTAAAAAAAAACAAACCTCAAGAGAGAATAAAAACACCAACCCATAACAATGCATCCAGACTCCATTAAACTGCATAGACATTCACTGCAATCCTTTCACATTCTTGCAGGGCCAATACATTTGTGTTAAAATGGAAGCAATTTTCTCTTTAGTAAGTCCAGCCTTCATTTCTGATTTATTTTATTGTGGCAGAATGCAGTGTTTGTGACACTACCATTCCTTTGTAGCAATGGAGTGCAGTTTGACTAAATAAAAAGTGTTGGGTTTTTTTAAAATCTATTTATGGAATGGAGAGCACTTATAGGAATGCTCAAGCTCTGCCTGTAGCTATGTCTATGTCATGTAGTCAGATCTATCTTCAAGGTCATAAAAGCAAAGCCTGTTGGCCATCTGCAGTATGAAGTCCTAACCTCTATTCTTAGTAGCTGTTCAGCCTGAGGCTGGGTCTCATGGGGCACAGATTATTTTCTTCCAAGTTTTCTCCTATCTCTACCTATTTCCTGTGCTTGGAATGGTTATGCTTTGCAAGTGCAGGAAACTGGGCTCATTAATCCCATGATTCCTTCCTTCCTTCTGTATTCTGCTTCTTTTCCTTCCCTTCCTACTGCAGTCATTCTCTCTGATGCTATTGAATCAGGACTACAGGGATAGTTGAAGCATATGTTACCAAGCTTTATGTAGTCAGAGGAAAAGCGGTATGTGCTTTGGCACACTGAAGTTCTTGAAGCTTATTTCTGTCTGTTTAGGAAGTTCCAGTGGACAATTACAATTGAAAACTTAACTTATAGCTTTGATAAGGAAGTGAAGATGGGAAATACTGTTTTACAGCTATACTTTTTGTTTGCTCAACTATCCTCCTTGCAGGAATCTCAGGCAGTTTTTTAGACTCTAGCACCCAGCTATTTAAGTATATAAGGAGTTCCAGCTTTTAAGCCACACTATTTTCTTGTAAATCTTTCTTTTTCCTAAGTGACAGCTCTGCTGGAATATCTAAAGTAGATTGGTTCTTTTTTTGGCTCATTTATCATTGATGTAATAAAGAAGTTGGGATTATAGAATTAGTTCTGTGGTAGGACGTAATTAACAGTTGTGTATCAGAAAGAAGCTCCTCTATGTAATAACTGTGTTGGATTAATGTAACTAAGAGAAGAAAAAAAAGGAAAAAAGAATCTCTATTGGTTATTAAACAATGTAATTATATGAGACTGAAGATGAATGAGCATACTTAATATGATGTAAATAATTAGATGCCACAGTGCATCTAATGAGCAGGCCTGGAAACAAACCTGAAAAGTCTTAATTGTGGTGCTATTCTCTTAACTATTAGGATTACACTTATGTTATATCTACAATATTAAAAATATAACATTCAAAATGTAGCTGTGAAAACTTTCAGAACTGCTGGGACCCAGGAATTTGGAGTCAGGTTAAATATTCTCTAAACATTAGCTTTATAGAACATGTCCATTTATTAAAAAAAGCATTTTTTAAAAAGAATCAACATTTTCAGCAGTTTTTTTTGAAACAATAAAAATTTCCACTTCATAGAAAGTGTCAATATTTTGATGTATACACATTGGGACACAAAGTTAAGACAGCAAGAGGCTTGGCAGAATTAAAGGGTCTGGAAGGTTTCTCTTAGAAAATATTAAAAAAATTATTTCAGGACATTTCTGAGAGAAGAAATATCAATGGGAATTGTTGTTATTCTTGTTGTTAGTTGAATTTGGACACTGTGCTTCACTTTGCTGTGTTTTCTAGTCATGGGTATTGTTTGTTCACTCTTCTTGAATATCCAACTGGCCACGTTTTCAAGTTTTTCTTCACAAATAGTTGCAGAAGTATATTTTTCTCCTACTTCTGACTATTAGACAAATGTAAAACTTTCCAAGTTACTTCCTGAAGTAAGAACTAAAATATCATGCTGGGGAATTTCATGCTGGAAATTCTGTCATCCATGTGCAGCTAAATGGAACAGAAAGTCAGTATGAAGTGACTAATTTGACCAATCAAATAAATAAGACAGATTTTATTTTATAATAGTGTCTATTTAGGATATCCTTATGTAGATGTTGACTAGCTCTGAAATTATGGCTTGCCTAGTATGCATAGAAAGAAGATTATATAAATGCTGTAGAAAAATTATTTATTGTGAATGACTTGCACAGCTTTGTTTACTACTGGAATTCTTGATATTCAGCCAAAGGCTTAAATTTATCTTCTTACATGTAGGTTGTGTGCATTTAAGTCCTACACAAGACACACAGAATCATCTTCAATACCATCTCCAGTCAGTAATGTATGGATTCATTCCAATTTACTATACACAGTTAATGGAAAGTTCTTGGTTAGGAATTTACTTGTGGTATACTCCCCCTGTGATTGATGGGCAGAGAATGAACTTCCAGAAACTTGTGCAGCCTACTTAAGAACCCTGGTGATGCCTATCTATCACCGTAGTGGGAGACTGGTAAGACTAAGCTCTCAGGTTGAGTACCTCCGGTAAACACCAACACTTTGGTGGGATGAATTAAAGTTTTACATTGTTACAGTGTCAAACACTGCAGTTCTGATTGTTGAAAATGACAAAGAAGTGGAAAAACAATGCTTTTGGTTTTAAGAACATGTATAGGTTCCAGATTTATGAACAATTTTGATTCATTTTTAGACATCTTGAATAATGTTTCCACTCTTTGTGTACAGATACGAAGGCGCTATGGGATAATATTGTTTATAACCCAGCAACACAAGCCCTAGTTTGGGAGCCAGCCTGTCCTGTGCTTGTCATGGTTAACCTATGCAGGTTGATGAAGTCTAATGACCGCTGTGAAGATATACAAAACTCTTCCAAAAAGTCTCCTGAGAAAGTAAGAGCTCTGCAGATTTATTCAAACTGTGAGATTGAAGGCCATCGCCAAAGACGTAATGTGAAGAGCTAGACTTTGGAATAAGAGCATTTGCAAATTTGCCTCTTCTCTGATACTTAAGACTATTCACAATCACAGTCTGTTCTTGTACACTAACCACATGATTTATTAAAAATGCTCACTGACTCACTATTAAGAGATAAAAAGTGGAGATGACTGTGAAGCTAGTAATATTTGCTAAATTCTTCGGGGTAATTAGGGTCTACTTTTCATTTATAGTAAAGGCATGATTCATCTGCCCTGACATTGTTGTCTAAAAGATAGGTGTTCAAGTCTGTGCTATTCATGTCAGATTCCCTTTAAAGTAAGTGAAACAGACATACTGGGAGGACAACTCTTCTCATCTGAAGATAGGCATGTAAGAAAGTTTGGAGGGATTTCTCTCTGAAGGTACCTCTTTGCTGACTATCACAATAATTGTGATTAGATCAGATTTGGGTATTTAACATTCAGACGTTGAAAATGTGAGATGAACCTAAATCTCTTTAAATCTTACTGGAGACATAATGGCACTTTGGTAGGGCACAATTGTTTTGTACTTTATAAAGGTCTCTTTGAAGTGCCTTCCTCAACCTCGTCCAATGTCTTGAAATTGTGGGTGTTGACAGATCGGGTCGCTCAGTTTTTCCAGCACTTATGTTCCAAAGTTGAAAAGGGTTTTCATTGTGTGTATCTTGAACTGCTTAATACTTCAATCTGAAGTTTCATGATGCTGAATGCACTGGAGTTATGAGGTTGGTTAGAATTCTGGCTTTTTTCTTGAAAAGTAGGTGTCAGGCTTTCCTGATTGTGGAGAGAAGCCAGTAAACTTCAGGTAACAACTGAAAAGGCAAATAAAATCAAATAAATATTCTTAATTTTTGAAACTTATGAGTATTATTCTCAAGACATGATTTGTGAGGGGGGTTGACTCGAGACTTTTGGATGCTTTTTTGATTAGAAACTCCTGGCCAAGTGTTCAGTGATTGTTCAGATTTACCATTTTATGGGTTTCAACAAAGCTTTGATCTTGCAAACCCAAATATATTTAATTTTACACATGTGAGTTGTCCCTGTGGGATTTGTCATCTGCTGACAACAAGAACAACTCATTGCTTGCAGGAGAAGAAAAAAAAGAAAAAAAAAAAGACCAAAATGAAGTTTGGCTGGTAATCGTTATATCTATTACCCAGAACACAATCCAAGGTTAGTTTATTACATGCAATGAGTGTTTTCCTGTATTTACTCATTGCATTTAACGGCTGAATATTAATATTCATGGACAGAAAGAATTTTCCCTTTTTTTCTAATTAAGCCTAAAAGTTTTGATATTGAATTTGGCCCATTTACTGTACTGTAACCTTGAAAAACATCTCTGTAGTGTGCTTGAGACTACTGCAGAGATTTCTCAGATAGTGCCAGCTCCCCCAGTAAATCCACACAATGCTGCACACTAATAGTATGCACATGTACTGACTTAGGCCCAAAGCTATATAACTCTTATCTCTAATTAGGCTGGGGCTTTCTCTGCCAATGGCAGTGCTCTGTATCTGAGTGGACCCTTAGAGAACTATCTTCTGTGACCTAATTGTAGATATACCTGAGGACATCCCTTATGGTCTTCTCAAAAAAAGTTACAGGGAAGAGGTGTTTGGTCACAATGCTGTGTGTTATGCTTAGTCACTTGAGCAATGGTGTTTATTTACATAAGATCACTTACATGGGTAGTAATTGTTTATATGAGACAAGGCTTTTTATGGTGAAGTCCTTGAAGGGTAAACAGCTAATCAAGAAAGCAACATTTTGTAGGTCACTTAAGTGGATCTCTAAAATGCAGTCTATGTTTAAGTCTTTTCCAGAATAGGGATATGGAAAAATGAAAAATTTCTGAACTGAAGGTGGATCAACACTTTTGGCTGTATGTTTAAATGTTCTGCTGAGTTATTGATGAGTAAGGGACTGAAACAAGATGACTGTGTAATCAGAATTTTGCACATGAGCCACCATAGAATCAATTAATTTAGGTCTAATGGGTCAGACTGACTGTAAAAAAAGTTACATATTACAGATAAAAAGAAGCAAATTATTCAGTAATCAAAAGTAGAGGTTGTTTCTATTCTTACTATTTTATGTAATTAACTTTCTGGAATGTTTATAAAGTAGACAAACCAGTTCCTTTCTCAGTAATCAAATAATGAAAGTTTTGGGTAACTGGTTTTGTGAAACTAGTTAATGAAACTAGCTAATGCTGAGTGCTCTCCTTTCAAGCAGGTTAAATATTCTCGTGTGGACACTCACCCAAGACTTTGCATGAAGGTAAAGGGATTTCTTTATAAAACACTTATTAACCGCCCTCTTTCTGTCAGCTCTAAAAAAATGAGTTGCTAATGTTCTTTAGATTCAATATTTTGTTTCATAGCTCTGATGAATGGGAAGTAAGAATGAAGGAAATGGGAAAGATTAGATTAAAAGGAGGTTCTTTGGAAGTGCAGCAGCAATGATAGATAGGACATAGGTCAGACTGTGCCCTCTGGTTTTTGTGCTTAGGAAAAGCAGGGAAAAAAATGTTTCAGGTCAATGCAAACTCTGAAACATGCACTAAACTTAATGTATAACATTTTCCATATTAAATATTTGATAACAAAAATGATCAATACACTACATTTACTGGAGTACTTTTTATTATTCTAGTCGAGAAAAAAATGCCATATAAGGTTAATGTAGGCATATGATTGTTTTCTTTTAGGTTACTTTTAAGTTAGTGTAGCTACATGTTTCTGTAAAATAACTTCGTCTATAAATACCTGAAGAATTGGGGGACCTAATTTAAATCAAGGGTTGGAAGATACCATAAAGCAGGAAAGCTGTGAATTCACCTTCTGCAACTTTCTGGAATGCACTGATCATCTCTGGTTGAATCTGTAGCCACAGATTGAAATTGAAAATCCAGTTTTCCTAACAGATTTCTCTGCTTTCAGTTTACAACCAGGCAAGGCTCCTGGGTTAGATGTCCATTTGCTCATGGAGAATTTCCAGGTAAATATATTTTTTTAATTACATAGTATTAAATTGTGAATAATATTTAAATCAGTCACTAGATATGAGCCTTCTCCAGTAAGCAAGAGAGATGGGTTCACATCACTGTAGCTTGTAAATTATGGCAAAGAGATTTGGCAGCTTGTTACTTCTATGAATCCCCAGTAAATCAAGTGTTTATTGGCATAAAAGGTAACTTAACAGAATCAAAATAATTAATTGCATATCATTTGATGGCAGTTAACTAAGTAAAAAGGCTTTTATTTTAGATATAACAATTTAGAATATAATATATGGTCCTTGTACATCTAAAAGTAAGTCTTTTCCCCTAATATCAGCTTGGAAAATGAGAACTGCTGCAGCTGCAGAACAAATACAAGTTTTCTTCACATCCCAAACCAAGGCACAATTCTCAGTGCTTGTTTGTAACAGGACGCAGCTGGCCTCATGTGAATCTGTTGGGATGCACCATTCAGTTTCTGTGGTTTGTATATATTATTTCTTAAACATTGTAAGACTTTTAAACATCTCTAACTGTATTCATTTATTATTCCATTTATTGCTCTGCAGCTTGAAAGCATTAATAAACTCATGCATGTACACATTGGAACAATTACTGGAATATTTTTAAAGCATGTAGTTCTAATTCTGATCTCACACTGAAGCAAGAAATAAAGATCCTGAAGTCAGATGAGTCACATCAAAGGAAGTGACTATTGAGCGGAACCTTAATATTGTTTTAACATTGGTTTTGTGGTGTAGTATTTGTAGTATGTATATAGCAATTGTTACTGTTAGTATTTCATATGTGGGTCACTGATACAGCTGACCTGGCAAATCTTGCATCATGAAATGTAAGACTTAAGGCATAAATCCATGATGATCTTGAGCCATTCTAAATCCCTCATCTGCCAAAACAAACTCAACACACAAAAAAGGTAAGTTTTCAGCCAAATCAGCTTTCTGAGCCAGCTGAGTCTGTGACTACACGACTGCTTCTTCCAGCAAAGTGGGGGAAAGAGGAAAATGATTATGGGAGGGTGAGATTTCTGTTTCAGGCAGCAGCTAGTAATGAAATGGAAGCCTTATTCCTCTCTTGCAACTAAGCCTATATTTCATGCATTTTCAGTGCAGCACTGTGGCTTGCCCTTGCCCTTGAACCCTGCCTACCAGAGTTACCTTGTTGGCCTGGCCTGTGATCTACTGAGAGGTATATCTGGAAAGCAGGGTCAAAGAGCAGAAGAGTGGCCATAATATTATTTTTCAAACAGGAGAATATTAGAAGTATAGGTCCTAGGAGCTGGAGCTACTAGGACCACCATGCTGAAAGGCACCTTGCTGGTTCAGCAGCCAGCTCCTCAGCAGCCTTATATCCACTCCTAAATGTGTGCTCCTGCTTTCTGCTCCACTGACCAGGTATATAAGATGTCATATGATGGATTTCAAGAAAGTTGAGAAATCTAGATGTGATTTCTGCTGTTATCCCTGACTGGGCCCATTGACCTCACTCTGCTGTAGGGAGATGTGCTTTAGAAGACACAAGCATGCTGTAGCTCCTATACCTGTCCTCTTTTTTGGGATATAATCCAGCTGTACTTCTCTATTTGCCACTGTATGCAGGTACATGCTGCAACTGTGACTTACTGAAGTACCTTTCATGCTTTCAGTGCGAACGGGTGCACATACCAGGGGGTAGCTGAGAAGCAGGCAGCTATGAATAAGGACTTCTTAAACTCAAAGGGGTGGTCACTGAAAGCTGAATTTATTTTCTAATGAATCAGGTTAGGTCTTTATTACATCTCTGGTGCTGAATGTAACAGAGCAGCTATTAAAAGCAGTTTTCCAACTCAGTTTTGCTGCTCAAGCTGAGTACGTGCTCAAGTGGAACATGATAACTACTCCTGCAGGAGATCCCAGAGCTTAAGGGATGGGGAAAGGCCTGGGAAAAAACAGCTATCCTAATCAACACAGACCACAGAGGGCATTGGTGGCGCTATCAAGAGCCTGTCCTAATGGGGCAAGATATCTGGAGAAACGCTGTATTATTTGGCAGAGATGGAAATCTGTATGGTAGAAGAGCTGTCAAACACTATGTACAGTGAACACTTTAGAGAGGTACTTCCCTTCAGCTGTCTTATTTCACATGAAATCTGTGGAGTTTAGACTTTCTGGTTTTAAAGGTTCCCTGTGTGAATTGCTAAGTGAGAAGTGTAATGGTGGAGCACCAATAAATCACAGCTAGGTATTGAAGTGTGTATTTCATGAAGGGCACTGATGCATTTAAAAATGCTGTTTTCTTCCCTCTGGTACAAAGCTGTTACATCCTCTGCTACTGTGACAGAATGGGAGCCCACATAAAGTTCCTGTCTCAACACCATGAGAAATATACAGAAGGTTTTCACCAAGACTTAGCTCTGTGTTCTCAGAAACCAGTGTTCATTCTCTACCTAGTAATCCCTGTTCAGTCATGCTCAAAAAAGAACATATTCATCTAATTTGCCCCAAATTATTTTAGGAGTTTACCACACTAAAGACAGCAGCGTAGGATTCATAGCTATTAGTGGATTAACTAACATTATTTTGAGGAAAAACTATAAACAATCAAATGTTAAGTGTCAGCACAGTAATTTAGGACAATTTTACCTTCAGGCCAAACTTGTTCTCAGCATAAAATGTGATGGGAAATCCAGAATTGTAAAGAAAGAGTCATTCCTTCAACTCGTATACACCAGGGAAAAGAAGTGAAGATACTCATTGGCTAATGTGGTGTGAACAGTCACGGCGGGGCAGGTGTTCTGCCTTATGATGCCTCATAAAATGCAGCAACATTAGCTCTCTTCCTGTGCTGCCCAGCTTGTGCTTGGCAAAACTACACTGGCTGCTAATGGTCATTGATATCTGGGGATATCTCTGAAAAATAAATAATCTTCCATAATGAATATATACTTTATTAATTTTCTGACACAGTAGAACATGTAGCATTATTGGGAAACAAACCAAAGAGCTGGAAAGACACAATACATTTTTATTGTTCCAGGGTATGGAAAATAATAGTTTTCAATTTTTTTCTTTTAATTAGGGAGATTCTCTATCAATCACTATGTCACGGGAAATGTGTGGGTCAACAATTTGCATTCAGGTATGTGTTTTGATTTTGCCAGGTAGTCTGTACAACATAAACAAATCATAAAAAAAAAAACCAAAACAATAAACCAGCAGGCACTCTCACCACTTTCTCCTCCCAGCCAAATCTGATTACTGTGTGAACAGAGTTGGCAAAGAGCGTTATTTATAGCTTGATATGCTGCCACCATCTCTTGTTGAGATGACATTAATTAACAGAGAAGTTGCTCTCCATGATCTTGCTCCTTTGTCAGTGGCAGATAAAGGGATATCATCAGGAAATTGTTAATCCCATCTTTGTATGTTCCTTTGTAATAAAAAGTTCCAAGGTATCAAAAGATCCAAGTAAATCATAGATAAATTTTTCAAAAATTGACATTAGCTGGAAAAGGTTAGGCATATAGCAAACAGCACAGTATGTGCTTAGTATGCTAGAATTAGCACTGCTGAAAGCAGAGCTGAGCAAATTATTTCTGACATTTTTGCACGCTATTTCCATAGCTGAACTTTATTAAGACAACATTAGTAACAAATGAGCATGAAGCTGATAGGTTTATTCATCTCTGGAGTTAATGTTCTCAGCAGACAGTGGGACAAGAGAGACTGACAGCTGGAGCTGTGAAGCTCCAGCAGCTGCCCTGGAAGGCCCTTGTCAGCTTCACTTTCTGCTGCTAGGAAGAAAGGGGCAAGAGGAAAGTGAGATTGGCAAGAGCCTTCTGGGTAACGAGACTTGTTCTTCTTTCCCTAGTGAAAAATCAGGATTTGGTGGTAAAATTGATGGTTTATTGCATAAATAATTTTAATTTTTAAATAAGACATTATCTGTCAGTATACTGTTCTTCTCCCCCCCATCTGATTAGCTTTATAATTTAGAAACCTAACAGTGATTGCAACTCACTAAATATACACCAGACCAGCAGTCTCCTTATGCATTCATTTAAAAACAGATTAAAAAAATGCAGTCACTTTAATAAACTAATAAAGCAATCTCATTTTGTCAACACAAGTGTTTAGTAACAGTTCTGCTGAGAGGGGAATAAGCCTCAATTCTTTCTTTTAAAAGGGCTGGAGGACAGATGTAGATTATTCAGTTCCACTGCAGATCTGTAATATCCTCTGTGGTAAGTATGAATGATAACAAAAGAAGAATTAGATCTTGACTGTCTAGAGGAGAGCATCTCAGGTGAAGTGTATTTTCATTGGGAAACTGAGGTGGGATTCACATGACTGAATGTAGATGTCTGCATGTGAGCTACATGTGCTGAGCTTCCTTTATAGACAATGGACTCATATACTTCAACTAGTTTTTAATTAGCTACTGCAAGGGTAACTTGTGTGGCTAGCTGTTTTCTCTGCTTCCTGGGTGAATTTTCCATCCTGTGCCAAGTTCTGCATGCCACACCTATGTTTACCTTGCTGTCCGGTACATGACGTAACTAGTTAAAACCAATCCTTGGCAAGTAGGCACACAGTGCTGTCCTTATAGTGATTGCAGCACAGCCCTACTGTTAATTCCCCATCTCTGCAAATAGGACAGTAGTACTTCACTGCAGAAGTACGGTGAGGTTATTATTATGATTTGAGGTATAATCAGACACGCTCATGGTGTCAGAATATTCTGAAATCTCCAAGCCCTGAAAGCAAGGTGTTGTAGAAGTTAGTGAGTTCAGAGTGATCTAAGGCTGTGGGGTTTACAGTGAAGAGTGCAGGAATCGGTTGACTAGTTTAGAACTAAAATGTCTAAAAGGAGTCAAGCTGATTGAAGGCTCAATTTGAGCATTGCCAAAAAACACCTCCCCAAACACACCCAAACAACCAACCTTCCCTCCCAGTTAATTGTAAACATAGTGATTCCTATGACAGGTTTTCTCTGTTGTCTAAAAATACTTGTCTGCTAACTACAGCTTCAGATTTGGAAGCCTGATACTAAAAAGGAGGGGGCTTGAATTTGTAGTTTAAATGCAGTTCTCTGTGCAAGCACTTGCATAATTCTAGTTCAGGTTTCCTCTCCACTTAAAAACTCGTAACAAGCCCACTCAAGGTGAATAAATTAAATAGTCAGAGTGTTGTGATACATGTAGTCTGGATGCATATTCCTTATTCATATTTTCCTTTTAACAAAGGTTAAGGGTATGATGAAAGCAGGTAAAATAATCAAAGGCTCCAGAGATGTCAGTCTGGGAATTTCCCTCTGCGTTATTGTAGGAGAGAATGGGTCTGTGTATTAAATGAAAATGGTGGAATACCGAAAACTGAGTAAAGAACTTCTTGGACACAGTATTTGATTTAAATGTGGAACTGTTTGTCACAAGTTTTTGTTCTGATCAAGAAGTAGTGGAGATTCAGAAAAACAGCTGAAAACTCTGCGCATGTCAAGAATATCAGAACTGTAATATGTGATCACTGTTTGTTGTATAGAGGATACTAACCTCATCCTTCATGGATTCTGCCATACTTTATATTTTTTGAACAATGCAGTCCATATTAGCAGGTGGATAATTCCACCTCTACCAGCTGATGAAGAGGGAGTTCCCAAAACCTCCCTCTGAGGCAGATGGTACAGGTCAGTGTCAGAGCTGGGACATTGAACTAGGTGTGTTCAACTCATTGCTGCAATTCCAGTGTTCTTAATGACTCGTCAGGAGCCATCAACTTCTTGTCGTGTAAGATTGTTAATATAACAGTAATAGCATTACTACTAAGGACTTTTGTATTTTTAAATGCTTATTTTCTATAACAAAGGTATTTTCTCAAGCACTAGCTTTTCAAAATCAGGAGATGATGAAAGTTTCTTAAAGACAATGTCACCAAGGGTGACAATTCTTACACTGGAATGCTATTGTGTTTGAACCTAAGCTGTTAAGAAAAACAATCCACATAAAGGTGAAGGGAATATTAAACCTAAGATTTGTCCATAATTTGTGACAATTTCGATTATACAAAATGTCAAAGTAAATGAGAAATAGTCTTATAATGGCATAGTAAAAATAATGAAAATATTTACTGCATGTATGTTTGTAAAATAGAAATTTGCATTGTTAAGTATCACTGTTAAAGATACCAAGCAGTGTCTGTGTCCAAAAGAGCTGTCATGTTATGTTATAAACATGTATTTTGTTACTCAAAACCAAGATTCCAGTGATGACATTATCTACTATAAAAAAATCAGTGTAGCTAATCATCGTGAAGGCTACTCTCTTTCCAGATCCAAGAAGAGTTTTCTGGCATGTAGAATGCATTATATCGCAATGCATTGCATTCTTCTATCAGCAGCTGTGCTTTGGAATTAGAGTGGCTTAGCCTTATTTGGTCTACAGGGGATGGAAATGGGAAAATCCAGGGTTTTTTTTTTTGCATATAATAGCATTGACTTAGAAATAAAACTTTGTGTTCTTTTGAAATTTTATTTTTCCTTTGGCCACTTTTATGGATTCTGCTTAATGTAGCCAAATATTTTGAGACATTATTTCACCTATTAAAAAAGAAACTTATCTATTCTGAATAAAGGAATAAGCCAAATCAGTTAATTTGAGAATGAATATGTGAACCATAATGAAAACAAAACGGCAACCTACATTTGAACTTGTTTCTTCAGGTTTTTGTGGTAAGACATACAGTGATGGAAACTCAGCAAAGGCCGTGACACACAGGTATCCATCCAATGAATAGTTTAAAACATCTTTGGGAGTTGATAGAGTTGTTAATCCTGAAAACATATCATTGTCCTCTCTAAAGAACAGAAGCAATGTCTGAGTGAATTTTGTACTAGCCAGCAGGAATATCAGGTTCCTCTCTCTCCCCTTTCCTTGTCCCCACTGAAGACATCTCTTGCTCCTGTGCTTTCTCTCCTGTTGCTCTCTCTCTATTGCACCACAGTGCAGTCTGGCATCAGAGGTAGCTGCCTTGCTGCCAGAGAGGGAGGACAAAGGGAGATAAATAACCAGTGGAAGTAGGAAGTTTGTAAAGTAACAAGACAACCTTCAAGAACCCTGGAACAATCTCAGTTTTGCTGAGCACAACATTCACATTATTAGCACCTGCCCCCTGCTTTCTCCCTAACATTTGCAGGCAGATAAGTGCCCTCTGCGCTCTCACTCATTATACATGTCTGCTCAGCTGCTCCAGTGCTTCTTTTCATTCCCACAGCCCTTTGCAAAACACCTATTACTAGGTTGTAAACAAATCAGTAATTAATGCAGCCCATGGATATATGATTTGGTAGAACTTGAGCTCTTAAAACCACTCTTCCCCTTTCAGAGGCAACCTAGAATAGTGGGAGCAACCTAGAACTCCAGAGAGAGTAGAGGTGCTCTGAAAAGCCTTTGTTCAAGATGGGGAAAAGATGCAGCCTTGCAGAAGTTATGCAAGTCATGTGGTTGAGAAGTAGCTACCATCTTTGCTTTGAGGCAGTCTTTGGGTTTTCCTTTGCCAGAAGATACCATTCCAAATAAAGTATCTTGGTTTTGTTACTTTGTTCATATGAGGGCTGTTTGGACTGTGACAGTCAAGTCCACAAGCTGTAGACAAATGGTTACATTTGTTATTTAACTCCAACTATATAGGAATGCAATGAAGTCCCTCAGACTTCAGAGAAAAAAAGCCAATCTTCTTTCCTCTTCTGTTTTTCCCCTAGAATGAAGAGTGTGCACTCCTTGCATTGAATTTCACAACACATTTTCAAGGTCCTTAGTATCTTCTCAATGTCAAGTTGTATTTTGGAGTAACTTGCAAATCTTGTCTAACTGGTCATTTCTCATGTTAGTAGTTTCTCCTAATTACTGTGAGATTATTCTCATGAGTGAAGAATTTAGCAAACTAAGCCTATTTTAACATGTCCAAAAGAAGCTGGATTACGTTTCCTCATTTCCCAGTATCTCAAAACAATAAATGTCTTAGATCACTTAATTAGAGAATCAGGTTCACATTTTCCTTTAAATTAATATTTTATATACAATATGCTAGAAATGAGTACTTTCATAGCACCTCATGTACCTATAGAACAAGTATTTCAGATTTTCTTATTTGTAACCCTTGTTTTTAACACATAAGAAAAAGTTTTTGAGAAATGAAGAATGGAGGAACTTTTCTCAGCTTTGTTACATTATCCTTCTTTGCAATTTCCTTTGTTTTCTGATGCCATTATGATGATCTCACCATAACAGACCATATTCTGAAATATATCTAACAACTGCTTTCTGTGTTTGCATTTGTATTTGACTTTGAGATACCTTTCCTATTTGTCTGAGCAGGTACGTGTCTTTGGTTTAATAGCTATTTAAAACTGTCATGTGGAAATCCAGCCTAGAAGGAAACAGTTTAGTGGAAAGAATTGAAGTATTTTTTTTTCCATTGTATCAGTATTTATACTCAATTGTTGAGAATTATATTACACACTGTACTGTTTATCAAACATTTGGCCTTTATTTCACTGAATATTCCTGTCAAACACCCTTACTTCCTGTTGTGTAACAAGGAAATAGTCAACTAAAAGATGATTAATAGCAAATCCTGAAACCATGTGGAATTGCTCATGTGGGATCAGGAATATGGGTGGGGAGTGAGGGTCTGGAACAAGAAGCTGATCAATAAAAAAATATTTTCCATCTGAATGTGTTTTTTTGTTTCAACACTTTGAAAGAGCAATTTACAGGAGACAAATATGGTGTTAGACATATCTGCTGTGTTGAAACACAAGGTCTTTGAGCTGCCCTGAAGAGGACAAATTCTGCTTGGCTCCTTTGATATCAAAGCTTCATTGTGTAGACTGCACATCCATTAGATATATTCTTATTCCAAGCAGTGTTATAGCTCCAAAAGCAGAGGCGGTAAGGCAGCTTTCCTGAAGCATTTATTTACTTGCTTTGGCTGTGAAATAGAAGCACTGATCTAGTCAGACATCTGCTTTTCCTTTAATAACCTCCAGACTGCAGCCAGAAACAAGACATTCAGCCATTCAACTGAGAGAGTATCATAACATTAGTCTCTACACTTTCCTCCAGTGGAAAAGTCTGTTCAGTAGGAAAGCTTGATTTGTGCAGTGTTCTTTTTATTGCAGCAAAGTCTTAAGATCAACTTTTTAAATATGTCCTCAGACTGAAAATGGAGTAAAATTATACAGGTGTGGCAGGATCTGAAAATCAAGTGTAGCTAAGACAAAACACCACCTCCAGTGACAAATTCATATGAGGTCCTGAAGCAAGAATAGCTGTACTGAAGCTGGATGCTTTCAGTGTTAAGATCCTGTTTCAGCTGCACAGACACTAAATCTCTTGCAGTGTATCATTCTCTTACTGGCTGCAGCAATGGAAATACCAAAGAGAAAGTGACCAGCCATGGTCCTGATCACTTTGGTGCTGTTTCAAAGGAAAGCTTGAATGATGAACATAGCAGACCTGTCACTTAACTGCCTGAAAGTGAAGTGTTCATTCAATGGTAGTAGTCTAGGCTCCCATGATAGCCACTGCAAAGAGACAGGTACTTACTTCCCAGGAATATTTTGTTCTGCTTGGATACTTATTTTAGAGGGAGCCTGGACAACTTAGCCTAAATGCTTACCATTAAGACATTCCTGCTTACAGAATATTTGCAAATAATCCCTAATAGTATTTCCATACTTTGACTCAGGTCTGCCTGTTTGCATTTGTGTAGTGAGAAAATTTGCTGGTAGCTCTCCTGATTGAATCCCAAGCTGATCTTTAAAAGTCCTGTTTCTAATTCACTACTTCAGGTAAACATTGTCTCTTCTGATTACAAAATTCCTGCTCCACCTTAGACCAGCTCTTCCCGCTCTCTCAAATAGTGACTGGGCCACCCTATACATGTAACGCACTGGAAGGAGTTCCACTCAGGTAGTGCCTTTTCTAGAGAAGTTAGAGTTCTGTATTACTAAGCTACTAGACACTACTATCCTTGTGACATTACAGCTGCAAAAATAAAATGGTTTTTTTTTTTCTTCTTTTTCACAAGGGATTTTAAACCTGGATAGGTCAATCCTGAAAGAAGGTATGAGAATCCTTCCCAACTCTAAAAGTATTAATTTCACTCTGCTGACCACTGAAATGTTTTCTTTTTCTCACCCAAACTATGCAATAGTTTGGCAATATTGACCAATGCACAAGTAAACATGCTGTAATAACAGCTGATGCAAAAATTCCCTAGGTGATTGCCTATAGAGTTGGCTAATTCTGTAAAGCCTCCATTCTTTTGTTGAAGGAAATTCCCTTATTGCTTATTGTTGGCCCAGTCCAATCACCCTGTTTTGAGACAACCTGCAGTTATTTGGTTTTCATTTCATATGTACATTCTTACTATTATCACAGAGCATCAATATCCTAGTTTTTTCTGGGATGTCAGCATATATCAGAATATCACTGAGGTACAGCAAAAGCACTGATAGACGCTTTGTAAGTAATCTCTTGAAAAGACTTCCAGCTGTGTCTAGTGCATTGTACAAACCTAAAACTAACATTTAAAGTTACCACAGAAATTAAAGCAATTTTCCTCCACTTATTTAGGGACTTATTTTCACTTGCCACACCCACATTCGTTCTGGCATGGGAAACCAGACTGATGCTGCTGCTGCATTTTGGATGTCTTTATTTGCAGTAGTGGATACATTTCCTTGATAGCAAGTTACAGTTGAGTGGCATGCTTGAATTGCCACATCCTAATGAGTAGCTGTGTAGTCACTGAGCCATAATAACAGTCACAGCAGATCTAGTCCAGTGCTCTGCAGGCTGTGTTCCTGACCATCTCTGTTCTGGACTTCTGATAAATTACTTCAGAGAAATAAATAGGAAGAGAAATAAAGGCTACTTTTGTAGGGTTAGTTTAGTGCTGATTTCACTCCTTGAACTACAAAGTCAGGCATATGTGAGCCACCAGAAGGGAAGCAGCCCACCTATAGGGGAGTGGAAACAGTGCTGCTCCTGCTAGTTCCTTAGACAGCAGATTGCCTGAACTGTAATGTAACACTGCAGTCTGATCACATACCTGTGCTTATAGCAAACAGAAGAAAATGCATTTGCTTCGAATTACTGGGAAAAGTTGCCATGAGCAAATTCCCCTTGCTCATATCCTGTAGCAGCTGGCCTTAAAAAATGGTGGCTTTATCTTATATCTCAGATGCCCTGTGAGATTTTTATTGTACACAGAAATATATTTACTGGATTAAGAAAAAAATTTCTCTCTCTTACTCAGAAAGCCCTTTAGTGCAAACATGTAATGCTGCTGTGTTTAGTGCAGTACTGGAACAAGTCCACTAGCAATGGTGGGAGCTATTACTCCCAGCCCTCTTCTGGTTTTCTATGGCTCCAAGCCATTGTCACTATCACTGGCTCACATTTTGCAGGAATAGGCCCTTTAATGTGGCACTAAGTGCCACTTCTAAGAAACTTTAACTAAATGAGCAAGAGTCAGTTCCTGTATTGGATTCACAAAAACTCTAGAGATTACTATTTCCTAGGAACCATCAATGTTAAGACATATCTCACCTACTCTCCATCTTATATTGCACTAAATGACTCAATATATAGCTGATACAATAAAACCAGAAGATCTACTGAAAAGCAGATGATTTCTCCAGACTGCATCTTTCAACAGGTGGAATTTGCAAGGTGTATTTTGTGCCATTGACTACATTCTGACTAATGAAACCTAAACCATCCTCTTTTAAAGCTGTGTAAGTTCCTATCTAAGTTATAAAGGTCCAATCTTCAAAATCAGCTTGGGATAGGATTGTATTCCACATTGATATCTCCACAAGAGTGCTGTAAGGTTTTGGACCTTTTCATATCATAGCCAATAAATTAAAAAACTATTGCCTTTGAGCCAATAGCCACTATTCTCATATATTTCACTTCTTCTAGTACAGGCTTAGTGGCTGAACACCCACTGCAGAGGTTTCCAAGCTTTGCTCTCATAGCTTACATGCATGGATTCTGAAGCTGAGTTTGTGCCTTCGCAACACTTTTTGCATGAGAGGTTCTCTGATGGGATGTGTTTGGAAGAAAAAAGGATGAAAGGCAAAAGAAGGGTCAGAGATAGAATGACTAGGTAAAAGATGGGGAGAAAGTACTTTGAGCTATTTATGGGCACAGGTAGGGAGAAGCACTCAGCAGCAAACAGCGTATGTGAAGCCTGCAGAAGGAAGCCCACAAAGGATGAAGGATGAAGTGGACATGCAGAAGTGGAGGCAGGGATGTCTGGAAGTGGGGTGGGAAGATGGACTGGAGAGGACAAAGACTGTGAGGCAGGAGATGGGAGGGGGAAGTGAAGCCAGCCAGCCCAGGTGTGATTCACATTGCTGGCTCAGACCTACTCCTCACCAGAACATCCAGGTAAAATGGGAACACGAGTGGAGAGTAACCAGGCATGTACTGCTCTGCATCCAGTGCATACATTTGCCCTGTCTGGTTCCTTCTCACCTTCATTCCTGTCTTATGCTATCTTGTCCCCTCCTTCATGGAGCACAATGTCATGGTGAGTGGGAGACAAACAGACCCAGAACGTCCTTGTATGACAGGGAGTCCTCTTCAGTGTGCCTATGGGCTTCTTAACTATAGGACTACACAGTTTTTCCGGTCCTCAGCAAGTTGTCTTATGCCTTAGCTTCCAAGTGCAGAGCATGAATTAGAAGGGGTGTAGGAACAGCCTTTTTTTTTTACTTCTTCAATAATAGTCCTAAATGTGGGGAGAGAAAGCAAAGGTGTGATTCAAATGGGTGGAGAAACACTGAGTTACACAACAGCCATATCTCTTTAATAGTCCTTTCATGACCATTTTCCCCCTTAAAAGTATTGGAATTTGACAGAACTGTTTATTTCATTTTTTGCATTACTGCAAAAGGAAACCCCTTTATTTTTAGAAGCAGAGCTTTCTTTAATTACTTAATATTATAATGAATCTCTTTCTCTCTTGCAGTGTTGGACTTTGTGCCACTCAGCTTCCTCTCTGGTGGCTCTTCCTTTTCTGCTCTCTATTCACATTCTTTATGAAATCCAGAGTATCTTCCTACATCTGTAGTTTCTACTCATTGATTTTTTTTATCTGCAAGACCCTGGCCAGCTGAGTGCCTTCAGGTTGGGCTGTTGCCAGCTCACCCTGGAAGACATGGTTCTCTCTATGTCTGCAGATACCACTGTCATAATAACCCTAAATGTTCTGCTTGTGCCATTGATGTGTTTTTTTATTTACCCAGTTTCTTATCTGTGCCCTATCCAGGATACACTGGTGAACCTTACAGCCATGAGTGTCTGAATATCTCAAAATATTTCTAGACCATGCAAGCTTTTTCTGTCTGTGCTCTAAGATGGCTGTGTATCTGAGTCCTGGAAGTCACTTAACTGTATTTTTGTGGAAATATGCCTAAACTAATAAGATTTACTGAAAGGCAGGACAGATCATTTTGACCACAGCACTAATGTGGTTTCCAGGTTGAGGATAACTTGCTCTGGCCAAGTCAGATCACAGACAGCAATCTGGTATCTGTCCTCACCTTGCTACATAAACAAAACTTCAGCCTTTTTTCTGGATTTATGTTCTGTAGTGTTACTTGAGCTCTGTTTCCCAAATTTGCTCTTTCTCTCTTGGCTTATTTAAGGTATGAAGCTGAGCTGAGCCGAATGAGCTACATCATTTGGGGTCCCTTCCTTCAGAGACTGTGGGGTTTTGTTATGATGCAAGCTGAGGCATCCTTTCTATGTTCCTTTAAGTTTCTGGGAGTTAATGATGAGCAGAAAACTGTCATAAATATCTAGACTGACTCATGTCCTTTGGCCTGTTTTCAGGCAGCTGAATTCTGTGGTGTTTTGTGACCCTCAAGTTTCTTTCTGCAGGCATACTTCTAGCTCTTCTTAAGGGTGTGTTACAGATCACTTTCATCTGTAAGCCCCAAAGTGATTAGACTTCATCTGCTTCTACTGCCAGAATATTGACCAAATAGCTAGTTGCTGCTGGCTACCTCACCAGACACCATCCCCACTTCCAAAAAGGAATGCTCCAACAAGGCTTCCCAGTCTGTCAGTAAAAACTGAAGTCAAATCTAACCAATATTTTTCTGATGCTTGACTTCATGTCCTTCAGCTGTTGCTGCAAAACCTTCAGATGCCATCTTAATGCATTGTTTTTTCGTTTTGTTTGCTAATTTTCATTTCTGGGACCTGCTCCACTGCAGCTCCATCTGGCCTCCACCTGAAAGTGAGCTCACAAGTTCTTGAATTGGATACCTTGGGGGGGATTTAGGCATTTGTGGCATGACCAAAGTCCAACAAAGGCCAGGGACAAATCTATGCCTTCACAGCTGAAGCACATGTTAGTTCCTCACTGATGAGCAACCTTCTGACTTCTTCTGTGAGCAGAACTCTTGAAGTTCGGAAAGCTTTGTTCCTCTGCCTTTGTCTAGTCCAGAAATGGCTTTGGAGATCTGTTCTTGCATGAACAAAATTATTAATGAGTTTGTCTCTTTCTCTCTTGTCCTCCTATTTTTCCTTGTGTCCCATGAGGTGCAATGCCTCCAAGGAGGCAGCCCTTTCAATCACAGCCAGCTGGAACTACCTTAAAAGAATACTTTGGAGAGACAAACACCAACAGGGGTAAATGTGTTCCAGTTGCTACAAAGGTCTTATCAGGTGCTTAAAAGTGATACAGGGCCAGCTTTCAGGAAAGTGGGTCTGAAGAGGCATTGTGATATGACCCTCAGTATCTGGGGGATACGACTCTCTGATATTTTGTTATTTTCTTTGTCCAAGACATATTTTGTAGTCCCTGGGGTGAAACTTTATTGTTCCAGTTTACTTCAGGGTTCTGATCATCCACATTACATACATATTAGTTCACTCCAGGGCCTTCATTAGAAGCAAACCAACTTTTCCAATCTGAAGCAAAGCATGGGCACAGCTTTGGCTCCAGGGTATTTTCCCTCCCTTTGGGGTGTGTAGATATAGCCAGTGAGCTCTTGAAAGAGCCCTGGAACAGTATTACACAGCCTATTCTGCACAAGCTGATATTGCAGACAAAGATTTACTCCACGAAAAAGATCATAAAGATAATGTAAATGTACTTCTCAGAGCTGTTTATCACTTGTCATTATCTGCTTGGTGCAGAGACATTGGGTATCATGGGGAAAAGCTGTACAAAAATTGCTGCCATTGTGCCACTGCCTCAGATGAAAGAGGACTGATTCCTGAATGAATGCTCTGCTGTACTCCAGCTTAGCAATGCTATGTCATCATTACAAGAGAAAAGTAGTGACTGTGTTTGAAGAACATAAGCCACCATCTGTGTTTCTGGTATTTTATAAGACTCAAACACTACAGGCTAATATGGTTTAGATTCTCATAAGGTTTCATTCTCTTTCTCCATTAAATACTCCAATATTTTTGTTCCAGCTCACGGAAATGAAGAACCATACCATCGAGTCTTTCCTGGAGAGAGGTTTGTGTAAGACTTAGCATACAGGGTAGCAGCATTCCCTTATCTCCATCTTAAGGCCTGTAAAGAAACTGCTTTTAAGTGTAATAGGCAATTCTATGAAATTCTGAAAAACTTCAGCAACGTGGGAGGATCACTTAAAGAATGTTCATTGTAATATAGTTCACAACCACAATTGCTACCCCATGTCTAATCTGACAGTTGTGAATTTTTGTGAAGGGTGTGTGTTTGTTCATGTGTGTGAAGCGTGAGACAAAGGGAGACAAAGAATGAACATCACAGGAAACTTTCTCTTGCATATTACCTGCCCTGTGAACCTCTGCTTGACAGCAACAATAGCTATGCCTGCCAGAAACAACATCGTTCACTGCTCACTTAGTATTGTCATGAAGAAAACAGACTTTGTTCCACCCGAGGAAAGTACGCCTCTGCTCTGTAAGTCATCTGTAGTAATTAGTAGTAAATCCCAGTCAAATATGGATTCCATTTGTCTTTTGTGCTGTTTTTTGCTTGGCAATATACGCACACTACTGAGTTTCATTTCCCAGAAGCACAAAAGCTCTTAATTCTCCTGTGAAGTCCAGTGATTCATTTCCAGGTAAATGGAGAGCAAGTTTTTAGACTATGAGACATACAGAACAGCTTTGAAATGTGGGTAATTATAGGTTTTGTTCAGACAGTACAAATAATACATATGGTATAGAAGCATGAGAAATCAAAGTCTGTTCCTCACTAGACAAATTTGGATGGGCTCTGGATCAGGACATTATGAGCTTCCATGCTTTTGCTGTCATCCTTGCTAGCTCCCCTAAAGGCTTGACTTTAGGTCTCCATTGAGATAAGTCAGGACAGGATGCAGTTGTGATATTTTGTGGGGGTAGCTACTTTTTCACAGTTGCCAGGACTGTGGCCTCTGACAAAGAAGCTCCTCCTTCAACCATGTTGTATCACATGGTAAGACAAACCGCTTCCCTTTATGCCATCTCAAAATCAAGTGCATCCTGGGGGAGGATTGTGGGGCTGGAGCTAGAGGCACACATTCCCTTTTTGCCACACAACACTGCATTTTCTCTCCTATTCTTAGGGCCTAGCTGGTTGGCATCTGGGAAACTGGGGCTGAGGAGCCAGAAGAGGCAAGAAGTATTGTCTGGGGAATGAGAGAATCACAGACAGAGGTAGGAAAAGGTAAATCTTTTCCCCTGTAAATCCCATTCTTCCTTATCTGTTGTAGAGCACTCCAAAACCCAATCTTGATGAGTCAGCCAGGATTTTAATGCACACTGTCAGCAGAGCTTCTCTGCACCATTACCTTTTTCGCATTTCTATCCAGTCACCTCAGGCTTCCCTGGCTTTGTATAAGGACATATGAGAGTTTGTACTGAGTCAAATCAAAGGCTCATCTAGCTTGTATTCTGTCTTCAACAGGTACATCTGCAGATAACCAGAACAAACTATAGGGTGACATTCCCCAAGCTCAATTCTCATGTCTTAAAAATTTGATAATTTTTTTGGTGTGTTTAGTATCTCCAGAAGGGTTTTTCCTACAGGAATTTACCTAAGTCTTTTTTTGAACTCATGTAAACTTTTCAAATTTTCTATTGGTTATGGCAAGGGACTCTAAAGTTTAAGCGAGTGGTATGTGAAGTATCTGTCTTTGCTTTAAACCTGTCACCAGCCACTATGTCATTCACTTAGCTCTAGCTGTCCTATAGCTCTTGTGTCATAAGGGATAATGAAGTTTCTCTGTACTTATTTTCTCACACTTCTTATGCTTTATTGACCTCTATGTTATCCTCTCCTGATCTTTTTGCCAGTCTGAAGAATCCAGGTCTATTTAATCTTTCTTTATATGGAAATCACTGGAACAGTGTACAGTATTCAAAACATGAGTGCTTCATGAATTATGACTAGTGGCCTAGTCATGTTCTGTCCTGTTCTCTGTTCCCTGCCTCATAATGCAGACAACTACATGCTTGTTTTTAATCAGTACTGCTAAGTACTGAACTGTTGACAACATGAAACTGTTAGAAATCCGAGATCTCATTCCTTAGTGCTTATGGCTAAACCAGAGTTTAGCACTATATTACGAAAAAATGCAGCTTTATGCTCTGTGCAGAACCTGCTTTTTGTAGACTGGACAGAAGAGAGAAAGTGTTTGTTATAACTTCTTTAACTAAGCAAAAACCAGGAGGATAAAAAAGACAACTTCTGGCACTTCCCTTGTGTTAGGCAGTTTTTGGTAACACTTCCATGTATGTTAATATGTTTCTCTGCCAAACTGCAGGGAAGACCCATCTGGAGGATGTTCAGTCTGTACCTGGATGTTTGTATAGTAAGTAGGTTGTCATATATGGAGGCACCCATGCACTGTTATAACTCTGTGCTCTTTATATAGTCACATTTTAAGGGAAAATGGTCCTGATCCTTCAGTCCAAATTACTGCTATCTAGAGCAGGCTGTATGTGCTGTATCATATAGCGACTATAATATTTTTCTGCAAGATAGGTATCTTTAGAAAAGTTTGTCACCTACTCATTATGGTAGCTTTTGTTTTCACAAGTCTACTGAGTCACTGTGAGGCAGCACAGGATACATTCCGCATGTAGTTAAGGTTTCATGGTAGAGGTGGTGACAGTGGTGGTGAGGTCAATGGTGTTTTCTGTAGCTGTGAAGTTAGGATTCTTTTTTCCCACGCACATCACTTTATTTATCAGCACTGAATATCACCTAACATTTTATCATCAGCTGCTCACTGTTGTGAAACCCATTTGTAATTTGTCATATTCAGGTTGAATACCTTAGGATCATCAGCAAATGGTTTATATCTGAACCTAGATGATTTATAAGCATGTTGAGAAACCATCATGTGCTCCCTCTACAACAGTAAAAATTTACATGAATATTTCTTCTTAAATTGTTGTATACCTTTTTGATGCCCTTTACCTCATCCCCAGCTTTTTGTCATTAGAAGACATCATTGTCTTCAGATAGATTGCTGAATAGCACCGCTGGGGCCAAAAATGAAAGCTGTGGAATGGAATTGCACTGGCTTGCAATTAGCCATGGAGTGCTCCGAAGGGAAGTGCTCTGCAGTGACTATGTCTCCCTGTATTTATTTCTTAATTTATGCAAAGTACTGTTTGCTTTGGATTAGTCATTCTCCTTCACTTTCTCAGCCATTCTCCTTCACCTTCTCAGCTGTGATCTTTATCAAGCATTTCTTAACAGCTGTGTAGATTGAGCATTTATTTGATTAATTGTGAAAAACTGAGCACAGTGTTCAAACTGTAATGACTGGTAAGGAAAGAAAAGACTACCTGTTGGGCCTAGGGTCAGGTCTTGCTGCATTTGGGAGTCTGATGGGGGAATTTCAACTTGTGTTGAAATGTACTTCCACAATTGCATGGTTCCTCTGAAACTGCATAGTGAAATTCTCCATGCAATATCCAGGACACTTAGTTATCTGCTTGTTTGTTTGTTCATTTGTTTGTTTATTCATTCCTTGACATCTGTCAGTCTCTTTGATCTTCAAGACAGACCATTTGGAGAACTCTCTGGACACCATTGCTCTGTGTGTTTTCAAAGCCCAGTGGGACTTGTCAGCAGAAACTCAGCTTCTCTTTCCTCTTAAGGACATAGAGAAGAAGAAACAGAAGCCTTCCCTCTCCTGGTGTACTTGAATACTGAAGGTTACAGTATGACGGCTTGGAAGTTAGCTTATTCAGTAGGATGTGAAGCCAGATGACTGCTAACGCCATGTGTGTCTGAGCTCTGGTATTGACTTTTTGTACTGCCCCATTTCCAGAATTTGGGAATTGCACAAAGCACTTTTTGGGTCCGACAGAGAATAGGAGGGGAAAGAGGGACTCCCATCCATGTATGCAATAAGAAATGCAAAGCAGGGGCTTGAGGTATAGTGAGGAGAACAAACAAGGCTGGAAATTCCCCCCAGGGACTGATGAGATTGAACCTCAACACAAACTTGTTATGGCCAACACCTGAACACTGATGTGCCTGAGCTGCCTTTGCCTAGCAATTCAGTAACTCATGGGAAGGAACAGGAGTCTCCTGGTCAGAGCCCAAGAGCTGGCACCTGTATACATGGCTATGCTGTGGTACCTGTAAAGGTAGAACCACAGCTTTGGCGGGAGTGACTCTAGGACAGGTGGGGAGTGCAACATTTTTGCTGACTGTACTGAAAACAGACTGCAAAACCTGGGGCTTGGGCCAGCTTGCAGACCTAGAGAATCTACTGTGTGCCAGGAAATGCCTTCAAAGAATTTATCTAGAAAAGACAATAGATAATAGGTACATGAAATGCTCTACCCTCCTGTTCTAACATGCATTTCATAAAGCAAACACATACATATGCAATATCGACTAACACATGGGGTACAGGGAGCAGGCCTGGGTGAGGGTCTGTTTGGGCTATTGCTCATTCCAGAGGAGAGCTGTTAATCCTGAGGTAGAGCGATTACCCTGGGGGTGACTTCCATGCTGCTTCACTGGAAAAGAAATACGGGTTCATAAAAGCAAATGAAAGCTAATTACAGATTAATCAGTATATTGTGGTGCTTCATGATATTATTTACTGGGAATAATTTTCCTCATGAAAAGCAGGGGTGGCTGTTGCACTCTTCATAGATGTGGCTCCTCTGGTTTCCCTAGTGTTACTCCACATACAGCTTTCAGAGGAAAGATTGGCACATGGTCATGAATCATCATAGAAGTTTTTGCAAAGCTTGAAATCTACAGTTCCCTAATATTTTTTCTGTCAAGGCAGCTAAGTAAATTTTTCAGACCTCTTTTGTTTCTCATCTCTCTTCAGACACCAATTTCCTACCTTCTGTCTGACACTTTCTCTGAAGCTTCTGTCTACTGTAGATCACCCTCAGCAGTTTCCTTTTCATGATGCTTCTGTTTCAGCTCCAGGGTTCCTAAAACGTTCTTCCAATCTGAACATGAAACCACAGTCAGAACAACAATTATTGCCGTTCTTACCTCACAGCTTTTTAACTCTGAATTTTTTACTAACTTTATTTTACTTGTTAATCAGCAATATCAGACCCTGCTGGAGGTACTTCCACTTTGCAAAGACAAGAATGGGGAGGTGAATGCAAGTTTGCAAATGCTTTTTTTTTTGCTATAAAAATCTCAATTCCATTTAGATGCAAGGGGAACAAAAAGGAGAAGAATGCTAAAGTGATATATAAAAGACAGGAATGTGCATGAGGGGAATGTGCAACCTATGACTAATGCGGTACCTTTTGAAACAAAATACAAAGGATATATCTGCTGTCAGATTATCCCCTCCTATGAGGTAATGACTGAGGTATGAATTGCAGAGCCAAGTCTTCGGGGACCACACATGCACACACTAAGAGGTAATTTCTAAGGAGGGGGAATTGCTTGATTGTGAATCCTGACTTTGAAAGTGACTTGGGTTTACTGCCTTGGTTCTTATTACAGAGGTATTAGTTTGTATTAATACTTCTCCCAGTATTGCACAAAGAATTATCTCCTGGTCTGTTCACAGTGTCCTTGGATCCAGCCATGCAGACCAAAGATTGGCTTCCACCTCTGTACCCTCTCTAGCCCTTCTCATAGCTTCCATTGGGGGAAAAAAAAAGCCCACAGACAAAATATCATTTTATTGCATTGTGATGACATGCTCTTTTCCTACCTATTTTGACAGAGATATTAAAATGTTTATTTTGCTCTACACATTCCTTGTGGTGAGAAACTGGCTTCAGAAGCAGTTTCTGCCTTTTCTTCTTCTCAGTTATCTATTTTACGTCAGTAATTTGTTACCTGGTTTACTTTAGTCATTTGTATCCTCCAACTGTTTATGTGGAAAGACATAATTTGTCATTGGGTAGGAAGAGGGACATAGTATCAGTGTTTGTCTTTCAGGTAAATTTTAATTTATTCAAAGTTGTCTTTCAGAATTGCTTCGCTATCAGGCAGGAATCTAAAAGTTGAAATCAGTCATGTTTTCTTAACTCTTTCATTATCTCTTTCCTCATTTATTTTTCTCTAGGCCTCCTTGAAAATTGTTCCAGTCCTTAAACTGTGTTAACTTCAGGCTGAGTTCATGGACTCATTTATAAATGGAACTTCACCACCAGTAACAACCATTTCAATATAAATTCTCATTCCAGACTTTGATTTTTAGCTGCAGCTGATTATATAAGAGGATGCTTTGGGGTGATTCCAAGTGCTCTTTCAAGCAGACAATATGAACAAGAAAATTATGTCAGAGACTTCAGGGGGAGAATTCATATAACCAATGCCTGTGCCATGGTGGCTGTGCCACCACAGGGAACAGCCTGTTACTGCGTCCGGGTAATTGTTACTTCCTTGGCTCTAATGGCTGCGCAGCATGTCAGGGGGCTGAGCCTTGGCCTGGAAGTAACGATAACCAAGGTTATGATCTGACACACAACCCATTCTAAAACTGCTTATCCTTGGCCACTTTCCAGTTACAACACAACTTTTTTTCATTTTCAGAGGAGGGTCGGTCACTCAGGGAAAGTAAACCAGCTAATTCTAAAAGCACAACCTGTCCCCAGTTTCCGATAAGAAAGCTAGGCAAATATAATATAGACTGTAATCTGTGTAAGTTTGTAGAAAAGTTGGGAATTTCCACTTGACAAACACTTCTGAAAACTGGTGCAATAATCATGAATGATGAATCCTGTGAAGAATAAAACCAAAAGGAACAACAGTTTCCAGTAAGGCTGTCATGATAAGACTAAGTCAGCCAGTGCTGGGAACCCCTGACAGAACTAGAGAGCAACACAGTGAGAAAGGGAGAAACTACCACAATACAGCAAATGCCATTAGTGACAATCATCTTTCATGTGGGTGTGTGAGGAAGTGTGACTTCCTCTTCTCTGCTGGTTATGGGCTATTTCAGATGAGAAACCCCCTTGGAATTTGCATAGATAACACCGAGCAAATTGGCTTTTGCAGGCTGGGATCTTTCTGTGCTCCCTGAGGGTAACACACAGATCTGAAATGATTTCACATTTATTACATTGTTTATTGCTGTTGCTCTGAACCATAGTTCTCTGTAAGGAGTCACCAGTCAGTCAGGCTAAGCTTTAAACACAAAAGTGCGTTAAAAAAAAAAAAGTGATTCCTCAAGATGTCTCCAAGTAGATTACAGACCTGTATCTACAAGATTTTGTGCAAAGTCTTGGTTATAGTAACTAGTGTTTCTACAAAGACAGTGAAGATGACATGCTTGTACAGAGCTGGAATTTGGCTGTGAAACAGCAGTCCATCTCACATATTTATTGGTCCATAAAAATTATAGGCATAAAACCAGCCTTCTTTTGGGTTTTTATGAAATCTGTTAAAAAATCCAACACTATAAAAATGTGATATAATTTGTGACATCCTTTAAGTTACCAAAAAAAGACTGAATCAGGACAAACCAACTGAAATTTAAACATACTGTCTATGCTGCTGCCAAAAATATAAAATCATGCTTGAGTGCCACAGCCTTGTTTTATAGCACATGCCTGAAGATAAATTTTATGGTTCAGATAAGGCCTTTTGAAAACAGACATTTATGAATCTTTTATTACAGGGGACTGTTCACTGGGCACCACTGTAATAAAATCGTATCTCAGCAAAACAGATGATAGTGTCACTTTGACTGTTACCATGCAATAGAGTGTTGTTTCAAAGCCTGGCCACAAACCATACACAAAAATGCTCCAGTTTGGAATAGCAAAGGTTTACGTTATCCTTTGTGCAGAAATTGTACATGCCCTTCAAGTCCAGTTGTTCTAAAATTGAAAGTGAAATTTTCACATTGGAAAGTTTTGGCTTTAAAGAACCTGAGAGCTAAGCATGGTTTGACTCTAGAGTCCAGTTCTCCAGTCCACAGGGAGTTCCCAAAGGCGATGATGGACCATTGTTAAACGTTTGATTACAACCTGAAGGCACTATTGCTGCTAAATGCAGAAGGACAAAGGAGAGAGCCTTTGATCAGTCACTCTGTTTAGTTTTAGTTTCACTCCATGGCTCTGGTTTGGCCCTCTCCTATCTGCTTTAGCTAGGACAAAGCCCAGGCATAGTCCTGAGGACAGCTGACTCCAGGCTCTTTACCCAAAAGGTAGTATGTATGGGACTACCATGGCTTTGGTTCTCTTCCCCTGTACAGTCTTTCTGTAATATATCAGCATCTTTTGCCCTTTCACTCAGCTCCACACATTGCTATCGTGTATCCCTGGGCATGCAATACACACCCTTCAGTGCTTGCTATGAAAACATCCTGATGGACTGCAAACCACTTCGTCCATTATTTTGAACACTGAACTGAAAGCAGCAGACCAAATAGCAGCAGTATCTTAGAACTGCCAGTGTACCACCGAGGCACAAGGAGATCTGCTCTGAAGGGAGCTAACCTTTAGCGGTGTGGGCATGAGCCAGCCTACACTACTTAAGAGACTTTTACTTAGCAATAGTAAACTAAAAGCAAACAGCAAGCAAGCTAAACAGGGCCAAGACATTGGCTTGAGAATCTATCGTTTGTACTGCTTGGTGTTCACTACCCCTCTACCTGGCCCAGTTTTGGTACACGACCATTAATTAACTAGCACTCCCTCAGATGATGGCCAGGAGTGGCTGGAGGGCTAACACGCGGCCAGGGGCTGGATGCAGTATGTGGTCTAGTGAAAACTGTGCTGTGGAAAGGATCTAGCTATGCTGTTGCAAGCAAGCCAGGCTGTCCCATTTGTTTCCAACGTCAGAAAACATACCCCAGTTGTCCAGCTTAGTAATACAGATGTGGTCAGTATTTCATAGCAATCAGCACTATGGTGTAAAAGGAAAACACTACAAAGCTGTTTAAATACGGTAGTTTCTTCTTCGCTGTAATGTCTTTTTGTAACTTTGTGACCTATTTGGCTGAATTCAGTATGTTTTTAGTGCTGTTAAACAGAACCCAGTTTCAATCCTAAGCAGACTTCCAACATTTCAACATTTGTTTTTGTTACACATAAAGAAAAAATGTGAGCATATAGTTCTTCAGAGAACAGATGTTCCCACAAAAGTTTAATTAAAAATCTAGAAGTTTTCCTGCTGCTTTTACAATCTAAATGAAACATTATCATAGTCCACAATAAAAATAAATCCACTTTGGTTTACTGAAGTGAGCCCA
Source organism: Elanus axillaris (assembly GCA_026212715.1). Lineage (NCBI taxonomy): Eukaryota > Metazoa > Chordata > Aves > Accipitriformes > Accipitridae > Elanus > Elanus axillaris. Next base: position 21,812,377 of record JANZLQ010000005.1, on the reverse strand, counting down.
AGTGATTCATTTTCAGGTCTTCACCTCCCATCATACACCCAGCATAATGAAGTAATATAACTATGCAGAGCAATCAAAAGAAAACATGTATTCACAATGAAAAATGTAGGGATTGAGAAGCTGCTAATCTAGTAACTAGGGCAACAATTTGGCTGATGATGGGATTCATCTGATCAGGTGTAGACATCTACCACTGAGCTGGTTGTCTGCTCTCTAATAAGAGTCACTGGAAAGAAACAGGCACTGTTTGGAAAGTGAACAAGGTTCAGTTACTGAATGTAACTTGACCACACAGACTGAGCTAATGATCTAATTCTAGGTAATTTTAATGAGTAGAAACAGGCCTTTGGGGGTGAAATCCTTTGCCAATATTTACTTCAGAGAGAGACAGAAAAGGACCCAGCGGCAGGCACAGAACATATTTAACTTGCATTTTGTATTTTATCATACTTGGGTAAATTTCCGTCAGGTATTTTACTGCCCATATTGCCTGAGAGACAGACACTCTCTGCAAATTCCCCCAGCACTGGAATCTGAAGCAGCCCAGAAAACCTGTGAATGATCTCTGTAGCATATCTCAGGATAACCAGTATAGGTAACGATAGACAATGACAATGAACTGAGAAGCAGTAAGAGCTTTTCTGAATGCCAGGAGGTAATCAAGCTTTTGAACTCATGCATCTGGCATCAGATCACTCTGTGATTCAGTTATTAGAACAGTCTGGTGGGTAACTTAATCAGGCATGTCTTTAAACATCCCAAGTGAACAGTCATAGATTCTGAACAAGGATTTTTTTCTTTTGTACTTACTGCAGGTTTGACTTGTTTACAGGACTAACCAAAAAGAAATGTAAATGTTTCTATTTTTGAAGAGCTCAGAGTTAGGAATGCCTTGCCAGTGTCTCGTGGACAATGGAGGAACTGCTGTAGGCTTTCTCTCAGCTCCTTCTGGTTGCTACAGCTCTTTCCAAAATCAGAGGGGAATCCTGTGACTCCACCCAACCCAAACCTTCTGTACCCCATTCTGTTGTCACAGAATGCAGGTGGGAGGAGGAGCATCCCATCACCCCTCAGCCTAAAGCTAAATGGTTGCTGCGATAAGTGAAAATCTCTTCTCTACTGATCTTTGCTGCCTTAATTGTCATCAGCAAAACCTTGATAGGCAGAATTACTAGGCTTTATGATGAGCTTTCCTGTCTAAAAGAAACTATCTAATGCTGTGTGGCTTACTGCAACTCTCTACTCCGATCTACTGTCTGGAGATGTAAGAAGCACTGAAGCAGCCTGGTCCTAAAGTTGATCATGCTATCTTAACAGATCCTGGCTACATCATTTCTACCCGGACAAGGTATTTCTTAAAAATCCACTCTGCTAAAAGTAATTGAAGAATCTTTACTAACCTAAAAAAGATCAATTATGTTGTCCCTAGAACTCACAAGTCCCACATAGGAATAGTGGCCTAAAATCTAGGTACCAGAGAATATTCCATGCTTTGACTTTTGGATCATGTATTTTGGCTGTCTCTTGGGTGTTGTGGCCATAACGGAGGCAGAGGGTATGCCAATCTCCAACCGTTTAGGAACTCTCCAAAGGATGGTAGGTTGCATAAAGAGCTCTTACAAGATGTTCAAGATGGACTTAGTTGTGAATGTAAGGGTATTTTTAGCCTTTTTAATGGACCATTTTCTGTTGATGTTATGCTATTTATATATTTTTTTCATACACAGTGAAAGAGAGCATCACAGATGTCTCAGCAGTGTCAGTAAAAAAGAAATGTGAAAGAGCAAACCTAAATCTCTGATGACACATTAATTTACAAAAGCCTCTGGATTTAATAGCTGGCAAAGCACTCCTGTAATCACTGTTCTCCTTCACTTCTGCATATTATGAATTAGATGTTACCCACAGCAGAAAATCCCTCAAAGGGCTTCCCTTTTGAGGGATTTTCTCAAGATAACTTATGTTACAGTAACTGGAGTTTTTCAGACTGTGCTGTCTACTCTTACCTGCCTTGCTTTCCTCAGCAAGGGAACTGCTATGTTATAGGCACAGGCTGCATTTTCTGCCCCCATCACGAAGTGTGAACCACAACAGAGTGCATGCCCACTATGTACCTACATGGGCAGGTATAGATATATAAATATTCACACTGTTGTCTCTTGAATATACACAGCAAACAGACTGCAAGGCCAGGTACAAGCGCCATGCATGTGCCAAGAGCTCTTATGCAGTTCCACACATGCAGTTAAAATGACTTCTTTCTTCTAAAACTGCTTTTCTTTCATAATCTCATTGCTGTCTTGCAGCACAGGGTTATGGCAGCTCTGGTATCTTCACTCATGTAACTTTTTTGCCAGGGATTGACTGGCAGAAAGGATGGCACGATTCAGTCCCTTGGCCAAGTTCAGCCCCTGGGCACACCCTGTTTTTCACTCCCATACAGAACTGTGGGGAAATTAAATTAAACTGAGGAAATTAAACCAAGCTCCCTAGGCTTTGAAGAAAAGGTTTTTTCTCACTCATAAGCAATGCACTGTACTAATGGATGTAAACAAAGGGGACATGGGGGGAGAGAAACAAAATACACATCATGATTATCCCCAAAGGCAAAATACAACCCCCAGAATATAGTAGTGGCAGCGTAAATCCAAGTTTTTCCCCTGTGAGGGTGGAAGCAGGATGTAGTGGATCACCTCAGTCAACCACAACAGCCATCACCTTGTGTGCTCATTGATCTGGAAGATCGTGACCTCTGCTCTTGAAGCTTATTTTTCAGGTCATGGCTGAAAATGAAGGTCTGGATTTTCTTGGAGAACTGCCTGAATTTCTTTTTCTCTAAGCCAGTTGCCACTGGATAAGGAAAACCTTCACCCATAGCTGTGCTGGGTGACATGACACCAGAATGGAAGGCAAGTCACTTGAGCAGATTATTAGTATTTTCTACGACAAAGACAATGAAAGAAATGAATGCAACAAGAAGAGCAAAAAGATCCATTTGATGTATGAACCACTTTCCCAATCCAACCCTTTCCACCGCAAATGACAAAAGATAAGCCTCTTCGTATGAGCTATTAACCAGCAATTTTTCCATGGTAAATATTTGTAATATTGCTGTGTTATCTGTCTAATACAGAAGTAATGGGCCATCTTTGCTGGGGTCCCAGCAACAGGGAAATAATTTAAACTGTGGCTGTCTTAGCTCAAGTACAGGAATTTCAGTGGTAGGGGAAACCTCTTTCAGAGTGTTCATTTTACATGGTGACTAGAAATTACCTGGTCAACTTCATAATCAACCCAAAAAGGATTTAGACTTGAGAGCTCCTCTTTTGCTGCAGTAGCAGCAGCAGTTTCTCTCTGTACCTTCCCGCATAGGGGATGTTTTGAAACGTCTTGTACAGCACGAGTTGCTCATATGGTTTGGGAATCCCTCACCAGAGGCCAGTCTGAGCTGCCTCCACCCCTTCTCCCAGCCTCTCACATGTATTCCAGGGCTCTGCTCAGAACAAATTATTTTTGGCTACTTGAGAAAGCTGTGTTGTTTATTCCAAGAACCCATTTGAAGAATTTGCACATCAAAGCCCACGCTGCCAAGAACATGGAAATCATAACTGCAATAGAAAGGATGTTTAATAAAACCAAGACATGATCCTAATGAAATAAATGCTTATTGCATCCACTATAGCAAGCAGGGAATCTTAATGTGTATGAAGGTATAGGACAAAAATTCTCAGAACAGTGGTATAATTATCTTAATAGGATAATAACTAGGTGAAGACACATTCAGGTCATGTCAATGAGATCTATCTTTTACAAGCAGAAGTGCAGAAATTGTGCCTGTGAATGGGAAGACAGTGTTCCTGTGACTTGTCCATAAACTGTGGACATGGCTCCACAGCAGCTGAAGGTCACGGACCTGCAGTTTCCTCTCTGCTGGTATCATCTGTTGCTCATCCGAGCTGAGATGTGCCTGAACTTGCTGCCTTTGCTCTTCAGCCTGCATTGCGGATATTCCCACTGTTTCTGCAGATCCTCTCTGACAGGGTAATACTGCCTTTTTAAGTATACATCAGATCTTGATGACCAGACAGTGTCTTGAGAAATGAATGTCCCATGTGCAGTCATACAACAATGCAGAAGCAAAGTGTCCTCCTCCTGGTGCCTGACCGGCACTGCCGTTGAAGCAAAGGGAAACATCACCCAAGCAGGTGTCCACGTGTGTGGACAACATGGCACTGAGCAAGACTGTTGCTGTTCTGGAGAACATGGTCACCACCATGAGACTCCACAGCACTGCCAAGCATACTACTGTCCTCCAGTGAGGCATGAGAAAGTTTTGGTAGAAACCCAATGCATTTCTCAAGAATGGTTAAGAAAAAAGTAAACTCAAAAGCAGGAGTGGTATATGCTGCCCTTCCTGTACAAGTACCATTCTGAAGAACCGGGAAAAAAGCAAAAATAGGAAGTTACATTACAACAAGGGGCTACTTCATCCAGGAGCAGTGAGTATTTCCATATTTTCGTGAAGCACTGTTTTGCTGTCAAGTAAGGGGGGAGAATGTGTGCTTAAATCTCATGCACTTGGGACACAAGGAGTTTTTATTTGTGCATGAACTTTGTCTTTTAATAGAACTTGTTGAGAAAAGCCCCCGTGAAAGGACTGAAAGCTGTATTGTCTATTTTTTTCCTGGCAACAACATGTATACTTTTAAGGTAAGGTCACCTACAGAAGGAGAGAAGTCCAGATGTGACAAGCTCCAAAGGTAATCTTCACTCAGGGAGGAGGGTTTGAGTAACTATTCATACAGTTTTCAGGTACTGGTGCTGAAGTTGATGGCTTAAGATGGTTTGAGCCAGTCATTCCAGCTGAAGGATGAGGTCCTTCATCCTACATTTGCCTCCCCTTGCTCTCAGTTGCATGATTTCCCTATTAATCTTGCACGTGTTTGCACTCATCAGACCCTGAGCTGATTTAACTCCCTTACATGGCAGAAAACTGATCCAGGAAGAAAATGGTCTTCTGCTTGATTAGAGCTAGGTTAGGGCTTCATGGAAACAGAGGTAGAGACAGGAGGAAGAACACCTCCTTTAGAAAGCGTATCGCTTTAGCCATTCTCTTTAAATTTAACCCCGCCTTCAGAGAGGGCTTGATCCCTGCACTGGGAAAAGGATCTAGTTCCAGCACTACTGAATGAAATGTTTTAATGCTCTTCCTGTTTCACAGGGAGAATGAATTCCTGCCCCCTCTGAAATGGCAGAAATTGGCTTTAAGGGAACCATGGTACTACCTCTATTCGTGGAAATTTGTTGAGACTGCAAATGAGAATTAGTATCTCAGGCTGATAACAGTTCTTTTCTGCCCCTACAAGACATGTTTTCAGGGTTGATATCTTGCCAAAGTTGCTATGAAATTAAAGCTGTGCAAGAGCAGTACGATGAGAAGCATCAAGGTGTATGATGTGGAAGGGTGTGAATTGCGCAGAAGTATGGTACTAGAGTTTCGTGTTGGATAGGAAGGTGGACTGGAATTCTGGGCTGTGCTTTACCTGTGGCTTCGTTTATGGTGTAAAGAGAGGCACTCAACCCTTCTGTGTGTTACCGCATGTACCAATGGCACTAAATTGATACTCGCTTCTTGCTTTGACATCGAGGAATCAAACCACCCTTATGGAAACGATCAGTTTTGCAACACGGGACACTCATGGAGATTGTGTCTTACATGGAAATGTGCCCCTTCACAAGTTAGCTGCTCTACCCAACCCACCCCCACTTTTGTGAAACCACAGATGTTCTGTTTACCCAAACGTACAAACTCTCGCAGAGTTCTGTCCCAGCGACAATCTCCTGTTGCAACTCATTACCGCATTTTGATTTGCTCAGTATCGTTTGGCAACAGTCTGAAATGGCATTTCTGGGATTTCATCTGCTCTTGCCCAGGAAAAGAAACAAAACACTCTCGGCACCCCCAGGAGGTTCGCGCCCCGCC
>JANZLQ010000005.1:21782300-21797318 GCA_026212715.1 Elanus axillaris | reverse complement strand
TTCCCGATTTTCTCCCCCATCCCACTGGGTGGGGGGGGAGTGAGTGAGCGGCTGCGTGGTGTTTAGTTGCTGGCTGGTGTTAAACCGCAACAGTGTACTAGTACTCTAACTCCTTCTAGTCCTAAAGTTGTCACTTTATGTCTCTTTTCCCCAACCACACAACTCTTTTCCTGTCCAGTTCCCCTGTTCGCCAGCTGCTGTTTTAGGGATTGTTAAATAGAAAGGATCGTTATTGGTTGGTTAGTTAGTCATATCCACGATAGAATTCTTCAGAAGGGCAATACTCAAATTATTTGCTGCTGAAGTTAATAGTTTATATTTTTACAAGTATCCCATTGGCAATGTTGAGAGGCTACACGAAGATAGATTTCAGGATCAAGTCACTGTTACAGAAATTGGCTCATGTCGTTGAAGTAGTAAATAACATCATCTGCACCAAATTTTTCACTTTGGGTCAGGGATGCAAACTGATGCACTTGTAATACATTGAGGGTGCTATTTGCCATCTCAGACATATAAAAAAGGATGCATAAACTTCTGACCTTGCTTTACTTAGTAAGAGAAACTAATACTGATCCTTGCCTGGACAGATGGTCATCATTTATCATGTAAAATGAAGCATCAAACTATGTAGGGTTCTTTGTGTGATATTCTTCAGGGTGGTTGCCACAGGGAAATAATTCAATTTTATTTATTTAGAAAATGGCTTTTACTAAATCCCTGCCTGTTATACCTCAAATTTTCCTTGCAAAATGTAAGACAGAACAAATCAACCAAGCTAATAACACATATGATTTGTTTTTCTGTTGGACAAAAATGTCCTATTTTGGATTGACTGACAAGAATACTATCTTCTTTTCCTTGTTTATTAGTATTTTAGAAATTAGGTAATATTAATGTGATAATGAAAAATCAAGAGATAAACAGTACTTGTTAAACACTGAAATCTCTTTTGTAGTTCAGACAATCATAACAGATAGATAATTCATGACAATAAGGCTAAGCAAGAACACTGTTCATTGTTTTAGATGGAAATACTTCCATGATAAAAATTTCAGCAAGGATTTTCTGTATGTGTCTGTTTCTTTATCTTTTAGAAAGTCCATTATTTGAGAAGTCTATATAGTAACTCACAGCAACTGCAGTTTTAGTACTTTGAAAGAAATAGGTTAATAATTGCCAAGGTCTTCTTCAAATATGTCTATCTGGAGTAGTTTTTTACAGGCCAAAAGACAGTCATGAATAGGCTGTTAATGATTTCAGATTCCAGATCTGCAATCTAGTAAGTAGTGGTCTGATATAGGGCTATCACAAAATGCTACTTCCCTCTGATTACACTATTTTAAATAACTCAGCTAAAAAAAAGCTCACTTACCAAGGATGATAAGACTTAGTCCCATCCTGGAGAACATGGGGAAATCAAATTGCATCTAGGTTGTATCTTTAGGATTGTCTGTCCATGGAAATTTAATTTGTGCTTCTACAAGTTCACACAGTGGCTATGCTCATGATTACATGGTGTAGTTTTTTAGGGGTACAGCTTGGTGAGATCATTTGTATGCACTCAGCTTTCTCCAGGAAGGACAGGTTAATGTTTTAACGAGGGTAAATTCTCAGCCCATAACTTAATTGCCTTGTCATGAGGATGAGAGAGGCCATTTGAAAATCTGGATTTATTTTCCTTCTTCACTCTCCTATCCCTTTTTTATTGTTAATTCTCAGAAGGAGAAATACATGACTGGAAGTGAGCCTAAACCTCTCCTTACTGCTCTTGGAGAACTTGTCAACCTGAGTTTTTTAGTGATACCATTTCTTGCCTTTAATAAACTATCAGACAAAAGAATCTACAGTTTGACTTGTCACAGCTTGCATGGAATGTAAGAGTTTCTAATACAGTTGGTGACACCATTAATAAGTTACATGGTTTAGGAACATCCTTAGATATTGTAATAAAATATGCTGGTTTCTTAAAAATAACTGCAAGCAAAATTTCACCACTGTTCTCTGACCTGAATTATCTTCTCTTCACAGTAGAATCTGTGCACATTAATGGATAATTGCTACAGGCAGTCCTGGGCACCAAGTGCATGTCTTGACTGTGTCTAACTATACACTGCAGTAAGATGTGGGTGGCCCCCCTCTTCCATCCTCCGTAGGCAGCAAACCCAGGCAGGAAGGGCAGACAGGGAAGGAGGGAGGTGTGACATGTTCCTATAGCTCCTCCATGGCAGAAGATTGGGACAGTAGGGTTAATGATGATTCTCACACCCTCTTATCAAATTTAGGAAAAAAATGTGCCAATAAGATGGGTTTATTTGTAATAAAATGCATATTGACCTTTGCTCTTCAGCACCCTACTCTACTACCTATATTTTACACTAATAAGAGTTTAAACTGAAAGTGTGGGGCATCTCCTGAGACAAACTGGTACTTGTGCCCTTGTGAAGTGATGAAAACAACAGTACCAATTACGTAGGAACGGATTACCTTTACCCTAATTTCATCAGATCAAAAGCCATGTCTTCACAATTTTATGTATGACCATGGTGTTAGCAAAAGCTGTATTACTTTGGTTATTAATAGGTATAAAGGATGTTTATTGAAAGATGTAGTTCATTGAACACTCTCTGAACTGAGTTTCTCAGAAGTCAAAGATGTGTCTTCTGTGCTGAATGTCATGGAAAACATTTTCCATTTTGTTTACCCTATTTACTATGTGCTGCTTCTCAAATCTGTCATCATTCTGTTGTTCTTGCCTCATGTTTTCATCCTTTTCTTTCTCTACATTAGGTTATTTTGATCCAGGCTTTTATTTTCTTTCAGTTGGGTAATTAATAGAGCTGGCTTCTCTCCTTTTATGCCCATGCTGAATTTGCCTCATTTCTATTTTGCTTTTCAATTCATACGTCAGCAGAGATCTCTAGTTACAATAGCTTCACGTTTCCTGGAAGTTCTGCGTCACAAGGCCAAATTTATACCCGGTGTATTTTCCATTGACACAGAAATTACACCAAGAATGAATCATCCTCTGGTGTTTATGTTCATCTGGTCTTATTTTTTTCCTCAGATGTTGTTCGTTTATATTAAGCATGTAATACTGGTAGTCATTTGAATGATATGAAATCAAATTATGTTGTTCTGGGGACTTGGCAGAGACAAGGACAATTAAAAAAATTATGAAAGTTACAGATGCAGGCTAGACCTTTTTCATTCACATAATGTATGTAGTATTCATGGTAAGTACTAAACCTTATTGCAGTCTATTTTTCACTGTTCTGAACAAAAGAAATATAAGATGGGAAAATAGATTTTAGAGATAATCTTGCATTTGGAAGTACAAAAGCTGCAGATACCTCTGACCCCTATACAGAACAAAATGATGGCTAGCAGCCAACTAGCTAGTGATGCACACTTAAAAACATGTAGAGCAACCCTTCTGAGGTCTGATATGGGTGCTTAATATAGAGTTAAACAATGGAGCTTTTCACTGTGTTTGTTAATAATCCTAGAAATATACACATACAAAAAGGTAAGAATATGACCAAAGATGCAAAATATTTAGATCTAGTGATTTCCTCCTCAACACTGGTTGCCAGCAGATGGGAGAGACAAGCATAAGAAAAATGAGATTTTTTTATTCTCAGTTCAGTGCCTGTCTTCACTCTGGTCCTAAATAGCTGATAAAGAAATAGTCTACATCCCTGCATCTCTTGGCTGCAGTACATTCAGCAAGTCTTTGGGAATGGTCCCTGCAGGGATAGCAGGAGGAGCTGTAAGAGGGCAGAAGCATTCTGAAGCCATTTCATTGATTTTCCCCGACCTGAGAGGCAGCAGTACCTAGCCAGTTAGTTATTATATACCCCTTGCCAGCTGGCCAATGTATCAGCACATGGTAGTGATATCTGGGTGTGAGACCCTTCCCTGCCCAGCCCACCCCTAGCCAGGAAGGGCAAAGGAATTCTGGAAAGTAATCTGGATTTTATCTGGATCATCGTGATGACAAACACTGTTGTCTCCCACCATACTAAGGTTGAATTTCAACCCACCATGAGGAGCCTTCTCTTTGGTGCCTTGCAGGGAGCACTCCGCAGAGGAAAAACAAGTTGTAGAATGTAATAGTTTGATTGATGAGAGAGGTAATCTTTACACATTAATAAAATATAGTCTGGAAGTTTTCCTTTCCAATTCTGCTCTTCAGTGATGCATATTGCACAGCACCATGCATATTGCACAGCACCTAGTTGTTTCTTGTGAAGTCTGTTTAGATTGGTGGTGGTAGGTAGGGCAGGCTCTATTTACAGAAGGTGAAATTATGGGATCTCTGGAGACTGCTTGCTGCATTTAAACTCACTCCGAGGCTGCTTCTGCCTCCATCCTATAGCAGAACTCTGAGCTGGGGAGCAGGAATGAGCCCTAATGTCTGTATCTGCTGCACTCCAGTGCTGTGATGGGCTGGAAAATTACTCCTTTAGCTCTGGCATCGAAGTGAAACAGATTGGGGCCAGGATAAATACACATGTGGGTGCTGGAGTATGTCAGTAGGTCTTCCTGGCAAAGATGGCTGGCAAAATGGGTCCCAAACTGTGAGGCAGCAAAGTAAGAAAGAGTTGCAAGGAGACCTGGGGAGGTAGTCAGGGTGAGAGTCTTTTGTAATGCATGTGTTCAGTGTCCTTGCCTTCATACATATTTTTCAAGAAGCAAGACTTGAGATATCTAATCCTTGCATGCTTTCTTTTTTAAACTCTAAATGAAACCAGGAGAAATATTTGGAGGTTTTATTTCAATTGTCAAAACCATCAGCCAATTTAATACTAAACTCACAAAAACACTGTGTCCAAAAGAAAAAGACAAGCTTTGACAACTGTATTTTTACAAATTTGTGGTAAAAGCATGACGAAGTGACAAACATTATTCACTAAAGAGCCAGACAGAAAAATTACTCTTTTCTGGACTGGAATTTTTGAAGATATGAGAAACCCAGATTCAATTCTCTTGCAATTCAAGGGGATTTGAACCCATATCTCATAACAGAGTTCACTAACCACTATTGTATGTGTTACTCCAGAGTGGATTTCTCTCAAGTACTTTTAATAATGTTCAGTATTGCATAGAATACTACATTGTTGGTGGAGAAAGGATAGGAAATTAGTTGTCTTGCCTGTTTTTTCTTCTTTTACCCTGATTGATATTTCATGTAAAGTGGACCTAATCTAATAAGAGAGATTAAGAACACACTCAAGTATACCTTGGAGTGGTTCAAACTCTCCCTGGGAGGTGGGAGACAAGAGTTTAACTGCCCCTAGGAAGTGGAGGGGTTCTGTGTCCTCCAAATAATCTTAACTCCGAATATCCTATATCTTTCAAATACTCTCACACTGCACTATTAATGTGTGTGATATGGGGAGGAGGTGCTTATTATTTATTTCCTCCTCTTCCTTCCTTCCTGCCTCCTCTTGTATTGCAAGTACGAAAGCCTGAATACTTACTTTCCTTGATGGTTCCTTCAAGGATGTTCACCTGTGAGAAAACTAGAGTGAAAGATGTAAAGCCTCATTGTGAAAGATACAAGACCGAACTCATGAAAGCCTTTAGGGAACAGACACAAGTGTCCATCACAACCTTCTGGCAGCAACTAAACAGGAGTGAATGAGCTGTTTTAAAGTAATCTCACTCAGCCTTAACAGGTCCTACAGGCATATCAGCAGCACCTCAACATCAGAGACTGATGAGAGATCAAGTAAAATTGGCAGGAATACTTACTGTTTTGAATGATAAGTAATTATAATGGAGAAAAGTAAAAGAAAGCAGGAGTAATGCTCATAGCTACAAAGACTAATGTGGGCATTTGCACATGAATGTGACTTGAAGTTCTTTATCTCCCAGTATGTGATCTTGAGCAAATTCAGACCAAGTACTGTCTTTGTTCACTGCTTTAATAGCTACAAACCTCCTTAAAGGAAAGACACTTTTACTTTTATCATCTTATCAACTTCATGTGAAATAAAACCTGGCTGTCTAAACCAGCTTTGTGTCTCAAGGTGCTCTGCAAAGTAGGAGCTTTGTAGAGACCGATTGTGCACCGACATATAAGCAAATGGAATGGACAGGTGTGTTTGACAATAAATTTTACACAGTGTTTTCGTTGAAAGCCTGGAAGAGCTGTCCAGCTGTGCTGCATAATCTTGTTACATTTTTTTTCATGTCATAGTCAGTCTGACAGAACTAGGATGTGATGAAAAGAAACGGCTCTTATACACATTTAAGTGGACCTCTAGCTTATCAAGCTATTGCTAAACAATGGTAACTTGGATTATGTGCAGATGGTTTCCATGTTGTGGTAGGCCTGTCTTTGTGTGGTTCTGACATGAGAATACCATTTTCAATATGAATTAATGTATAACAAACGGTTCATAGGTTGATTAAAGATTTATGTCTTGCAAGACAAGTTCTCCAGTGTTTTAAACTATTATTGACACAATGATGGCAGTTCCCAAATGCGAACATTCCTCCACATCAGCTCATATTAATGTTATTTAGCTGTTGTTTAAATATTTAAAACTCAATTTTAGTTTAAAAATGCAGACATCATAAAAGATAATACTTGTTTTTAAAGAACTGAAAAGGCATAAGATGGCTGAAAGTACAGTTATTCTTAGACTTAAGTGGCTTACTGATTAGGGTAGTGCATTTAATTTCAGAATAATATCTTTGTTCTCCTTGCAGGGTTTGGAACAACATATCCGTAATATGAATGCACTGTGATAAATACTTCTTGCCTCTGTCTTTCAAACAGAGATCCAATGCACAGCATAAGCAAATGTGTATGTCATATTTGGAGAAGCATGATAAGTATTTCAAAATTCAGCCCAAATATAATCAAATATATTCTTTGCTGGAAAGACAGAGTCTATAATTAACCTACTAAAGCTTTTCACCATGGGTGATCACAGTTGTTTTCATTTTTTTCAGGTGCACATCCTTAGAACTATGTGGTATTTGAAACTATGGATAAAACCTCATGGTTTGTGTTTTACTTTGAGAAGATGGGTTTATTGCCAGATTCAGGAGTATGCTTTCTCAGAGACAACTCTTTGTAGGGAACTCAGATTCTTTTATGAAAAACTGGGGACCTATATTCTTCCCAGTTTGCACTCCAGTGACAGCACCTAGCTGCATATGTAGAACAACACGAATCCTGGCTTTCTTGGCTCTCTGACTAGGTATAAGCATGTCAGAGTTTTCTCAGTTTTGAAACTTCTGTCTGTGTTTCTGGGGTTCTTAAATCTCCATGGATTTTCTTTAAATAAGGCACAGCTTTTACTGCATCTAGAGATCAACAGTCACCTGGTAGCAGAATGTAACATTCCCTGGCATTGCCTTTTTATGATAGGCCTAACCCAGGCTAACTGTGACTTTGAGACTTTTGTCAAATGACCTGGAGCCTCCTGGTAGAGAGGGGATGATGATATATTTGATTTTCTTGGACTTTTCTTTCACCAAGAGATCTGTGTTACTGGTGCAGGAAACAAGCCTTGCTTAGCATATCTGCCATGAGGTTACAGGACCTTATTTTCCATTTCCAGTGCTGCAGTTGTTCTCTGGGCTTATCAGGATGGTTTCTTATGACTTGTGATAAGGTTGCATTCCCACCGATGCTCAATGGTGATTAAGCTATTTCTTTCCAAAAAGCGCAGCCAGTAGATGATAGCCCCCACTGCTGATACTGCAGTTTTACCCAGTAATTGTTCCATGCAAAAGCAGCTGTGCTGGGAAGGATTGGCAGAAGCTCAGGTTCTTTTAGAGCAGGTGAACAATGGGTCTGCACTGTTAGGGTCCTCCTTGATCTATTCTTCTGGACTTACAGATCATGAATTCCATTCTTTATGGAACAGCTGTTTCAACAGCAGTGTTGGGGTGTGCTATTTGCTTCATTGTGTCTCAGACTTGGTTCTGAGGACAATCTTTAGAGAAAGCAAAGCATCTGAGAAATACCTTGGATCCAGTTTTCCTACCTGGGGCATGGTAAGACCACAGCTCACTCTACATCATTTGTCAAACCATGAGGGTTAAAGTGGATTTCTGACCCACAGTTGGCAGCATGTGCTATCTCATTAGAAACTCTTTGAGATGTGGAACTTCAGGTGAGCATTGCTTCTTCTCCAATACAGAGAGGAACAGAATTTTAACCCTTAGGCTGTTGCAATGGCATGCCTTATTTGTATGGGTAACTGACTTGCTCTTTTCTGTTTGCTTATGTGAATGATGCAGATTCCAGGAAAGTTGGGTTGTCCATGCAGTTTCATGCAATATGCATGTTGTGCTGGAGGAAGATCCCTCTAATTTTGGGAGAGGTGGGATCCCATTTATTACCATTTTCTACTCACAAATGTAGATATTTTCCTCATTATTTCTCATCCATATTTTTCTGTAGTACTGCAATATATATATGGTCTGAGATTTACCCTTACCAGTAGTCAACTCTTTCCCTTCCCTGTGGCATAAGGTGTCCCCACCTATGTTTTATCAGAGTAAATGGGTGCTCTTTTTATGCCCTAAATCTTCCACTTGTAGTAATATGTAATGTTTTTTTTCCACAGAGAAATGTAATCCAAGTCACAAGCCTGCTCAAAGTAAATGTTGCTCTACAGCCTGGTGTCTCAATCTATGCCTACAAACTCTAATTACATGAACTATTACCTCTCATGTAATAGTATATCGTAAGGCCAGAATGAGTGCTTCTGGAGATTCAGTTTTGATTTAGCTCACAGGTTATGACTTCTTGCAAAACATGAACTGGGTTCAGGTTACTTGGAGCTGATGCTGTTGTGATCTTGGTTCATGGGTGCTCTGATTCCACTGCAGATAGCAGGGGACATATCATACTTCAAGTCATGTTGTAGTTTCAGGGGAGTTTTTGTTACAGGCATTGCAATGAAATTCTTATTCAGAGCACATACCTAATTTCAAGCAGGCTCTGCTAGTCTAGTGCTATTAGACATATTGTTTGCACAGTTGGTAGAATTTTGTGGAGTGTTGAAAGTAACAAGTGGATTCACTTGTATCTTTAAATTGCCAGGGAAACACAACCATGCACTCAATTTTTCCAGTGACATTGCCATCCTCAGCCAGCTTTATTGAAGGTATGTAGCTTCAACATGTGAAGCATTGATGACTAGTAATTCTCTATCACATTTTGAGTGAATTAAGAGCTCACCATTTGTGTTTTGCAGCAAGTGAAACAATTCTGTGTACAGTGAGCTACAATCATTGAAGTCAAAGGGAATTTTCTGTCTACCTGAACAGTAACAGCACCTTCAGCAAGGCAGAAGGATGGGCTGTGGGACTTAGAATATCCCAGGAGCAAAGGAAGATGAAATGGTGAGGTGGTCATGGGGAAGGAGCAACAGCATTCAGTGAGTGTTTAAAAAGTGCATGCCTCATCCTTGTAAGCAGAGGAGTCTGAATGTTGTTCCTAATCTGGCTAGAAGGACTTGGGCAAGTAGCTCTCTGCAGCGATTTGGGAATGCTCCATTGAGGCAACTGAGCATATGTGCTCAGGAGGGAGTTTAACTTCTGAATTGTCAATGAACGATTCAGAAAAAACAGTAAGTCATCTTACTGGCAGTAACAGTAAGCCTGGTTTCTGTCTTCTTTTTAATTGTATTTGTTTAAATTTTTTATCTTGTTGCCAGTAGCCAAATTCTCTGCAATATGGTGAATGCATATCAGGTGGGTTTTTTTATTTCAGCACTTCTCAGGATTTGAGTCAATGGTCCAAGGACTGTTCTCACTGATATTGTCCCAGAAAAATAGTCTGTTTCTGATGCTATATTTCCCTGATCTGTTACAGAGGAGATTGTGAAGAAATTTTGAACCATCTATATCTTTTGTTTGTATTTAGCTTTTGTCTTATTTTATCATATCGTTGTCCTAGAAGTTACATTAGCCCAGCTGTGTTACAACTCTCAAGAGGAAGGATCAAAAATCTCCCATCTTCCAGTGTAAGGAGAGCACCGGGGAACAGTGGAAATACTGAATGTTCTGTTCAGTTTTGTTCCTGCACTTGCCCTGCCATTGCTGCCCTGAGCTTTTGACTGTTTCCAGTACCTCAGTCAGTAATTTGTTGCTCCTTACATTTAATATAAGAACACATCCCATTTTGTAACATTTGTCAAACTCTGAAGGATAAAATGGAGCTTTTAACCATAGCTGATGCCATGTATGTCTCATTCATAACTTCCGGAGGTGCTAGAATCCAGGCAATCACATTTTCTTTTGCAGTATGGGGAGAATTGAATGCTGTGATGCCTATTTTCCTCCATTCTTTTCTCTTTTCCCACACATTGTCATTTGTGTTTAGTAAGGTTTCCTGACCCTCACTAGGTGATTTTAGTTTCCAGACCTGTGCTCAATGACTGCTAGGAGCCTAACAGCTTTACTAGAAACTGAAAAGACATGTAAACGGCTTGGAAACCTGAAGCACTGGTTCAGAACATGGCACGATCTGTCTTTCAGTGAGTTACAGTTTTCAGAGGCTTTAATCCAACTAGCTGAGAATGTCATTGGCATGGTTACACAAAGGAACTGAGAACTGGTCATCTGCAAAGCAACCTTAATATATGTGTTTTTAAACTAGTTAGCTCATCTCTGTAAATGCCAAAAATTACATGATTTTTGCAGTGCCTTGGGAAACTCAGCTGTTTTTCCAGCTTACTGTTATTTCTTCTTTTATTTTGCCACCAAAAAGTCTGAGAAATCACACTGCCCCCTTTAGAAAAAACTTTGTTTAAGGGACAAAAATGTAAAACCAGCCTGCAGGAGCCCCTTCTTTTTCAGCATCCTTTGAGGCTGACTCATGGTTGAGCTTTTTGTTTTTCCTCAATGAGTGAACTCCACACACCGCCATCCCTCTAAGCAAGCTTATTCCATTGGCTCTGAATTATCTGACCAGCACAACTGTTATACAAAGCTTCATATAGAGCAAGAATTTTCTGTCCTGAAAACCTCTCATCAGTCAAGAAGTGAGAATGAATGTATACATCTTCTTCTGTTCAGAAATGTCAAGGGAATAGGTTTGGGTAAGAATATGCTTTTAAATGCACAGTCTCACTCCAGCTGCCTTATGTTAGAGCTTGCTGTCCACAGCCTTTGTGTTCCATAACAATATTAGAGTATGCTGGGGCTCCTGTGGCCTAACTTCCTGTTGTAAATCTCACACTGAAACCCTTAGTCATCTGAACTGCTGTATACACAAGGTATTTCTAGAGAGAGAAGGATACAGTGGCATCCCTCTTATCACAGCAGTCTACTTCATTGCACAGAGGAATTAGTGTTACTGTAGATGCTTTTAAGGATAAATCAGATGCAAGTTCAATGTTGAAACCACAATCCTGTGGGTCACTAATAAATAGCTGCCATCTACTTGAATATATGGGTGCTGCATACATTTCCTTTTAATTCCACAAACCTTCTCTTATTTTCCTGCAAAAGGCTAATGTTCAGCTCTTATATATTTCCCTTTGCCTGTGTATCTTCTCAATTATTAGTGTCGTGCCTATTTGAAATCGAGGCTTTTGCCTGTATATCACCTCTCAGTAAAAGGAAGGTGTAATTGCTGAAAGGGGTCTTTTGGCATAGTGGCTACTTAATATATTTAACATTTAGTGAGGAGGCAATCATTCAGATTGAGTCAAACCTTTGATCACAGTTAAAATCTCCTTTCATGAACTTAGGAATTGAAAATATTAATGTGGACACCTGTATAAATCACCTGTGTGTTTGTAGGTATTGTGTTTAAAGGGCCTGGATCACCTGCTGCTCCAGCTGCTGTGCATCTAATGATGTCAAAATCAGTGCTGATTCCTAAAAAAAGTTCTGAAACCAGTAGTAGGTAGCAAAACTGTTTTCCTTTAGAAATGCTTAACTTGCCACCTGCAATAGCTGAGTATCTTACACAACAGATTTAAGCATGCAGTATTTGCATAATTGAAAGAGATGGTATTGATCAATGAAGTCCACCTGATATACAAATTACATTTAGAATTTTCAGTTGTGGTTTTTTTTCTTTTTTTTTTTTTTTAAATATATTTTATTTGTATGAGCTACAGGTCTTGCAAATCACCTTCAAGGAAAATTTAAAGCATGAACACAAAGGTGTGCACTTCCAAGTTTCCAAGATCTTTTGGTTTGCATGAGTGCATCAAATATTTTCAGAATAAGAGTAATTACAACTGTGATTGTGTATTAAATTAAGGAACAGCCAAAAATCAAACCCAATACTGATTCAACTAAATTTAGTGTTAGACTTTTATATCTGATTTGGGGATTTTAATGGTCTGATTGCCTGTTTGTTTTTTTTTAAGTTGATGTGTCCCTGCAGAAAGACACTCATAGCCAATAAACATAGTGTTTTCGATAATAATAATAATGATGGATCAGTCCATTTTTGAAGGAAAGAATAGAGTCTGTAAAAGAGTAAATCCGCTTATTTATAGGCTAAATGGCTGGCAGGCTAGAATGGCAAAGCAGAAATGTTTCAAAGTGCCCTTTTCCCTTCTTCTTTAATACAGCATTGATGTACGCTTAGTCTTTTATTCCATATGCTTTATATTTATGACATTTTATGAAGTCATTCCGGTGGTCACTAGGAATGTAAGGTTATTTCACATGTATTGAGCTTAGGAGAATGAATTAAAATAAATGAGACAATTATGTGGAATATGTTGGCAATAGTTTGTCTAAATACTTTAAGATGAACTATAGGTTTAATCTGCACAGATTCCATTATGGTGTAAACAAATGTTGCTGAAAGAGAATCTATGCGCCTGTTTCTCAGAAATATTTGTATTTGTTGGAAGTTTTTAGGCTACAGATGATGTATTGACTAAAGAGGGTGACTGTTTTATCTTGTTGAGTAAAGAGAGATAATTATTTGATTAATAGATGCTGTGTCTGACTGCTTATATTTATAATGGAACTTATATTTAAGCAGTAGAAATTTCTAAAACAAAAATATCTGCATCTTGTTCATATTACTGCTGTGAATATACATGTTGTCGGGATGTACAGTCCTGGTTAACTGAAAACACATGGAGATGTATTTGGCCAAAGATTTGCTGCCGTTATGAACGGTAGGAACTGTGGATGGCAATGTGACATTTTCACTGTTTTGAAACATATTTTCTGCAGAGATGGCAGAACTTTGGAGAAGAAATGTTAAATTCGGCTACCCCTTGCTAGCTTAAAATACCCGATTAAGCCTGTGAAAGGTCTGCATAATTGACATAGAGATAGTTCTTGGCTAAGAAATTCTGCAGTAAAAAATGGAGTAAACAGACCTGTTTCAACGATATTGCTAGAGAAGAAGGGATTTCAGAATCTTTTCTTCCCCTTCACATGTATTGGCTTTGGATAGTTGTGATCTATGGTAAAATAGGATCAAGTTTTGGGGTTTTACTAAAGGAGAAAGAGAGAAATGTGGTTCCTATATGTGAATATTATGCCCCACTTTTTGAACTGGGTGAACAGAAATCAGAACTTTTTTTCCTCTTAGCTCTGTTAATTTCTGTGAATCATGTACTGTATCCAACTTAACAGTAAGTAGTCTCTGTTTCCTGTTGTTTGTGCATTTTTAAATCTGTTTCTTAGTTTATAGTTAATGGTTTACATTTTATATAGATGTTAATGCCTTCCTCTCTCCTACCATTCTATTTTAGGGAAAGACAATAAAGGAAAATATTATAATTTATGTCACATTGTTCACTAAGTTTTAAGAGAAGGAAAAGTATTTTAATTTTAAATTGACCCATCCTAAAACAAACCACTTGATTTTTCTTAAAATCAGTGTAATGATTTTTATGTAGACAAACTTTCAAGCTCTAAATGTCTGGATTGATATTTATGCTTTCTGTTTTAGTGCAAGTAATTATTTTTAAGATTTTATTGATATTAATAATATTTACCAGGGCATATGCTCATCTATTCTGAACATTAATTGGTGGCAGAGTTCAATGTTCCTGTCATCACATGGGGTTTGTCAAGGACAGACAATAAGAACTCAGAGCTGGGAGACCACAAAACATGTGTCTTAGCTGAGGAAACATTGTCTTCCATCACAGCAGGCTTTCTAGTGTATTAGAAAAAAAAGCTAGTATTAGGAAACTCCCTTCAATATTTTTAGTAATTTGAAACAGTGACACTCTTGCTACAAATGTGTAAGGTACAATGTGGCTCATGTACTGTCATTCAAATCCCCTAACACCCCTTTTTTTTTAAATCTTGAGGGTTCAAGTCTGTACTCCTAGAAGACTTGGGAAATGTTTCTGAAAGTTCATGGAACATTGCATAGATAGGTAATGCTCTTGCAAATGAAGATTTGATGGGCTGGGTACTACTGTTACTCCAGAGGACTTAAAAGTCACAAGAACTGACTGCTTTCTGCACTTCCCTGCCACCAGGAGGAAAACAGCTGAGTCAGGAGGGAGCTTCTGCTGGCTCTGACCCCTTAACAAAATACAGGAATTTGCTTGTTTTTCTGAGAACAGTGAAGTGAACAGAAAGGGTCCAGAACGTGGGGAAAATCAACTCCCATATTCTCATTAAAGAAATAAGCTGAAATTAAACTGCTGTTTTTTCCTTCTTTCTTGTTTTTCCTTTCTTACAGTTCCTAATCTGAAAAGTGAGAAAGGAGAACTCTCAGCAACCTACAGATCTCCCTAAGCAGAAGAAGCAAAAAGGCCTGAGGAATGGTAGTATCAAGCACACCTGCCCCAGGACTAGCAGAGGTGCATGGGGTAGCCCCATCCTTGACCAACGCAACCACCACTATGGGAAGGAGAGGGAGCATGCTGGGGGACCCAAAGGCAGATGTGGTTCTTGGGAATAAACTAGTTCTGGGAAGCAGAAAACAACCTTGTTTCCCATTTTAAGCTATGTGAGTGTGTTGGGTTTCTGTGGCAAGGTTTTGGTAGCAGGGGGGGTTACAGGGGTGGTTTCTGTGAGAAGCTGCTGGAAGCTTCC
>JANZLQ010000005.1:21769400-21782200 GCA_026212715.1 Elanus axillaris | reverse complement strand
TGGAGGGAAGGTGTTGTGAGATTTGGTTTTATTTCTCATTACCCTACTCTGGTTGATTTGTAATAAATTGAGTTAATCTTCCCTAAGCTCAGTCTGTTTTGCCCATGACGGTGATTGGTGAATGGTCTTTCCTGTTCTTATCTCAACCCACAAGCCTTTTGTTATATTTTTCTCTTCCCTGTCCAGTGAAGGAGGGGGGAGTGATACAACAGCTTTGGTGGGCACCTGGTTTCCAGGAACTGCACTGGAGTTGGGAAGGTAGAAGCCAAAATCTCAGTGAAACAAGTAAAGCATGCATTCATTCACAAGTTTAACCTGTAAGTTGAAGGGTTTCTGATGAATGTCTTTGGATTAGGCAATAATGAAATACTACTCCAGTCTACAAAATACTTGCTCTGAACTACTTCCTATCTGGTTTAAAAGCTGAAAAAAAAAGCTCAGTTCTCCATCAGCATGTCACTTTTTTTCCTTTTTTGTGGGGCAGGGGGGGAAAGATGCATGGTTTCTGAGGCACTCTGGGAGAGCAAATGTGAACAGTGTTCACATGTCCATCTAAACCCAAGGTCTGTTGAATCAGTTATGTGTGGGCATATAATATCACTCCAAATCACTGGGTATTTTGCTTTTCTGTGCAAAACTCAGGTTCTTGCACAGTGCTTCCAATTTCAATGTACTGTGTGTTGCCGTTCTGTATTCCAAAAGCCCATAGTTGCTGTTATCTGATACTTACACAATGGAGACTCTGGGCAGCCAGATATGTGGGACTGGCACCAATTTTTGGGTAAATTTTCTTAAAGGACTTTGAGTTGCTGTGTACTCTTGAAGGGCTGATTCTTTTTCCCTCCTGTGAGCAGTTACATACATGTACTGCCCTGCCCATGGCCCAGGGCTCTGTTTTAGCCCCCTGGGGCTCTCCCTACCCTGGCCATGGCCCAGGACCCTATTCCAGTCCCCCGGGGCCACCAGCCCCTGCCCCAGTGACGCCACAGCAGAGCTGGTCTCCAGCTCCACACAGCCTTGCCCTGCCCAGACATGGGTCTCGCCAAGCTGGGCCCATCCATGGGCCCACCTTCCAGCCTGGCCTCAGCCCATCCCCGTCCCCAGGGAGGTGCCTGATGCCTGGGGCTGCCCCTGGCTTCCCTGTTCCTGGAGTGGGACAGGCCCTGGCTGCCAGGCCCTGCCCAGCTGGATCTCCAGCGGAGCCCTCACCGCTCCCAGTGCCTGACCCTGAAGGACCCCCCTGCCTTCATGGTGCCTCAATAACGTTTATTAACAACATATAAAGAAAAAAATATAAATCAAGCAGGCATTTTCCTAACTTAAGTTATTTCCAAAAGCAAACCTTTTCTTCCAAATCGAAGCTCACATTCACAAGGCTTTCATCCTCTCTGGCAATTTGCATTGAATTCAATAGCGCAAAGTGAGTTGTGAGTCAGCCGCCACACTCTGAATCATCAAAATACTTCTGTATTATTAGCAGGCATTAAAACTGACATCTTGTTCGAGTGGGAAGAGTAATGCAAGTTTAAAGCATCCTCATAACTCAGTGGTGTGTGGGAGGCACCGTGGTGTTGTGTAATGGGAAGAGCAGCTCAGAATCGATCCTGCCAGTTTTTCCCAGGGAAAACTGTCGGAGACTTGAGCTGTTAAGTCATTGTAGCATTTTAATGAAATTCCTGGCACATCGAATGCTAAAAGTCCCCTGAAGGGAAAATATTGTAAATGTAGCTCGTAGTGCTAGAAGTGCGGCTGGTTGGTTGGGAAGGAGGTTGTTGCTTGTAGCATTTGTTGGGAGATGGGGAGAGGTGCCGTTTCCCATCCCGTAGGGTTAGCCCCAGGGAAGCATGGCTGGGAGCTGCCACTCGGTCACTGGCTGCAAGGGGGTGTTTGCTGTGACTGCTGGTGCTGAGCCCTGGATGTGAGCGGGGATGCAAGGGTGCCCCATGGAACCACTGCATGGCAACTTGTGTCAAAAGAGATCATAATAGATGAAATGAACTGTGAGTAGGTAAGGAGAATATACAGGCCAGGTGGCTTGTGAGACTTGTATGTTTCAATGTGAGGCAATACATGATGTACTTCCTGACTGTGTGCGTAAGTGAGAAAGGAAGCAGTTGACAAAACATGTATACTGAAAAATAAAATTTTACTTCAAGGACTGCTCATAGGCATCAGTCAGGAAAATGTTCTTTTTGCTTTTCTTACAGATTTCAGAAGTTGGGATTCAAAGATGATTTCAGGGTACTTGCACTTGGGAAATGTAGGCAAATAAACTAGTGCAATATCTATTGCATATATTTAATAATAATGCAGTTATCACTTGAGATCGATGCATAATATAACATTAAGTACATAATGTAATGTGCATGTGTGCAGTGTTCAGGCTGGGTTTTCAGCCTGATAAAGTCTTGGCTCCTAACTTGGGCAGTCCAAGGAACTGAGCTGGATCTGCCACAGTCTGTTTTGGTGTATCTCCCTGTCTTCATTCTTGATGCTTCTGTGAAATTCTCCTGCTTTGAAAAAAATTAAATGTTTAGCTAAAATTATTTTTTTCAGAGAATGAGGTGCAGTTAATTAGGAGTGGTTTTTTTCTGTAGTCATACTTATCAAATCACTGCCTACTGCACAGCTTGGACTGAAGCAACAGGATGGTTGTTTCTCTGATATAGATAACCTGTTGAAGTGCACCAGTGGTCTTATGATGAGCAGCATGTTCAACCTTTCTACTTTTCATAACATATTAAGCTGATTCAGCTAAAAAGAATCTGTTTTGGTCTAATAGATAAATACAGTATTGCAAAAGAACTTCCACAAATATTTCAAATTTTCAGTAATTTCACCGTATCACTTTTTGTAATCACTGTCTGTAAATATTTCCTTTGAATCCTCAAAAAATGAGAGGAAGATCCGCTTGTTTGTAGGCACTTACAAAACAGTCAAGTTATCTCAATCAAGTTCTAAATTAATCAATTCTACTGTAAGTATGATTCTTTTAAAACTGCGTGCAGTCTGTGGCTGAGGCTGTTGCAACCAAAGAGTTCAACCCCCTTTTTTATTTAGAAGTGGTTTTCCTCAAGAAACTGTGTACAGTCTGTCTTTTAGAAAAAGAAAGGAGAAATAAAATAGCATTCCTAAAAGTCTTCAGTCTCCTCATTTTTGGGATGATCCTAACTTTCAAAACAATTGTCGGTTTTATAAAACTTCATAGGACTGACTTACCTGACAAGCCAGCAGAGGAATGATTACTTTAGATAGTATATAAAAAAGACCCACTGTGTTTGAAATCCTCAGTATCTATGAGGTTGGGAGAGGCACACTGGTGGATATTTACATCAGCGAATTTCTCAGTATTTAAGGTAGCTGGCTGTTCTCTGCACTTCCGTTGTATAGTTAGTGCAGGAAGTGAGCAAGAGGGAGTCAGCTCCAGGGGCAGTTTAGATCAAGGAATCTCTTTTTTTCCCCTTGGAAAAGATTTCTTTCTCTTTCTGTTGACTGTAGGTGAGAGTAGGTGGTTAAATTAGATGCCTAAAATTGGAGAGTGTTAATAATCTCCATGGTATGTATGTATATCCTTGGGCATTGCACAGGTTGTAACCTATGTAGTATTACCACTTCTCTGTTGGGTTCTCTCTCTGCTATTTAACTTTCCTGCAGGATTCCACTGGAAGGAAACAAAACCACTTCTGTCCCTTCCAGATCTGGATACAGATACAATCCCACTTCTGTTAACTCCCTATTATGGAACTGTACCAGCTCAGCTCCATTTCTCTCCTTCCAGGCCATGCAACCAAATAGTTTACTAAAAGTAGGAGGTGAGTTAGCTGGTGGAACAAAAGATCACTTTACAGAGATGATTTTATAGTTCTAATGTATATTTTTCTCCCCTAATGTTATACATCATCAAAAGCTAATTTAGATGGGATTCTTCTTCTGGTATAAAGGAAAGGAGCAGATCCAGTCTGCAGTCCTCTGCCAAGCCCAGAATTCCTTGAGGCTTGGTGTGGGCTTTGTCTTCCAAAGAACATGCCCTAAGTCTGTTCTTCTTAGTTTTTGATTGTTTTAATTTTATGGCTTGTTTCTCTATTGGGATTTTTTTTCTTTTTTCTATCATCCACACTCCAAAATAAGAGTTGATTCTCAAATTGCACCTTCTTTTTTAGAGTTTTAAAGATAAAACACAGAGACGTTGTCCTGCAAAGAACATCTACATGCATTTTGGCCATCCTGTAGCCTATTGAGAAGTCCCTTTTTAGACAAGTAGAGAGACTCAAGTGAGAACAAATCATTTAAGAGTGGGAAGGGCTGTGATGGAGCACAGTTGTTCACATCAGTTTGGAAGCTTATGAGATCTCAAAAAACATTTCAGGCAAGACATTTTATGTGGAAGCAGAGTTCAGACTCTGATACTGCTCTGTACTGTGAATCAAATGGGATTTGATTTCTAAATGGGGATGATTAGGAAACTCCCTTTGAAAACTCCATTCTGGTCAAACTTAAAACAGTTATGTAGACATATACTTTAAGTTCCAGCTGCTGAGCCTAAATCTGCAGCCTTTTGAACACTCCTGACTTAATGAGGTCAACAAAAACTGCGGACATTCTTCACACACAATAGATGCTTGAGTCTTTGCAGCTTTGACTCATTAGCGAACTATTGTACCTTTTTGACACTTGCAAGAATATTTGAGATGGCATCTTAATTGCAATCCAAAGTCTCTACATTGTGCTGCAGGACCAATCACTTAAAGAACTGTAACATAAAAAAATACATAAACCTGGAAGCAGGACACAGGTTGATCATCAAGGCTGCTGGTTTTGGTGGTCTTCTACAGAGAAGGAGAAATGAAATTCTAAATCTTGTTAAGCTGATGTGTGATCTCCCTCCACATATTGAAACAATTTTGTAATACTTATGCTGAAGGCACAGTTTAACAAAATTCAAAGCTGCCTTCTGAAGATCCTGCAGGGAAGAACATGTAAACATTTAAATGTGATTTCTAAGTTTGCCAATACAAAACTGTGATGTATGTAAATGAACTGAAACCCACACACTTCCTAACTTCTTTGCAGGAGAAAGATGGGGAAAATGGACCTCATAGACCATCTCTTAGAGTGTTTGCAGGAGCTTCAAGAGACCTGGCTGTGATGTTGTTCCATGATGCTGATTACGTTAAAATTACATATTTTTTTTAATGTGCTCTGGCTGCATTTGTTTAACAGACTGCAGGACAAACTTTCCAATTTATCTACTTTAAGTTACCATACATATATTTGGGAAGAAATCACTATTCTGAAGTCTGTAGAACAGAATCTCATCTTGTGGCCATAGTGCTAAATTATGAAGTACTCATTCAACTTCAGTAACTCTACTGGACTCTTCCTCAACATTGTTTGCTTATGCAAACAAAAGTTATGGTTGTGAACCCCCTGTTCAAGATATTTGTATGGAACCAGGAGGGGGGAAGAAAGAGGGACTAATTAAAGATGCTTCAAAATATTAGGTATTAAAAACCATAATCTTCTTAGTGTTTTTTATGAAATGGTAAGCCACTTCTTCTAAGTTTTGTCTCTTAAAGGTAACCAAAGAATTTGGCTGCCATTGCCAAAGTCACCTGGGAAACTTTGTAGTGCTTTTAGGACCATGACAACTAAACTTAAAAACATAATCTCAAAGATTCAATAATTTTTTTCTCCTATTGCATGAAAAAAGGTACTGAAGTACTTTTATTCTCTAAATTAGGAGCAATTCCAATATAATCATGAACTCAGTAAAGATTTCTTCCAGGAGTTGGTTTGATATATCCTCAGTGAGATTTTCCATGAGACTCTCAAATAAGACCTAAGGCACTTAAAATAAACAACAAATCCTTATTTTATTAGAATAGAAAATGAATATTTAACTTTTAATAGACAAAATTCAAATTGGCAATGCAAATTAGTTCACAAGCCCTGTTTATTTGAGTTGTCTTCTGCCCATTGTAAGCCTGCTTGGTAGGTTTCAATCAGCTCAGTAGCCTTTTTGGTTGCAGCAAAATGCATAAGCTTTCTCCAATGTGAGGGTATTTTTTTTTTGTGGTTCGTTATTTTTGGTGTGTGTGTGGCTTTTTTGTTTGTTTCTGTTTGTTTGTTGTTGGTCAATATTCTTACTATTAATTTCCTTGCTTGCTTCTAGAAGTGGTTGGATTCAGACATTCACTGGCTTAGCATTGTGTTCAGGAAAACTTGCCTGTGTTGTCAGCTGTTCAAGTAGGTACACAACAACTTGTTTTTAATATGCAAATATTCTCTTATTTTCTAAATGGTTTTTCCCCCCCTCTTTTTGCCTCTTTTTATGTTCTTTGAATGTAAACATGTATTTTCTAAAATACAGAATAAAGGAAAACAGGCAAGGAAAGTTCTCAGAATTGCATTTTACAGGCCTTGGATATTTTGTTGCTAGTGGTGGTGTCTGCAGTCTGTCTTAAAACTGAAGTTTGCCTTTACTTCCAAGTCTTCTGAAATTGCTTCAGTTTCCTTTATATTTCAGTTAATAAATTAAGCATCCTTACTCTCTTCACTTATCTATGATACTCTCCCTATATAGCATCTCCTAATATTCAATAGCAGTGCAAGCAATTTTGCTGTCTTCTACTGTTTGCTAAATGTATTCAGTGTTTGAATCAATATTGAGGTTTCCTACGTACAGTTGTGGTCAAATCTATGATAAATTATCCTTTCATCAGTGTGATTAAATATAGCATTCAGACTATTTATCTATTAACATGCTGTTATCCTGGAGGAATTTGTATGAAACTGGATTACACTTGCATAAAGAATTCCTGGAGTTTCTTCAGATTCTAGCAAATTACATTTAGGACTAATCTGTCCTCTCCACTTCTTCCCCTTGCCCCACAACATTTTTCCTTTCCCCTCCTTCTCTGTTGATATACTCATTATTTTCTGAATGAATGCCAACACCATAGCAGATTTTTCAGACTCTCATCGTAGCAGACATTTTGAGCTCTGGCTTTGACAGATTGCACATTTTGAAAGTGTGATACTGTAGCAAGCTTTTTAGTAAATTTGGCAGACTACATACTGTCTTGAAATCCACTGATGAAAAGTGAAAAATCTATTAGATGTAGGTTGGCAGGATACATGTGACCTGCTGACAGGCTGTGCACATACTTTATTCGATTCCAGGAGCAAGGAAACCAATTCTCAGGGGTTTATGAAGAATTGCAGTAAATGTCACTTACAGAATGAAAAAAGACAGTCATGGAAGAATTAGATTGTAGGAGATGACTAAAAAAAGAGTTGTAAAAGCCTTTGTCTTACATATCAGGGTTTTACTGAAATTATGATGGGTAGAGAATAGATAGGAACTGTGGTAGTAGTGTATGTTATAGTGCTAAAGAGCTGCTTTGGTTATCCGCCCTTCTTGGAGAAAGAATTTGCAAGTAGAGGAAACACTCTCATTTTCCAGTGCTCAAAATACAGGCTTATACTTGTGAATTTGACTCTCCATTTTCAATGCTGGGGCTGGGACTCTCAGCATCCCATGATTGTTCTGCAGGAAAGAGCTTGGCTTCCAAAACCAGAGGGGGTTTTACAGCAGTTTACTTGCAAGCAGAACGCTGCTCTGAGAAGTTTTCCTTGTGGGTTTAAAATCTGTTACTTTGCTTGTTAGTTTATCAAAAGGTGTGTCTGTTGCACACTGTCTTGTGTGAGAGGATATCAAAGCTAATATTCAGTGGTATGGACACAAGAAGCATCCAGCGTGTGTCTGTGGCTAACCTGCTGTGTCATGAGTTTAGTTTGAATACTCAGGTCATGATGCTGCCCAAAGGGATGCTAGGACTCTCCTCTCCAGATAAATTTGCTGTCCTTTATGGAAGTATACTTCATTACATGTTCATGCTCATTGCCATTTCTCAAGGGAAGTGATTGTACTACTTGCCTGTTTAGGAATTTCAGAGTTTCTGCACTGCAAAAAGAATACACTGTTCTGACTTTTTAATCTTCTGTATTCCCCTTGAAAACATGTAGCCTTAGCACTGACCATGTTGTGGTGCACTAGTAAGGAAACACATACAAAACATTGCTTATTACTTTCTGATTAACATTTGCACAGACAGGCCAAAGCAGATATATTTTTCATGTCTATTCCTTTCTTTGAAAGTTTTAGGGACATTAAACTGGGGAGAGGAAAGATAAAGAATGAAAAAGATGGAACAAAGTCTCTTTAACAAGAGAAAGAAATATAAAAATTTAAAAAAAATCAAACCTACTGAGTTTGGAGTCTATAACTTTGTTTTTTAATATTTGAAGCCGATTCCTACTTCTAATACTACTTTTGAGTCTCAGAATATGAGATAATGAAAGTGTTTCTCAGATGAGAAACAGGATGTAGGGATTATGATCCATAGTGAATTCTCTAAGTTAAAGCCTTGGGCTCTTCTGGTTTAGACTTGACTAAGAGACCTTAGACTGTTTTAGGGAGACTGTTCTGTTTTAGAAAGACTAACGCTGACACTGGAGGCAGAGTATAACTTCAAATGTCACAGGAGATTGCAGATAGAAGTGTCTTAAGGGGCTAGAGGTATTTATAGTTTCTGTGAGTGGGTTAAGAAGTAAAGGAGAGAAATTACAGGCTTATGAAGATACTTATAAGGACATTCATACTGATTTTTGCATATCTGACATGGCCAACTGCTGATATGCAATGTGGATCTGCCCTATGAGGCAGTTTTCCACAGCAGCTAGAAATCCAAGAGAAGGGTTGCACAATTTGTAGCCTGCTGAACAATTCTTTTGGCCATGAGGAAAGGATCTGAGAATGCAAGGGAAAACAGGTGATATGGAAAGGTGGTCAGATTGCCCAGCTGATCACTGACATGTGAAGTCCTCTTCCCAGTGCACGTGTCCTCCCATCTCATCCCAACCCTGCAACAGAAACTGCTTGACAAGCATGGGTTAGGCAGCCTAGTGCTGATGTCTGAAAACGCTGGAGAAGGAAAATTAAAAATAGGTGATATAGAAATATAGGGGATGTAGGCAGGGGGGTGGATGTTGGGAAATAAAGGTAAGGAGATCATGCTGGGAGGGAAGTTAGAGACACTGGGGTAAAGTGAAAGGGGTACGTATGGAAGAGCCCAGAAAGAGGTATTTGGGTTTTGGCACCCTTGACCTTGACCTTGACCTTGACAGCAGTCTCTGAGTTGCAGATAATCGTGCTGAGGTTACAGAGATGCTAAAGCTGTCAGAATCACAAGGTTGGGTCTGACAGAGTAAATGGTAATACATAAATACATAATCAATTATAAAAATGAAGTGGGCATTTGCTTGTATGATTTGTGTTTTAAGGAGGTATTTATAAAGAGTTAAGTTGATATTTTGTGTTTACTATAAATAGCATAGTATTTTTCTCTGAACTTTCAGTATATGCTATTGTGAGGGGCAGCATATCAGATAAAATACATCATTTTTCTCTTTGTTCCACTATGTCAGCTCCCAGTTTAAGTATTAATTTAGAATAAGGTACCACCCATCAATCACAACTTCCATGTCTTCATACTTTTCTTTGTTGTCATCTTCAGTCTTGAACTGGCATGTTCCAAATATGTGTCAGTCTTTAATTGGTGTAGCCAGAATGGCATCCAACCTTTTGCAAGTTTTAGTGTACTTTTTCTGAACTGACATCTGATCTGTCAAATTCACAGCTCTTGAAAACGTGAAGATGTAGGCAACAGGGTTAGTATAAGAATTACGTAATTGTGAGACAAAATGTATAAATGCTTTTCAGTAAGTGCTTTTTTTAAATACCATATATAATAATACTGTCATTTCATCATTTGTATTAAATGTGTGTATTAAAAAAAATAGTTCCCACAATTCAAATTACTCTCCCAATATAAATACATGAAATCATTACCCTTAGAACTGAGGCACTATCTTCAGGGAAAATATAATTCTATTTATTGCAGCTCCTTGCTTGTAAGGAACGAGATAATTGTGAACAGCAAGGATTGACTTCCAAAAGGAGAAAAATACTTAATCCTCCACAGATTTCATATTTCATAACAGTGTACCTTTTTACTTTTTTTTTTTTACTTTTGTTTTCACTTTGAATGTACACTTTAATGTGGTTTACTGAGCTATAAAACTACTTTCTTCAGGTCACTGGGGAGGAATTGGATATTCTTGCGGATGCATGTATTCTAGCTACTTAGTTATACAAAGAAGAATTGAAATGCCTTGCTAGTTGCATGTTTTTATATTAAAAATCAAGCGTACAATATCTTTGGACTAACTACTTTTGCACTAGTCTGACAGGTACAGAAGCACTTGTGCAGACAGACTGCACTAAAATGTATTAGGGACTGAGATGAGAGTAAGCACCCACAAGTGATGAAGGGCTAAAGTTGCCATGTGGACTGTTTACTTGCTCTCATGTCACTGTTCAGAGATATGAAGTCCCCATCTAAGATCTCTTGTATCTCAGAGGCAGGAAGAGAAGTGTGTAAACTATGCATACGTCCTTGGAAGGGCTTGATTTATCAAGCAAATAAAATACACACTGAGGACGATGAGCTCAGTTCAAAGTAAAGAAATGCTGACTATCTCCTCTGAGTAATGTAATGTGTGGAGCTCTTACTCAGCAGTGGAAAACCTAGGACTAAATTCATAACTTTAATAAAAGAGGCATGAATCCTGAACTCCCACTTCACAAGAGTGCCATGGCCATCGGTACAAGTGAGACTAAGCTCACAGGGTGAACAATTTCACCTGTGACAATATTAGTTCCTCTGTGCAGAAAGGAACACTCGAATCATGGGCCAGACACATCACAGAAAAGCAAGTAGCAACCTAAGTATGGACACTCATGTGGATATTACTGGAGGAGAAGTGATACTCCTGGGGTTGCCTATGTGTTTTGTGTTAAGGACTTATTGGAAGGATTGCATCAGCAGCACTGGAAAGCAGGATCATACCCTAGAACAGCAAATTCACAAAGGAGTGATTTGATTTTCTTATCAGTATAAAAATGCCACTTGAAACATTAACTTACTCATTTACGTGACTCTTGTCCTAATCAGGCCTCTGAATTTGATGAGCTTTTCCATTGATTTTGATAGTGTAGGCTTAGGCTGTAAATTTAAAATTGCCTGTCCCTCTGTCAAAGAAGTGTTGTATTACATTTCAAACAATGTTTACCACTGATGACATGAGTTGTCATTTTGATTACAAAAAGAGGCTCTGCAGGGAGTTGCTAATAGTAGCTCTAATAAAGAGTCAGACCATAAAAGACCAGAAGGACTCAATATAAATTATAATTATGCGTTAATTTACAATTGTTGTCTTAAAAAATGTTCTCTAAGGAATCTTTTCAAAATAAGTCATCCATACAGCTGTTCTTAAAGGAGAAGGGACTCTGTGGCAGAATGAAGCATTGCATTTTACCTGCAGACAATAAAAAATATTAAAATTATTTTCTTTTTATAATACAGTGAAAAAATATTTCAAATACCAAATAAGAATTTTAGAATTCAAGAGTTTGTGAGCCTGTGAGTCTAATTCTCTTTCTCAGCAAAACATGGTCTCCTCCTTTATTGCGTCTGGGAGCAATACCATTATTAACCCCAGGCAGCATCAACCATAAAGTTAAAGCGACAGCACTATGTTCCTCAAGGGAGGATGTGAGAATGCTTCCTACATTTGCATCAAAGATCAAAGCACAATTTGGGATGGGTGCTGACTGAATGTACAAAATTCAAAGGATATTTAAGGCTGATAGCTCTAATTAGTAGTTTACCAGACTGCTTTAATGGCAGAATAGGAATTTCATATAGCATAACATAAAGAAGGGAGCCTCTGTAGCTGAAACTAAATAAAAATCTGAATTCAGCCCAAAATCTACCTGCTAAAAGATCTTTTTTTTTGTTCTGCTATTCTTTGCCCTTTTTTGCTTTCTACTATGGAAAAAGATTAAAACCAAGATTTTATGTTTTTTTGTCAATATATAACACCTCACCTTTCAAAACAGTAAGAGCAACTTAAGACTATAAAAGTGATTTTCAGAGTTTGGCAAGGAGCCATATGCATTATCAGATAAGAGATAATTTGTCATTAATTAAGTCCTCTCCCTTTCTGTATGGCAGGAATGGGCAAATCAAATCCTATCCACAGCTCATTAATAGTGGTCCTAATCCCTGGGTGCTGAGCACCAGGAGTGCTTGCAGCAGTCTGTCATCCTGACTCCTCTCTTTCTCTCCATGCACTAGGACAGTAAACATAGAGATATTAATATTTAGACAGCAATCAAGAGATCATGCTGTTTTAAATCATCCTATTATCATATTTATTTCTTCTTGTCTTTCTTTCCCATGGTGAATTTAACTAACTCCTATTTTATCTAATTTCTTACATAAAGCATCAGTTTAAGAGGTTCTACAACTAGAAGTACAACACTTAAAAAACACACTCTAGAATGGATAAAATGACCCTTGTTCCCATCTGTTGCTTATGCAATTTAAAACTATGGACGCTGAAAGTAAGGCTATTTAATACTCTGTGAATTTTCACAGAAGATTGACCCAAAGCAATATTGTGTTTTTCCTATAATAGTAATGCATAAAAAAAAAAAAGAGCGAGAGATCAGTGACTTCTTTGTACTTGCTGCAGTTTAAAATTTGTCTTTTATAATAAAAAAAAAATTGGCTTAGAGAAATGAGGAGAAAAGGAATTAGTCATGACCACAGTGTGAGAACTGTAACATAATAGATCTTGTATTAGGTTTCTGTGGCAAGGTTTTTGGGGGG
>JANZLQ010000005.1:21739759-21755706 GCA_026212715.1 Elanus axillaris | reverse complement strand
ACCAGGACAGCTGACCTGAACTAACCAAACAGATATTCCATACCATATGACGTCAGCTCAGGTATAAAAGCTAAGTATAAAAGCTAAGTAAAGGGAGATTGAAGGGGGGACATTTTTCCATCTTCCAGAGCAACCACTCTCATGCTGGAGCCCCGCTTCCCGGGAAGTGGCCAGACATCACCTGCTCATGGGAAGTAGAGAATAATATCATTTGTTTTCTCTGCTTTTCGTGTGCAACCTCTGTTTCACTTATTAAACTGTCCTTATCTTGACCCCCAAGCCTGTTGTTATATTTTCTCCCCCCTGTCCAGCCTGAGGAGCGGGAGTGATAGGGAGGCTTTGGTGGGCACCTAGGATCCAGTCAGGGTCAACCCATCACCCTGTGGAGCTGTCCATCTATTTTGGCTGTCAAGATGCTCACTCGAATTCTTGATCTTTAGAAGCAACATAAAAGTAATAAATTAACTTTCTAGAACATATTTATTCAGTTGTCCCTCTGCAGGGTATTTGAGCACCAGCCCAGTACACATGTGCTCTCTTACATGGAGATTAGAAATTTGAACATTATGGAACAGAATCTGGAAAAGGCATCAAATTGATGTCTTTGAAGACAGGCAGATTAATTTTGGAAGTTCCTTGATTCCATAGTGAAATTATAGGATTCAAAATTGGAATGATGTTAATGGTATTTTTCCAGAATATATTTACCAATCTGTAGTAGCAGCATTGCTATGCTGTTTGCCATTTTTTTATAAATTCAGTTGTATTATAGTGTTAAGTGCCATTACTGTGGCTTTCTTGATTTTGCACTTTGGTACGGTATGTGGAACAGAGCAGTAAGTATTATATCAGTAGAGATCAAAGCAGCTTTTGCAGTACTTGATGTGTCTGGTATCTTGGTATAACTGTAATTCTGTAGAAAAATGTATACTGAAGCATCTGTAAAGAGTCTAATGTTTTATTTTAGCATAGCATAAATCTACAAGCAGTGGAATCATACATTTATATAAGCCTTACATAAAATGGATCCTATGAGAGAGAATTCTTTCTATATTTCCAATTCCTCATTTCTGGAAACCCAAGAGCTGCTCTACTGCAGTTTACCAGAACAGGAAATACAGGAGGTATAGTTATTTGGAATATAACGCCTGATCAGGAGAATGAGGATTATTTTCAAAACTCATACAGTTCAAAACTCAGTCTTTTTAGGTTCATAACGTAGCCACAAATGACCTGTGTAGTAAAACCTTTTTGTACAATGGCTTTGTCCTCAAAATACCCATGCAGAAAGTGAGAAACTCATATCTGATCTTTTTACCCTGAAGTGTTGAAAAACTACTCTCCTGTCTTTCAGGTTTCAACTCTAAACATCATGCTGCAATCTGTTGTCAGAGCTTGCAGCCCCCACATCTCTTCTTAGAATTAAGAAAGTGTTAAAAAAAAAAAAGAAGGTAAGATTCATGGGAGAGGAAGAAAGTGAGTGCTTGTGCAAAAGAGTACCTGGCTTTTAATTTGGTTGTCAGCAAAGTCCTCTATGGTTGAAGAGCAGGTCACAGATCTTGCTCCAAAGACTGCTCCTTATAACTGAAGTAACATCACTGCTTCAGCAGCTCTATTTTGAAAGAAAACAGTTCTTTCTATGAAACCAAATCTATCCAGGATGTGAGAAGTATACTCTGAAAATGCCTACCTGTTATTCTGATTTCAGTAATTGGATAAAGAGTAATTGTGTTATTGAAAATCTTTTAGTACTATAAAAATACATTACAGAATTACTAAAGGCTATTTGAAGTAGTTACTGCCTAAATTTTGGTTTTAAGCTGTAAGTAAAGTCAGGTGAAAGGTCAAGGTATTACAGTGCACACCTCAGAAAACACTTTTTAAAAAATATGATCATTGTTTTCATTGTCTTTGTTTCAAGCTAATTTAAAAAGTCATTGATGTCCCTTTATGGAAAAAGGCATCTGAAGCAGTAGGAACATCTAATCAAAGCAGATGGACATTGTCATATGTGAGGGAAAGTGTAAGACTGTTTAATAATATGAATTATGTAGATAGAGGGTTTCTCAAGCTATTGTTTTCATTTAAGAAACTGCCTCATTGTAGTGGTTTAACCTTGGCTGGCGGCCAGATGCCCACCCAGCTGCTCTCTCAGTCCCCCTCTTCAAAAGGACAGAGGGAGAAAGTAAGATGAAAAGCTTGTGGGTTGAGACAAAGTTGAGGAAATCACCGATTACTCTCACAGCAAAACAGACTTGACATGAGAAAAATCAATTTAATTTATTGCCATTTAAAATAGATTTTGATGGTGACAAATGAAGACAGAAATTAAAACACCTTCCCTCCCTGCCCTGATTTTCCCCGGGCTCAACTTCACTCCTTTGTTCCTGACTCCTTGACCTCCTCCCTGGCTTGAGTGGCACACAGTGCATGGAGAATGGAAGTTACGGTCAATCCATAACAGCTCTTCTCTGCTTCTTCTTCCCTCTCACACTTTTCCCTGCTCTAGTGTAGGTCCTCTCCACAGGTTGCAGTCCTTCAGCAAATATCTGCCTTCTCTGGTGGGGTGTCCTCCATGGGCTGCAGTATGGATACCTGCTCTGTTGTGGTCTCTCCAGGGACAACAGGGAAATACCTGCTCCACTGTGGTCTCCTCTGCAGTTGCAGGGGAATCTCTGCCTCAGCACCTGGAGCACCTCCTCCCCTCCTCCTTCTCCAACCTTGGTGTCTGCAGAGCTGTTTCTCACACATTTTTCCCTCACTCCTCACTGCCATGCAGCATTTTGTCCTTTCTTAAATATGTTTTCACCACCACCTTGGCGGAGGGTCTCAGCCATGCCCTGCAGTAGGTCTGTTGTGGAACCGGCTGGAACTGGCCGTGTCCGGCACGGGGCAGCCCCGGCCTCTCCTCACAGAGGCCGCCCTGCAGCCCCCTCCAGCACCAGCACCTGGGCACCTGCACCCAATGGATCAGTAGTCAAAAAGTAATAGCACAAACAAGTCACAGAAAGAAGAAAGTGAGGGCACAGCTAATATGAGAACACATATTTATTGAATCACAGTATCACTGGGGTTGTCAGGCAGAATTTTATTTTTATTTTTACAGGAGACTCCTTGATGACATAAAGTTGGTGGAGTGAGGTCTTCCACAAGCAATCTAACCTGCAGAAATTCAACAAAAGATTTGTATTTAGAAATGGGTGGACATGCAAATGAATCCAGTGATATGCCCATCTGGTAATTTCTATTGTATATACTTTGCATTTTGTGGTAGATACTCAAGCACGCACCAGTTTCTCTTCTGGAGAGATGAAGTCATGCAGTAGGGCACCATCTTGAGCACCCCACTTCCAGTGTGGAGGTGAGGTCCTCTACAGAGTGCTTAGCTCTCTGCTCATGCATGATGTGCATCTAGGATCAACAACTGGAATAAACTTCTTTTCTGGTTAATATGTGATGTGGACATAAGGGCCTAGAACCAGTGCATAGCAGCAAATCAACCTCCAAGCTGACCCTCTTTGCACCATTCGAAAAGGTAATGGGCACACCCTGGGTCTAGCATTTCTAGTGAAATTGTGTGGCTCAACAAAGAGTGCACATGGAGTTCTCTTTCTGCTGAGGCAGTAGGAACAAAGAGAAAGCAATTATTTTTAGTCAGAAATCCCAATCCCAACATGCAGCTCTGAATCATGCTACTTTATTTCTATCCTTTCCCAAGCTCATTCTAGGAAATTATTCTCTAGCATTCCTTGGGTTTTCTGGTTGCTTTTTTTTTCCCTACATGCAAAATCAGCATGAATGGCTTATTTTTCAGCTTGAATGGCTTATTTTTGCTTAAGGCTATGTAACAGGGAGATGGCTTCCCTTGTTTCAAGCTTAACAAAGAAATATAATTGCCCTGACCTACATACATACCAGTCAGAGATTAGACAGATAAGGAATTCTGACTGAGAAGAAGAAATCAGCAGAGAGAAACTCAGGATGATTTAAAATAAGAAGGATAGAAATTAAATACATACAAATGGGCTGCTTCACTTCCTAGAAACAAGATTATTTACTTGTGTCAAACTGCAAGAAAATATGGTTCTTAGTTTGAGAACAGAGGAAAAAGATACAGAAAAAAATTTTGTCTATACTGCAGCTACAGGATCCTCTAGTTAGCTTTTGGTTACCATCGTCTTACCCATCAAAGTTATATGTACAGGACCATTACAACAGACTTGAATAATTCCATCTACTCCCAAAATGCAACAAAATATGTCAAGGGGAACATAAATGTATTGTAGCTGTATTGTTTCATGAGCTACGTTTAAATAGACATCTGCTTCATCCCCTGTTACAGTTTTGCTTCACTAATTTTGTATCTTATGTTAATTATAAGCAGGAATTCATCAATAAAATTATTTTATTTCCCTAGCTGAGCTAGTCCAAACAATGTTTTACAGAGCTTGCTTATCATAAAATCATAGAATCATAGAATGGTTTGGATTGGAAGGGGCCTTAAAGATCACCTAGTCCAAGCCCCTGCTCCCCTCGGCAGGGACACCTTCCACTAGATCAGGTTGCTCAAAGCCCCACTCAACCTGACCTTGAACATTTCCAGTGATGGAGTGTCCACAGGTTCTCTGGGCAACCTGTTTGTGGCAGTATGTCCTGTCCCCCCCTCACCCCCCAATCCTGCTGGCAGGAAATGAAACTCCTCCAGGCAGAGAGAAGGGGGAAGGAAACCCTGGAGGCCGCAGGTCGAACCAATCGAGACGTGCCAGGTGCACAGAGGTGACTGTCTTGGCCAACAGGGATGAATGACCACAGTCAGATTCAACAGGGATATAGAACGGGGTCCCGCCGGAGGACATGTTGGAATCAGTCCTGCTGGGAGCAGTGGGTCTGCAATCAGGGACTCCCCCTTGGGCTGTGAACCGCCCGAGGTCACTCCTGAGGGAGAGAGCCCTCAGCTTGTAGGGGAGTGGTATATGCATTTTGACCCATCACTTTAAATCTCAAGGATTCTTAAGTCACCTGTGCAGTACTAATTCCTCTTACACCATCGTGCCTGTGGTTTTATAAAACGTTACTGGACTTCTAACCAACTCTCACTGAAGAATAAATCTGAGCTTTAACTTCTGTTGGATTTGGTTATTTGTGCATCTGTGACACTGTTCCAGTGCCTCACCAGCCTCATCATAAAAAATTTCTTCCCTATGTCCAGTCTAAACATACCCTCTCTCAGTTTAAAACTATTGCCCCCTTGTCCTGTCCCTGCAGGTCCTGGTAGAAAATCTTTCTGGTTTTCTCTTAAATCCTCTTTATATATCAAAAGGCTGCAATAAGGTCTCCCTGAAGCTGTCTCTCCTCCAGGCTGAACAACCCCAATTCTCTCAGCTTGTCTTCACAGGAGAGGTGTTCCAGTCCTCTGACCATTTTCATGTCCCTCCTCTGGAGTCACTCTAACAAGACCATGCTTTTCTTGTACTGGGGACCCCAGAGCTGGAAATGGCACTCCAGGTGGGGTCTCGCGAGAGCAGAGTAGAGAGGGAGAATCACCTCCCTCCACCTGCTGGCCATGCTTCTTTTTTATGTAGCCCAGGATATGGTTGGCTTTCTGGGCTGCAAGTGCACATTGCTGACTCATGTCCAGTTGTTCATTTATCAGTATCTCCAAGTCCTTCTCTGCAGGGCAGCTCTCAATCCATTCATCCCACAATCTGTATTGATACTGGGGATTGCCCTGGCCCATGTGCAAGACTTTGTACTTGGCCTTGTTGAACTTCATGAACTTCGCATGGACCCACTCCCTGAACCTCTCAAGGATGGCATCCCTTCCCTCAGGTGAATTGACTGCACCACTCAGCTTGGTGTGCTGCTTGCACATCTGCAAACTTGCTGAGGGTGCACTGAATCCCACTGTCTATGTCACTGATGAAGATAAATAGTATTCATCCCAGTACGGAACCTTGAAGGACATCACTCATTACAGGTTTCCACTTGGACCTTGAGCCATTGACTGTAAGTCTTTGGATATGGCCTTCTCCTCAATTCCTTATCCATCTAACTGCTCATCCATCAAACCCATATCTCTCCAATTTGGCATCAAGAATGTTGTGGGGGACAGTATTAAAAGCCTTACAGAAGTCTTGGTAGATGACATCCATAGCTCTCTCATTGTCCACTGATGCAGTTGCTCCATTGTATAAGGCCACTAGATTAGTCAGGCACCCCACCTAGCTTATTTCATCTAGCTACTGGGTAATGTTGATTTACTGTGATATTTTTTTATCCCCATATGGGTAAAATGAAATGTTAAAATACAGGATTCTTTGTAGGTTGTCATTTTCCATGACTAAGAGCTAGAAACAGTTGCCACTGTTTCTGTGAAGAAATTTTGGTGTGTGTGCTAAGCTGAGGTGAAAAGGTCACCTCTAGGCTGCAGGCATGTTTTTGGAACAAACAGAAGTATAATTCTATGACAGATGAAAAACCCTGCTCTGATTTTAATCTCATCAGCATAGTGATCATGTGGTACCTTGACTGTAGACCAGTGACCAGCAAGAGTATCTCTCTTGCTGAAGCACATGCTGGCAACTTCTCATTACTGTTATGTTGTGCTAGTAAACTCAAACTTGGAGCAGATATGTCTTCCTATATTCAAATGCAGCCTCATGTGCAATGCAGATAAACCTTTGCTGGGAGACTTTAATTTCTTGTAATCTGCTCTCTGAGAGTTGGCTGCCTCATCTAAGCTTGTTGTCTCAGCTGCTTCAGTAGTCAGTGGAGATGTAATTTGTACCTCCCCAGGGTGATTCACCCTACTGGGCTTAGACATCCAACCTAGGAAGCTGCAAAGCACTCTCCAGAGGGATCACTCTCTCTCTCAAACCATTTAAATAGCATTAAGTGAGAGAGTTCCACCT
Organism: Elanus axillaris; assembly: GCA_026212715.1. Classification (NCBI taxonomy): domain Eukaryota; kingdom Metazoa; phylum Chordata; class Aves; order Accipitriformes; family Accipitridae; genus Elanus; species Elanus axillaris. Next base: position 21,748,795 of record JANZLQ010000005.1, on the reverse strand, counting down.
TTGATATCAATAAACTAATCTTACTAAAGCTGAATTTTTTTTTTGTATTTTTTGAGATTTCACTAAGCATTGAGAAAGCTTTCTGACTGTGTATGAACAAGTATGCTTTATGCCCTTCATCAATTTTCATTGCCATTTTTAGTGAATTGAGGGTACCTTTGTGTCAGTTTTACCTGTATATTTCACATAGAACTAGTCTTTCTTTGCCTTGGTCCCTTTGAGAGAGAAGGGGATCTTGTTATTACAAACCCTTTGTACCCTTAGTTAACAGCCTAGAATACTGTTTAAAATGAAGTGTATAGATTGAAATTTGTATTAACTATCATAAGTCTTTGTCATTTTTCTCCTCCGTAATTTTGAGACTTATTAAAATGTAGATGACAGTATTGAAAATGAATCATGCCTAATGCATTTTATTATCACTGTGCACTCTCAAACACTGAATAAAATGGTAATCCGAGAAATCGACATACAGAAAGACTGTCACTTATTATATGCATTCCCGAGTAGTCTAAGCATGGCTTAACTATCTCACATTGGCTATAATGTTATTCACATGTGTGAATCCTTGTTTATAATTAGGAAATCATTGTAAATAAATCAATTGTTACATGAACTTTCTGTGGTCAATATCTTATTTTAAAGCAGGTTTCTGGTGGCAAATGAAGAGAATGGACAACAGACAAGCAAAATTAAGGAGTCAGATCCATGTATCATTCACAAAGGGAATGTATTATAAATGACCATAAGTCATGGTCAATTAGTTCTTTGTTTCAGTAATTATTATAGGAATAATCACCTTCATAAATTTGAAAATGTCTATTTTTAGATAACAAAGTGTATGAATTCTTTTTTCAGAACATGCCATACAGAAAAAAAAAACAACGGAGGTAATTTGGATCTATTGTGAATCTAATCAGTAAGAAAAAAGGACTTACAATAGGACAAATAGGTATTGTGCTCATTTCTGGAAAGCATTTAAAAATGCTTCTGCTGCCAGGGTATCACAATATGATACTGTGCTTAGTCTTTTTATATTGCCAAAATGTGAGTTAGTAGGTTAGTCTCAAAGGGTTACTTAACGTAAACATGCTAAATCTCTTATTGAGTATGGCCTTCAGTAAGCATTTGATAATAAAGCAGCTTATTTTCTGTGGACATCTCTTCACTGAATTCTGTAGTTTAGTAGCTATGGTTACGTAAAAGTCAACGGTAGTTTAAGTCATGCTCTGCCTTCATGTCACTATTTATGCCTCAGTAAATAAAGACTTTGAGTGAGCTTTAGTTGAAGAAACAAGCAAAACTCTTGACTTAAGTGGGGAGCTGGATTTTTGTTTTGCCTTTTTCCAGAGGCTCCTGTCATTTCAGTACCTGAGCCTTTGGATGCTGAGAGTTTCAGATCACTCTGAGATTAATGTGAGCAAACAGTATTGTGCATCTAGTAGAACCAGTCCCCAGCTACCAAAAACCACGCTGAAACAGCTATCACAAAGCCTTGCTTTGTGCTGTATGTATCTGAAATGAAATCCAGAGTTCCCAAAAGTTCACAGGAAGGTGCTGTTGGAGACAAAAGGAGAAGCAAACTAAAGAAGATATTTTTGTTTTCACCCCTTTTATTTAGAACAAATTAAAAGGTGATGGGAAGTTAAGTTGTCAGCAGCTGAGCAAATTTAGTAAGGAAAACAAACCAGTGAAGGAAAATTAAGGAGAGTAGAAGTGGTTGGTTGACTGGGAGACAGGTGATTGCAAGAACAGAGGGAAAATAGTGAGGAAATCAGTAGCTCATATCACAAATTGCAAATAAAAAATGGAGAAGTAGTAACTGAAGTGAAAGGACTAAGTCTGTTAGGAGTTGTCAGAGAATATTGTTTTATAATCACTTGCACCAAAACTAAGTTGTAATTCATTTAGCAATGGAGACACACAGCTACTTTGTATTTTGTTAGCAAGCCCATATACTGATACAATCACTGAACAAATTAATATCAAAAGTAAATTACCTTGCCTTGTTCATGATGTATCACATCAGGTGAGCATGTTCTTCCTGAGAATCTCCAGCTTCCTGTACTGCTTCCTCAGATGGAAATTCCAGACCTGATATGGCCAGGGTAAACACTAGGGAATGCTCCTACTTTCCAGGAATAACCTTGGTCTTCTGAAGACAAACAATCTAGATTGACAGGTTGGCAAATTCATAAAAAACCAAACAAACATAAAGCTGCTTTTTAGGTGATGGAAATTGAGCCAAAATCTTATTACTTCTTAAATGGAAGAATTAGGTAACAAATTGGAGTAAAAATTAGTTTATGGTTCATGTGAATATCTATTCCTTCTTTAATGATGATTACCTCTTCACTGTAGTCTTAAAAGGTCAGGGTTGAAAAAGGGCAAGATGATAAGGTCATCATATCTTCCAGCAGATGAAATATGCATAGCTTGGCTGGCCTTTGCCCTGCAAATATAGAGAAGTTTAAAAAATGTCAACATTAAGTATGACAAATACTATTGATTTTTCTTGTTAGATGAACCATCTACCTTTTTGATGCTAGGATGAATTATGACTACTGCTTGTCAGTAGCAGTGGTGGTATTTGTTTTTTTTTTTTTTTCTCCTGACTGCTCAAAATTTGTCCTTATTGAAGGTTTGCATTCCTGGAGCACTAGAGGTTTCTGTAGCCTTGTGGCATGGACATACCATCTGGCTTTGCTAATGGTAAAGGTTATTGCCCTCAGCTCCTTGTTTCGCTGTCAAAGATGATTGCCCTCTTAGATCTGCCTGCACGCTGCTCATGTGAGCACTCCCTAACCTTTTCCAAGAAAAATGAACTAAGCTAGCTTAAATAGTTTAAAATAATAGTTCTGCTGGGCTGTCTGCTTTTTTGATGAGTGACTGCAACCTTTTGATGAGTGTTGTTTGCAGAGAACAGCTCTCTGTATACCTAAGGAAAAGGACAACCACAGACATACTTTACTCTTCACCCAGAATTTAACTAGCTTGTTTCCTATTGAAAAGAGTATGTCAATATAAGTTCCGGCAATGTACTTTATCTCTGCTATAGTGTTTTGGAATTTTTCAGTTAGAAAAAGATGCACTGATGCACCTACAGCTCTGCATGAGGTACATTTACATTTTATAATTACTGAGTCAATCAACTGTAACTCAGGTAAAGCTGTCTTCAGAAGTGCATGGGCTTTATGCATTTAGAACACTGCAATATGATTTATAGCACTGAATTGCTGTAACTTGCTCAAAATCAGTTTGAGAGTAACCAGATTGTTTGCTACCTCTTATTAGCACAGTGGTCAGTAGTGTCATAACAAAGTAGTCTGGGTGTGTATAGTTATGCCACAGTGGTATAATGAATACAGCAAACATAAATAGAGAATTTGATCACATAAGCACTTTATGGAGTTTTTTTTTCTAAACCAGTTTCCAGACTGCTGTGAGGAATTAAATTGTTCTGCCTTGCTTGGCTTAGAGAAATGCTCATACTTCTCAAACTTGCTCACTGCTCGCTAATAAAGTATTGAAGTGGAAAAGGGAATCGAACTGTCATAGTTCTTGGAGCACTTCTGCATTTGGGATATGCTGGGGTGTTTAAACAATCTAAGTCAAGGACTAGGCTACCACTGGTCTTCCTTTACAATTATAATTCTCTATTTAGTTCAATATTATAACCCTAGTTTTAACCAAGCTGTGAGTCAATGATACATTTTATGTAGACTTGTTGGCCAGGCATTCTTAATTTTTTTATCGCATATTCAAAAAGAATGCTAACCTTTAAAGAATGTTATCATTTATGAACGGAATAATTTTAAGGAAGAAATATTTCATTGAAATAATGAAAATGTTCTGAAATCCTTCCTCTTCTGTCAAATTCTTTTCTTCTGTCTGAATGCCAATTCTCTATCACACAAATCTCTTGAACTTTGTCTAGGTTTAGTGAAGTCTTGGAGAAATAGAAAGGGAAAGTGCTTTACTGAAGAAAATTCACAATGCCTACAAAAGGATGGTAACTATTGTTTACTTTAAACCTACAGTTTAAATGACTATATCAACATTTTTTCCAGCTAATGACCTTCGGCTTCGTAATATCCTTTTATTCTTAGGAGAATTGGTTTACAAAACTCTCTTTAATCCATTTTCATAAGATAATTTCACTGCAGATCATAGAATCATAGAATGATCATTCTATGATTCTGTAAGACATTTTCACTGCAGATACTATCATATTACTGCAAGGAGAAGTCATCAGCACACCACCTTGCTATATTCTCTCATGTACCTGTGATTGTTATAAAGTGTTGGGTTTTTTTCTTTTTTTTTTTTCCTAGTGCTGGATCACTCAGGAGGAGGAGACTTGCATGTTTATTTGTACTAAGATGATACAGGTATTATTAATCAATAAGAAACATTAGCATAAGTGTGCCTTTGATGGTTTATTTTGAACACATAAAACCCAGGAAAAGTTTGAGTTATCTCATAGATCAGGAGAAACTAATGAGAAATCAGATTTTTTCACTAGGTTTTAAAAGGAGTCCTCCAAAGTAATTGACATGATAGAATGGCAGAGTAGAAATGAAGTTATAGTTCATTAGTTGTGCAATACTTCCAAGTCAGTCAGGAAGTGGCTATAATTATTTTCACATAGTCAACCCCTTCCAAATCCTAGAAAGAGATAAAAAAAAAATTTGCAGCAAGAAATTATTTTCATAAGCCAAAAGGAATAGAATACCCCTTTAAGACGCTCCATTCCCAATTTTCTTGAAGTATTGTGTGAGGTAAAGATATTATCATCATGAATGTAAGTACAAATGTCATCTGAATTACCATTCTTTATGTGTTGACAACAAACCAGTGTCCACTCAGGAGTCACTTTTATTAATTAAAAAAGAAATCTTAGCAATATGTATGCAAACTTTTACAATATTTTCTTTTATCTTTTTGGTGATTTTTCTTACTTATACTTCTTGAAGAACTTCTGTAGGTAGAGGTACCTGAAGCCAGAGTATTTTTAAAATCTGCTTGATTTCTATAAAAACATTTTACAGGTTTTCATATTCAGTAATATCTGTACAAGTATACAAAAAGTAGCCAAGGGGCCCTGACCCAGAGATTCTGGTCCAGTGGCAGTGCAGAAGCTTCTTGGGCCAAGGGCTTCCCCTGAAACACTGTACTTAATAACAGCTGATAGCACTGTCTTCTCTCAATTTCTTCAGTGATGAGGAGTCCCCTTGTATTTTCAGCCACACAGTGACAAAGGGTTCAAAAATTTAACTGTGTTCCATGTGGAAAAAGGTATATCCTTTATTGCTTGTCTCTTAGTCCAAGAAATAATAAGTTTTGCTTTTCCCTAAAGAACATGTGTACCATACATCTGATGTTCATACATTCAATGCTAAGACAGCTCTGGGTCAGAATTTAGATAGAGGTTTATACAAGCCTTTCTAATATCTTTTTCTGAAGAGAAAAGTATAGTTTGCATTTTACGCTCTACCCAGGAGGACTGGGTTACATACTATGTATGCTGGCTCTTACATATTACCTGAAGGTATGAAATCTCAGTTTGGTGGGTTTCAAGGAGCGTTGCCTACATGATTTTTACATGCTCCAGTTGTTGGAATCAGAAAAGCTGCCAACCGCTGTTCCATTCACACTTTTGCAGACCATTACATCTTTGATTTAGCCTCGGGTTTGGATGCTCTGACTGGTAAAACAGCTTTACAATATTTTATTTATTTTTTTTTTACACAGGCTCCCTCACCATCTTCCTTCATGAGATCACTGCTCTGAGTGTACCTGTAAGTGGAGGTTTGTACAGCTACACAACATGGAAATGCAGATTCTTAAATTCTTCCATTCTCACTGAGCTGCTGTGGAAGGGACTGCACATATCCATATGTACTCCTCATTTTTCTGCCACTTTTGAAATGCTGATAGCAGCTGCAAGAACAGAGGCAGCTGTCTGCTTTGGGGAATGCTGCCCCATGTAGTCCAGGGCCAGTGAGGACATGGTGGAGAATATACACGAGTGCTCCGAGGCTTGTCAAAATGTGCAGTTTCCACAGTGATCCTAGGTAACTAGTGAATAGGTGTAGTGTGCCCACTGGTGTGTCAGTCTTCTTCCCTTCATTGATGCCAGCTGATACACAGAAGTAATCCTATCAGTATTCTGCTAATTGCATAGCCATGACCAACAAAGTTTATGTTGGTGCATAGACATCCTTCTTTTCTGCTAGCTGCTAGAAGCAGGACAGGCAAGTAAGCAAACAGAAAGTTGTTCTGCATATTACTATTCACTGAGAGACCTGTTAAAGAAGTGGGAGTGGAGTGGGCAATCTATTTTAGCCAACTGAGTGATTTTCACCTCTCAGCAATACCTATTAGGATCACCTGAATTCACTAGCCAAAGACGGTTATAAGACTCTTTAGAGAATCAATGAATTAGGAGCAAACTTCAGTCCTGGTAAAATCATCATGATTTGTGCATTAATTTCCATTCAAAATGCCACTGAAAATTTAGATGAAACGCATTTAGATTTTCTTAAATAATTCTGAACTGTGTGCCTGTGAAGTCCCATTTATGTCAAGAGAGCTACTCATATGACAAACTGAAGTGCCTCCCTGTTTAGAGTGGCATTTTGATGTACTTAGGAGTCTTTTTATTGGTTACGTTAGCAATCTTCTTTGATAATTTGAAAATACTAGCTTTTACTAAATATAGCTAAATATAAGGGTTTTACTTTTAAAAGGACTAAGGTTAACATACTCCCCTTTGACACTTTGCTGAACCTGTTAGAAACAAACTCACTAAAAACTCAACATCTATTTGTTATGCCAGAAACATGTCAGCAATTATTTTGTCTGCTCTCGAGTCTGACTTGAAAGAATCATAACTTTAAGACAGAGGTTCAATTTTTTCACTGAACAATTTTGTTTAATAATCTTTTGTCATTTTTATAATATAGTGCTGTATAATTGATGTTTACAATTTTGTCAAGAAGCCACAGTATTATCCTAATGGATTTATTATGCATTTTAATAACTAGGCATAAGTAGCTGTAGAGCTCAATTAGTATGCTACCAGGCAGTCTTAAATACTATAACTTCCTGTAGTACCTGTAGTGCCTGTGTTACCCTGAAAGCTGAAATTTTTTAAGTGATATAACTCTTCTAATACAGATTTTAGCAGCAATTGAAGTCAGCATGTGATTATATTTTAAGGTAATGTTTTAAGTGAGGTGATGATTCATGGTCAGGTATGATGGTGATATCTGAATATCTTATGATCCTATAAATAACTTCCCCAAATGCCAGTGAAGCTAAGTACATTATATCTACCTAAAATTTCAAGCAGATGGACTATCATGTTCTCCACTTTCAGTCTTATAAGAGTTGAATAATATCACTGAATCCTGTTGTGTCTGCCAAGGCCCATGTCACAGCAGGGCTTGTTGGGTAAGATAATTTATTAATATAGAAAAAGGCCTTTTAAAGTACCATAGACTTCTCTGGGGTGAAAGATGGTATAAATACAAATCAGTATTGTTAATTGCAGTGATTTAATTTTTTCTGTTTCTATCCATAAATTCCTTTGGTGTTGCTTGTGTATGTGCGCGTACATGTTTGTATGTTTTAGGGGGTGGAGGGAGGAGAGAGAGAGAGAGAGAGAGAAGGAAAATGGTTTCTCTTAAGAGATCTGAGGCTATTTGCTGTATAGAAAATGTTTGCAGCTGGTGAAAGGTATATTTACTAAATAAATGACATTGTCTTCTTTTCTACAAGTTTTTCAGCAGGGGAGAATGGCTTTAGTATGTGGTGACTGGTTTTAGAATAATGTTGAGAGGCTGTAATCTTGCAGAAAACATAGCTACTTTGAATGGACAGACATGTGGAATAAATGGCTTATAGATAATCCCCTGTGAATAGATGCGGCATATCTAAGGCTGGTTATGGATCTGCTCTGTTAATTGGTGAGAATGAAGTCGAGTTCTCCAGGAATAAATCAGCGCTGTCAAACAATATCTAAAATGATAGTCATTTCCTGGTTGGCACGGATAATAGTGTTAATGGTTGTCAGTGGAATCTTTGTACAAAAGATATTACATTTCCCTACTATTTTATCTCTTAGTAATGTCCTTATTTTCTTTTCACTGGTTACTATCTTACACTATTAACCCTCAGCTATTCACAACAGAATCCACTACCAGAATCCACTAGTCAGCTATGAATAAAGCAGTGACTTTTCCTGGACTGGTTTCTTTGTCAACAATTTAAGAACATGCATTCTGAAAGTGGAGTTATGCTAAGCCAGTTTAAGACCAGCACATGCTTCCCAGCTCTTCTTAAAAGCTGTTTTCCCAAGCTATTTCTTCCCTTTTTGAAGATGAATTTTGAAGACCTCTGGCCTGCAGGGTGCAGTAGGTGTACCTCATGTCTTCTTAAAGGCCTGCAAATGGTGGGACATTTGATTTATCTCCAAGTCAAGGGGACCACATCTAAAACCGAAGTGGGAAAGGACAGATCATTCCTGTTGACATGGCACAAAATTATAGCTCTAGTGGAGTGTAAACTCCATAGAAACACATAGACAAGTGTAAGTGAGCTTACACTTTATTCAGGATTCTTGCAGATGTAAAACTATACTTTTTATTTTGTCCATCACTTGTATTTGTTATCAAAACCTTCAGATTCTGTTTTTTCATGATGTTCTGCTAATATGGCATTTTCAAACATGAATTCTTCACAGGCATCAAATTTATTTCTTTGTTTGATAGTTTTGCACTTTTGCACAAGTTGTGAATAGAAATTTGTGTCTATTGACTGCAACCCAGGGTAGACAATCAGAAAAAAATCAAAAGGATTGAGAAAGAAATTTCTCATTTATTTTAATGTGACTTGACCTCCTAAAACTTTAGAGACTTCCCCAAATGCCTTTTTGCCTCTGTGACGGGTTGACTGACCATGGCTGGATGCCAGGTGCCCACCAAGTCGTTCTATCACTCCCCCCCCTCTTCGCTAGACAGGGGAGAGGAG
>JANZLQ010000005.1:21711332-21739659 GCA_026212715.1 Elanus axillaris | reverse complement strand
AGCTACCAATGCAGAACACAGCACTATGAGGGCTGCTATGGGGACAATTAATTCCATCTCAGCCAGACCCAATACAGCCTCTTGTAATTTGTTTAAGACCCTGGATTTCTTGCACTCTTTGTCAACTACTGTAACTTGACCTATGCCGTTGTATGATTGCTAGCACTCAGGCAGGCTTGAGCTAATAAAAACAGATTTGGAAAAAATCCAACTTTAAACTTGGCTAAGAATTCAGAATTATTACTTTTTTTTTTACTTATTTACTTAATTACCTTAAATTAGATAAAAATTCAGATGTTGAAATTTCAAATGTATCTGAAATGCAGCCATATAAAATTTGAAAATGTCTTCAGCAGTCTAAAAATATGTTGACTGCTTGGGAAAGAAGGAAAGTGCAGTGAGCCTTTATCTCATTTGTGTAAGGCCTCCATACTAGTCTGGCTTAAATGGAAATAATGTGATCTAGATAACCAGTTGCTCAATGTGAGTAGGAGATAACACAGTTATAGATTAAAGGATTGATTTTGGATGTCTCCATTTTTAGACTCCCTTAGTGGCTTAATTTCCAGTCAATAAAAACTCAGCAGTTTCTTAAACAAGCAAATATGAAGAAACAGCACTTGACCAAGGACAGTAATTAGCTAGCCAGCTGTATATGGAAATGTGCCCTGAACGTACTTACTATAGAGGCGTTATGATTAAATGCCACATGCATACCTGTAGGAGCCTAGGTGTGACCAAGGTGTTAAAACTCCCATTGCAATCAATGGAGATGAGATCACAGGTGCTTACTGCCATGTGAACCCTCGAAGACATGTTCAGATGTTACATGAATGAAGCTGCACTCTTGTGGAGTGGCTGCTAGAGGCCAGGCAGAATAACTTAGACCATCTGGATAGAACTATACTCCTATGTCTGGGTAACTGAATTTAGCACCTACTCAGTATGGTGCAAGAGGAGACTACGAATGGCTCAGGTGACCCTAAATAGATCTTGGACTGTTACGTTATGCTGTGTTTGTATAGCACCTAGTAAAATGGGGTTGTTGTCTACCACTGGGAATACTACATACTGGTAATACTGATAATGTATTATGTATTAAGACTGTTTCAAATGTAGTGCCTTGAAGACTAGTGTGTTATGATGATAAATGTGGATTAAACCCGACTCGCTCTGACACTACTGTAATAGAGGCTGCATAAACACCTAAGTAAAGCAGATTTGCAAAAATCGGTTTGTTCATGAACAGCAAGGAGCTACATTAGCTGAATAAATAATTTACTGAAAATAGTTCCCTTGGCTCTTATACCAAAATTGATTTACACAAACAGCAGAGCATATTGTAAGAAGATGTTGTTCTATTCTGCCACTTACTCAGGAAAGCATCAGAAAAATGTTTAGAAATTAAATACTTTTCATACAGAATGTCTGTCTTCACTCTAGTAACTGCAATGCGATTTATTGGAAGTTCTATTTACTAGAGGTATTACCTTGGCATAGGCAGATGAAATAAATATTTTGAGAACCTGTCCAGGCTGTTTGCTTCTGACCCTTCCGGGTATGCACCATGAATCTTTGCTCCTCCATAATTAAGGGTTTGTTGCTGATGAAGAAAGCCTGTATTACTCTTTGAATAGTGAGTGTTGTGTGATTATGGATTATATTTTTCCACATAAATGCTGGAAGCAAAACTGCTTCCTCAAAGACTGGTGGGACAGTTTTGCAGTTGGGCTTCAGCAGCTTTGTGTCCTGCTATTCACTAGGCTGTAGGTAAAGCTCACAGGTAAAATGACATGTGATAAAATATTGTCCTCAGCACGTCAAGGACTGATAACATATTTTTGCAGCAGTGTTTTACTGAAAAAGTTGAATTCAAGTCACTAGACTTAACTGTAGGAAATGTGTGCTGAACTTGTCAAACATTAGAGGTACAGAATTGCTATCAAGAGTACGGGCATCTTAAATACTGGGAAAAGCTATAATTTCACTGCAGTCTGAATTCAACCAGGGTAGAGCTGAAGAGGAATGGGACTAGTTTCTTTATGCTAGTATTTCTACCTCTTGTATTGGATGGATATCTTGTAAGATGATCTCTTCATGAGTACACCAATATAATTATGTAGGCTCAGGGTATTCCAGTATTTTGCCTATAGATACTTATAGTTGATTATCCAAACACAGCAGATCCTATTTGGGGTTTTCACCCCTTTTTATGGCAAAACAGCTAAAAGGTCCTAGAATGTAATTAATTTTCTTTCTTTTTAGGCTAAGAATTTCAGAGTTGAAGAAACAAAAAGATTTCAAAACATAAAAGAGAAATTAGAGACATAAATACCAAAATTCATAATACTGAGAAAATGAGTTGCCACCTCGTGAACTACATCTTTAACTTTCTAATATGGCATATCTGAAATATGAGCTTGATTTAGCATTAACTTCTTTCTAAGGAGATTATGGAAGTTTTATTCAGGCAAAATCTAGTCTTATTTATAATTGTCATATACATATTTATAACCATCATATACTTACTAGTTCATTCAAACATTTTTTCTTCACAAAGATTTTTAATTAAGGTTATGAATTCTAAACTTTGGTTTTATTTCCTTTGAATATTATGGTGATTATCATATAAATATACATACATTTAGAAGGAAAACAATTTGGAAATCCATTCTTAATTTCACTGCAGTATGAGTTACTACCTTCAGTAAGGTTCTGCTATAGCAGATTGCTGATGATATGCCTTTATTAATTTTGGGAAACAAAATGCTATTTTTGATATTTGACTTGACAAATCTTTTGCTTGAATGCCTTCGTGCAGTTTTCAGTCAAAAGCTACCCTGTGCTGTGCAAATTGCAACAAGCTGAAAAGATAACACACTCCATCAGGAATGTACTGTAATACACCTGATACTCTTGAAGTGAAGCCATGAAAATGAAATGTCATTAACCCTAAATCTGTTCAGTTAGATAAAATTCTCATTTGATGAAGTTTCCATAATGTAACATTATTATACATATATTCTTATGCTCACCTCTGTGTAGGTATTTCATGTGTATGTGTACATATTTATGCATGTATATTGTATTTCCAGATGCAGCTTGTAAAGATGCACTTAAATATTAGAATATATGTTGGAAACTTTATGATATAAACATTATAAGAAAGCTGTAGAGATTCCAGAAGGAAATTTTATTATTACAAGAAATTCAGAACAAGAAATCTAAATATCTCAAAGGTAGAAACAAGGATACTTGTGACAGTGGAAGCAGCAGGATTCATCCCTACCAGACCTTTATAAATCTCTAACACATCCTGAAACTTGGTTTCCTGCTGTATTAAGTGTGGTGGTGCACTATACCAGCACCCAGCCAGCCACCATGGGAAATATACTACAGTAGCCCACAGTGTGTGGGCATTCCCACCAGCATTAGTCATCACTGAGTGGATGTGTATGGGAGAAGAACACAAACTCTGTAACACTTACTATGTAGAGGCTGTCATTTTAGTTAAATTGAGCTTATTTTAAAAACATGTTTCAAGTTTCCCTTGGAATATCAGTGAAGTTTGAGCAACATAATTTATAGGGCCACAGGTGGATGTTATTGACTTGAACAACTTGCATGCCTCATACATGCCTTTATTGCTTTGAAATCTGATATATCATAAACAGGAAGATGAGCAGTTAATGTGGTAAATCCTTGAAAATCCATGCATATTCTTGATTAATGCATTCCTAGATTTATGATTCAAATGTGGTACTATTGTATTGTTCATTTTCTTAAAATGGGTAATCAATTTGCAACTGCCATTTCCATAACTATGCAAATATACTAATGTGCTCCTGGAAGGCAAAAGTACAAAATTATTTTCAAATACTCAGCATTTAGATAACACTGATTAGAAGGTCTGTACATGATTAAGACCATATAATGAATTCCTCAGTTTTAAAAATGGCTTTAAATCCATGTGTGTTAGATGCTTAAATATCTATATATTAGAACTCAAGGACTTGATTTCAAATCACACCTGTTTCTGGAAATATTTATGCATAGCTTGTAAATTCCATGTCTTACTATGTACTCCAAATACTGAAAGATATATATTATTTATGTTTTTATTTTTCAAGACAAAAGTGAAGTTCTATAGATATATATTTTCAGATACAATTATAAACCTGTAAGACTAGACATTGTAACTGAAAGTCTCAAATTCTCCAGTTCAGAAAGAAAAGTCAGTCGCTCTACTTTGTAAAGAGATGAGTTGAATTAAAGACTAAGAATAGCTCTTAATGTTGCAGATATTTTTGGTACCAGATATTAGCTAAAGATATTAATTAAACAGAAGTGGAAGCTGCAGTAACTTCCCCCAAGGATGATTTCTAGTAGAAACATGAATGCATAGGGAAGAAAGGAACTTCTTCTGCATCTGACCATTTCTAGCAATGTTCTGTTTGAAAGATTGCATAGGTAGTGCTAAGGTTATGTTGCTGAGTTTTCATATGAATTAAGACATCGTTTGTTTTGGATAAATAACTATTATTTAACCAAAAATAATGAAAATGCTTCAAATATTATCTGTAACAGAGTTGTGAAACTTACACAGAAGTGAGATGAAAACTGAGTCATGACTTGACATCACCAATTGTTTCTCAGATTTCAGATTCTAAATTTTCTGGAAACTCAGAATCAGCTTTTCAGCTCTAAAATGTAGATTATGAGGTAAATGACTCCATGTACAATGTGTAAAAACTTATTTTTTAATTCATTTATTATGCAGTAGGATCTGGAATGGAGTATATTCATGTGTTTTAAGGTCCAGAAGTGAGATCAAAGCAATCTAAATTCTACCTGTAGCTCTGTCTGAGATTTATGTGAAATAGGACTCTGTTTCCCTATTTTTAAATACCTTACCAAATTATTGTATTAACTAATATGAGAAGTTCACTAAATCCTGAGAGAAAGTAGCATATAACAGCTACTTTTTTGATACTTTTATGCCCCAAATAATTTACCATGTTAACAGCTGCACATGCAATATTGTATGATTTGGAAGTTTGGGGTAGTTGTTCAGCCACAGCCTAAGTCACCTGCATTTAGAAGTCTACATGTAAGTCTGTAAGTTGACTCCTTTAACTTCCATTTAATTCAAGGGAGATGTAGGGCCAAATTGAATATCCTATTCATGGGTGTCTGAAACCATTTGAGATAATGTAATGCATCTGCCTAACCTCTAGCTGCTGCTATAGAAGGATGCAGATTGCTTACAGGTCCCGTTTCATATCTGCCAGCTCGGTGTGGATCCCCAAAAGCATTTCAAAGGCACTAGATATCTATTGACCAACTCAAGTGAAAACAGAGTAGGGCCACCACAATGGCTGGTGGATGGAACACTTGTTCTGTGAGGAGATGGGGTTGTTCAGTCTGGAGAAGAAGTGGTTTCAGGGAGCCTGAACAGCATCCTCCCGTGCCTAAGGGTAGGTCACCCAGAAGATGGCAGGCTTTTCCCTGTGGGACATGGATGAAAGACAACAGGCATAAGTTGAAAGAGAGGTTCAGACTGTATATAAGGAAAAACCTTTTCATCATGACAGGAGTTAAGCATTGGAATAAGCTGCCCAGAGAGGCTATGCAGTCTCTTTTCATTCTGGGGTTTTTCAAGAGCATAGTGGATGAAGCCCTGAGCAACCTTGTCTGACCTCCTGAGGTGCCTTCCAACCTGCACAGCCTTTGGCACTGTGGTCAGAAGAGCTGAAAGCTATTCATATCACCAGTTAGGTGCATGGGTTTCATGAAATCTACTTTAGATTCCTACCTAACAACAAAATAGAGTACCTATGAAGATGCATCTTTTGGCCGCACAACAAGATGAGGGTGATTTGCTTAGTTGTCTCCTTTTTAGTCACATAATGCTAGTTGAAATAAAGCCTACATATAGTTTCTTAGTTGCAGTTTTCTTTTGAAGAAAATATAAAGTCAACTTATTGTCCTCAGTTTATTTACATAATATATTGCCATTGTAATGATACAAATGAAGGAAGATGGAAATAAGACGGAGAGATAGACTTTTTGAAGAACAACACAGAATAAATTGGCCATTGAAGTATTTCAGAGTTCTTGTAGCTGCCTAAAATGGATGCTGTGAATAACCTGGTATGAAAGTAAAGAAAGTTGTGTGGAACAAACCAGAAATATCAAAAAAGTCAGTCAGCTTCCTGGAATAACTCAGTTTGACAAGTGATTTAGAAGGTTTGTTTTGATTTAAAAACATAAGTACTTAGAGAAACAGAAATGTAACCGGTTTGCCATAAAGGAAATAAAATCTGAAATGAGCTCATTAATTTTACTGCAATATCTGAGATTATTTGGTTAATTGCAGAGTAGCACTGATTAATTGTTTAGTTGCCATGACTCCTGTATACAGAGCCCAAGAAAAGTCTGCAGCCTTATTTAAACTCATTAAAATGCTGTGGTGTAGACACATTTGAATGAATCTCTGGAGACAGAGAGCAGAGACGAATGGAACCAAAGAGGTTTTCACCTCCACAGACTCCAGTTCAGGTCTGTCTTCTGAATGTCCTCTGGAGCTCAACAGGAAAAGTCACTGATGGCTATATTCTTGGCTTCAGTATTTCCCAGTTTGTGCCAATGCAAGTATAACAGATGTAAAGGGCAGGATTCTGCTCCAGATGAAGGCATGAAATAGTAGGAGTCTATATGACATTTATGCATGGGCTGGATATCTGAATTCTCACTGTAGTCTCTGGACAGCTAATCAATGGACCCTAGAAAGAGATTCAGGTCATGCTGAAAAAGACACTTGGTACTGCATTGGTTTCCCCCATAAATGGATATCTAGAGCAGCTTGGGATTCCTTAGGGTATCTTTCCCGGCTTGCAGTTGCCACTGGAGAGGATCGAGAAGGCTTTCTGTAGGTCCCATGTCACATCTGCCAGTCCCATGTGGCCTGGTGTTACTCAGTGTCTTGGGGTTCTCTAAATGCCTTGTCACATTCAAATTTGTGATGTGATTTGTGAAAAAAGGAGCACACTCTATATATGGATCCAAGAATTTGTTGCCAGTCCAAGTAAAATGGGACCACAGCAGGTGCTATTCCAGTCGAATGACATGCTTCTGCCAATAATGCAAACTGTTCAATTTAAATAATTTAATTTATGGGGATGAAGTTAATAATGCAATTAAGATATACGGGCTGTATCTGTTGAGGGTCATCAGGGGCAGAGCAGCTCTGCCAGGGGGTACAAGCCAGGTGCCACAGGTGAGCCCATCTCTAGCTGTGCCCTCATTGAAGGGTGCTGTCCTGTAGCACCCAGCAGGGTGAGTGGAGCTGGGGTGCTGACAAAAGAGTCCAGACTGTAGCAACTTGGCTGCTTTGCAACTAGAAGCAGCAAAACAACTTCTTGCAGTGTATGAGCTGTTACAGTACCATATTTCCTGGCTGCAGGACTGTGTGTGGGCAGCAGAATAAAGCTTGTATCTCGACTGACAGCAACTTGTGTAGGCTCCTAGTTTTGGGAGTCTTTTTGTAAAACTGCTCCACCCAGTGTTTCCATCCAGCAGTAGGACTGAGATCATTACTAATACTAGTAAATCTGGCACAGTATAAGCAAAGTTGGAAATTTTCAACAAATGTCTTGAGCAGGTCTTTGAGTCAATTTTCTTAAACTTCTCTTGCCACCAAAAGTGATTAAGTGGAAAAAGAATTTTTACATCAGATCTAAGAATGGAGATCAAACATGTGGAAATTTATGTCCTATTCAATTTACTAATAGTCATTAATCTTCAGTGTAATTTGAAATGCAGTCCCATTTCCTTGGAAAGACATTCCAAATTTCTAGACGAAT
Organism: Elanus axillaris; assembly: GCA_026212715.1. Classification (NCBI taxonomy): domain Eukaryota; kingdom Metazoa; phylum Chordata; class Aves; order Accipitriformes; family Accipitridae; genus Elanus; species Elanus axillaris. Next base: position 21,731,794 of record JANZLQ010000005.1, on the reverse strand, counting down.
TAATGGTCTGGGCAGAAATGTGTGGTTCTGTAAAACAGTGTAATTATACAGAATGTGAAATTCAAGAGCTCTTAATTCATGGAACAATTGTATTTCACTTCAATACTTTACATGGCTGTTTGATATACACAAAACATGTGCATATGAAAGTAGCATGTATGAGATGTATATGTATTTGCATTATGAACATTGTGTCACACATTCAGGGAATACAGTTAACCAAAACATAAAATTGCTGTGCCAACGTTTTTCCTGCCCTCCCAGACTTAGCAGAGCATGTATTTTTTATAGTTTAACAAGCTTTCCTATTAGATTTTGAAAAATGAATCTGGTTATTGACATACTTGAAGCATATTCAATTAGTCTTGATTTGGTATATTTGATTTAAAGGTTTTTGATTATTTGTTCCATGTTCTAACTTGACAACTTAGAAATGGAATGAAATTAACCTGTCAGGAAGGATTAATGAACTGATTTTGTTCACTAGTTTAGATGATTTACACGAATTCCACTGCAGCTGATCTTGCCACTGAACCAATATTCATTTCTGAAAATGGATTAAAGGTCAGTGTTATGATATCCTATACTTTCATATACTAATTAATATTCATTTACCAGAGGAGTGAAAAGAAAATATGTAAAACCGGGAACTGCTCTGTCGTTTAATTAAAACCACATTGTGTCTTGTGTTAAAGAATGAACATATTAATAGATTATTAGTATATACATTAAATACTGATAAGCACAATCAATGGAAAAAATAATTAATTGAATGTTAGTTGAGCCTGTTTTTATTGCATTAAATATCCTGTAAACGTACTTCTTACATGCAGTACAAAACTATTGATTGACAAGGTGTGTTTCACTGAGAGGCTTAGTGACCTATTATTAATATGAAAAAACACATCAATATGCAGAAAAAAAATACTTCTGTAGTCTGCTAGCAAGCTATGAATGATTTCTTAATTCTGAATGTTCAAGATTTTTCAAATTCAGCTCACTCTAGCTTTGGAAATCTGATAGATGGCATCAGTGGGAGGAGCAGGTTTAGATGTGCCTGAAAAATAAATTGCCTTCGTTCCTCCCCATCTCAGGCTCCAGCTGATGGGCAGTGGGGGGAAGGCATGGACCATGCAAGCGCTTTTGTTGTAAAACACATTTGCTCAGATTGCCAAGGAGGAAGAACTTTAAGTTGTAACTTCACCTGCAATAATTTTCTTCCTTCATAGCATATACAAATATGGACAATAATAGAGCAGAAAATATTTGTAATAAACTTCATCTTCTGTAAGAAGGCATTAAAAATACTTGGGTTAAATATTAAAAAGTAATTTTTCTGCCTCTTCATATGAAATATACTACACCTGGCCTCTATATGCAAATAATATGTTCCTGTTTATCCATCTAAAACCTAGTGATTGCATGAAAATTGTTTTGCAGTCTGATTTTGATTGAGGTAACTGACTGGCTTGACTGAGATGCCCCAGTGACTTGGAAGTGATTAATGTGAAATAAGTATCTTATCTCAGTGATAGAATCAGTTGACTAGAGAGATGTCTGCTTTCGGTGGATAGACACAGTCAATCAGCTGGTTACACTCATTGGCTATTAATGCCAGGATTACTGCCTAGATTCTATTAGGGGCTGCATCGATTTGGTTGTGGTGTGGTCAGGCACAGTCTTACGGTATAGAAAGGTGAGGAAAAGATGACAGAACCAGGGTGAAGAAATTGTTTAGGAAACAAAACATCACACTGGGACTGGTGCTAGAAAACAAGAGCAAATGGAGAATAACAGCTGAACTGTGAGATCTGGCTGAGAAGCCAACAGGGAGACATTTATCAAATAAAGGATATTTACTGCTGTTTCCCATTACAGCTTTAGTGTTACAATTATTTGTTTTTAACAGAAATTATTATTTTGGTATTTATTATTGTGATACAGCCATTGCTTGAATTGTGAAAAATGCAGGCAGATTTAATTGTCTTCTTTTCTAAGTAATGCAGAATTTTGCCTAAGACAGAAATCAAATTTGCATCCAAATTAAGTGAAAGACTTGTACTGGTTCTGAAGCACAAGACTTGGTCTCTAGGTTTTAAAAGTACTAAGAAAGATACTTTTCAATTCTTTAGAAAGCATCATGTGGACAAGTGCTCTGTATAGATAATACTTTTTGATTTTAGAGTTGTAGGGTAGTATATCCCCTCCCTTATCCTGCTGTTCTATAAGGTATTATTTTACTTTTTGCAAACCACTGTACCTTAAACAGGGGTAGTACAAAACCAGTGATTTCATTATTCGGGCAATGGTTGTAAATTCTTAACAAGCTGCATGTCAAAGGTTATGTTAACTTTGATTTAATCTACGTAACAGTGACTTTCATTTTACATGCAGCACATTATATTTTGTAGTGGAGTGATATTTAAAAAAAGACAGTTCATTAGTAACTTCAGTGTATTGACAAATGGGCAGGATTAAAGACTATTAAAACAATGGCTCTTTAGTGTATTGTTTCCACCACAATATATTTTAGTATTAACAAGACAACTCTAGCTCTCTAATGAGGGTAATTTTTAGACGTAGTGATTTCTCCAGGACACTACATCTTGTGAATATGTCTTCACTGACAGTATCTGGAAAGTTTTAAAATGTAATTTATCCTGGTTATTTAATTGAAACAAAAAGTAGCATATTAATAATGCTAGGAAAGAAAACTCTTTGTCGTGGTTTAACCCCAGCCAACAGCTAAGCCCCACACAGCTGCTCACTCACTGCCCCCAGGTGGGATGGGGGAGAGAATCAGAAGGGTAAAAGTGAGAAAATTCGTGGGTTGGGATAAAGACAGTTTAATAGGTAAAGCAAAAGCTGCACATGCAAGCAAAGCAAAAGAAGGAATTAATTCCCCACTTCCCATGGGCAGGCAGATGTTCAGCCATCTCCAGGACAGCAGGGTTCCATCATGCCTAACGGTGACTTGGGAAGACAAACGCCATCACTCTGAATGTCCCCCCTTCCTTTTTCTTCCCCCAGCTTTATATGCTGAGTGTGATGTCCTATGGTCTGGAATATCCCTTGGGTCAGTCGGGGTCAACTGTCCCGGCTGTGTCCCCTCCGAACTCCTTGTGCCCCCCCAGTCTCCTCACTGGTGGAGCGGGGTGAGGAGCAGAAAAGCCCTTGGCTCTGGGTAAAGCCCTGCTCAGCAGTAATGAAAACATCCCTGTGTTATCAACATTGGTTTCAGCACAAATCCAAAACATAGCCCCCTACTAGCTACTGTGAAGAAAATTAACTCTATCCCAGCCAAACCAGCACATTCTTACATTTAGTATATTTCTGCACTCTTTCTTTATGGAGAAGACATTACCTTTAGCAAAGACAGCTTCTGTGATTTTTCTTTAATAAAGTGTAAGTAGAAGAGGCAGGAACTTGGTAAGATTTCACCAGCAATTTGCACATAAAATTATGACTGTACTTAAATTATAGGCACTTTAATACTAATATTTTATCTTGACTAAACACAGGTTGTTAAAAGTTGCTGGACAAGGGCAAAAATAAGCTCCATAGAGCCTATCTATCTACTTTGCAACATAATGATTTCAGTTTCTGTTGAATTAATGGAAACCTCTTCTAATCCTGGTGTGTCACCCCTTTGTGTAATCCTTTGTCCTACAAATGGTCCAAGTTCCTCCTGGTCTCTCCAGTTACTTGTGTTGTCATATGGCCAAGTGGCTTCATCTCATCTTATGTCCTTTTAAGTGTCTGCTGAATAAACAGCAAATGCAGAATATGGATGCGTGTGCTGGTTACCCTGGATCAAGCTTAGGTAGACAGGGAGGCCCAAGGGAGAGCTTCATTTTACCATTTCCCTCTGTAAGCCACACTGGGATTGTTATCTACAATTTAACTGCACTTCTGTGTACCTTCAGGTGCCTTTGTTAATCACAGTGGATCTTGCCTATATGTATTTCTGGACCAGCAGTTCCCCTCAGTTCCCGCCTGTCCTGTACTACCTTAGCTAGTATCATTGCTATTACTTATTCCCATTGTGGTAGTCCAGAAGTGCCCTAAAGGAAGATTTATGCTAAGTATATGGACACACAGCATCAGTGCTTCCCAAAGCAAGGCCTGGACAATTCTTTCTTCTGTTTGCCATCTTACCTTCTAATTGACCTATATTTTTTTTTCCTCTCAATAGAAAATTCATACACCTTGTGTTTAATTGCACTGGTCACTTCTGAAATGGTGGAATAATTTGTATCCGATAAGAAGGCTTAAGTAAAAAATTGGTGGATGATTGATTTTGTGCTTATTTTAGTGCAATAAGATGATTTTGACATACATCAGATTTCTGTTTATAACAAATTAATGGTTTCAGTGTGATTTTACTATGGGACTAATTAGATGTGTAAAGTCAAATGTGTCTTTTTCACAAAAAAAGTCCTTTTCAGAATCAAGGCCTTTCTCTGAGCTTTTTTTTATTGAAATAATTTCTATCTTTTCCTATCTTAAAGTTCACTTATCATCAGGATTATGAAAATGAAGGTCATGGCCATATACAGGCAGCAATAACAAGGGCTGTGTTCCACAGCTTGACTTTCAGTGTTTATAATTTGTAAACAGCAACCAAAAGAACATTGCAATAGTATAAGCTTTTTGCAAAGGGAAATAATCAAAGTGATTTCTGTTTCTTCATTTTTCTTCTTTGGAATCTGTAAAAAGACAATGCAAGAACATAGATAGATAGATAGATAGAGCTCCTTCATTAAAATTGCAAAGGTTCCTGGGGCCAGGAAAGCAATTTGTGAAGGCACAGAGGTAAACATCTTGCACACAGGAAATTAATAAAATGTTCCCCAGTGGTTCTGAAACAGGGTTGCTAAAATATTTTCCTTGCTGTGCATGGGATAATGAGGTCACCACAGCAAACAGAGAGTTGCACACTTGGACCACAATGGCACAAAGGCTCAGGGCTTTCAGCAGCGTCTAGCAGCTTTTTGCACCTCTTCCCAGGGCTAGGGTGGCCTGCAGAACAACTGTCCCCAGCCTCAGGCCTTTCCCATGAGGGTGCTGCCGTAGTTGTAACCACAGGAATTTGGACCTTCCTTCCATCGGTAAGCACCACTGGAGGTTTACAACTGGGAGCCAAATGCATTACTTGCATGTAGCCTGCAGTGGAGAAAATATCTGTCAGGCTTCTTACTCCTGCCACTCCAGGTGTAAATATATTTTCTTCCATTACCCACTTACATACGTGTGCAAAAGGAACCATGCATTCTGCTGAACAGATGCTCTCAAAAATATTCACAACAGTACAACCAAGCAAAATAAGACCACCTCAACAAAATGCAGGTGACAATAAATTTTAAATAAAAATTGTGGAATAACAGAAAAAAAGACTGATTTTAAAATGTAAATCTTACCTTCTAACACAATTATGCCAAAACTGATGTTCTTTTTTTTTGCAAAAGGTGAGTAAAGACAAAATTTGTATTAAAAGTCTTAAGTTCTACACATTAGCATCTGCTTGCTATTACATGCACAGAAAGAGAAAGGCTTATCTTCCCATTAAAAAAAAAGTAGTAGTAGTGTTGTTATTAATTTAAGATTATTATACTGTAAGTAGGCTAATGCTAGCTGGGGAATAGAAAAGGGAAAGAGATGGGTGGAAACGTGTAAATTGGATGAAGAGAAGTCTACTTCTGCCTTAGAGAAAAATGGTACAAAAAAGAAGATAGAAGAAAACTGCTAAGAGGAAAAAAGAGAAAGTAAAAGGGGTGTGTGTGTAAAAATGGAGGCAATGAAAGATCTATTAAACAGAAAATTTGGAATAGATGAGTATGAAAGCTTTGATTGTTTCTAAATTGCTGTGGAACCAGTCTGCTGGAGATCAGGATTTAGTGCTGTGCAGTCTCCCTTTGGGTTTTACTGAGTCTGCTTGGACAAGCTCAGAACCCTTTATGAGTCCAAGCTTCCTCTGCAGTCATGTTCACTGGAATAATTAGTCAACTGCATCTCAGAATTCCAAAGCAGTAACAAGTGACTTCTTTATTTGGTATCCATTTCTATGGACATGCTAAAAATTGTGCAGGGGAGTTTCAGTTTTTCCTAGAAGTGAGAAATAATAATTTGGCTAGAAAGTGTTGAAATATTTACCCAGTCATGTCTCTTTTTGCTTGCTTAGCTGCAGGCCAAATCAGTGTTGAAAAAAACACCTTGAAAACTGTAAAAAATAGTAAATCTCTTCCTATTTTACCAAGAGGACATTGAAATGTGAAGATTCTCTGGAGTATGCCTTCCTCTCTATAGAATGCTTTATTATCTTGCAGTTTCACTTCAAACAAATTCTCTAATACAACCATAATTGTGATTTCTCTGGGTGTGAGGTGACAAGGCATTCAATACTACAAATCTATTATGAGGTAGCTGTTGCGTTTCCATGGAACATGATAACACGATACATATTTCTAATCAAAATGCTTGGTTAACAAGGAGATCAAAGAAGCAATTAGTGATGGAATACAGTTCTGTTGTGTGCCACGTACTATTTGACTACAATACAAACTGACACCAGGGCGATTTCTGCTATTGGAATCACAGAGGTGACCTAGGGCACTCTATCAAGCTTAGTTTGACCCTGACAGCTTTTGACCAGCTATTTGTTGTCATATCTTTCTGACTGAACAAGATGACAAATATACACAAGACCTCATGCTCAAATGCTGCATTCTGTGAAGTGAGACAGATTTTGACCTTTAATTGGTAGAGGTCCTCGGGTCTTGTGACTCCACATCTGCTATCTTTATTGTCTTGTATTGGACAGAAATTCTGTTAACTACTGTAGCAGTATGTGCTCCCAGAATAGGAACAATGTAGTTGCAGTTAAATGGCATTGGAATATGTTATTCCACAAGACAGTCGTTTTTTTTAAAAAAGGAGATTGCTCTGACTTTACAGAAGAAGAGAGGTTTAGCTCCGAGTAATAAGCCTCTAATGCTTCATGTTATTCTGTACTGATGCCGGGGCCTAACCTGACAAAACAAAAGAAAGGATTAGGGTTGAGTTTGAAAACAGATGAATAAATAAATAAGTAAATAGGAACTTTGTCCAGTGCTAGAACATTTGAAGAAATATGTATTTACACATTTTTAAAAAATAGAAGTCTATGAGCATTTTCAGAATTTAGCCTTTCAAAAGAGGAGGAAGAAATTATTATAATTTTTTGTGGCAATAATCAAAATGAGAACACTATTTTTTTTTTAATTAAGGATTAGATTTTTTCAATTGACCTTTAGATGTAGATTGCATAGGCAAAATCCTTTACCACAGGTGTTTTCGTTTACCATCAAATAAAAGTTGGCTAAGCGTTGAAATATCATTTCTTTACCTGATTTCCCTCTGGTTTGTGTTTGCTTACATGTTTCTATGCATATGATGTTGGTACCTGAACACATCCAGTTGTTTGTGGAGTACTGTTCTGCCTTTCTGCATACTAACAGTCTGCATACTACAACCTGAGAAAAACTGCCTTAGAGGAATTAAGAAGTATAGAAAGGCTCTTCACTGGAGAGCTGAATGGTAGAAAGAGGGTCAAAAATCAGTGAACAACACAACACTAGAGGGTAGTTTATGAATTAGCACATAGAGTATCAATAACTTAGTCCTATGTGGCTTCTCATTCCTGTTCTTGGACTGCTTTTCTGAAACCTTTAATGCTTGAGCTGGCTAGGTGAATGTCCTGTGATATCAGTTCCTTTTGTCTTAGCCCTTCCACACATAACAGCTTCAGGAAGGTGTGAAGAGGGTGATTTAATGGGTCCCTGCTCAAAGGGATCAGACATTTTCAAGGTACTACTCAGCTGCAGTTCAGTACATGCCCTCTGCTCATACCAGACCTCTCTCTTGCCTACAAGAGCCCTCTTCAATAAGTGTTATTTGCCTCTTACCTCTTCTTGCTCTTCCCCATTTTTGCTGTTCATCTCTCAGCTTTTATTGGTCCTACTTTCAGCTGCCTGCTGCCTGTTTCCCTTTCCAATGACTATTCCTCAGGCATCTGCCTGTAGCTAGAGCCTCATCTTACCCTCGGTCCAATGTTTTTTTCCCTTGAAAATTTGCATCACTGGATTGCTACTTTTCCCCTGATTCATCAAGTGTACCCTAGAATGATGCTTCTGTCCTACCTATAGATAGTATGGCAGGACTGGACTACCAGTATATTAACGTGTGTATTACAATATATGTGGAAATATATAGGCTTATTTGATGTGAAAATGTAGCTGCATTATTTAGGCTGTAGTGAATCATTTAAGACGTTCTCATAAAACACTGCTTCTGACCTTAATAGAAATCAAGACAGATTTGAACATCTTCACATTACTTCTTATTTCAGGCTATTTAAAAATAAAATAATAATGATTAATGGCTATGACTTGTGATGGGAGAATGTCAAGTGGGTGCCATGTAGTCAGCACTAAGTATTTTTCACTTAGGGGGATGTAGTTCCTCTATGGAGTCTTTAATCATATAGTTGATTTTAGTAGGCATATACATGAGGACTATTGTTTAGCAAGGATTTTCAGGGCCATCCTGTTGTATGACAAAGATGTTAATGACAGAAGCAGCATATAAATGCTTTGACAGTAAAACCCTTTAAGTACGAGCCTGAGAGGTATTACAAAACTAGTGTCAGCTAGGCAATACAAAGAGACCTGCAGAGATCTCTGGAGAAAGATACTAGAAATAGAGAAGAAGACTATATTGCAAGACTGAATGAATGCAAGGAGAAAGTAGCCTATAAACCAAATATTTAGCAGAATGTAGAAACACAGAAAGCAGAAAATAAGGTATTTCTTTGCGGCATGATAAGGACTTGAAGCTAGATTTGTGTCATCAGAAATACCACAATTCAGTCTCTTATTCCAAGTGAAAACTGTGGTAACAGTCTTGATGAAGTGTATGCTGATGAATACTCCGTAAATAGTAATCATTTGCAATTATTGCTAGTAGTTCTTTCTGTTTTACAACTGCACTTGGTTCAAGAATGATGTGAAAGGAATCTTCTACTCCAGCAGTTTGGCTTCTTGTCCCAGTTAAAGCTGCATGAAAATAATTGAACTCTCCCAACTTTGTACAGCTTAAAAATGTTAGTTTGTATGATTTTTTTTTTCAAATGAAAGTCCAAGCAATTAGGGTGTTCTGTCTTCTGTTCTGCCTGTGGTTGAACACTAGGGATTTCTGTTCTGAAATATTCAGGGCTTTATTCAATTGTCTAAAGATAGGTTTCTATTTAAGATACCCTGTCTTAGTTAGACACATGGAGCTGGTGGATGCCATTAAGACCTATGGGATACATGTGCCCCTCTGAAAAGGCAGCTTGAGCATCTCATACAGTGCAGTGTGTCTGTGTCAGGCAATTAAGTTGTTTGCTCAGAAATGCTGAATGTGGAAACAATCATATTAACAATGTTTCTTCAAGCAAAATTAACAATATTTTTTTATAAATTCTGATTTTACTTTCTGTTAAAATGCACACACTAACACAAAAAACCTACAGGAGTAAGGATTCCCTGTGTAGGTGTGGAGGTGTATGTAGAAGCATGCAGGACATGTGGTGGAGCAACCTCAAAAGATGGGGCCAATTTGGGATCTTGCCAGAGCACTTCATCATAGTGTATTTTCAAATTGCCCAGAAGAAATGGACTATTGAGAACAGACTTCATAGCTAATTGATGACCTCTTTCCCAGCTAATCTCCTTCCCAAAGCAAAGATCTCTCTTTACAGGTGCTTTGGGCAGCTGATGTTCCACCTGCCCAGTGGTCTTGCAAATCACTTTTTCTACAATGCCTGTGCAAGGTCCTGTTATGACAGAGTGGGAATAACGTGGTCTCTGCAATAGTAAAAACACGAAACAGGTCTCGTGTTTTTGTAAGGCAACAGATAGGAGTCCAATGTGTCTACTTGTTCAAGAAATTACTGGCCCAAATATTCTCACCTACACAGTGCAAAATGTACTGCATTCAAAAAGCTGTGGTTTTACGCCTTTGTTTCCCAGATGTTTATGTTTGCATAAAGTACAAAGCAATGATGAATTGCACTTTTAGAACATATCAAGACAACTCCTTAACTTTTAGTTGTGCTCAAGTTTAGTTGTGCTCATCACTATCCATGGGTTTATGCTTTCTTCTGGGTCATTGTTGGGTTTCCTACAATCTTTATGTTAAGTACAGAATTTTAGCAATTGCTACAATTCTTGCTCACACAAGGGTCCTAGGACAAATTTTCCACCTGCTGTTTAGTATTTTAGGTATGAATCTATGTTTTGCTGATTTTGTATTATACGTCTAATTACAGCAAGTTCACCTAGATCCCAGGAATAATAATATTTTTTTAGATATGATACTGAACAAAATTCTTCTCTGTCCTTTGGTAACTTTGATAGAAAAATAGGATCCTTCCCCACCCCCTTCATCTCCTGCTTTTACCTTTCTGTTGGACATAATTTCCTGGTCCTGTTATGCCATGTGCCAGGCCCTACATACTCTGCACTTTAGACTGATTCCCCCTCCAATAAAAACATGGAAAACAAATAATTCTGCCTTCATGGTTCTCAAGAGCAGACGGTTTTATGACTTAATATTCCAAATTGTATTTTAAAAATGTATTTTTCTGAGACACCACTGTTAACTCTTTCATTTCCCTTTAAATTCTCAACATTACTGTTCTGTTTCTTTTAGCCCATGAAAACAAGTTGCAGTGAGAGGGTGTTCTTTGACTTACAACTTGCTCCTGCTGCTTATTCCATTTTATCTCACGTTTTACTTACATTCAGCAGAAATCAGTTTAGCAGCCCCAATCAGTTTTGATTTAAGATCAGCACTCAGAATAGCAGCGCAGAAACAAATTATGTTTCCAAACCAGCTTAATGCCTTTTCTTTCTGCTACAAGAAGTAAAATATGGCTGCTTGGCATCCCCCACCAACTAGCATTTTACTATAGAGCAAGAAGCGAGCAGAAATGTTGCAGTGCTGCTTGCAGTGAACATATGTAAAATCAGATTCCGGCTAGTCAGGTTTAGACACTGAAATAGACACCCCTTTTGGCTGTGGCTGATATTCAAAGATTATGTAGTTTCATATTTATCTTGATTTTCTTTTGCTTCATGCTCTCACACCAGCCTCTGCTCTTTCCCACTTGCTCAGACATTTCCAAAGCAAGAAAGCACTATATTTTGCTCCAAGAAGAGTCACACTGCTTCCCATGATACGCTTTCAAAAGGAAGTTTACAATGGTTGAAATATTTGGAATTTCCTCAGCAAATGTCAGCTTTTGGTGTAGGGTTTTGGGAACTTAGGGCCTGGCTCTGCTTGCCCTGCCCAGAGGCTGGTCTGCTCTTGGGCTGGGCACTGGGGAGCTGCAGGGGGCAAGCACGGCTCTCTGGGGCTCCCAGAAGGAGGCTTCGGCTGTCCAAGGGATGCAAACTGTTTTTTAAATGCTATGCGCAATCACACATGCACGTATGATTTATTCAGGATTCAGAGCCTCTTAGGCAGAACTGATACCGCAAATAAAGAGAAAGACAGGAAAAGCAGATGCTCTACTCGCTCTTTAGTACTACTCTCAATCTCTGGCTAATCAAAATCCCTCAATAAACAAGACCAATTTGGTGCATACATCTGTTCCATATCCAGCCTATATTGTCAGTGGTGTCTTGCTGAATTCTTTGAGGCTCAGAGCCTTCACCACCTGCATGATCAGATCCTTGACTGTAACCAGATGGTGGCATTGTAGCATTACAGCAGTTTTCTAAAGTTGCCATAATTTCATTTAGGGTAATCCAGAAAGCTGTGAAAAGCAGAGAATACAGTGTGAAGTGGAATAGCTGGAGAATTTTGCACACTAAAAATGGTACAGTGCATCTAGAGCTGAAAGAGGATGTATAAGCAGAGGATTCTTTTAATCACCAACACTAATGAATAAAATGTTATATTTAAAGAATAATCAATGTGTAGGAAAATCCAAGCAGGCTGTGATACTTAATTTGTTCATGGACATCTTCAGTATTTGGGAGTATTTATGAGCTATTGGTTGGGAGAGAAATTTAAGAAAGTGGAGGAAGGAAGGGAATTAAACTGCAAATGTCTATAAATGCATTAAATCTGAAAATGACAAATTAGAGAAATAATATAATTTTATTATACCTATCTTTTACATTTTTTTCTTTCTTTTCTTTTGACCAGGAAAATGATGATATGCAGATTGTGGCATAGAAGCACAAAGTGGAAACATAGTAATTCTAAACCCGACTCTACCATGTTATTTCACTATCATTTCCAGGAAGTTATTAACCTCCTCAGCTTCATTCTCTTCAGTTCTGAAGAGAAGGAGATAATGCTGTAATGCTTTCAACACTGAAAGGACTAATTAGTTAATATCTGGAAAATATGTTGAAAAATGCTGTGCGCTAACAACAATAGCTTGTTGTTCACATATGAAGGTTACAGGGGACCACTGTTAACTCCTTCTCCAAACCAGCTATGTTTTCTGGTTCCTCAGTACTTGCACATGGTCAGCATTATGCTTGCACCAGCTGCATTTACATTTGTACCTGGAGGCCAGCACTCAGACCCTGTTCTGCCCAGTTCAGACCTGTGACTAATTTATTCTCAGAATAATATTCTCACCCCCAGCCTTTCTTTTTTTACTGTGCTTTCACTCTGATGAGACCTGAAAACATATGACAAATCTCAAAACCCTGTGTGCAGAGAGAAACCTGTTTTTTTCAGGTCTGAGAGTGCACAGGGGTCTAAACCCTGCAACATGAAACAACAAACTGCAGGCTGGGCACTGATGTCACCACTTGTGTGAAGTGCTGCCTTTCCTAAGACAGTTTTCTTTGAATGTTTTCTAAACAATAATTACACCTTAGCCATACTGCGTGAAGAAGTTGCGGTTGCCAGCTCATAGAGATTTTGGGAATGGTGGGATTTTGCACAAAGGCTTGACAAGAGAAGAAACTTTCTCTCTCCTGCTCAGCTACAGTCCTACCTGCCTGTTTTGTGGCAGTCAAGCAGCTCACCAAGGATGCTCAAAATCAGGTGGTACGTTGGAGGGAAAGAAGGAAAATGTGGGAGGGAAGTACTAGAAAGACCCCAGCAGTTTTGAGCAGCTCAGCCCACTGTTACTCTCTTTACAAAGTGCCCAGATGCTAATGGGAAGATGGGGAAAACTTGCCAGCCTCTGAAAGCTGGGGAAAGACCACCATGGAGGAATGGGACTGAACTGAGAAAAGGGAATAACTGAGATGGAGGCTGAAGGGACAGGGCTGATTTTGAGCTTGTGATGTCCTGTGATGAAGGATAAGACCTGCTGCAGCACCAAGGACTCAGATCTGCTGTCTCAATAAGTCTATGGAAGAAGGAAGTTTTTACTTTCATACACGGGTACAGGCAGGGTGGACAGCAACAAAAGGAAAAAATGAAGAAATGCAAAATTTAATGAGGTGAGATGAACTTCTTAACTGAAGGTACTGATTCTGGAAGGGACCATCTCCTTGTCATCACCCTTTTTATTTGTGCTTATTTGTACAGGATTTTAATGGAGTTGTTGGGTGTAACTTTATTATAGCTAGCTTGAATTTATTTACAAATGAATAGTTCCTCTCAAGTAAAATTAGTCTGAGTGAAAACAGCTTCAGTGTGAAATACCACCAGTCTTCTTAGTGGGACTACAGCCACTAGTGTATGGAGCCTCTGAGACCTGCAGGGTAAATCCCACAGCTTTTTTCAGATGCCATATGCTTATTTGCTCTATAGGTTATTTCCCCATGGCCCATGGCTCTGACTTGTGCAGCCAACCCAAATTTGCATGGTGAATGTGGGGTTTCACTAAAAAGCAATCAAGCAGAAATAACCTCTTAAAGATCTGGCATGTTAGCATGAGTTTTAGCCCATACCATCTGTGGAGAGTGAGTTTGTGTTAAACATGTTACCTGGCCAAGCTAAAGCATTTACTGCATGGAAGAAACTTGACGCAGGGACTACTATAACTCAAGATAACTTAGAAGCAAAGACAGTCCATTGAAATAGTGATTTTGGCCAGAATCACGTTGTCAGGAATTGTGACAGACCTGGCTACAAGAACTGGTAGATTTGGCCCCAGCTTCTTGCTTTAATTGGAAAGCAATAGCATTGCCTCATAAATCATCCTAAAATGTATGAGGGGAAAAAAAAAAAGAAAAGAAGGTAGTGTTTACATCACTTTAGCAAAAGAAAGGGTTAGCATATGGCTTGAGTTTTGCCATTGATTTCAACAGCGGCCCATTGAGCCTGTATTATGTCTGGAGCTGAAAGCTCACCACTGGTTCAGCTTTTTATCTCTTGCGTTGTGGGTGCAGGATGGTGTTACGTGATGTGAAGGCATAGACGGGGACCCAGGTGTTGCTTCTGACTAAAAGCCTCTCTGCTGGAACTTCCTGACTCATTTCCCTGATTACAAAGACAGCAGGTGTCAAACACATCAGAAAAAGAACAAAGGACATTATCTATCCATACTTAATTAAAGGCAGAAATGCACTCAGGCCTGGCTGGCTGAACCAGAAGGCCGTGAGGGTGATACTGTTTTAATTTATGTTAACTGTGCAGGAAGGAATTTAAGATGATCGCCGAGAACAATGTAATTAAAGTATAGAATTATTTTTCAATTTTTTGTTTGGTCCTGTTTTGATTTTTTAGAAAAGGATTATATTTGGATTTCCTTACAGTTACTTTATTTTTATAAGTACTTTTTGTGAATACAGCACATGACATACATTTAAAAGATACAAGGTAGCCTGATAAATATGCAGTCTTATATCATCTTAGCTTTAGTTTAAATGTCATTGAAGGAACAGGCTTTCAACTCCATCATCTTCAGTGGTTACATTATTGGATTTTTTTAGCAGTTTAAATTTTCTATTACATGAATCCTATCTATTCATCAAGTAAAAATGTGGCTCACATCTTATGGTTCACCTTGCTACTGTATGTTCTGCATGAATTCAGTCACCCTTTCACTTCTGTAAAGATTTTCAGTATAAAGGATTAGGAAAAGAGATGTAATCTCTGTTTATAAAAGGCACTTGGCTACATTCCAATGAAAATGACTATCATGTGTTAGGAGCTTAACCATATAATAGTTGTGGGGGAATATCAGTGATTTTCATATTTAGCTTGTAAAATTTACACAAATTATCTTACAACAAAACCAGAACTATGCCTGCCCTAGAAAGATTCTGGAACCTATATAGCCGTAGTGTGTTCATATTATTTTCTTGTATCAGTGCCATTAAAAGAATTAAAACTGCTGCATATTGCAGTGTGTGCCATTTTCTAGTAAATATTTCAGAACTCTTATATTATAGAGTGCTTTTATAATATTAAGTAAAATATAAGATATTTAGTGGGGGAGCAAGAGGATATATTGATGCAATAAGGCTAGCTAAATACTATGAACTGACTGCTCAAAGGCATAGCATGACTGAGGTTTTAAGATGCTTTGAAAATGACAATTACCTTATAAATAAAACTTCTTAGTCTTTAGATACAGCTCTTCACTGTGTTTGTAATCATCCCATAAAGACTCAGATTCTGCTTCCTGTGCTTAACTTAAATGGTTCTTATATCTATAAAGCCCTCTGAATAATTAGTTTCTCCATGATTTTTACTATGCTAAAGAGTTTAGCACCATGAAAGTCACAGTCTAACATCCTGATCCAAATGTCAGGGACCACACTGGAAAGGATCTTGACTGCCCTTGAATCAAATTCCAATGTTCTGATATGAATTAATGAAAATATTTCAAGTCCATCCTTAAAAATGTGTTTATATCAGATCCTAGTAATTTATATGGGACTCAAACACTTGCTGAGTTTACTTTCCAAAATTAAACCTTAACTCACAGTTGTCCCAAGTAATAATTTTATGGCATCCTCAATGAAAGCTTTGCAGTTAGATTCTGCTACCATTGGTTAACGTGCAAAGCCTGACACATTCAAAGAGTTGGTATAGATTTCATTTTACTCTTCTTCTAAATTTAGTAAGCAATGGTGGTTATGATGCATTGGAAATACTTTTGGTTGTACCTCACTGTCACTTATGGGAATAACTAGGATGAAAAAATAGACTTGCCACTGAAGTAGTTAGGTGTGACACAGTGAATACTGCTAAAGAATCTCATTTACTTGTAATAGAGAATGTTTTGCTGAAAGCTTTTTTTTTTTTTTTTTTAAGATGAGAACAACACTAACAGCACTTATGCCTTGTTTTCAACAAATGTAAACAGCTGGGCTATTTCTCGATATTGAACATTTAAAAAAATCCCACTGGATTTCTAGAATGTGTGCTTGAAGTAGAAAAAGTTAACGTAGACCACAGAGCATTGTTATATAGATGAATGTCTCCTAGTAAAATTTCTGGTTTTGTTTTTTTTTTTCTCTCTTTTAATAATGTCACCATTAGGGTCCTTAATCCAGGACTAAAAACACATAAATGGCACACACTTCTTTTTTGAGTTTGTCATGATGTTGAAAGCAAAGTGGGCAAGTAAGTAACAGCAACAGATTGCCCTAATAACTGAATGCTACTGGTATCCATAATATAATAATCAAATAAAACTTAATAATCTGCATGTCAAAATAGCAGCATAGATTGCCTAGGGAAAGAAAGTGAATGCTGTTCCTCAGAGCATGGATGAGAAAAGCAAAACAAAGGAAAGTGTTATACTTCTATTCAGAATAGGAAAGCTGTGTGAAACTGCAATGGAGAAAATAGTTGAGTTGCCTCTCACTTGGAATGAATTTCACTCCTCTAATACTTTGACTGAAGGTGAAAAGTGACCACAGTTATTAAAAAGAAAACCCAAACCCCAACAGATTCCCAAAATATAGTTCCAGAAGAACAGTGTGAGACCAGTAAGGCGATAAACAACGTACATTAAGGTATATACCAAGATAAAGGTTGTGACTAAATTTTCCCACTAGGGTGTCTGTGGTTGGGCAGCTGAAAACATATTTAAGTTAATCTCTCAGGCTACAGTTCAGGGAAGCTCTTCAGTACATGCTGAATCAATTCCTATTCAGGAAGACCCTATGCACAAGACTAAATTTAAACATGCATTTGAAACCCATTGATCTCAATGGGATTTAGGCACAGACCTAATATTAAACATCTGTTTAAATATTCTCTCAAACAGGGACATTTTCCCTAATGGGGACTCAAGTTCAAAACTATTAGTTTCATGTGTTCCTTTAATTCATTTAAAATCAAGAGACAAATAAGGAATTTTCCTTGTGTGTTTTATGATTACATTATATCTTAGTCTGTTCCAATAAATAACAGTTTAGCTGTTTTCCATCCAGCAGTTAAAATGCTTGGTTGTGTGAAGCTGAGCAGGACCCTGGAAAGTAGTTGTGGAAGTGTGGATGGCAGCCACTTGATTGATGCTTTCCAGTGCATGCCTGTTCTCAGATCTGCATTTCTGTAAGGAAAAATGTCTATATTATAAAACTTTGTGAGTGGATTTCACCTCAGTCACATTTAGTTGTTGAAAGCTGGATGAAAAGGCTTAATGGGTCACCCTATGCTCCTATTGTAACAAATGGAGAGACGTGGCTATCCTTGGAGGATGATTCACCTGATTTGTCTTAGATAAGCATTTTAGATGTAATAAATTGCCCCTGGGAGGTGGGAGGCAATTAACTATTCTCCTCTAGAAGCTGCAGGAGAACGTAAGGTGATGCATTTAGACACCCACTTGTCAGATGTCCAAGTAGGGTCAGATGACTCCCACTTCATGTGTATTTATGTATATTCACACAACATTTTGCATTTGGCATGGTCATTAGCTTTGCAATGTCAAAATAAGAGAAATCTTTTTTACTAAATATATATGTAAAACATCTGTCAGGCTTTAATTTGTTTGATGTTTTTTGAATATTACATGTTGCTAAAATTCCAAATGCTGGGAATTTCTATAAACTAACTGCATTCATTAAGGGTGTGTAGAGAAACATATTCTTCTAGTCAGTTATAACTTGACTTCTGTTGACATGCCAAGGTCTTTGCTTTGGTTTTTCTTTTTTTCCCTGAAATGTTTTGAAAAGTAAGGTTTTTTTTGTTTTTTTTTTTTTTGCATTGACCAATCTTATACACGGGTGGGCTTAGAAAGCTGGGCCCAGATGTGAGCTCGACGCTCCCATATTGCTAACTACTCACTGAAACTCTTGGTGCTCAAGTGCTGCAAAGTACACACTCCTAAATATTGTTGGGAGAAGGGAATGGTGAGAGTGTGCCACTGAGGTGAACAGGTAGGCATGCACTTCTTCTAGCTGTTCATCATCCTTCAACTGCAGCATTCCCTGTCTTGCCTTGTACTGATGTTCTTCAGAATCAGAGCACGGAGTACTACTTTTATATTCTCTGATCCATTATAATGATATGACAATTTCTTGTAGGAGTCTTGCAGTCTAAAGGTGATAAGTATATTTACTTTCCCTAAAGGAATCAATTAATCATAGAAGTCAGAGATCAGTGAATCTATTTTCCTCCCTCTTGCAAGCATGGAATATATTCACTTATAACCAATCCCACAATAAATTTTAGCTAGAAGCTCAAGATCTAGGTAAACATTGACACATTTGGCAGACAGCAGAATAGTTTGGTCTTTTAATGTTGACATTTTTTCAATTAAACTCTGTCATTGTTTTAGGGGAATTAACTTTAACACAAGAAAATTATGAGAAATATAAAGCTTCCTCAAATCAAGTTTTGGCTAATCAAAGAACATCATACAGGGTATATTTAAAAACAAGCCATTTTGATGCTGCCTTTCCAGTGTATACATTTAATGTGAATTTTCTGCACTGAGTTTACATACATTCCTTAAAAACAGGGTGCTCCTTTATATCTTTGTATCCCTGCCTATATAAATATTAAATGAAACCAGAATCCCTTTGATTTTAAGAACAAGTACATTGCTTTACTTGAGCAATGCATAATGATGTGTTACTTTTTTGGTGATGGATTGCCACCTGGCCCTTTCTGGCAGAGTATTGCATTCTCCACTCCTAAGAGTTAAAACATATTTTCCATTTTAAATAGCTTACATATTCTGCAGGAATATGTAAGAACTCTGGAGGCCCCATACAGAAGAATGTAAGATGAAGGCTGCTGATAAACAATCTGTACTTACTGTCATGAAAAGTCAGAAAATATAACCAAAAGAGAGAAAAGAAATAAACATTTCTTTGTGAACAGTACATGGAAAGAAAGAGTAGCAAAGATCAGCAATGGAAGATTAGCAATTCTCCTCTCATATGAATGGCCTCCTGCAGGAGAATCTTGCCTTCACAGAAATAAAATAGGGGTTGGTTTTCAGGATTAGGCTCCCATTTTGTCTATTCACTTTTAACTTTTGTCTGTCAAACACACGACTGAAAGTTCTCATTGACAGACTAGTCAGTGCACTGCAGACCCTATTTGCTTTTCTGACCCCAACACAGGCAGTTTTGAAGCTATATTTGTCACGTGGGATTAAGCCCTTTTTTTTCATATACTAGTAGGTTGGCAGGACCAGATAATTTTTGCGATATCTCTTGTATTGATATTGTGTCAACTACAATATCAACTTTTCCAGACAGCAACTTGTGAGTTCCTTGACCACAGGTAGGTGCAACAGCAAAAAGCAAGATACAGCGGCTCTCCATGGAAAGAGAAATAGATGTTTTCCCACATATATATATTTAAGAATTGTTTTAAGACTTGATTCTGACATGTCAAGCCCTGGGTTCTCTTGCAGCAAGGCAATTTTGTAATTCTAAAGCTTTGTACAGTTCAAAGAAATATTCCTGGGAAGCAGGCAAGATATGGTAGATCTCTCACAGATGTACGTGTCTGACTTTCCCTGACCCTCTTGTATTGGCATCCCACCACCCAGATCTGGGAGCTGGGAAGGGATGAATGGTTCCCATCCAGCTCTGGTAAACACTGGGCTGACTCTGTGGCAATTCCAGCATGCCTTTAGCAACAAAAGCTGATATCTAATAAACCAAGATAGCTGGGCCAGGTTTATGTATAAAACAAGGCATTTTTGTATCTTATGAAAGTGTGAAAGAGTGGAGAAATATGTGAGACATGACTAAAAAAAGTGCAGCTGTGGAGGGGATGGACTTTCTGGTATGGAATGATGTCCTGGTTTCAGCTGGGATAGAGTTAATTGCCTTCCTAGTGGCTGGTACAGTGCTATGTTTTTGAGTTTGGTATGAGAAGCATGTTGATAACACATTGCTGTTTTCAGTTGCTGCTAAGTAATGTTTAGTCTAAAGTCAAGGATTTTTCAGCTTCAGATCCCCAGCCAGCGAGAAGGCTGGAGGGGCACAAGAAGTTGGGAGAGGACACAGCCAGGGCATCTGACCCCAACTGGCCAACAGGGT
>JANZLQ010000005.1:21700095-21711222 GCA_026212715.1 Elanus axillaris | reverse complement strand
GTGCATCACTTGTATATTCCATTCCTTTTATTATTATGATTATTGTCATTTTATTATTGTTATTGTTGTCATTGTTAGTTTCTTATTTTCTGTTCAGTTGAACTGTTCTTATCTCAACCCATGAGTTTTACTTCTTTTCCCTGGTTCTCTCCGCCATCCTACTGGGTGAGGGGGAAGTGAGTGAGCAGCTGTGTGATGCTTAGTTGCTGGCTGGGGTTAAACCATGACAAACAACATCTTTTCTAACTGGGGACTGAACCTGTTTCATATGGAAGTGTTAAATCCTTGAGTACTTAGAACAGCATTGAATCTCTGTGGCATAACATCAAACATGTTTTTATTCTCATTTTCTGACTGTTGACACATACTAAACAATATGTGGCCAGAAAAAGCCCATGTCAACTATACAGTTAGGTGCTACCACACATAAATATCCTAGTTAAGTATTTACAGATATAAGAGTAAATGAGGAAAAAATATTTCTGTCTGGATCATCTCCTTTTTAGTTAAAGCATTTTAATAAAGTATCCAATATAACTGTCTAGTTAAGCTATGTTTTTTCCTAACATGACCTAGGGAATTTTCTTTATGGCAAATCTTGGCTGAAATACCTCCTGGAGCCATGGTATAGTTCTTACAATCTCCAGATTATTTTGTGTCTGCTTCTACATCTTCTCTTGTGAAAATTTTAAAGAATTTTAATTTAGAAAAATCTTTTATGCTTTCTTTAAAACATCTCAGACAATTCATGAATCCCACAATTCTTGTGGATCCCTGATCCAAAGAGGGTAAAAGCTAGACCTTTTCAATAAGATAATGAAAATTTAGTTCTCAGAATCCTCTGCACTCCAATAATTACTTGAAGTTAATCTCTTCCTCCCTGTTGCCCTCAGGAAACAAGAACCACAGAGACAAACCCCAGACCTAGTGACAACTCCCTTCCCCTCCGGACAGATAATATTTATGGATATCAAAATTAAAAGCAACTGGGAAGGGGTCTTTATTCTGGTCTTTTTCAGGTAACCTTAGCAACAGCTATTGCTTCTGATTTCACTGTAAAATCAACAACAAATAGTAAGTTGCCCAACGTAATTAGAACTTCTGATGGAACTTGCCAGCTGAGAATGAAAATGTTTCAACAGTTTAATACTAATCAGATCTTTTTAACCACAAATACTTGGGGGCTTTATTTAATTTCAAAAATAAGTACCTACAAAATACAGAGAAATGTTTTCAAGTGTGGTCATTTGATATATACTGTTGTGTTCAGTCAGTGCAATTAGTTCCAGTATCCCTTCTGAGAAGAAAGTATTGACAATGTATTTGAAATAACATCTCTGCCTAAGCAAGCTGATAGCTGGACTGCCATACCTTTTTATGCAAAGAATCTGCAAAATATAATCTTAAATGGAGGAAGCAATAATGTTGTGTAGGGGCATTCTAAGTAGCTGGCTTAAGCTGCTGATTACTGTGGATGCTAATTTGGCAGTGCTGCCAGGATTTTATGTTAATGTTATTGAACAAAAGGCTAAAGTATTTTTTAATTTAAAACTACTGAACTATAAAATTGAACTATTAGACTTTCCATGGGTTTAAGTGGACAAAGAGAATATTATGTCAAAGGCTCAATTCAGTCACCTTCAAGCCATTACACCTTTTGAAATTTGAAGCAGTAAGTTGCTGTGGTCTATTATTTTAGGCTGAAGTCCTCCCATGGTTCCTACTACTACCCTTAAATAAACTTTATTCTTCACTGCATTCAATGCCAAATATTAGCACAGAGAACTTGAAATGAATCCATCCCCTTCTTCTTCTGTGTGGTACTCCAAGCCTGCTCAAAGAACTTGTTTCAGGGTAGCCTGATCACATGAAAATGGTGAATTTGGCCGCTAACTAACCTTGTGTAACCTTGCAATTCTCCACACCGTAACAAGCACAGGATTACAGCGCAGGGTGGAACAGGCTGTCCTCTTTCTTGCCCTCTGGGCGGAGAGCAGAACTGGAGCTGCACTACCTGGGCATTGTGCTTGTAGGTATTGCTTCTGTTCTCTACTTATAGACTTCAAGTGTGCCAGCGACATTATCCTACCCGTGAGCTCGGTTATGAAGTGTGATGGCTTATTGACCTTGTGCTACAACTGGAACAATGTAAGAGGAGGGGAATTTGGGTATGATCTGGGGAGAGGTGCTGTGCACTTTGCCATGTGAGGGACATTACAATGTGAACTAAATCTAGGTCTTTTTCAGAGTTTGACAGCTGGTGTTACATCCCCAGAGAACAGGGCAGGAAATTGAGGAGCCCTCAACAATGAGGGCCATGGCACAGAAGGTGTCTCTAACTTCTGCAGCAGACTGTGAACCACAGTGGCAAATATAAAGCCTTATTTATGAATTCAGGCAAGGGTGCATATGCAGTTTTAAGGAGCTGTGGTACACTTATGGGAGCAAGCTGTGCCTCATTGCACGCATTGCTAGGCATCACCCTTTCCTCTTCTGGCAGAACTGAGCCATCAGGTACATTAATTGATTTTTCTGGCCTTTACATGTGTCAGAATTTAGAGACTGTAGCTGCAACAAGAAAGATATATATACATATAAATTTTTAAAAGCCTACCTCATTTGCTGCTGCACAGTAAGTTTAAAAAGAGACCTAGACAGATTGCAATGCAGTCACGTGCGAAGATGGGACAGTGGACTGGATCAATGCTTTAATCAAAATGTTTGAGGCTTTTATTGCATTCCAATGGAGGAAAAATGCTTTTGAGCACCATGTGTTCAACACTTGCAACAAAGTAACATATGAAATATTTGATTCATTTGCAGCAGACCTTTGGTTACTTTTCAGAAAATGCTTGACTGTTTTTTTGATGAGATCACTGCTAAAGTTGTTGTTGAGGGCATATTGTGGTACAGGCTGAATGTTATTCCTACTGCAGTTTTGTACATTTTCTCCTCTTAAGGAAGAGTAGACTAGAAATCTCTTCCTCTTCTAGCAATATAAGCAGTTAATGTTTGCATTATGTGAAGCCTGGTGTAGCAGATAAAACCTACAGGAGACTAACTGGCACAAACTGGCAATTCATAAAGCACTGGATAATCTGAAGAATTTGAGTGTTCTTTAGAGAAGGACCAGGCTGCTGGATATTTTAACCATTGAATCCAGTTCTCCACATTGTTAGAAAGTGTTTTTCAGTTCTGGGAGAAAAATACCTAACCTTGCCTTTGTTCCTATTGCTGACATCAGCAAGAATTAGGTGTAGATGCTCAGTACTTCATCGGACTAGGACAGGAAATAGTATGTCTCAGCTCCCTCTGTGAGTCCTATCCTGGGCTGCATGATCCTCATAAAAAAAGTGGCATCTCTTTCCTTTAGCTGTATGAGCCAATGCATGACTTGCATGTGATTAACTTTGGGAAAGGAAATAGGATAGAGTAAAAGTAGGGCAGCAGAAAGTGCACAGTAGATGTAAACTCTAATGATTATACAACAAATCCAGTTAAGAAGAGATCATATGATATGACAAAGTTAAACTGGGCTGAACAGCACATGAGTGTTCAAAGAGGCACCTCCTTTGTCTTAGAATTTCATACAGAAAGTTATTTATGAGTTAAGCAGAAATCAGTTATGGCCAAATGTGTCTTATTTTTCTGTGGCATTTCTCTGTGAGAGGACAGATTTGTTGGTTTTTAAAATATATTTGAAACACAGACATATTTTGGTAAGTTTTCTGAGATAATGATTTTTGCAAAGGTGTTTCCTCCCGCGTGGTTCCTGACATAGAGAGAGCTTTGGGAAGTTGACACTGTATGTCCCCGAATCCTGCCTGGCTTTGTTTCTCTGCCAGCAGGGAAACCTGCAGCAAGAAAGGACAAAATGCAGTTCTGCTTTACTGTAGCTGAAATTTTAAATAACACAGATCTATTCAGAGGTAAAATGTGACATACTGGTACCTAAAGGATGTGCTTTTCTCTCCTATGTCTCTATAATCCTGCATTCAGGATTATATTATGCATCCACATCTTTGCTGGAACCATACACATAGGCATAAGATTCAGTAACATTGTACCATGTAGAAGAAGGTGTACAGAGGGATTAAAAAGCATAGTGTTACTTCTATACCAAATAGCAGCAGATGGCAGGGACTAGCAGGTCAAATTAGTTTCCTGTTGGGGGAGAAAAAATCAATGATTCAGAGTCTTAGTACTTTCGTATTTCAATTATGTTCTCTGGTTCCTAGAGAGAGTTACTTACACATAACTTGTTGGCCATCCCTTCTTTCAAGAATTTCAGTAATCATGATGAAACAACTCAGCTCCAAGAATGAGGTTAGAGAGACTATGTCTACCTGAACTGCCTAAGTCATTCTCAAACTGAATTCACCTTGCCTCTATGTGTAAAAATCTCTAAGTTTTCTTATAAACCAAGTTCTGTAGTAAAGCTTTGACCTTTAAGAAATACTGGGCCTAAGTCCAGATCAGAGTGCTGCCATACATCCTTCTGTTTCATAGGCATAGTAATTACCCAAGTACTCAGTATCCTAAACATGTGAAAGTCAGAGACACAAACCAAACCACCAGGAAAAAATATTTTCTTCCCACTCTTTCTATCCTTTTGTTCACCTATTCAAATGACAAATTCACCACTTCCTCTCTATAATTTTCCAGAGTTGCACCGTTTCTAAACGTCTTTATTTGTTTTTTCCTCTCTTCATTGAGTTTCGTGGATGTTTTCTTCACCTAGCTTTTCAAAACTATATCTCATAGTGGAGGCTAAGGAAAGGAAGAAACAATTTCCAGTTGCTCTGCAGAGAAGTGTCCCTCTGTGGCCAGAGGAGTGCTGCACAGTGCTGCTGATGGTAGAAGGAACATGCTGTAGAATGCAGCTGGGGTGTCGTGGATGATGGAATTGCTGAGTGGCTGGAAAGGATAGGTATAAAACCAAGCAGTGTCAGGAGAAAGCTAAGAAGATGATAGCAAGTTTAAGCATTTGAATAATGATTTGAAGTTCACAATGTAGAACAGTCCTGTACACAAAGTATGAAATAATGGAAAGTTTTTCTAGCAGAGAAAGTGGGTCACAAAGGTTGTATAGACTGCTCTATAAAGGTGAAGAATGGAACTGAGCTTGCCCATATAAAGGCAAGGTATCTCCATGTGGGTGAGATGTCAAGGTCTCCACTACAGTTAATAGAGATCCAGTCAATACAACCCAGAAAACCTTGAGAGCAATTTGGCTGACTGGCTAACCTGTCATTTTCTGTTTTAGAGTGAGCTGACAGTATAGGCTAAATCTCAGTTAACTAAAATGGATCTCATTCTGGATGCCCAGTCTAAGCTATCACCTAAGGTCTCTTTGCTATCAACAGGGAGCAATCAGTCTTGCAGGAGAACTCTCTTATTGCTAAAATAGGCTGTTGCCCCTATTTTAGGCTATCTGTCTCTCTCAGACTACAGGCTTGATTCTGTTGCTCACCCACAGGCATTCAGTGCCATTTGAGATACCTAAAGCTATCTTGTCTGGTTGCCACCCACCATACCAGAGGTATGGGTCTTCTATAGCTACTGTGTCATATCTGCCAGATCTAGGCATTTCAAATGGGACTAAATACCTATGTGTAGACAATGGAACTGAGCCTGGAAGCCTAATTTTAAGTCATTAATGGAAGTGACCCTCATCCTAACGCCTCACAGTTTGTTTCATGACATGGATGTTGGAATTATAGAGTGCTGAAGACTAGTTTTCTGCTTCCTGATAAAAATGTCACCGATTGACTGTTTATTTTATGTCTGTGCATATCAACTAAGAAAAAAAAAAACAAAGCACCTTACATCATAACTAGAGAGATCACCCCTCCAGAAGGTGGTTTATAACAGGTGGTATGGTATAGACACAAGTTTGGCATAACTGAAAGTGGTTACTGATCTCAGCTTTATGGTAGGTTCATGTAAAGGCAGTCCATAGAATGAAAGCAAAGTTACTATTTGCCAAAGTGTCTCAAGAAAAAAATCAAAATAATGTTTCTTCAAAGGTTGTAATATACTCACTTAGAACTTGTTTTCATTTGTTATATACTCGCTGATCTTCTTACAAAAACAATAGATGCAGAAGTGCTAAGTGAAAATGCTGTAGTGTGCTTAGATTGCATTTTGTGTAGAGAGCATACTGGAGTATGCAGAAAAAATGATCCCCTGAGAATCTGTGTGCATCCCTCTTCTAGAACCAATCCCTTGGTTTTAGCAATGAAATAAATGAAAAGGTTTGGTTTCAGTATGTTAGAAAAATATGTTGAAAAATGATGAAAATAAAGGAAAAGTGGGCATCCTGTTTAAATAGAAAGTAATTGCATGGCAAGTTTAAAATGACCAGCTTACTCAT
The DNA here is from genome assembly GCA_026212715.1 of Elanus axillaris. NCBI lineage: Eukaryota > Metazoa > Chordata > Aves > Accipitriformes > Accipitridae > Elanus > Elanus axillaris. Next base: position 21,704,846 of record JANZLQ010000005.1, on the reverse strand, counting down.
GAAATTGAAAACCTCCAATCAGTACTGGGCATAGTACAGGGAACTGTAGATTATTTTTCTTAATATCAGTTAGCTGGGGAGAAAAAAGCCCAGTTTTAATGGAAAGGACTAATGCCACAACCTTAGCACTGAAAGCCTTGACCCTGGCAATGGATCATGTTCATAATGATATTCTTCAGACACGGTGGTATTCAGAGCAAAAGTCCTCATCAAAGAAATGAAAAAAAAAAAACCACTTGCATCAGACAGAAAACACGAATTTCCTTAATATGTTAGTTTGCTCCAGGCCAAGGAGGGCTTAAGGACATTACTCTGCCTGCTGTTCCATATTACTATTTTATCATATTGTTGTGCCCGCAACATAACTAATTTATTTGGCAGAGATATAACACTATTTTCCCCACCAGACATTCGAAAGAATAAAAATAAAGGTGTTTGGGAGGCTTCTCTGTGACAGTTTCACATAAAGCTACTACAGGTCTAAGAAACGGATGACAGAGACAGATAAGAAAATTAAGTTACACACTATTAGATACTCAGCGCATTACTCATTAGTGGACAATGATTGCAACTAACAGCTGTTTTGAGACCACAAAAACTACAGACTCACTCCATTTTTGTATTGTTCTATGAACATGTCGTTAGATATCAGAAAGCACAATACAATCTATTTGGATTTAGAAATGACTATGCACTTTCTTATATTTCACAGTGGGGGACTTGTAATTAAAAATCTTTACTTCCGTTAGTGACAATGAAAATAAGCTGTATATATATGTTTACTATCAGCAGAATAGAATAAACAGTTTTTCTTCATAATTGGATATTCTACAGAACCAGACCTGATCAACAGAGAAAAGAAGACTGGTCTTTTTTATTAAACCATAAGCTGGAAATCATCCGAGGATGACACTTGCATGGTAATTGATGTAGGGGTTATGAGACAACAAGCCAATGAGCTACACAAAAGGTTGACACATCCATGTGTGAATTGTATGGCATGTTTTTTTTGCTGTGTTAAAAGAAAACTCCTCCAGAAAGTATTCAGAAAAAATATTTTAAAAGATAAAGGGAAATAGAGACCTAACCTGCCTCATTATTATATATGCTATCTTTCTGTCTCTTTGTCCCAGTCTCTTCAATCAGACCGTCACAACATTTTCATAACTTTGTCATTATCATACACAAGTGGAATATCAAAGATGAAAGAAGGGATAGAAATAAGATGACTACAGAGAATGCACGTCATTTGGTCATGTCAGTAGTTGTTAATTAATTTATCCCATGTCTTATCACTGTACAGTACGTGTCATACATACAGCCCAGTGATGAGCTGTTTATCACATATTCTGTTGAAATGAACTGTGGCATCTTAAACCACAAAATCAACCAGCTTGAGAAGAGAATATTTTGAATAGTTAGTTCTTTCCACCATTGCAATTACTTATGTGTGCTGATGACCACCCAAAATACTATAAGCCACATCCTAAACAGCTTGCTTTTTCTCAGTGCGTCTCTCAGTTCTGCCCCCCCACAACAACATATCGGTATATTGAATATGGATCTCTTGTACTGACCAGGTTCTCTTTTACTGATTTTTTAAAATGTGCATACTTTTTGGTAAGCCTTAGAGTGTTTGCTCTCTACTGTCTCTTGAACAAGGAACGTTCAAGATTGTATAGAAGTACTTTTTTTTTGTCTGAAAAGATCATGAAAATAGAGAGATTTAAAGTTAATTAAATTTTAAAATGAGAAGTTCTTCCTTAAAAGAATATTAGGTAGTTTACAGTGTCAATTGAATTGAATGATCAGTTCCTTACTGACACAATCAAAACGGCATGGAGTTCTCAGAAATATAGACCTGCCTAATCTTTCTTATGAAGACCCTACTGGCAAAATAATTGGGCATTTAAAATTACTATAAAGAGGATGGTTGTCTTTACATGAATGATAACCTCTTAAAATATCGCTATGTATACTCCATGTGGTTGTGCATGAGGAGGGAGCAGGGAGTCATGTACTGGGACTCCTGGCTCTGCATGCATCCAGAGCTCTGGCAAGCACATTTGTGTCCTTCCATTTAGCACACCATCACATGTGATTAAAACTGAACAAAGGATTTCTGATGATGTTTCCATTGGGCAATGCTAGCTCTGTAGAATAAAAAATTTTTGGCAAGCAGTGCCAATTGTGTCAGCTGTCTGCATAGGGTCAGTATCTGGGAACCAGGACATGGAGGCCCAGGGGTTTCCACCTCCCCAGCTGCGGTGCCAAGGGCCACCCAGGCAGCCACAAGCGTGTTTTGGATTCTCCCAAACTGTAATTTTTAAACCTCCTGTTATGTATCAAATTCCTATATATTTTGCTCTTTGATTTTTTTTTTTTAAATTTTCTCAGGGCATGCCTGCACTGATTGAAGTTGTGGAGTTGCTGGGTTTAAAAGGAGAGTTTGCTCACAGGTGCCATTGAGTTGTGCATATGCAGTGGTGGAGAGTCTGTGAAAGCCTGCCACATCAGGAACTGCAGCTTTACAGCAGTGTTTCAACAGTGGAGTTAAATCAAAAAATGTCTGATTCTTCTGAGTCAAATAATGTCTTAACTTTTTCACTCTGTTATAAAAAAACAACACAAAACCATTCACCACTTGGCCTTTTTCATAATGATTCTCTCCAACAAAAACATTAATATCAGAATTTTTCCAGTTGGGTAGAGACTCTTTCCCCCTCCCGTTAACATGACATTTTCTACCGCAAAAATAGAGGCACAATAGTCTAAAGATGTGGACATCCAGGTGGTAAATAATGAGCAAAATCACCCCCCACTGCTAAAATCCACTCAGGAGAGTTTTAGTGAGGTGGGGATGAATTCAGAGGGGAGATGCTGCTGGGACAGTCATGCACACGCTGGCCCCTCACTGTCAGGGTGCTGCTGTGCGAGTATGACAGTGACAAGCTCATTCGTTACCATTACAGAGAAGTTTTGCTAAGTAGGTTGAGGACAGTTTGTGGGGCAACATCAAATGACTTAGATGTTTGGTGTGAATTACCAGCAGAAAAAAAGCCTTAATGAATGACATTTCTGTTTCCTTTCATGAGTGGGCTGTGAGGTTGTGGGATCCAGGCTTCCTTACTCTGATTTTCTTCTCATGGCTGACCAAGGGGAGTGTTGGGGGAACTAGAGGATTATCTGAGGTAAATGCATGCGTGTGCTGATTACTCAGATTGTATCCCCTCATAATTGGGTTTTCATTTGATACTGGCTGTCACCCAGCTCCCACTGAAGTCAGGGAAAAGATGCCCTTTGAATTCAGCTGCTGTTGGATCAGACTCTGGGTGTAAAGCACTGGCACCTATTTCAGCTGTCAAAAATTTCAGTCCCTGTCATAAAAATGACAGGAGATAAAGCAGGATTTAAAGACTGAGAAGGAAATTTAAATATGTTTCAACATTTGCTGCATTTGGAAGCTGAAATGCTGCCAGCAATTTGATGTGTGTTTTCATATGCTGTACAAGCTTACATTTTTGTTTGTTTTTCACAATAGAACAATAATCAACAGACTGTGGCCTTAGACTCAGGCTCTGACAATTCTTTCCGCTTCCACTTTATGACCATGGGGAGCTCTGGCTTTGCACATTTGGTATTTCCTTCTTATCACAGCATAACTATTCAGATATTAGTCTGAGAACTGACAGTAATAATGCATTCTGGCATTCATGATGTTGTGGTTTTGCCTCATTTCTTCTTTTCCCTTCTATTTAATATTAAAACAGTGGTAACCTATGGCCACTGACTCATTGTTATGGGAACTACATGCAAACACATGTGTGTATGCACACATGCCTAGTTATAAATACACAGTGCAGGAAGCCAACTTATATACCCAAGGTTTCACAATGAAACTATGAGGTGAAAAAACTTGTGGGCACAGTGAAAAGATAGATGAAGCACAGTGTAACACAATTATTTCCTCTTTTTCACTCCAGTGCAAGGAAAAATGGTCTAGCTGTTTTGTTATAGGCAGGTGTGGCATATTTCAAAGAAGTACAACACTTCTATCATCTATTTATTTGCAGAAAAATTAGGAAGCCAGTTTTCTTTCCAGAAGCTTGTAAACCTTGAACCCAGAGGCAGACGTTATGGAGTTTCACACAAAATACTAGAGGCTTAGCTTAGGGAGAGGCAGAAATATCAACATACTGATTACCAACGTAGCAATAAGTTAAGGTCAAAAGAGTAAATTAGACAATGAGATGAACTTAGAATCTTAGAATCATAGAATAATTTGGGTTGGAAGGGACTTTTAAAGATTACCTAGTCCAACCCCCCTGCAATGAGCAGGGACATCTTCAACTAGATCAGGTTACTCAGAGTCCTGTCCAACTTGGCCTTGAATGTTTCCAGGGATGGGGCAGCTACCACCTCTCTGCGCAACCTGTGCCCATGTTTCACCAATATCATTGTAAAATTTTTTTTCCTTATATCTAGTCTAAATCTACCCTCTTTTAGTTTCAAACCATTAGCGCTTGTCCTGTAGCAACAGACCCTGCTAAAAAGTTTGACCCCATCTTTCTTATAAGGCCCCTTTAACTACTGAAAGGCCACAATAAGGTCTCCCCAGAGCCTTCTCTTCTCCAGGTTGAACAATCCAAACTCTCTCAGCATGTCCTCAAAGGCGAGGTGCTCCAGCCCCCTGATCATCTTCATGGCCCTCCTCTGGAGTCACTCCAACACATCCATGTCCTTCTTGTGTT
>JANZLQ010000005.1:21666265-21699808 GCA_026212715.1 Elanus axillaris | reverse complement strand
TTGAACCTCAGGAGGTTCACATGGGCCCACTTCTGGAGCTTGTCCAGGTCCCTCTGGATGGCATCCCTTCTCTCAGGCGTGTCAACTGCAGCGCTCAGCTTTGTGCTGTCCTTTGCTGTAAAAGAGAGGAGGGAAAATGAGTAACTAAGTTGACATTAGCTCCTAAATTTCTGCTGTAATAGAATTACATTGATAAAACTGTTTTCTTTGTTTCAAAAATGTAGAGGTAGATCCCTGCATAATAAATTTTCTCAATTTGCATGCAGATTAAATTGACCTATTTGCCCCCCAGGAAGCTGAGTGTAATCCTTTGTGTACAAAATTTGGGAATACCTGCTGTATGGAATGTGAGAGCGTGACAGTTGCGTACTGTGGTACTGTGGGGTTTTGGAAGTTCTTCAAAATGCTATGTACCTTCAAACTACTGCAGTCCCTTTCACTAAAAGATATATAAATACATGTTTCTATTCAAATATCTGTAAGAAAAGAAAGAAGGCAGGTAGGTAATCAGGTGATAAATGTATGGCATATGTCCCTATTGCGTCTGCATCTGGAGTTCCAAAATAGCCAGCGGCTAAAATTTTTGTGAAAAACAGTAACTGCCACAGAGCTATCAACACATTTGCTTTTATTTCTTTAATTGCAGTAACTTGCAACTGCCATGTCTTTATAGTTAAGTTTGTTGCTCCCTCTTTAATATTGTGAATTGTCAACTACACAGAAATTGTGGAAAGTTCACCTCCAAGCAATCTTTATTTGGGAGAAGGAAAATAATTTAGAGGCAATTAAAAATTAATTTTGTGAAAGCAAAAATAAAAAGACAGTTGTTTTAGAGAAGGTCTGAATATGGGTGTTGTGTGGAACTGGTAGCCTGGATACTATTTTAAGAAAATTCTATTGTATTTTTATTTCTGTCTGGAGCAAACTCAGAAAGGATTAGAAATATCAGAGGAATTGGACCCCTGCCAGCTGGGAATTTGTTAAGAACAACACTTTATTGTACTCACATAGCTTTCCTTTGGTCTTCTAAATTATATTTAGAGACAGATTGATTTAAAATGCTTTCTTTAGAAACTAGTGGTAGGAAGCTTATTTAATTTTGCCAAAAATTTTTGTGTGTGGGAAGAAGCTAGGAATCTTGTAAAGTACGGAGACTAATGTATTGTACACAAGGACCACCCTTCAATGAATGAAAAAGCAAAAGTTTAAAGCCTTTCAGGCCTTTCTTAGGGTATGGAGCTGTCAGCATTGTCAGTACAATTTATTCACATTGTTCAAGTGCTTATGAAAGCTACTGAGCAGCCTGATCTATAAGTGATTGAACAGACAATACTCTAGAGCTATGAGTACAAATAAAAAGCCACTATTTCAGGCTCCATGCATCACAACTAGTGCTTTCTAGGAACACTGCCAGTCTAAATAAAACACAATCTTGCTGTAATTTTACACAACACTTGAAAAGAAGACTAAGGCTACGCTGTGCCCTTATAAATGCTTCCCTACCACATTTTTCCATAACCAAGTGATAATTTGACTTGACGATATGCACGCCAGATTTAATTACGCTTTCATATTCTGCTTTCCATTAACTATTATACTTTCCTTTGTTAGCTGATTATGCTACAAAAATTCACTTTTTAATGCCAGGATTTCCTGACGCCTCATTTACTCAATTGATTTGGAAAAATAACATCTCCTAGCCTAGGTGTTTGATCCATTATGCATCGGGGAGGGTATGTGCTATCCAAGACACATTTCATTCATGGAGTCTGACCATTACTTCACAGTATAAGGCTGAAAGTACAAATGCTCTTCAAGGCTGAAACTAAGACACCAGTGCCCATCCTTATTTCTCTGTTGAGTGCTTATAGCACTTTTGCTTGAGCTGAGGCTTGAAGGAGCCATGGAGGGCAGATCTTTAGCCCTCATTCACCTATACTGGGAAAACAACTCTCTAATACACTGTCCTGGTTTCAGCTGGGATAGAGTTAATTGTCTTCCTAGTAGCTGGTACAGTGCTGCGTTTTGAGTTCAGTATGAGAAGAATGTTGATAACACACTGATGTTTTCAGTTGCTGCTAAGTAATGTTTGGTCTAAAGTCAAGGATTTTTCAGCTTCTCATGCCCAGCCAGAGAGAAGGCTGGAGGGGCACAAGAAGTTGGGAGGGGGCACAGCCAGGGCAGCTGACCCAAACTGGCCAGAGGGGTATTCCATACCATGGGACGTCACGTTCAGGAAATAACTGGGGTGAGTGGGGGAGTTGGGATCGCCGCTCAGGTACTAACTGGGTGTCGATTGGCGGGTGGTGAGCAATTGCATTGTGCACCATTTGTACATTCCAATCCTCTTACTATTACTATTTTCATTTTATTAGTGTTATTATTATCATTATTACTTTCTTCTTTTCTGTTCTATTAAACCGTTATTATCTCAATCCACGAGTTTTACTTCTTTTCCTGATTTTCTCCCCCATCCTACTGGGTGGGGCAGAGTGAGTGAGTGGCTGTGTGGTGTTTAGTTGCTGGCTGGGGTTAAACCATGACATACACATAACTTACTTTTTCTGTAACACCTTTCTGGCCAGAAGAGCCCTAGCACAAAGTATTTAGCAAACCATTCGGAGGATAGTATCTTGGTCTAACAGTTAATGAATCTGATATATCTTGGAAGCTGTCCAAGGGAATACAGCCATGGCACATGCTATTTTTATTTCAACTGGTAGTACAAAGACTTCACTTGTATACTTAGTTACATTACTAGTAAATTTAATGGAAGAATTCCTGAGCAGAGGCTTCATGAAGTTCCCAAGATTTTGTTCACTTACACTTTATGGCCAAGACTTAGAATTTTGTGTGTCATATAAACATGCATTTTCACTGTTAAAGAATAGTGTATCTGAATAATACACTCTTTAGAAAAATATTTTCATTCTGGTATCATCTTGAACATTCCTAATTCCCAGTGTCTAACCTGTCATATATATTCTTATCCCAAATACAGGTCTTCAGAATAAATAGTTTAATCTGTGAAATCATTTATGATCATATATTGACAAAATCAACACATTTCTTAACTGCTTTTTCCAATTGTAATTAACAGCATTTAAAAATGATGGTACTGGCTCAAAAATTATGAGTTAAAAATATAAACAAATGGCAGGCTCTTTTTAGTTAACTGTTGTGCTTTGAGCATTTGAGATTCATATTTTCAAGCATTTTTTTCTGAAACCACAAGTGTGGATGATTCATTTTATTTTAAAAGAACAAAGAAGAGATAACTGTAATAACATGACTCCAGGAGGAAAAAACAATGATTCTCATGAGGCTAAGATATAATCATGAAAATGTGCACTGTTGGATTCTCCAAAAAGGCTGCTTTTCATTATGATACTGAAATAAAATTATTTAACTGTAGCAGGAATATAGTTTTCTCTGTAAACCAGATTAAGCTGAAATTGGCTTCTATTAAAGTAAGCAATGAACATCAAGACTTACTGACATGAGAGTTAATATTTTGCTGAGGTAAAGCCAAAGTCTACATTTATTTTGAAGGGCACTAAATCTTCAGTTTTCCACAACATTAAGTCAGTAAATGTCATGTATTAATTTCCTTTATTTATCTTATTACCACAAATACTAACTCAAAAGAAAATACACCGCATAATGCAACCAGGTATCAAAGTACTTCACAAACATTGAGCAACAGTGAAGTACATAGAAGATCTTTGAAACAACTAAACAAAAATCTGATCCTGCTATACAAATTTGCACATAACAGAGCCAGATTTTCTCCACTGGTGCTTCCTGAGCTTGATAGCTGTTATCTATCAGTGAAAATGTATTTCTTTATGTTAACTGTTGTGCAGTGCTGATGACAGGATATTTCTCAGGTCGCCAGGAACTGAGTGTGCACGCTGCAATGATTAGTAACACCTTGTGTATGCCAAGAGGAAGGAAACGCAACCTATGGAGCCATCCCATTTTAGTTAGGGGAGATCCAGGCAGTGTATCAAGTAGAATCCAGACTGTAATTCTTAGGTTAAAATGGATATTTAAAATTGCTCTACAGTGCGCCCATTATTCTCACTCCTTGTAAAGGGAGTCTGGAATAGCTGGATCATTTCAGAAGCCACTGTTTCTGCAGTTAGATATATGAAGTCAGTTAAGATGAGTCCTCTAGGTCTTCCCCTTTTCAGTCTCTTTGGTTATGGTTTGAGTCTGGAGGTCTCCTTCTGAGCAGCTGAACCACATTGCCCATTAGCTAACTGAGCTAATATCAAACTGGCATGCCTGGGCTAGGACACCAGCTGGTCTTCTGTATTGTCTAGTGTTCTCCTGTTAAAATAAGATTTCTTATGCATTCATTTATTGTTTAGGATTGACTCAAAAAAGTCAGTAGAAAAGAAAATCTATTGAAAGCCTTCTAAATACAGCCTAATAATGGGCAAACAAATGAACTCTGATAAAAAATAGCAAACATTGATATGGTAATATCAAACTTTGTCTCCCTCCCCTTTTTAAGGAGAAACTAATTGTTTACTGTTGACTTTTTCCTGACTTTTTCATTCCTATAGCATGGAAATAATGGAATAATAGCAGCTATTGCAATATAAAAATATTCAGACTGCATTTTTATGAAAATAAAAAAAAAGGTCTTTAAAACACTATGGTAAAAAGGAAAAGAATGGGAAATATTACATGGCACAATCTTAGCTTTTTAAGTGGCATTACATTTTCATTGCAATGAAATTCTTAAAAATCAAAGGACCTTATGGTGATTTCACCTAGTTTATTTTCACACTATTATAGGTATCTATAATTTCACTTATTTCCTTAGCTGTGATTTACACTACTTATATACCACCTCATAGCTAGGACCAAAATCTTCTTTGCTCTCTCTCCTTTTTCTCTTATCCCTAATGATGTTGAAAAATATAACGTTATATATAATATAACTCAGTATACAGTATACAATATAACTCAGTATAACAAATATAACTCAGTTACAGAAACTATGAAGTGAAACTATGAAGTGTATAGATAATGAATCTGATAGCAAGACTTGGACCCTGAACTCTGAAAACAACTGTGTAGCAATATGCAAAAACATGAAAACAAGTCTGATTGATAGGCTTCAGTGAGGGGGAGATCCTGCGGTGATGGAAATTTTGCCATCAATGTCAACGAGTCCATCTTTGCTATGGGAATATGGAGGTTTATAGAAATGTTAATGGAGGATTACCATTGTTTAAGTTTCACCACTGTTGCAAAAATTGTACATACTGTAAAGGATTATATTCTGAACTGAAAGTGACCTGTGAGCACCTTCTGAAGCAGAATTAATGGTTGGGACTGCATTGCTGGCTTTATTCCAGCTACTGATGCTTGAGTAAGCTGACTGATGACGTCCTTTTCCCCTCTGAGGCTTGTTACATCTATCTGAATATCTGTGTAGAACAGTTCTGAGAGGAACCCTTTTCTATTCCTGGAAAAATATATATGTTTTACCGCATAACCTTGTGTCTTGTGCTTTGTGGTTAGTATCTGTGCAATCCATCATGTGTGTGTTTCTTTGTCAAGTAATTTTCTCCACGACAGCATAAAAGATTTTGAAACCTGGATGATTGTGGGAGACTACCATGGGTTTCCCATCCTGCAAAATTTACTCTGGAGAGGTCTAGAAAAAGAAGGAGTTCTGAAGTGGGAAGAAACCTGAGGATAATAAAGAGATTAATAACTCTAATAATAAAGGATTGCTGAGAAAGGCAGCACTGAAGGGAGGGAATTAAGAACTGTGGTGAAAGGAGAAGGGATTGCATGGGATATTTCTTGTCATGGGACAAGAAAAATGATTTGGAAATCTTTTCTTGCTGAGAGTACCAAAAGTGGCTTTGAGAAAGGGAGATTTTAAAATTCTCTTCATCAAGAAGACTTTAAGATTTTGAAGAAGCTGTGGTCTGTTTTGATTTGTTTGCTTGGAAGTTTGTAGATGATTCAGGTAACCTTGGTTGAAAGACTAGACCAAGAAACCATGAAAGTGCTGAGGCATAGCCATAGGAATTTGTGTAATGCCTGTTCCAAATGATACTCAGGGACAGGCTTAGGGTAAACTGTGCTATAGGCTGTACACTCATGAGGAAGATATATTGTTAAAAGGTAATTAGAAACATGCTATCCTCTCTAAATTCAGAGAAGATGTAAGGAGGCTAATTGAGAATATGATTGGAGGTGACTGTCTCTCATCACATACTGGGCCATGGCTCTTAATACCATCAGACTAGGGCTTCAAATAATAAAATATTCCATGAGAAGAAAAAAAAAGTTACAGACTATCACAGAAACTAATTTGGAATAAAAACAAATGTGCTAAAATAGGTGTGGGTTAATATGATCAGTCTACTAAGTGATGGGAGGGCCGTGGAGGAGCTAAACAGAATGGTTTTTCACTGTTTCTTGTAACATGAGAATATGTTGACTATACAGTGCAATTATAAGCCAACAAGCCTAAAATAAACAAAAAGAAGCCATTTTTCCACATAATATGTAATTAAACTGTGGAACTCATTGCCACAGTATGTTGTGACAGTCAGAATATAAACTGATTGAAAAGGGGATTAAGCAAATTCATGGAATAAAACTTGGCCACAAAGGTCTAGATGAAGCATCCAGCTCAGGAATTCATAAACCTCTGATTTCTAGAAACAGAAAGTAAATGAGCAGAAGGAGCATTCACTACCTGTCAAACTTCTGATTATCTTTTCCTGTGCATCTACTACTGGCTACTGTCAGAAACAGGATATTGGAATAAACAGACAATTTGGTCTTAACTATCATAAAACTCATTACACATTGAAAACAAATATGGTAGAATACTTTTCTCAAAACAATAAATTTGTAAATAAAGAAACAGAAAACTCTTAGAGGTGAAACAAATGTTCTTTTACTCAACAACTGTTTTTCATGAAAAAAATGTTCCAGTAAATGTTACTGACATGCCAGTATATAATTTTTCCTCCTCAGCTGTGGTTAGAAACAATAAAGCTGAAATAAGTTATCAGTTAAAATATTTTCTATGGTTTTATTCTCTGTTGAGAAAAGAGAAATGGGTTGCTTATGTCTGTTACAAAAATATTGGTCAAGTAAGATGGGTAGCAAAAAATGACCATCTGTCACATGTTATTTTAGTGTTAACCTCGGCCTCATAAAATGGGGCCTTCCCAGCTCTCCTGTGGCAGTGTAAAGCTATTTCAATTCTATTCACACCCTCTGGGCATCAGCGTGATTTGGAAACCTAATAAAGTAAGTCATCAAAGAGCAACCCATGTGTCCAGAATTTGTATTACTACACTACGGGGAACCCAAGCAGTGCTATCTTTTAAGCCATATGTCTTCTAAAGCTCCCTTTAAAGACATAGAAATCAATGTGATTTTGGTGGAAAGTACTGAATAAGACTAAGTAGGAAATGGCACACAGGATGCTGACTGTGCACTAAAGTGCTTCTCCCACAGGAGCAGAAAAGTACTGGGAAGCTCCAAGGGCTGGTTGCTCCATCTTCTTGAATCAGTCTCTGTCCTTTATTCCTATATTGAAGGATGCAAAAATAAATCAAGGCTTTTCCTCCCCTGCCCCACATTTAAACTTATTTCCAGGAAAAGGAAAAAACCCCTTGACTTCTGCCTTGCCATGTGACACTTAAAAGAGGCTTTGCCTATTATCTATGTAGAATACCTTTGGAAAGCCTGTTAATAAGAAATTAGACTTGTCAAGAAGAGACCTGACATAATCCTGTGCTGTGGGCAGTAGTCATTTAGTGTCAGCATATAGACTTAGACTTCCTTGATAGCCATGGGAACCTAGTCATTTTAGCCAACTACAAGTATTATTTTCATCCTGAATTAGTGATTTAATAAAAATTAGATGAACTACATCCTGAAGATGTTCATTTCCCTACATCAGCTATAATGGGAACATATGATGACTAGCTCCGATGTAGCTGTGTATGCTCTGGATGTGTAAGAATAGGTGAGATGAATCTTATGTGTACTGTTCCCCAGCTTCCCATGCCTATATCCCGGAGCAGATGAAGAAAGCCTTGTGTGATTGTGCAAGGATTCAACACTAATTTACATGAGAGTCCCTTGTTGAGCATGAAACCAGCCAATAATGGGTATAAAGATATGTCTGGAAACAGAAAGGAGATGATTTTCAGGTGACCAACACTATACCTTTCTGTGACCATTGCTCACAGCTGCTTTCTTTTATTTGTTGTCATTTTATCCTATGAAGTGTTAAAAATGTTAACATTTGGAAGACTCTCTTTCTGGGTGCTTCCCGTGCCACAGTTGCTATAAATAGGAAGACAGTTCATTACTTTCTAGGTAATACTGAAAAACCTCCATGTCTTTTCACTATGTGACAAGAGGTCCAGATTCATGGGAAGTTCACCAATGGTGGTGATGACAGACATATCAGTACTTAGACACAGTCCAAGTCTCAAATGAGCCTTCAAGCTAATTGACTAATTGAGAATCGAGGACAAGCATAGATCAAATTAATAAATAAATAAGCTGCAACATGCCCTTTAATTCAGTACAATTCTGAAATAGTCTTCAGAATATTGTTCCACTTTCATTACAAATTTAGCTGTAAATCTTTAATGAAAAGACATGCGTTCTTCAGATTGACATTATTATACCTGAGGTCTTTGAATACATTCGTTTACATAAAAGATCTAATTCCCAGGGAGTGTGTTGGAGCTGTTTCATTCTCTTTGTATGGTACACAAACATTTGTGAAGCAATGTATTCTCAATTTTCTTCATAAATATTAAAGGCGAATGTGGAGCATAGCTAGAGCTGACTGAAAATACGAACTCAGCATTTGTTAGCTTTTGTTTGAACTCCCATGGACTGGCAGGTTTAAGAGTGATTAGAGTAGGAAACTGAATGTCCAGATTTATAGACTCTTTTCAGTAACATTTTCCTAAATTCTTTTGTCTCTTATGTATAAATAAAATTATGTAGTCTCTCAGGATAGGCAAAATGCAGACAGAAGCAAGCTCTCCCAGTTTGCTTCAGCCTTCAACTACAAGAAAGCCATGTGACAGAACCTTAAGATAGTGCTTAGTTTAAATGCTGACTCTTGCTGGGGTTCATAATTTTGGACCCTTCTTTAATCTTCTTATGTTCATTGAACCTAGAGATTTTTAATATGTGGTCCTAGGGTGAGGACAGGACCTTCTCCCTGGAGACCTTCAGGGATGCCAGGGTTTCTGTATTCTCTACAGAGGGAACTGAAGCAAGCATTTCAGATCTGGTTTATTAGATACCTAAATCTTAGGGGCAAATTAAGTGTCTATGTTAAATAAATTTGATCCTATCCTAGAAGTCCCTCTCACTTAAAGACTTTGACCGTACTGCTAAAGGAACCTTATTGTTATTGAAATGCTAAGTCACTCCTGAAAATTAAACTTATTTTCATAACCATGGCTGATTTTAAAATGTTACCCTAAAATGTCTTCTAATATGGAAAATAATTAAATTGAAATAAAAAAAATCCCAAAGAATTTCTGAGAATAAAAATAGTTTGCAAAATTTTGCAAACCTGAAACTATACTTCAGTACGAATTCATTTTTCCAAAAAGTAAAAAATTATTCATTCGGATCTGCTGCTGTGATATTACTGATATTCAGAATAGGAAGAGTAACAGTGGAAAAGATAACACAAAGGAACCTTTATTCCAAGATGGGGAAAAGTTGTAGTATTAGTTTTGTTACTTTTACATTGGAACCGAGACAATTTTTTGTGATTAAACCAAACAAAACTAAAAAACCTGTATATCTGTGGTGTTTCTGTTTTTAGTTTCGTACCAGAAAACTCCTAGTGTTACAGGACAAACAATGAAACACTGACTGAACCTTGTCTCCTAAGCACTATGTTTCCTGAGACCATAAACTCTAAACATTTCATAATCAAAGTTGTTGACATACAATTTATCCTGGGCATTTTATCCCTCTGTCTGTGGAGACAGATTACCAGGAGCTGATTGAAAGCCTACTGAAGTCAATATGGGTCTTTTAAATTACATCAGTAGGCCTGGAATAGGTTCTTACTTCAAACCATTTGTGGCTCCGAGGAAAGTGTTTACACTTTATCATCACAAACGTGTCACAAGTTTGAAAATGACGTTTGCCCAGAACTAGATCTTGTGTTTATATTTTGGAGGAAATGCACAGAGTGGAAGAGAAAGAAAAATGTTTTTTCCAGGAGATGGGCTTTTTCCTTAAGGAATGTTTTTTGGACTATGACAATCAGTCTGGTGGAGGTGGACAGGCACAAGGGGAGCAGGAAATAGAATAAAATATAATATGTTGTGTTTAAATTACAATTATGCAATTTATAGCATTGTTTATTCCAACAGCATCAGATTTGAGCAGCTGTGACTTTTGCCAGTTAGAAATGATAAAAAGCTTGCTGATAATGGCAATCCGTTTTGGTATGGATAATAATAGCAACCTATGCTGATGGAGATAATACAGTTGAAACTAGATTAATTTAAATATAAACATTTCCTCCATAGATGAATTCTACAGAATATGACAGAGTGTAAGAGTGCAAGAGAAGATTTTATGACCCTGACAAGTACTACTGCCACTGGCTTTTGGAAGGCTGATCCATAGTCTTTCAGCTAGATCTCTTCTGTGGGAAAGAATGCCTTTTTATAATTGTTCAAGCAAGACAGTCAACCAACTGTGAACTGTTGGATGTTCCAAAGACTCATGTGTTATACAAAAGATGTGCAAATTATAACATAGTCTTAAAACAGTCTCTAGGGTTTAATCATAATAGCAGTACAGGAAGCAACAGCCTCTGCTCTTTGTTTTCAAATCTCCTTAAATCTCTTTCTGTAGTCTGCAGTATATGACCAGCACAAAGTAATTTGTATGGTGACAGTGACAACCAAAGTGAGGAGGGAACTCTATTTATTACAGGTGGAATTCCTTCTACCACCTTTAGAAGCTGCAAGCAGTGCTGGAGAGATGCCTTTTAAGATGACTAAGTTCCTTTTCATTTCAGCTTGATCACTGTTCCTTAGATAAAAAATTTACAGAAATGAAGTGGTGGAGAGAGGTAGCTTGTGCCTGAGATAAGTGGCATGTTTTAGCTTTTGTTCAGAGGAAGCTGAGAAAGCTGCCTAAATTCAGGGATTCAAAGTAGATGGTTAAAAATAGTAAATTTTTGCAGGTACTTTTTTCTTTTTTTTTTTTTTTGCTAACCTTTCTCCACTTAATTAAGCTCTGTTGCTTTAAAATATTTTAAAATTTCATTATAATCTAAAGCAGACAATTAGTTATATCTCTGTAATTGTATGAACTTCTGAGTGAGAGAACAAAAGCTTAATGTTGTTTTGGAGGAAGCAAGCCAATTGTAAATTTAGCCCTGCAGCTGATTTCTCAAGGGCATTGGCACGTGCCACTGTGTATAGAAAAAGGAACATGACCCACCTAATGCATGCATGATCTCCATAATGGAAAAGAAAAAAGACTAAGGTCTAGTGAGGTCTAACAGAGGGCAGGGACCAGAATTTTGAGCAGATGGTATTCAGGGGCCCACCGGCCGTTTGAAAGCCAGGGAGTGGAGAGAATAGGCAGATAGTAATTAGCAGAAGGTGATAAAAAAAAAGGGCATCCAGGATCCCCCAAACATCTGTTTAAAAGAATAAAGAGCCTGGTCTGACCCTGAGCCTTAATGATCTTAAAGGATACAGTTTAATTGCTTGGAAAAAAAAATACACACACACCATGCTGAGATACAGTGAATCCTGTTTTGGGAGCATTGCAGGAGTTTATGTAATTATTAATTTGGTGCATTTGTTTTAGAAAGATTATATACAGCATTAAGCCAATAAATGAAGTAGTTATAATCAAAATGCCAACTGTCTTTTCTTGGAATCAGCAAGCTCTTAACAAAAATTTGCATTTCAGATAGCTTACAAATTGATATTACTTGCTCTGCATTTTAAAATGGCTATTTTGCCTGCTTGTCATGTATTTATACAGGTACATCTGTCTTTTTTCCTATGTATTTACACAGAAAGAACCTATATCCTTAGTCTGTTTATCTGAATTCAAGTATTTTGAGCTCCACAAATAGCTGCTAATTACAGCACCAGAGACCTGACTGCAGTTGTCATCATTTACTAGTGACCCAGTTACTTAAGAACGCCTGCTGAACTTAACCAAGGAAAGTGCTGATTCACAATGAGGTTTCTCCTATTTTTTTTCCTTCATTCCATTCTAGCAATAATTCAATAGCAAAGTCCATGAAGAAGGTATCAGAAAGTGTTGTTTACATGCTAGTTATTTCTTTATTTTAGGCACTCTTTTCAGAACGTCATTTACAATAAGTTAAAATGATAATTTTTCCTCTCCTTGCTGTTTCCCAGAATGAATAGCTTAATTCAGTGTTATTAAAAAAGCCAAACAACAGCACAAACTTCCCCTTTGCAAACCAGTGGTAAGCAGCAGTGCATTGCAGTAGAAAGATAAGGCTAATGATTTTCTGGAAATGTGTGCTTGTGTATCAGCATAAGTGCATGTGTGAGAACTGATCGTATGGAATATTTTAATTTGTGTTCTGGAAGAGAGGGTAAAAAGCACTTTGAGAAAAATCACAGGTGATGCTAAACTGGAAAGTGCTGTAAACATTAGAAAAGACAGAAATACGTCTAAAGGGACCTGAAAGAGATGAGAAACATGAGAAGAAAATAACAGGGTGTGCCCTAAAGAGTTCAAAGAATTGTATGATTAGTAGATGTAGTGCAGGTGAAGTAGTTAAATGTGCATGGTTAGGGCAACTGCCTTGTAATGCACTGCAGAGGGGTGTTATTTCCCCACTCAGTATGAATGAAGCTGCCTTAGTACTGCACAATGGCAAAAATAAGTATATTTTAAAATAAATATTTCAGAAGTCCAGAAAATCTGCAAGGACATACATAGAAATTAAGGATTATCAAGACAGCAGTTTAAGGATTCTTCATTAAAGCACTGTGCTGAAAATGCCATTTGTCCCCATTTCAGAGCTGAATGAATATTAAAGATTCCATACAAAACTTGCTTCAAGACCATGGCATATCAGATTTATTTATTTAAACTAAGTCTAGATTTAAACTAAACTTTCATTATAAACACATCATGAACCCAACAACATTCTGATCAGTTTTCCGTTATGACTCAAACACTTTTTATTTGTTAATTGTTAAGTTCAAGCAAAAAAATGCAGTGAAATCCTACTAGGTTTCATAAAATTCTTTACTGAGAGCCTAAATATATTAAGGAAATACCTGTGAATGTGAGTGGCTTGCTTGAAAAATCTTGACCTACGCACTGTTTCTTTGGGATTGTATCTCTGAAGTGAATGGAATAATGGAAATAGATTTATGGCTACAAGCTGATCTCAGCAAAAGTTAGAGAAGACCCCAAGGTCTACAGCGTTCTTCTAAATGCAGAGTAGCATCAGATATGAATGGAAATGGGATTGTGGTAATATTATTTTGTTCTGTGATTCATTACTTTTGTAATAAGTCTTCACCACAATCAAAGGCAAATAAATGGGAAATTTAGCAATATGAAATGATAGTGAACTGAGACCTCAATTTTGCATTATCATCTGTATGGATACAATCCACAGAGCATCCTTCCCTTCCTCCATCTCCTTCGAGCTTGGAAAGGAATCCTGCCTGGGAAACTGCAACTCTAGACAAGAGGTGCTGTGAAATGGTGTGAGCCACACATCGGCAATTAGGTGCAAGTCAGTCTGACAGACTTTGTAAAAGAGTCCACATCAATATAATTTACACTTTCTTGTACTGTGCCCTTTGGCTGAGTTAACCACAAGCTGAAGTGATAAATGTAACAGCATGGTTTTGTACAGCAGTCAGTGTAGGAGTGCATCTGCACAAAATGCGGAATTGTTTAAAAATTACACAGTTTTTGTTTCTTTTCATTTGTGGTTTATTTTATTCTTTTGGGAAATTTTAGTCCTCTCAAAGGACTAGAAAAATACTTTTTTCTTAAGAAATGAAAACTGCAGTTCTCATGTAATTACTTGGTTGGGAATCCAAGGTATAAAGAGAAATATTAGGAATGGTGAAATTTAATAAACTGGGGAATCTGACCACAATGTATACATTCTACAAGGGCTAGACAAGAATGCATAGCAGGTCCTCTGTGTAAATCCTCTGAATTTTCTTCATGTTTTATGAAGTCTTACTTCCTTCTTATTTTAATTTTTCCTACTCTTTCTAAGAATATTACATCTTTGGCCTGCAGTCCTTAAAAATTCAAGGTTTACAACAAACATAAAGAGAACATAAACATAAAAAATAATTTGTAACTCTAATGATATTGCATTTATTTGTTCCTTTTGCAGTTCAGAGGTCTAAACATTTTTCATCACTTGAAAGAATTTGCATAAAGCTTCTGATTTCTCTGGGAAAGTGACTTTTTGTGAAGTGTTTGCATTCTTTGTGTGTGTGTGCCACAAAGGCGTATTTCTCATATCCCTTGGATACAGGCAATGGAACTGCAGGTATAATCTTATAAACTTTGCAGTGCTTACATAATGATCAACATTTGTGGTGAAAAGCACTTGGAATATATTTTGATAGTTATAAGAATACTTCAAATGATGAATTGCAAGGCTTTGATTAAAAAACAAAAATAAGAGCCCCTGATTTTCATTTTCCACATGCCCCCTATATCACTTTGTCAGTGAACAGTTGCTTTCAAGCCTTTTTCTACTTCCAAAGCATTGGTAAAGGGTGTCGATGTAAATCCGCTTCAGAGTACCTTGGAACTCTTATCTGTGTAGAAATACATGTGAAAAGGTGGGCACTGGACAGTGTCAAAGGCACACATCCCTTTGTGGGTGTTACCCTAGATATGGATGAAAACAGTCCTGTCATTAGGTTGGTTTGTGTGATCATCAGCTCAGTGTCTGTCGGAAGACCCGGCCTTAGGCAGAGATGGAGGGAATGGGATGGGCAGGAGGGGGATTGCACCCTCTCCACCTGGAACTGGGCTGCAGAGACGTGTTAGAAGTGGGAGGGACGTGCCTGCTGGTGGGTGTCTGAGGGCTGAGGTAGGGGTGGAGGTTTGCTCCTGTGCCCTACTGGAAGGGACACGGCTGAGGGAGGTACCCAGAGGGCAGCAGGATGTTTTCAGGGAGAGCCCAGTGTGGGGATGAGTGAGAAAGTTGCTTTGTAGGTGCTGAGCAGACCACCTGGGAAAAACACTACAGGATGCTGGGTGGGCTGGCAGGCGGCCAGGCAAGAGCTGTGGGTCAGCGAGGGCCTTACGTGCCCCCAGGCTCTGCCCTGAGCCTGTGCCGCTGCCGGCCTGCCTGCCTGCCTGCCTGCAGCTTGCCCACGGCTTCTGCCCAGCGGGCAGCAGACAAGATCCCTCTCCAAGGTAAGTAAATTTTCAATTTACATAATCCTCTTGGCTGCCTTGGCGAATTAGACACACCTAATACAAGTAGGTGAAGGCTGTCTCAGACTTAGCGGATCAATGTGCTGTCATTAGCTAATGACCAGCTAATGACTCCCCCGACTTCACCCTTTCACCTGCTCTGCCATGGGTGACGTGGTCAGAGCACCCCTGGCAGGGTGGGCAGGAGGGAACTGGCTCATCAAAGGCACCAGACTTAAACACAGGGTGGTGGTGCTCAGGCACCCTTGGTTAGCTGGAGCACTGTTGGCTTAAAAATTAGGTCACACATAATTTGCCGTCCCTGAATTCATTCAAAATCAGTGGGCCAAAGTCAAACATGACAGGTAAGAGGTAGAATTAGTATAACTCATGATGAAAAGAGCATCATCTGAGAGACCGGCTACTGTAGCTCCTGTGTAGACGGGGCTTTTGAAGGCTGTTTTTGCTGCATTGTCTTAGTGCAGATGGGACCCAGCATGAGCTATTGGGAACAGACAAGGAAGATGCTAACAGTAAATATTATTAAAGCACAGATGCTGTTTGCAATGTAGCTTTACAATTGGAACTGTCATAATACAGTTCTGCTGTTGTTTTATACGTATATGTGTTATAAATACGTATATATTTATAGACAACAACAGCAGAACCTTCTATTTGGCTTGATAGCAGAAATATATATTTTCATGTCACAGATGTGAATAGTTCTCAAAAAAGGCTGCATGTATTAGGCCAGGAAAGACAATCTTCAGTCTGGGCATCAATTATCCTTTCCTGGTGAGGGACCAGGATGCTCCAGCATTCCAAAATCCTGCTTAGGAGGTGAGTCACTACCTTTGCATTTCAAATTAATTTAAATGCAGTTTCTGCTTACTTGTTGTAGTCAGTGCTTGGGCTTCTGTGTTCTTCCTACACCTGCTGATGACAGCACTAATCCATCTAAGGGGAGGGAAAAAACCCACAGAAAAATGCTTGTACTCAGATTTGTTTATGATGTCATTAGTCATCAGAGGAAAGTGCAAAATATCCCAGAGTGAAGGTACAATCTTGATTACTCCTTAAATAATCAGAGAAAATCCTAACAAACTTTAAGTACTGTAAACAGTATTAGGATGCAGACACTGGGGATTAACTTCAGGGGTTTCAGTAAACTAGAATCTTAAGATTTATATTTCCTACATGCTTATTTTACTTCACCTTGCTTTTTTGAAAAATGTGTTGAAAGCCATGTAATGCTGAATTGCAATATGTTCCAAGTAACCTACTGTAGCACATGCCACTACTTTCTGTAGCTGTGTTCAGGAAACCTATCTATACATTGAGCTTGGGAATGTACTTGGCTGAGTCTTGTCATGTTGGGTTTATGTGGAGAAAAAGAGAAAGAAAGTAACCCCACCCTACCTACCCTTGGCACTCCGTAGAGAATGACTAAAGTCATGGTCCCACAGTCATTAAGTCTAGACTAAGCATTAGTGACTACAAGCTTAGGTCAGGTATGAACACATGTTTTTACAGCTATGCATTTCTGTTGAATTAGCCAGGGTGCATGATGTGATAGGTATGCTGGCTGATAATATGGCTGCCCAACACGCAAGATTGAGTTACCTCTTAGCTGCGGCTCACTCAGTTGCTGCATTGCTCTTGAAATTGAGAGGCTGTACACATGCATTGGGACTAATGAATGCAGCAGACATTTCAAGCTCACAGGCAGCCAGTGGTGAGGAGGCCCCTTGCGAACAACGTGCTTGGGCTCCACAGACCCACACCTTCACACAGCTCTAGGGCAGACCTTCTATATCTGTAGTCAGCCCCATCTTTGAAAGTGGTCTCTGGAAGATCAGCGTGAAGAGGATGCATTTGCATCTGCACTGCACTGCTGTCCAGAGCACACCCAGGTCTATGGCTTTCCACATCCTTGATCCCAGCTCCAGGCCTCAGTATGCTGCCACACGAGTCCATTCTTGGCAAGGCCTGTGAAGGTTGCCATTTCCCAGCAGAATCAAATGACGAAATTGTGTGTAAACAGGTTTTGCTGGGAGAACCGTTGCCTCCTTTTCAGGGAAGTCAGGCAGTGACAAAGGATACAAGCCTAGAAGAAAGAGCAAGAGAAGAGCCAGATGTACTGCTAGGCTTTCGTTCCTCTGCTCATGAAACACCACAATCAGGGCTGAAAAGCATGTGTCTGACTCTGTGCAACACCTGCAGCCTTGAGAAAAGCAAAGCCTGTGCAGTGTGTCATTCTGGAAATACGGGAAGATCATCAGTGGAGGGAGAATGCTGAGGTGAAAAGGCAATGTTCATGGAGGTCTTTGCTGAGTGCATCTGGCAAAGCAGTAGAGCATCCTAAGATGCTCAATTTAGCATTGAGAAGAATGCAGCCTTTTTCATTTGGAAGATGGCAGCTCCTGACTTGTATTACTCCACTTTTGCCAGCAGAGAGGTTTGGGGTAGGAATGCTGGCATCTATGCTATATGAATTAGGAGGCAATATTTACCTTTTGTAAGGTTCTTGGTCCACACCACCTGTGGCTAATATGCATCAAGAAGTCACATACATCAATCGCCCAGCGGTCATCACCATATTATCTGCCCTTTTCCAGTTCTTATTTTACAAGGAGTGGTTGTCTGTTATACTGATGGCCATTGTGATTATAAAAAATGCTTTACTGTTATTGTTGACTGCTTAATGACTCTGCCTCTACTGATCTTACCTTTTAGGTCAGTACGCTGCTGCTGACGGAAGCTCCTGAAGACGGATGGTCTACCCCTGACCCTTGATGACACTCTTTACTTCTTGATGCACTTGCAAATGTAATTATTTGCTGGGAATCTGGACTATTGCCAGAATCTCGTCAAGTGTTATTTTTATGGTATCTCTACAATGGTATTGGAATACATTTTTAGCCCACTGAAGTGAAGCAGAGGGAAAAAATAGTCAAATTAAGCCTGATCATGGCTCCCACACCAGGATTCTACTTGCTTCCCATAGCCTAAGCAATATTTGTGGGGTCAAAGAGGTGAATGGAAGATGGAAGCAGAAAGCCAACACAGCTATCATTGCCTGCTAAGGATTATTCATCTGCCTCTGAGAACAGGCAATACTGAATTACAAGGAACATTCTGGCAGACCATTTCAGTGTTAAGTGCCTGCCTGCTGCCTGTGATTTTACTGATAAACATACCCCCAAGCTCCCACAGCTTTCCTCAGGGCTCATCTCTGACTATCTAGGTCCACATGCATTCATTCCCCCTACCCTGCATGCCCTTTGCCACTCTCACCAGTAGCTCTACATATTCTTTAGGCTCTCAGCTTCCTCCCTCTAGGAATGGAAATAGAAAATTTTTGACAAATTAAGGAATAGTGTATTTGGTTCAGACAAAACAGTATTTTTATATATGGAGAAGATATTATTATCCAGTCTAAGAAAGTAGATGTGTAGGTTTTTAGCAATGAAGAATAAGGGCAGAAATACAGGGAAATAATGCATAACAAATGGCATAAAGACAACATACTTTTCAGGGTTCCTACTAGAATTAAGGAGAAGTAAATTTTTTATTCACCTCTGAAGTGGTCTAATGACTGTTTAAAAGAACAGCAGAAAGGTGGGATGCTCTACAGAGACTATGAATTATAAATGTGAAAAATATCCCATAGCAAGAATTACTTTAAAGTACTCCAATGCATTTCAGAGAGATGCTTCAGAGAAATCATAAAATACAGTCCTTACTCCAGAATTTTAGAGGTTTCCTAAATCGTGTGCTTAACAGTAGCCACTTTATATCTACTGGCTTAGGAGCAGACTGGATCTTTGCAGAATTGAGGCTGAAGGCCATAGTTCTGCAAATGTTTATGCATGAGTAGAGACTGAGGACTGAGTCCTAAAAATCACAGTATGCTGTGGGTGAGGAAAAAAAATATTGAGGAAAAGCAGAGGAGAGTGATATTTTTTAACCATAAATAATACGGTATCCTTCAAGACAACTCTTTCATAGAAGTTATGTGTTGAAAAGGAACTTCTATTTTCATGAGTGAGTGGCATTTTAGAAATATTAAAATATGGAAAAGAAAAATCTGCAGCCATTCAACAACCCTACAATGTTACTGAAAGAATATTTTAATTAAAAACCTAGAGCATCTTCCATCTGCCTGCCCTGCTCTCATCCTGAAAAGCACTCTCCTTGCTTTCGTGAGCACAAGCAAATCAACACTCTGTTAGCACAAGGTAGCTCTTGTTTGATTTGTGTACCCTGGAGATGCATAATGAGTGCAAAGGAACTGTTCCTAGGGGCGTTCAGATTCTGAGAAAGGAGAGGAATTAAAGTGCCCTGCATATGCAGTCTGGATCCCCTGAAGGGGGTGGGATAAATTAAAAAGAAATCAATTTTGTGAATTTGAACTTGAAACATAAAAGTTGGACCATAAAACTATAATTTCCTTCACCCAATATTTTTTATAGCTGAAATTTCCATCTGTGGGGGAGAATTTTTATGGATAGAAGGCTAATGACATTCAGAAAAGATTCTATTACTTCCAAAGAAGTGCATTCAGAGCAGTATGTATAGGTCCAAAGAAGTATCCTGTGACTCCTCAGAATTAGAGGTAGAAGTATATAAAATTTTTAAGTCCAGTAAATAAACCAGTAGTGAGGATAAATTTCAGACCAAGGTGAGGCAAAACAGAAATTGCCAAATTGTTTTAGCAAAAAACTACAATAATAAATTTAGTTGATCTGAAACCTTTAATTTTAGCTGAAGCACATTTTTTGTTTGTAGGAATTATTTGACCCTTTTAAACCTTTACTTGTTTAAGATTTGTGACACATCCAGCGGGAGAAAAAAATCTGAAATAAGAATTCAGAACTTCATTTAGAAAATTCTAGAATATAGAAGCAAAAGATATTGAAAATAAAATATAATTTTCTTTTTTTGGAATCCTTTTAATTTATTTTATTTTTTTAGATTTTATATTAATTGATAAAATAAACATTGTGAAAGTGATCTGTAGGAAAAGAAACAATGCATTTCTGATAACTGGATTTAATATTATAAAGTCTTTTCACTTTCACTGAAGCAGTCAACAAATCCATGCAGTTATTACTGGAATTTGCCAGAGCTTTTGACTCTGAGTGAAATCCTGGCCCTTTTGGTGTCCACAGCAAAACACAGATTGACTTCAGGTTTTAAGCCTATCACTATACCTGCACATCTGAGCCAAAAATAGTAATTTATACATGATAATTAGGCTGGTGAGAGGAGACAACAGTTCAATTAAAGGAACTGATTGTTAGAGTAGCCAAGGGGAGGGGAAATTATTTTTTAATAAATTAACTTGCTAAATAATAGCAAAAAACCTGCCATTGGTTACCTGGCTGGTGATTCCTATGGTAGATTTATTGACTTCAAGAGTCAGCATTAAAATCTTTACACAGCAGGGATCCAACAGGCACACAGGATGCTAAGAATGGACTCAAAAAATGTCAAGGTGGGGAAAAAAGCAGCTGCAGGGTTCCACATCCAATGTGTAACAGGATGGGCAGGCAACTCTGTCCCATTGTGGGACAGCACACCAGGCTGCTGGTTTAGTCATTCCACATCCTGTGGTTCAGTTCAGCCCCAGCAGCCATGCTAAGGACGGACTGGGAGTTGCAAGCAAAGCAGGAGCTGCTCCTCAGCTAACCCTGATTAACTTCAGGAGAAAGTGTGCTTGTGCCATTGCTTTGCTCTGCTATATTTTTGTCCGAAGAAATTACCTTTAGAATTACTGCTTAGTTTCTGATGGAGTGTCTAACTGATAATACAGTTCTAGTGGATTTGTTTGCTTAGTTAAACAAGTTCACAAAATCTTCTTCCCTTGAAGGCAGAAGAAACAGCCAGCCAACAAATGCAAGTCTTCCTTTCTACCCTTTACTGGTTCAAAGCTCTTTGTTCTGATTCACTGCTCTTTTCCTTACACTCTACTGCAAACTATACTTCACACAAACAGGTACACCTTCACCACCAATCCCCCCCTTAATTCCTTTGGTTGCAGTCTGTGCCATTTAAGATATCAAGTTCAAGAGGCATGGATATTAATTTGAAAGCAGCCAACATAAGATACTTACTTTCCAAGGAGGTTGCCTGTTGCAGGCAGTATTTAGAATTGCCCTCCTCTGTATTCTCTTAAAACAGCCCTATTCCTGTCCTGGGGACATCTCCTAGCCCAAACAGTGAAGCCCTGCCTATGGCTCATTACCTCAGTGGCTTCTTAGAGACTCCAGTTCCCGACAAAACCAGAGGCCACTTAATTACTTCAAGCCTGAATGAAAGGTGCTTAGAAATCCTTGTCTCCTAGAGGTCTGGATTGCTTCTAGACAGGGGTGTTTCTGTAGTTTAATCCCCACAGCTTGTGTTGGCTGCTTCAGGCTAGTGTAAGCTAGCTAGCTGGCTGGTCCCTGGTGCAGTTAGAGGCACGCATTCAGCATGCTTAGCAGCTGGGGTAGGTCCCCAGGAAGTGGTCCTGCTCCTGCACTGAGCCCTGCGGTGCTGTAAGTACCTGCGCCACAGCAAGTCAGCTACTACCGGACAACTAGCATGAGCATACTGACAGAAACTACAGTCTCAGCAATGCTACTTCCTACAGAGCTGATTCATGGCAGTCAGTTATACCTTGCAGTTAATGTTTGTCGAGCAAGCTTGTCCCACATCACCCTTTTAAATGGCATGGCTCTTCTAAGTGCCTAAGCACCTCTCTGGTAACTTGCACTGGCTGATGCAGCCATCATCCCATTAATTACCAATAAAAGTCATGACCAACATACTTAGTATGTACTAGTGTAGAAATATCTGTCATGGATGGAGTGGTGAGTATGGTGCAGTGCTGAAGGCTTGTGTTTAGGTCTGAATCAGCACTCCCATGACCACACAGATCTGGCCATGACTGCAGGTATAAACCAAGCAGAAAGAGCAATGGTGGAATGTATTGTGAGAAACAGATTTGGCACTGGAGACTGAGCAGGTGCCATTACAGAAAGAATATACCCTCTTTTGCCCTGCTGCGGTACTCTCATCTTTGGCCATCCTTTCTCTATGTTTAACATTTGCTCTGCTAAGATAATATTTTAATGTGTGTCCTTAATAGTGACTCAGTTTTCTTTTAAAGGAAATGGAGTGAGTAAAAGTCCCTGCGGTCAGATTCTTAGCATGAATAAACATTCATACTTGCATTCATTCCACTTTGGGATTGGCAAGTGCCTCCTCAAATACTCAGCAGCTGCCTGAATACACCATGGCTAAAAGTTCAAGGTGATGACCCTGTAGATCTTAATAGATTGACACACAAATGACACAGTTCTGACTCTGTTGAAGGTTAGAGTACAAAACACATTAATTGGTAGGCTGCAGCATTGGATTCCTCAATGTTCTTTTTATCTATTTATTAAAAGGTACAGGCTTTCACTATTCTCTATCGCTGAGCTTGTGATTTCCTTGCTGTGAAAGTCTGCACATTTTTATTCTTCACTTCTATGCGGAAGAACCGGGGAAGCTGGTGATGTCTCCAGGGTTTTTGTAGCCCTCAACACACTGGAAAATGTCTGCGTCACCCAGCTTACAGTCACACAATAAACAGTCTCTAAACATTTTGCTGTGCCTAACATTTTGCTGCCATAGGCAACCACTTAATCTGCCTACACAGTGGAGTTAGCCCTGAGGGGATGCAGTATGTGTTGGAAAGGATAGATTTATACTAAAACATTAGTTTTCAGGACTGGTAGAAAAAAAAATAGCTGTTCATTTGAGATTTCCTGCTATATTCTCAGCTGTTTCAATAACAGAAGTGTTAAAGATTTCTATAATCAAGGTTCCACATGGATTGCTTCTATAAGCAGATTTGTTTCCACCTCACAATCAGTACTGTATTTCTGCTTTAGGTTCTACCCTTTTATCATATAAGCATCTTCTGTATAAACCAGACTTGAAAGGTACCCTTGTGAACCATGAGGAGACCAAAGTGAAAACCTATGACAGCCAGTTGGAAATGAATTCAGCTCTCATGGTTTGACTCTCCTTTTTGTTTACATTTGCATTAAGTAGCACAGCAGAAGGAGGCACTCTGCCCAGGGTAGAGGGGGAACCCCTCTCCTTTGGGAGGCAAAGTAGACACCGAGTCTCCATTTAAACCTCATTATGACATCAATTCATGTGAAAAAAGAAAAATCACAGGTTTGCGGTTCATGCCTGTAATAAGCCCTTTAGAAACAAGCTGCTCTGGCAATGTAATTTAATCCTTGTTACTTCCAGGTTTTTTTATAATTATATATTCCTCTGCTGTAAGAGAACCAGGATTTGTTGTGAATCAGGTCACCCTGTAGCTCTTTTACTTGAATGAAGAACTCACACTGCTTCTTAGAGTCTGTTATGACTCCTCTAATTTAAGACTATTACCTGAAACAGATGTATTTTATTTGGCTTTTTCCTTGTTGACGGAGTGTGAAAGCTTGCAAAATGATCTCCAAGTGCCTCTGTAGAATAAGACTCATAAGGCTCATTGTGATAAGCAAGAGCAAAATAACCATAAAACTTCTCAGGCTGTCTGTGCTCCACGTTAGATGCTTGGGTCTCAGTGGAACTCAGCACCCTGGTCCTCCCACCCAGTGAAAGAAGAGGGGCTTGCTAAGCCTCTTTTATAAAAGATAGGTTTGCCAGGAAAGCCTTGTTTTCCCAGAGGTATATTAAAACAGCCATGCATCGCCAGAGCTACTGCATTCCCATGTCTTAAGAAGGGGCATGCTTCTTGGAAAAATGAGAGCTTTCAGCTCCACAATGTTTTATATGCCATATTCTTATCCAAATCAATTATTGTTAGGATAGCTAATGAGCATGCAGCATGGGCAAGAAAGGTGTTCACTGGCAAAAACCAGCCTCAGTTTGGGGATCTGAAAAGAGCAGGCTTGAGCTCTGGGTAGTGAATACGCTTCTCTCCCCTACTCCACAGGCTGTGCACTTGATTTTTAGTTCAAGCTGAGATACAGTCATTATAAATGAATGAGAACAAGTGTGGTTTTAAGCCACCTTTTTGTTTTGTTGTATTTGCACTCTGGCTGGTGGTGGGGTTGGACTGAATTACAGCAACTCTAAGGCTAATCTAATTTACACTTGGATTGCCGAAAGTTGTTCTGGCAGCTGAAAGTAGTTACACCTGCCAAGGGTGCAAATGCAGCCCTGTGTCTTCTTTTCTGATCACGTTGCATAGTATAAGAGCATATGCCACATCAACTCCTACTACTGGAGGCTAAAGCCTTCATCAGCAAGCCTCCAGTCTCCCAGCCATCTCCTGATGCATCTTTTACAATGGAGGTAGTAGTCAGGAAATGCAGATGTCTATGCTCCTGTTTCCTCATTCAGAAAAGTTTCACATAACTAGGATATTTCTAATGTTCAGACTTTTCAGGCCCGTGTCCTCTTATGACCAAATTAGCATAAAGGGACAGCTGAGACATGGGCAGCTAAGACCTATGAGTAATGTGAACAGTTCTCTCATATGCCAGTAGATGAAGCTGTTTCTATGTATTAACAATACTTTAATGTAAAAAAAAATTGAAATCCTTTCTTCAAAGAGTATTTTTTCTCTCTTATCTACTTCTCATTTTTAATTCTTCCCCAAAGTCTGGGAGTATACTTTTGTCATGTATTTGTGGCTATCTGAGAGCTTACTTTGGTCATTCTGGAAAGTTAATGCATCTGAACTCACAAATGCTGCTAACAGGCATGGTTCAAGCTTAGCATATGTGTTAGTACAGTCACCTTCATCTTCTGAGTTTGGAGATTTGGCAGAACAAATTAATATGTGTAATATGATAGAGACCTGTGAAACCATGAGAGGTGTGAAGAATCTGTATTGGGACCAATTACCCTCCCTTCCAGTACAAGAACTAGAGGTCATTACTTTAAACCAGAAGGAGGCAAATTCTGAATGAAAAAATGAAAGAGTTTTTTCACAGTGTCTAGCTATGCTGTGGAAATCCTTTCCACATGATTCAGATGTACTAAAAGCTCACAGAAGTTCAAGGGGAGTCTAGTGAAGTTCATCAGGAAAAAAATAAGGGAAATTACTAAACACATAGAAAAACATCTAGCTCAGAAAGTCACTGAACCCTTGGTAGCTGGAGGACTGGAGGTTACTTAGGTCAAGCATCATTTGTGTTTTCTTGTAGTCTTCATTAGGCATCTGATTTTGGCCAGTTTTACAGGTAGGTTGTTGGATTAGATGTGCTTTTGGGCTGATCTATTGTGGCTGCTCTATGTTATATTATGTTACACGTTTTACTACAGATGCCTGCAATAAGTTTGTGAAATACCCTTCATTCCTGCGTAAGTCACATGCAATCTTCAAAGGGCCTGCTTCTTCCCATAGATTGTGGGACTAGCCTAAGGTGACAAGCTGAGATTTTTAACTCTTAATTACCAAAAATTAGATGAAGTGAATCCTTCCCTGCATGACATAAACATTTCCCAGAGCAAAGAGTATTTCTAGTTAAGGGAGATTTGGCTAAGAAAGAGGTTGCTCTCTTGCTGTGCTCATAAAATTCATTTGCACTAATAAAGCTTTGCAAATAGGAACCTTCTCAAGGAATGAGCCCTAAATCAGTTTGAATAACTGGGATCAAAACTTTTATTTTAAGTTAGCTAATGGTTCATAAGCAGATTTATATACTATCCAATCAGCTCTAGACTTCTCTGAGCTTTTGGATTTTGGGGGATATGAGGGATATAAAGATATGAATGTTTTTAATTTGTCTATGTCAATATAATATCCATCAGTCAAAGATGCTTGTCTAGCAATGTGAAGTGGTCTGAAGGAACTGCTTGGGTAGCCTTCTTTTGTACATATATTTAACAGTCTTCAGAATTTGAAACCATTTTATATTAGATGAATAATCAAGTATAATTTACAGTAAATAAGAAATTAAGTGATGCTACTAATATAAATCAGAAAAATCCCCTTCATTATTTAATTTCTCTGTGGGAATACTTAATAAAAAGTTCACGTGACAACGTAAAGAGGAAATATAATGTCTTCACATAGCTTGGTTGTCATAAATGTATGATATTTAATATCATCTAGGAGCAGAGGAACACTCTAGAATTTACAGCATCTCAGAAAATGCCTTTTGATACACATAGCCGACTCATTCTTTGATGGTGACCCTAAGTGACAGAGGAGATAATGCTATTACTGTTTTCATTAAAGGTCTCATAGTAATGGTTGAATGTTGACGTATTAATGAGGTTTAGAGGTAGGTGGAAGGATGCCAGACTTTGGAGGCGTCTTGAAGTGTTATTGGCTAATTAGAACATGTGTCCTCCTATAGTCATGCAGCCTTAAAGCTGATGCAGGGCAGACCTGGGGTGGGGTAGGATGTACTTCAGTACAGATTTCTTGGCAGTAATTTGCTTTGCAACTGTTCCAGATGGTCCACAGCTCTTGTTCTAGCTCTTTAAGTGTTGGATTAGCAGGGAGTATTACACATAAAAAGTGTGTTAAAAGCCTGTTAAGAACAGAAGCCAGGAAAGACTCAAAAGTTAGGAAATGCCGGAAATAAGGTTGTCTTGCATATTTTTACTGCTCTTTCTCTGTGTGCACATTACACAGCCCTTAATTATAGGAACACATTCTGTTTTCATAAGATCCCAGTCTCACTCACTACTCACTGACTGAGCAGCTATTCAGTATATTGTTTTCATTTGTCAATGTCTGGCCTCTCATTTATTTCACAGTACTGAAAATTCCCTGCGGAGTTCCCTGTTGTGCTTATCAATGTGATATGTAGCATTTTCTAGACAGTAATAACTGTTTCACTGTATCTGTGTTGAGAGAAGTGATGCTATTCTCTGTTTCACAGATGAAAAACTGAGCATAGAGGCAGTATCTGAGATAGCCAGTGCTGAATGCAGTGTGTACGCTCCGGTTTTGTGTTCATGACTCTATATCTCTTGAAGGGTACATGACTTCCTATGTGAAAGATACCTATTTATTCCTTTGAAACAGGAAACATCGTAGCCCTTCTAGAAGAATCTGAGTGAGATTGTTACCACTCATTGTCAATCATGTGCCATCACTGGCTATGACTGTACTAATAAATTGAGCAGAACCAGAATATAAAGTAAAACATGGGCTTGACTTGGCTTCAAATACCCCATCTTCTAAGGGCAGAGGACTGTTCTCACCGAAGAGAGCATCCTGTGGTGGGAAGGAGAAGAGAATTTAGCTCTATGGAAGCAAGTTGCACCTTGCCAGTGGGTCAGACAATGGGCCTGTTTTTTTCACCAGAGTAGATGGAGACATTGGAAGGGATTAATCTCATCTAACTTAGATGCCTATAATCTTATAGTGTAACTTAGGTTACCTTTGAGCTAATCAGAAACACTAACGTTAAACATATTCTTGACAAGAGACAAAGTAGATAGTAACAAGACAAGTCTTGAGACCACCCATTAAAGGCAAAGGGTATAGTCAGGGAGATTTGGGTCAAATGGTCTGTTAGAGGCAGTTATTGTTCTTTTAAAGAAGTTTTAAAATGATGTCGTGTTAAGTACATGTTTACAACATTTTCTCTGTACACAGAGTAGAAAGCCAAACTCTTCTCAGAGGTGCATACTGATAGGATGAGAGGCAAGAGAACAGGTTTCTTTCACAGCACAACCTTGAGCTGTATCTGCCACGTGATGCCCTCCTGACCCTTGTGTAAGAGTGGGGTCATGAGGAAAAACTAGGAAACGCGGGTGTGACTGCAGGCATCAGGGAAGAGAGTGCTGTAATACATGCCTGGGACAAACCTCTTTCAATGTCTTTATCTTTCCCACCTCTGTTTCCTCATTTCTCCTTATAGTTCCTTTGTCCAGCTAACTTTTGCCCTCCTTCCCTGGATGCTTAATCAGATAATAAATTAAGTGTCTTCTTCCCCTTCCCTGCCACCTAGTCTCAGCAATGAGATTTTCCATCAGTTTCCATTTCTTTCATGTCAAGATTTTTCGTTACCTTGTTTATCCTATTTGCTCTCCTGCTTCCTAGTTTGTTTATTTTTTTTTTTCCATGCTCCACACTCTGCACTCCTCATTTAAGCCCAACCTACTTTCATTTATCTCTAACATCTTCTAGGCTGCTCTCAGTATTGAGACTTGGGAAAAAGGCAAATTTTCATAGAAAGAGGAGAAGACAGAATTTGTGAGTTGCCTTACCAAATTACAAACTTTTGATCCTATATATGGATCACCCTCAGCTACTGAAAGACAGTTTAACAAAGTTTTTAGCATAGGCAAAATAATATATTTTTCTCCTTTAAGAAATATCTGAAGTACTCTTAAGAAACTTGAAGACATGCTTTTTTTTTTTTTTGTACTGAAACAGACACTCAAAAGGGAAAGTTTCCAACTCAGTGGCTAAGAATTGGCCAAATTATAAGCAACTTAAGATATGGTCTTATAATGGGGCATGTCAAGTGACTTTAAATCTAGGGAGAGTTACCAGGGTTTAATGAGAGCTACCATGCTTTAATGCATTGTTTATGTCACCCCGTAGAAGACCAGAGTCTATTATATCTTGTGCATTTATTATATGAGAGGGATTGGTGATGAGTGAAAATGGTGTGCCATTCCTCACTCTGATGCACAGAGGGAAAAGCATGGTAAATCACATGCGCAGTTGAAAATGTGCCAGGCAATAACTGGGAATAATACGGCCCATAATCCTGCTGCAGTAAGACTCTTAGTTCACATTTTTGGCAGTTCTGATTGTCCTCTGTTACTGCCCCTTCCAACCCATGGCAAATTAATACTGTTCATAAAGTCTCTGTAATAAAGGTGTCTGAATTTTTTTGTCTGGCAGTATACTTCAGGAGCCAAGTTTGGTATTACCTTAAATTTACAGATTAAATTAATGAGAAACAAATTTCAGGCTTGGAAGAAATTTTACCCTTGTAAGTTTATTACATAATTTTCCATCATGGAGCATTTGTACTTTCTCATGGACAAGTTGGTACTCCTATTGGTAACACAGTAAGATTTATTTTTTAAATAAGTTTACCAGATAAAAACTGCAGCACCATCAAACATTTCTGTTCTTACCCAAATTCCAACTTGGACATCAAACAGTACATTTAGTTGCTAACCTTCGATGTCTTGTTCATAAGCAGAAAGACCTGCCATTTACCTTCCTTGCTATTGGTATCTTTCTGAGAGCTACAATGGAAATATCTTAAGGCTTCAGGAACATGAAAGATTAATGCCAATTTTTATTTATCATTTTTCTCAAGTAGCATAAGCCATCAGGTAGAACAGTCAACTAATTCCTTAAAGATGAATTGAAGACATTGGTTGATATATGACACACTGATCAAACTGCACAGTACTTATTGGACAGTAGCGCATCTGAGAAAATCAGTAATGGTTTTATACAGCCCCCATGGAAAATCCAATTTATGTGTAATGGATTTGAAGTTTGTTTAATAAAATTAGAATCTTAAGAGAATATTAAGGTATTTAGAAAGGATTAAAAAATCTATCACAAAATGATCACTCCTGCTATCTTTCCTTGGATATGTTTTTCTAAAATATAAATTTTAAATCATCTCTAGACAAATACCATGCTGAAGTGTACCTGTTTACTTGTATGCAAAGTGAGGTATGTTCCCCTCTTGAACAGTGCAGTTTCTGTGTAATAACTTCATAACAATTCAGTAGTTCATTGAACCAAGGAAAAGAAAGTGGTAGTGCTCTTTTCTATGAGTGACAGCAATCTGTTTCTCCAAAGTTTGTGTTGCTCTTATGTTTCAATTATATGATTACTGTAGTTTTTTAATATGGGGGCCAAATGTTCCGTAAAAGGGCATGTGCATTTGCATGGTTGTATTTATGTGTGCCAAGTGCTCCTAGCTCTCTAACATACTGTTTGCATACTCACATACTAAATATGTGAATGTAGTTGCAATAATCATGAACATGTCTTTTAGCGTAGTTAAATATGTGTCTTAAGTTACTTGGCCTTAAGGAAAAAACTTATACTTTTATACATTGTAGTTTATTGATAGCATTTAATATGATTAAAAATGATATTAATATGACAAATTGTCACTTCTTTATTTACCATCTTTTAATAAATATTTCTCTTTCTGAGGCTTAATTTCCATCCATCCCAAAATACTTATTCCTATTTCAGCTCCTGTGCCCAGAGTCCATAGTGACTTTGTATGATGATTAAAGAGCTAAGATGTTCTGTTGTGGTGGATTTTACATATAACTGTGGCAAGGCTGTATTCTTTGCTTACTCTTTTGCACAGAGTACACCAAATTCCCCCTTCATTAATCCCAAATCAGGTCCATATGGTGGCGTTCTGCCTTATTGTGTTGGTATGTGGAAAGTGGAAGGAATAAGTACCACTGTAGCAGAGTGTTCATCACTGCATGAACGGCCCACTCCCACTTTAAATTAGTCTGTCCTCTATGAAGTACTCAGACATGAAGGACAAGAAGTGTTTTTTTTCTTCCTCCCTCCTCTAGAATTAGAGTTCCTCTTGCAATCTTTTCAAAGAATAATGCAACAGTGTTCTCCACCTGGCTTGGATTTCATGATTTTACACATGATTTACTGTAAAACCACATAAGTTTATACTAGCACAAAATACTGATCTCATACAAAGATAATTTCAAAATAGCAAAACCACAGCTGTGTCTTGGGTATTTAGAAGTTTTTCAAGACAGTACAAAAAGATGGCATTTGGCAAGGCAAATATTGAGGTTGTTGGAAAAGATATCTTTAATGTTGTCTTAAAAATGTCATATTTAACTTCACAGTTACCATTTAGATTGCTAGCTACTGTAATAATGTGGTCAGCAAACACCAACTGGATGCATTAGTTATAGAGTATTGAGCCACGATATGTGTAGGGATATAACAAAGTCCATTACGAAATAAACAACCCTTCACTTAAGTGAGACAGCTCAATAGAGAAGTTTCTCATGTTACATGGGGTATGCCATGTAGACCAAATGTACATTGCGTTTGTCAGTTTTCAGTGTGGGTTTAGCATCTGACTAAAATGGCTACAGCAGATGAGGCTAAAAAGATATCTCCCTGTCACTCAGCCTGTGCTGTGTTGTTTGTGTTTTGGGCTCTGCCAAGAAATGCAAGAGATGCAACTCTCTCCATTGAGTGCTTTGCTCTGCAGTATTTTAACAAAAGGCTTCCATGAAATTCTCCCTCTCTTGCTGGCTTGTGATAAACTCCATGTGTCAGAAGTTGCAAAGGCTTTTAAAGAGGATAGCTGTGAATGCATAGCATCAAAGGAGGATTTGCCTATGTAAATAGAAATTATTTTTTTTTGCAACTGCAATCAACAGGAGTGGCAAGACACCTGGTAAACTGCTTTATAGCAGTATGACCTTAGTAAAAATGTTTCAATTTGATTGTGAAAGAAGTTAATTGGCTATATTGATTAATGTGCAACCTTCATTATGTACAATTGCTGAGTACCTGCTAGTACCAAAGGATATCTTTCTCAGTGGAGGAAATTTCTGCATTTTTCAAAGCGCAACCAACCACATAGAAAAATGGTCCCTGCTATGTGGAGTTACTTGTGATGACTGTATACCTTTTGGGAAGTGATTTAGCTGATTCAGCAGAGATAGTGGGCTTCAACAGAGGAAAATTGCTCTAATCTTTCTCTTTTTATTTAACTGCAGAATTTTAGTATGAGACCTGGAGAAACCCAAGAAAAAAGGACAGAATATTGATGTTTCCAGATATAATAGCAATGAAGACTATAAATCTTTTGACAGAGAAATGTTTACAATGCAAAATGACAAGATATGTTTAGTTTATATTACATGCTCAATGGTACTCATTTTAGAGAAAATTGTTGGTTTTTACTCTTTTTTATGCCTTCTTGGAGTAGACTGATATGTAATTACTGCATCCTAAGGTTTAGCTTATTTGTCATCTACAATTTGATGCACCAGCAAACTAAATAGTCACAACAGGAAAATGATTAAGCATTTTTTAACAGTTAGAATGTGATCATTCTTTATAATTTATCCACTTTCACTTCCAAACTGGCTTCCCCAAGACAAATAGACATTTGTACGTGATGCAATAGTTTTGAAGTGATTGGGACATTCTTCACTTATCTCTGATAAATTTCCTCCTGCTTACAGATTTCTACCACTTGCACATCTTTCAACAGTTTTGTTCTCCTGTGGGATTAAAAGTTTATTTAAGGGTACTAAGAATAGTCTATAATCATTGAGTTTAGTTAAAAAAAAAACACAGGATAATTTAATTTACTGCCTATGAAATTACAGCTGAAGTTCTTGGCCTCTCTTTTTAATTATATAACATTTATACAATAGCAGAAACAAGGTCTTAGTCAAGTCAGGGTCTTACTGGGAGAGACACTATTCAAAGACTCAGGAAATGTTCCTCACATTAGGGAGCTTAAGCACAGATCTACAAAATATTTAGATCCTTACTTTCCATGAGAATCCGTAATAGATGTCAGATTTAGCTCACAAATTAAGACACCTGAATTTGTATGGCTGCAGGTACATGTCTTCCTGTGTGCTAGGTGCTTCCACCTCCCTGTAATCATAATTAATGGATACTAGCTCTATGTCCCTGTTATGGTTTAACCCCAGCCAGCAACTAAGCACCATGCAGCCTCTGACTCACTTCTTCCCCACCCAGTGGAATGAGGGAGAAAATCAGGAAAAGAAGTAAAACTCATTGTCCTGGTTTCAGCTGGGAGAGAGTTGAGTGTCTTCCTGGTGGCTGGTGCAGTGCTGTGTTTTGAGTTCAGTGTGAGAGGAATGTTGATGGCACTCTGGTGTTTTTGGTTGCTGCTAAGTAATGTTTATACTAAGTCAAGGATGTTTCAGCTTCTCATGCCCAGCCAGAGAGAAGGCTGGAGGGGCACAAGAAGTTGGGAGGGAACACAGAAATGGCAGCTGCCCCAAACTGGCCAACAGGGTATTCCATACCATGGGACGTCACATTCAGGAAATAACTGGGTGGTGGGGGAGTTGGGA
>JANZLQ010000005.1:21635069-21666165 GCA_026212715.1 Elanus axillaris | reverse complement strand
TACTGTTGTCATTTTATTAGTGTTGTTATCTTTATAATTACTTTCTTCTTTTCTGTTCTATTAAACTGTTCTTATCTCAACCTATGATTTTTACTTCTTTTCCTGATTTTCTCTCCTATCCTTCTGGGGGGGGAAGGGGTGAGCGGCTGCATAGTGTTTAGTTACTCGCTGGCGTTAAACCCCGACATCGTGGATTGATATAATAACGGTTTAATAGAACAGAAAAAGAAGAAACTAATAATGATAATGATAACACTAATAAAGTGGCAGCAGTAATAATAAGGATTGGAATGTACAAATGGTGCACAGTGCAATTGCTCACCACCTGCCGATAGACACCCAGTTAGTCACCCAGTGGCGATTCCCCCCAGCCCCACTCCCCCCAGTTTATACACTGGGCATGACGTCCCATGGTATGGAATACCTCGTTGGCCAGTTTGGGTCAGCTGTCCTGGCTGTGTCCCCTCCCAGCTTCTTGTGCCCCTCTGGCTTTCTCGCTGGCTGGGCATGAGAAGCTGAAAAATCCTTGACTTTAGACTAAGCATTACTTAGCAGCAACTGAAAACATCAGTGTGTTATCAACATCCTTCTCATACCAAACTCAAAACACAGCACTGTACCAGCTACTAGGAAGACAATTAACTCTATCCCAGTTGAAATCAGTACAGCCTCGTCTGCTTGAAGATGGACATGAAGTGCCACTTGAGATGATCTGGAGTATCCCAAGTAGACTGCAGCTGACAATCTGGAGGGACTCAGACCTCCTGTAGGATGTGGCATATTGCCAGCGTCTTGGAAAACCCAGGGAATCTCAAATGTGTTAGATGATTTTGTTCAGCCAACTGAACCAAGGCCCTAGTTATCACAGCCAGAAGAGTAGAGAGAGTTATTTAGCTGACCAAATTTTCATATCTACTTCAAATGCCTAAATTTAAGCACCCACATACCTTTGTGGTTCTAGTTCTTTCTATCTGAAAAATACACTTGACACCGCTTTCCTTTTGGTTTTATCAGCACACGGAATTTTTTTCAGCTCTTATAAACAGCCATTCCTGTCACCAGCAAGTGAGACTAAGACAGTGAACAATTGAGGTTGCCAGAATCCTCAAAACATTGTCACCTACAGCAGGTTGCTCAGGACTTGTCCAGTTGGGTTTTGAATATCTCCATGGATAGAGTCTACAACGTCACTGGGTAATCTCTTCCAGTTTTTGACCACCCTCACAGTAAAAAATATTTTTCTTATCTTTAAGTAGAATTTCCTGTATATCAGCTTGTGCCCATTGCCTCTTGTCCTTTCACTAGTCACCACGAAGAAGAGTCCAGCTTCATCTTCTCTGCTGTCCTCCATGAAGTTTTTATACACATGGATAACCTACCCCTGAGCCTTGTTTTCTCTGTGCTAAACAGTTGCAGCTCTCTCCGCCTCTCCTCCTATGTCAGATGCTCTAATCACTTAATCATCTCTGTAGTCTGAAATCGCTAGGTGTTTGTTCCTTCTCTTTTTAAGGGAGCTGTATTGCTGTGCACTGAACAGTTTCAAAACATATTTTAGTCTGAAATTTCCCTTCCAGCATTTGTGAAGAGCAAACAACATTTCCACTTTTAATTATTGCTTATTTTCCCTGATTTTCACCTCTAACCATAGGTTCCTACTTGCCAAAATGTCTAAGGAAGCTGGAAGCACTCCTGAAATGCCTGGCTGATTTTTCAGTGTTCACAAGCCAAATTAGTTTGGTTTGGGTATTTTTTTTTTAACCCCATTGGTGATCTTGGGAAGAGAAATGATTTTTACACCTCAAACAATCTGCAAAGAAGCTTTTATATGTAATTTTGAACTTGTCCATTCACAGGCTCTCTTTCCTCTCAGTCCAACTATTACCACCTTTGCCACCAACTAAGCTGGTATTTAAGTGGAGAAAGATGAAGAAAGAAATGTATAATACTTGCTGATGATTAAATGGGAATAAGTATAATTTGTGTAGGTTCCCTACAAAAACACTTACATATAATTCTTTGAGGTATAAAGACATAGCCCTATTAAGTAACAGTCCATCAAGGGCCATTAATAATACAAGAAATATGTTAAGCTGCCATTGGAAAGACTTTTGTCAATCTTTTGATCAAATCATGTTTAATCAAAGTTAAGGGAAAATTGTTACTAGGTAAATGCAAATCAATCAGATCCCACCTTCTTTACCCCAGGGTGGCTGATGAGCCAAATGCATGACCAAAGGGTCTTATTCTGCCCAGTTTCTGTGGTTACTTAATTTTAGCTGTTGTGCTTGTGATAGACTTTTAAGATCAAGAAAACAATGACTAATTCAGTCTGCTATCTACCCAAGGTTTTGAAAGCTATCATTCCACACTCTTAATAGAAAGGAATTGTCACAGCATCTCCCGTGTGAACCTACATTTGAGGAACTATTCCAGGGGGTTGAATCTGCAAAACTAGCTATGTATACCAGGGTTTGTCGGTTACCATCAGCAGATGATATCTGTGAAATACATTCAAAAAGCTTAAAACTTCATTTTATGGTTAAGTGTAACTTCACTTAGAGGTTAACTGCCTTTTTTTTAAACTGACATGTAAGTAACCTCATCCTATAAATAACACATGAGTGAATAATAAAATGTTTCCCTGGTATACATGCAAACAGGCTAATTCACAGGCAGTCTAGTAAGCCTGACTAGTAGGAAGTCCATGTAGTAATGATGGAAACACTATATCATTTCTGGAGTCTCTCCTTCAAGCGATTATACCAGAGCCTTCTCTGGATTCTGATCAATATTCTCAGCATCCTTGTAAATTACAAAGCATCTATTTTGCTGAGTCAGGTGTAAAAAGGCAAGCAATTTTTATAATACAGGTAGGGAATAGATGCAAATAACTTTTTATAAATGGGGAAACTAAAAGATGCATTCTCATTTACTTATTTGTGATTAGCTGTCTTTGATGGGAAAGGATTTGAAATTTTTTTTAATTTTTGCTACTGTCTTAATGAACGTAAGGGCTTCTACACCCAGGATAAGACTCTTCTAAAATGTTAATATGAAGTGACATTAAACTATCCAATATAAAAGAAATGTACAAGAAATGTGAAAGGTGCAAGCTATTCAACTGATCACTCATTGAGCATAAAAATAACTTATAGTTAAAATAAATTACTTCCTCTAAAACTGGTTTGTTTCTTCATAAAATATGGCACATGCAGCTTAATGACAGTGGAAAACAGTTCTATGTGCCAATGTTTAAAGAAAACTTGTTTTAGAACGTATCCTGTGATACTTACACATATACAGTAATATAATTCCCATGATTAGAAGTAAATGTATGATTTTTTTTATTGTACTTAAATGTATTAAATTTAGTAGGACAGAAAGAGAATGTCAATCTAGAACTGTCTATCTTTTACTGGGTTTAAGCTAAGTATGAATTCAGGTAAGCTAAATAAATTTTAGCAAGCCTATTTATCACAAATAAATATTTGAATGTTACTTTCTGAATCTTTTATTTGTACTTGGCACCACCATATTACAGAAGAAGCTCTACGTACTTGAATTTGTCTGTGGAGTATAGTACTTTTCAGTGTGAATGACCCTTCTCTCTGAACTGTGGTTCAGCCTCCTTGGCTATTCTGTTCTTTGTCTATGTGCTGAAGCTGTGAAAAAGCTTAACTGATTAGAGTCATAATAGCACCCTTACATTTGGGAAAAAATCTAGCAATTTTTAGTATTAAAGAGGAACAGACTTATTTATGTTTATTAGATTTCTTCTGAGACAAGAAATGAAAGGATTGAAATGCAATGTTGTGAGAAAACCCTGTTGCTTGATACCTGTGTCTTACCTAACTTTAGGAAATAAGAACAACCCTTATAAAACAGATTTTATTTAAAACTGAAGACTATTAGCTGGCTGCTC
Source organism: Elanus axillaris (assembly GCA_026212715.1). NCBI lineage: Eukaryota > Metazoa > Chordata > Aves > Accipitriformes > Accipitridae > Elanus > Elanus axillaris. The sequence goes on along the minus strand of JANZLQ010000005.1, from coordinate 21,662,243 downwards.
AGAATTTTGGACAGCTTTTTTCTATTTATTGTGTCAGTTGTACTGATTTTTGTTCATTTCTACAATAGTCTCAAGCTTCAATTCACTTCTCATGTTATTTTGGCCCTGGAAACATGCAAGGGAGCTAGTACCTTATAAGAAGCAGAATAGATTTTTGAATCCTACTTAACTCCTTTTCTTTATGGAATTTTGTAGTGGATTCTACAAGGCAGCAAGTGAAAATGAAATTAAACAAACTGTATCTAAACTGTATCTAAAGTATTTGCCTTTTTTTTTTTAATTTGTGACAGGTTGGTGATGTTTCTTATGTCATAGAATCCTAAAAATACTTTGAAAATATTTCATTAATTCCTTGGTGGCTGAAAGGATCTATTTTCTTCTATTTTTTCTCAGTTAGTTGGCAAAACAGATCTGACTAAGGAAATTTCCTTCTCTTCATTTCCCGTATGTGTATATTCACCTCCTTTAGAGAAGATGGTTTCCTGGGAATCAATGTTTGTCACCTTTCTACTAAACCAAACTTTGCATTCTGCTCTGAAATTATGCCAGCTGAGTTTAAAGAGGTAATGTTTTTTTCTGCTAATTCTTATTTGCACATTAAAAAAAGATGGAGTAGGCGTTTCAGAGAATTTCCAGAAGCAATTCACTAAATTGCATGAACATTTGAGAAATTACTGGGAAACAATGTAATGACAGTGAATTTGCATGTAATGGTACAGCAAAGTTGCAACAGTGGAAATTGGGTATAATATACTTTAACCATTTAGATAATTTTCTGGAAAAATACTTCACAACTTGAAAACATATTTTTGTTTTGCTCAAGTTGATGGTCAGTGAAAATTCCTGGAAGCTGGCATTAAATTATCCTTTTTTTGTGCCAGGTATCCCATGGTAGCCCTCACCAAATCCCAAAATATGAGAGAATGCATGCATGTTGAAGACCCCATGCTTTTACTATTTGCCTATCATTTGAATCATAGGTGCTCCAAGCTGAGATAAAAATAAATTTTGTAGTGGTATATTAATGAATCTGTCCTGAACAATTATCTTAAAATGATGAATATAAATTAAATTCTTCTCCACTGTTTTGGAGGAATCTTCCACTCAATTCAACTGTCAAATCAAGTCAAATGTCAGTGTAATTGGTTGCAAAGTAGTCCTTAATAAGTCCTTAGTAATCAGTATTTCAACTGTCAGTCTAATTTAGTGTGACTGCAATGTTCATAATTATAAGAAGTTTTAGAGCTGTAGTTAACAACTAGAGAGGCAGGGGGGCCCACAGAATGCTTCGGTGAGCTGTCAAGAGATCAGAAACATTTTAAAATTTGAATGTGCTTTTAACCACTTTACTATGTAAAAGGAGTATGTTAAATGTCATCTTTAAAGGCATCTCTGTGATAATAGCATGGACCCAACGAGATGTGAATAATACAATAATTCGCTGCCATTTTACTAAGTGATATGATAATAGCACTGTGCCATTACTTGGAATACTTCTTATTAAGTGCTTGCAGATTAAATATCAAATGCCCTATTGTTCTACCTAAACAACTTATCCGTCAATTTTCTGATATTTTTATCCAAAAGAAAAGAAAATTTTAAAAGTTACCATAGGGTTCCTATAGTAACAGTTTTGAATGGAACACATTCACTGTGCTGATAACGGGAGAAAACAAAAGAAAACAAACATTGCTGAATTAACATAATAAGCACCAAGTGGCAGGAAGATTTGCTTGTGTGACCTTGGAATCTCTGACTGTGACTTGCCTCTTATTTTAACCCAGCTCCAATTCAGGGAAATAAACTATAGCATTTAGTATAATCTTAAAGAAGGTTACAGATGTGATTAATTTACAGGACTGTCTCCCCTTCCTTTCTTATGGTATTTAACACTGTTTAGCAATTGCATGAGATAGATCATTCTAGTAGAATATGGAGCTGTAATTCCTTGTATGCATTTCCAGAGCACCTTGAACAGAAACCGTCAGTTAACTGTTGTCACACATTACTGAGATTTGCTAATTTTTGCCAAAGCCCACTGGCTATTTTAGAAAGTCCACTCAGCACATCTCCTTCAGTGTTTGGGAACCGGGAGACTATTAATAACAAAGTACTTCTTAGGGGAAGATAGGGAGGATTCATCTGACCAAACTTGGACCTTTACAATCTCTAGCATCTTTAGGTTCTGGAAAACAACCAGCAACATTTCTACTGTATAATTAGCCTATCCTCTTTAGACGTCTACTTGCAGATGCAGTGGATAGCTCCTTAAAAGTATATGTTCTTTCCACCAACCACAAGTTAGGTGACATGAGCCCTACACCTACCTGTAATCTTTGTGATGTCTAGACAATATTTTGTTTGGTCCAAGACTTAGTTTGCCCTTTGACTAGCTCCAGAGTATATACTGCAAAGATTTCTAGGGCTGCATCACAGAAACACAGGGGGACATATCCATAATTTAGATTAGGCTACCTTTTGCTGGACAGGGTGCGATGCAGTAGAGACTGGTATCATTAAGAGGAAGATACAAAATGGATAAATTAGGTACCAGTTTTTGTTGTTGTGTTGTTGTTTTTGTTTGTTTGTTTGTTTGTTTGTTTTTTTCCTGACACTATCGAGAAAAACCTAGAGAGCTTATTCTCTGAGTTTAGATACCTGGTTCATGGCCATAGGTTATGTGATGCCTTCTGTATTAAAAAGTTAGTCCTGTGTAACTATAAGCACCTAATTTGCTTCCAGCATTCATACATACACATTCTGTGTTGGAAGTAGATTTTAAACCTCACTGAAATTTCTGAAAAGAAGGTAATAGTAGGAGATAAACATGAAAAATAAAACTCTAAAGAGTTTCAACTGTAGTGTAAGCAGGATCATACTATGGCTGCAACATTGACACAAGGCAGAGGCTGCAACATATGAAGGTGGAAGAGATGTTTTCAGAACTTTCTCCCTATAATTTACAAGTTTTTAATCAGCTTTAAAAAGAACTTTCCACAGTTAAAAGTGTAGATACAGTAACTTTGTGTGTATTTCATCACAAGCCAAAAGTAAGCAAATTGTCCATCCCTAGGTTTCAGAAAGACTTCATGAATAGCTTTAAGACTTGAGTTATAGTGTCAAGAAAGTTAAAAAAAACCCCAACCTCCTTATTTGTAATAATTTTTTTACATTAAATAATTAAGGCTTTCTTTTAATAGGTAAGCAAAACCCCATGAATTTCTGCTATGACACAGGCTGCAAATGGGAATCATAGCAATGTGTATCAAACTGATGAGAACTGTGGATGAGTTGTGAAGATAGTGAGAATATCCTGCAAAGTGGAAGAACTTTCTCTTTAAAATCTCATTCAGCTTCTGCAGTAATTATGGTAATTTCCAAATGAGAACATTGACACCTATGATTGGTAGAAGTAAGAGTAGAATCTAGCTCATGTTTTACTTTAAAAAGTCTCAGTCTTTAAAATTTCCTAGAAATGTTTGGTTTAGCCTCTGTTTAGTCGCTCTAACTTATGTGGAATAGGCTGAAAAACTAAAATTAAATCATTAACTCCACTAACATAATATTTCATAATTAGTAATGTTTGAGGCATCTTTTGATGCTTTCCCACAGTAGGTCATGTTCCTGTCTGAGAGCTGTCAGAGCAACTTTCACACATGTAGAGAGTAGTAATAATTATAGTGCATTACAGAACTCTGTTTGCTCCAAGAAAAAAACTCACAGATTGTGGAATGCACTTCTCTCTATTTAAAAAAATTACTTTTTGTGCTTTACTTAAAAGACTTGACTGCTTTTTTTAGACAGTATGGAAAGGGTTTTATTTTAACTTGTACAGCCAAATACAAATTATACAGTTTAGAAATTGAATCAGATTTAATTGCTTTTGGTGCCAGATGGTGTAAAGCTGTCAAGTTTATGTTTTTTTACAGTAGATGTTTCTTTCAAGCTGATAGTATTATCATGTAAGGCCATTTTTTTCCTGATTGTCAATATATCTATCTAAACATTACTGCACAGAAGGGTGTTCTTCAGGCAGTGGGGTAGCGTGGTGGGGGTCTGTCCATGCAAAAAACCAGCTGGCAGCTGAGGAATGATTTTCCTAACCCTGCTTTGATGTGTTGTAGCAATTCAGCCAAAGACGCCTACATTATACCACTGAACTTTTTGGAGATGAACCTGCAGCATACAATTTCCAGCTGTGAATCTGAGATTCTCTCTGAGATGGGAAAACAGGAAAAGGGAGCAAGATGGGAAGAATGCTCATGTATGATTTTCTATTCATAAGTTTGATGTATAAATCCCAGGATTTAAAAAATAATAATAATTATCTTTTAAAAAAATAGCAAAAAAGCCTTCTTCAAGTGACTATGCTGTATAGATATAAAAAGTCAAGAAAACCTTGCTCCTGTAAAGCTTGTTACCTTCCTCCTGAGCTTTCACTTCAATTTTAGATTTAGTAAGTATGTTAACATTTTGCTTTATTTGAAAACTTGTAGGGGATTCTTAATATTCTTAAACCTGAGCAGTTGACACAATTATAAATAGTTTTATGAATGTTGTTCAAGGAAATGTATTATCTGCTATATCTCAGATGGATAGATATTCATTGTCACAGACCTATTCTACTTCAGAGGAGGTATCTGTCTCGTAGATACATTTTACTTGCCATATATTTGTGATTTGAATAGCTATATTTATGCAAACTTTTACATGGCCAGATTATGGAGGGATTATTCTTTTCTAAAATCAAACTATTAAGTCACAGGAAGCAGAAAAGCAAAACTCTGGTCCTCTGTGGTGATTCATGCAAGTGAAAGGCTGTATTTGAAATAAATCTTACTGAAGTCAAGAGAATTTTTATGGTCAGAATACAGCCCACATGGTTCTAAATGTGAGATTGTTTTGCTAGATTTTAAGCTATGTAAAATGGCAGTGTTGTAGAAACATGAGCCTCTTACGATTAACACTGTGTAATATTTCTATACTTTTCTTTATATGTAAGTTAGTCCTAATTTTGTTTCATGCATTTTTATTTGTTTTTATTTGGTGTGATTGTTAGTAACTTGTTTCTGCAGACAAATATATTTTAATATTTATTTAAATTTATTTAATTTATTTAATATTTATTAAATATTTATTAATAATTTATTAATAATAATTTATTAATAATTTATTAAATTTATTTAATATTATTTAAATCCATTATAAAATTAAGAATGGTACCAGAGCGCAGACCTTAGGAGTACCTTTATAACTTACAAGTACTTTCACTTCAAGCTGAGGTTTTGCAGGCATTTCTGTTATGCTACTTTGAAGATAATCAGGATGATATAGTGGATTACTGACTGTTTAAATGGTTATTGGGTAAAGCAAGGCATAATCAAGGTATATTTAGGGTTTGGTTTGTTCATTCTCAGTGTTTATGCACTCCATTGCTAGAAAACCTACGAGTAAAAAGTTGCAGCTAAGGCAACAGGCCCCTTGTAAGCCCATGGATTTAAAACCATAGGGTTTCCCTCTTCCACCCAAAGCCGTAGTAGTGCTCCAGCCCTGGCATCCTGTATGAGACTTTCTGCCGATGGCACGGCCCCACCAGCTAGGGCTGTGGGGTGGGACTGAGGCTCCAGCACATAGCATGGCACTGCAGGGATGTGCACACCGTATGCCCATTTGTGGGAGGACTCGAGGAAGGGAGCAGTTGTGCGCATTTTGAGGTAGATGTGGGATCTGACCAGTGACAGGGGATAGCCTCAGAAGTGCAGCAACCACTGGAAGGGCTGTTCTGGGCTCGGGCCTGAAAATCATTGCTGTCCTTCTTGATCAAGAGGATGGTAGGATCATTGGATAGTTCAGGTTGCACGGGACCTCAGAAGGAGTCAGTTTGAGCTTAGACCCAGGTGGCTCAGGATCTTACCCATTCAGGTCTTGAAAAACCCCAAGGATGGAGAGAGACTGCACAGCCTCTGTGGGTGATTTCTTCCAAGGCTTAACCATCCTCATGGGAAAAAAAAACTATCCAGTCTGAACCTCTCTTGTTTCAGCTTAGGTACATTGTGTCTCATCTGCCCATCATGTCCCATCGTGAAGATCCCAGTCTGTCTTCTTACAGTCTCTCTGTGGATGCACACACAGGTGCCTTGTGCTGAGTGACCAAAACTGGGCACAGTGCTCTAGCAATGGTCTGAGGAGTGCTGAGTAGAGGAGGATTATCCCTTCCCTCGAGGTACTGGCCCTGCTCCTGCCAATGCAGCCCAGGAGGCTGATGGCCCTCTGCTGCCAGGGCACTGCTGGCTCATACTCAGCTTGCTGTCCATAAGAGGAATTCAAACAGCAAAGAAATGTAAGCTAGGTTTCTATTTTTAACTAAATAGCCTATTTTTAGCTCTCTCCCTTACAAATGTGGTCTTGCAAATATAAATTACAGACAAATTATATCTGGAAGCTGAACAGAGGAAACAGCTTCATTTTTGCCTTCAAACCAGCTTCAGTTCTACCTGGGTAGTGTCCTTTATATATCTATTTAAATATCTTCCTTTGAGAATGAGGTTATATGTCACCCAGTTACCTATATGTTAATGAACTTGGGGGTTTATATTAACCAGTCATCAGTCTTCCACTGCCTTTGTGACAACTTCATGTGCTGGTTTCAAGAAGCCATTTATATGAAGAAAAAATGGTAGAAACAAGTAACTTCCCCGATCACCCCCAAATCCTCTAACTAGCTTTGCTATTTGGAGCCTTGATCTGGGTCCAGCAAGTGAGATATCAGCTGTCATGACAGTGCCCTGCATCATCTTAGATTGATTGAGTCTAGTTATGTAACTAATATTTTATATTTCAATATAATTCAAAATGGCAGGAGCATTTTCATTTTCTTTGTGTGTGTTGCTTTTACAGCAGCTATGTGTGACTGCTATGGTTTTGCCATATTTTGTAGAGTTTCACGTGTCTTCTGGGAAAATTAACCGTGTGGTAGTAAAGAGTGCTAGCACATATGTCAACAAAAACAAGTATTTTAGAGATGATCCTTTTTTTTTTCTGAATGACATGGATTGTTTATCACAGTCTTTTAAGACTTCAAAGGTAAAATCAATATTAACCCCCTGCTGAAAACTAGAAGCATCCATTTTGTCAAAGGCTCTAATCTGCCATATTTGACACAACTGCCAGTTTAATAAGAAAGCATCATTAATACCAATGAGGACAGATGATCATCTGCCTTTTTAAAAAATCATGTCTTGAATTGATTAATGTTCATGTTTTGGAGAACACTTACATTGTCATGTTCCATGGTCTGGGCACAATTAAAGTTTTCTTTTTATTTTGAATCCTGTTGCAAAATGAATTTAAGCTGCATCAGCAAAGAATAAACATTTTTTAACTCTGTATTTTAAAACCTTTAACTTCTTGAAAGTGATAGAACTGCATCATATCAAAGGGCACAAATTTCAGAAATTACTTTTTCCATACTTATGAAACCTCTTGTTTCTTAAATTGGTGTGTGCATTCAGGGTTTTTTTTAGCTCTTCTGGGGAAGGGGAAAGTTTGTGGTTGGTTGGGATTTTTTTTAGGACTTGCAATACAGATTACCAAATCATCCACAAATATTTATGTCTTTTTATTTTGTCCTTTCTTTAACATAGATCAGGAATGCAAACCAATCTTTTTTAATTCTTAATAAACATGTATGTTTTCACACTATTAAGAAATTCACTATTCTGATGCCTTCAAATTTAAATGAAACTATTTGGTTTTATTTACCAGAAAGTCAACATAGTTACCTCTATGTAAAGTAACTATAATAATTTAAAATAATAATTTTCCAATCTCACAATTAATGCAAAAGGTAGCATATGCTTTATTAGGAACCTATGAAGTGTGTGACTCATAGTGCAAAATATCAAATCAAAATACCTGGAGTAACATATTAATGTTTACTGAATTTTAACAAGGTCACTGATCTAATCTAAAAGAAACAAATTCCTTAACACACATTGGCATCCTCTTTCTTTGAATCCTTCTTAGTATTCAAATAAATTTTAATAAAAAGACATTTAGCAAATTATTTTCAGATATAATCATAAAAGCCTTTTGTTGCATTACAGCTACAGCATTCTGAATTAAGATGAGCTTTTGTCCTTCATGCATTATGTTGAACCTGCAGCGTTTTTGTTTAGCTAATAGGGTATCCTGAACTACTATTTTAAAATCCTATTATAACACTGAAAAGTACCACTTACCATGCTACTTTGCCCTTCTGTTTAATTGTTAGTCTTCCCAGTGTCAGTGGAGCTGTACCAAGCAGTATAGTTCTTAAATAAAAACAATCAAGTTAGAACAGCTTTCAGATGGAAATCCTAAATGATGGATTGCTACTTGCATCCTTTCTGCACAAATGAGAACTAGAGACCCAGGGAGACTATGCAGGCATCTTTCAAGCTTATATTAATGGCCTCACTCCAGTGCCTTGCATGGTTCTAATTACATGATATACAAATAGGATGCACATAAGAGCTGCAGAACTTTTGATAGAGGAAAATGATTATGAAGCTTTAGGAAACTTCTCTAATATAAATAAAGTATAATGTGGAAAAAATCAGTCTTACTACCAGAATAGGACATAAACTGGTTTTTGTTGGTTCTTCACATTCAAGATCAGTTTTAAGATCCCTATGCTAGGGACATGAAAAGTGTCAAAATTTTTCTAGATTTACAATCTGCTTTGATTATTCTCAGTATATAATGAAATACCAATTTCAAAAAGTGCCTGGGCCTTCTGGAAGAAAAAAATCTTGCATATTTCCAGTGGAGTGGAGTAGGCTGTGGAAAACTAAAGGAGGCCAAAATCTAATGTGAGGAACAGCCTTCAAATACCTGTTCAATCTTTGGCACTCTAGAGATGCATATTTTTGTCAAGGGTTCACAGCCTTTTCTTTACAAACTTCTGAAATGGTTTTGTAGTTGGTAAGATGGATCATTTGGTTTGGGGTTTTTACTTTCTTTTTTTTTTAAGTAGAAGAAGAAAAAATCAATACTGTAATCAGTCAGAAAGGCACTGACTGATTCCTCTGGCAGTCCCCTACAACAGCAGTTGATGAGGTCAGATAAGGACATGACGGACTGTCAGTGCTGGATAAACCATTTCTCCTGGGTGGATTAATACAATGTTTGTAGCTGCAAGGAAAGACTGCCATTTCTGAGGGTTTCTTGAAGGGGTTGGGAGGTGGGTCAAATCAAAGTTATTTCAATCAGCCCTATAGTCAAATTACCAGTCTGTTGGGTGACCTTAAGTCAGTCAAGATAGAAAAAACAACAACAAATAAACAAAAACTCAAATGAAGTGTGAAATTCTGGCTTCACTGAATTTTGTCATGGCCTCCTTTTACTTCTGGTAGTCTGTTTTTTACGTGCAGTGTCTATTTGCCAATTATGAAAGCAGTGTGGGAGCAGTCAGTCACATTGGCTGTAGGCTCCTTGCTTTCCCCACATGTGGCCTATTATGCTATGAAATGTAAAGATTATATATAAAGTAATAAAGAGATCTTTACTACCTTTCACCTTTGGTAACTTGGATTCTTCCAAATGATGATGATGGCAAAAGGACAGAATCATTTCCTCCACGTTATGACTGAACCTACTCAGAAGTCACTTAATCTGTCAAACTCTCTCACAGAAAAAAAATCCTGGAGGGTAAATGCTAGAAAGCTTTTATAAAACCCTGGCTAGACAGCTACAGCTTTGCATTCCATTTGACCTTTATTTATAACATTTGTCCATTTCTTTATGTGTGACAGCAAGAGAATTACACAATGATGAGCAAAACCCCTGCAGTTGTGTGTGCTCTGTGTAGTTGAAAGGCTCGCTGTGGAGTTAAAAGACTCCTGATGCCCCAGCTGAGCTGGGCATTAGGAGATGGAGGTTATCCATTTGGTCTGTGGTCATTACTGAGCAGGACACCCTTCTCCTTAGTTCAGCGAAACTTCGACAACACTCATGAACCTTCTAGGTCTTTGGCATCAGGGGATTAGCCTGTGGGATATGATTTTATTCTCAGCTATCTTGCTTAGTGAAACGGGACATAAAAGTAGTAGATCCCCTGTCACTCTAAGAGCAGGTGTCACGGTCCTGATTATGTGTAAATGGTGTCTGTAAGCCTTTCTGCATCTTTCTCATTGGTGAGATTAAAATGAGTGCTGAGGGTCTGACAGAAGAGCAATGTGTTTAGGCACTTGGGTTTCTGAGACTTCTTATTTAAGAACACTGCTGAACTGGAGTCTTACTCCACTGAGGAGTTTTTTCCTGAGAGAGGAGCCGTATTAAATACCTAAACTATGCTATAAGACTCTCTCACACAAGTGTTTGCCCACAAAACACCGTCCTGAGATTACTTCAAATTTTGCTTGTAAATAAGGATCAAAAAGAAGCAACAAAGTGTACAAAGCTGTCATTTAAAATTGGTGTTCTGCATTTCCTTCTCTCTCCGTATAGAGACCTAAGGAAATTAGATCCATCTGAAGTCTGGTGATACGAAAAAAAGGTGGGGATTTCTAAGTCTTCTTTCAGGGACATCTAAAAATGCAGAGCTCATTAAGCTCCTTTCACACTCAATGAAATAAACACCTAAAGAGAGCAATCTATCTTATGCTACAACATCTTATCCTAAATTAAATCAGATGAATCACCCTCTGGAGGTGACTGTTTCACTGATTAATGCAGTGAGATAAGTCCCACTCTTAGGTCTGACTTGACCTAAAATTCTTTGTTTGGCTTCAACTAATTGTAGCTAAATGTCTGCTACATCCATTATCTGAGCACTCCCCAGGCATCACAGTTAGGTATTATGTACTTGTACTTGTGCCTGTATATATGTGAGCTTGATCTGGACAGCTAGGTTCCACTTATGAGAATCTAAAATTCAAGGGAAACTGTGCCTAAATCCTCTGATGCTCCACAGAAGGACCACTGATGGCCAAGTGGGTCTGTCCATCTCCATTTCTGTAGAAAATCCTACTCAGCTGAGGTGCCTTATTTCTAGGTCTCTCTACTCCAAAGCTGGCTGTACCTCACATTTATCTCTTGGATGCATTTAGATATGAGTGAATTGCAAAGATCACCAAGGTTTGTACGGGAAGCACACTGAGAATCCAGAGAGCTGACACCCCATGTCACATCTCATCCTGAAACCATTCTTCATCCTTGCCTATTACTCAGATGGACAAAACAGAGCACTTCTGCAGAGGTCAGTGATTTTCAGAATGTTTTTTTTTTTATTTATTAAGAGCTGAATTAAAATACCACCCCAAAGATCCTTCATAGCATTTGGTGGTTGAAATTCTTAACTAAGTATAGGTAGGAAACATGCCCTTCTTTGTCAGATAGAATAAGAAGTAGTTTCTAGTAGGTGACAAATTACATGAGCTGATCTAAGTAGCCCAGCAATGAGGAAGTGCTTGTTACCATAAGAGAATCTGATTATAAATCAGGAGAGTGTTTTCTGCCTGTCCCTCTTGGTAGCATAATTTTGCTGCTGTCAGCCTTTCCTTCAAGAACTGAGCTCTGAGCTGCCCTAGAGAAAAGGGTTATGCCAATATTAATGAGAAGGGTAGGAATGTTTGGGACTGACTGGGGAATAATTACTTTTTGTTTTGTTAGCATGTGAAATAATGACAATAAAGATAATGCTAATGAGGTACAAATCTTCCAAGCATTTAGTCCTATTTGACCTTGGCTAATGAAGAGCCGACAAATCCTCTTGAAAACTGAGATATGGAGATTGCTGTGAGATAGTGACCAGTAGGTTAGCCAGAGTGGGTCACACACCAGGGTTCAAATAAAATGTGTGAGACAGACTGGGTATGAAATCTAAACATTTTTTTTTTTAAGGTTAGTTATATCTCATGCAATATCAGAGACAGAAAACAAAAGCGCTCAGACCAACCCAGCTGCACATCACTGTAAAGCTAAAAATCCCACTGTTAAGAGGTTTACAACATTCATTTCTGTTTTCCAGGATTCATGAACTACTTGGGACTAAATTGTTTTCAGGTATCAAGGCACATAAGTGAGAAAAATAGGGAGAAGATAATAGAATCATGGAATACCAAGTTGGAAGGGAACTCAAGGACCATCTGGTCCAACCTTTCTTGGCAAAAGCACGCTCTAGACAAGATGGCCCAACACTCTGACCAGCTAAATCTTAAAAGTGTCAAACATTGGGGAATCCACCACTTCCCTGAGAAGATTATTCCAATGGCTGATTGTTCTCACTGTGAAAATATTTCTTTGTGTCCAGTTGGAATCTCCCCAGGAGTAACTTGTACCCGTTACCCCTTCTCCATGTGGCTCCTTGTAAAAAGGGAGTCTCCACCTTATCTGTAGCCACCCTTTAAATACTGGAACATGGTGATAAAGTCTCCCTTAAGCCTCCTTTTCTCAAGGCTGAACAAACCCTATTCCTTCAGCCTTTCCTCTTATGGAAGGCTTTCCAGTCCTTTGATCATCTCTGTGGCTCTTCTCTGGACCCTCTCCAGCCTGTCCACATCTTTTTTGTATAGTGAGGACCAGAACTGAACACAGTGTTCCAGGTGTGGCCTGATAAGCCCTGAGTAGAGTGGGATAATGACTTCTTTATCTCTGCTGATGATGCCCTTGTTGATGCAACCCAGTATCCTGTTGGCTGTCTGCAGCAGCAGCACAGTGTTCACTCATACTGAGCTTGTTCACCAAGACCCACAGGTCCCTTTCCACAGAGTGGCTCCCCAGCTGGGTAGATGCCAGCCTGTGCTGCACTCCTGGATTATGGTTTGCCAGGTTCAAGACCTTACATTTCTCTTTGTTGAACTTCATAAGGTTCTTGCTATCCCACTCTTCCAGCCTATCCAGGTCTTCCTGCAGGATGGCTCCTCTTTCTGAAGTGTCCACTTCCCCACACAGTTTGGTATCATCAGCGAACTTCATCATGGGTACACTTGGTCCCATCATCCAGATCACTTCTGAAAATATTAAACAGCATTTGGCTCAATATTGATCACTGGGGGACCCTACTTGTAACAGGTTGCCAGTTTGAAAAGGAGCTATTTACCATCACCCTCTGGGTGTGCCTATCAGCCACTTCCCCACCCACTGCACAGACCACTTGCCTAGACCATAACACATCAGTTTCTCTAGGAGGAGGCTGTGGGAAACCTTACTGAAACCCTTGGAGAAATCCAGGTAGACAATGTCTACTGCTTGCCCCACAACAGCTGAGCAGGTTATTTTGTCATAGAAGGTGATTAGGTTTGTCAAGCCCTTGGTGAATCCATGCTGGCTTTTCCCAATCATGTGCTTCATTTGACTTGTGATAGCCCCCAGGGGGATTTGTTCCATAACTTTCCCAGGGACTGAAGACTGATGGGCCTACAATTTCCTGGATCCTCCTTTAAGCCCTTGTAGATGGGGGTGACATTAGCCTTCTTCCAGTTGTCTGGGGCACCTCCCAATCTCCATGACTTCTCAAAGATTATGGAAAGTGGCCTCGCAATGATGTCAGCCAGCTCTTCTCACACCCTCAGGTGGATAACATCAGGGCCCATCAATTTGTAGGGGTCAAGCTCCCGTAGTAGTTCACATAACACCTTTTCCTTCACTGATGGTGGGTCTGTGTTTGCAAGATGTAGGATTGCATTTTTCATCACTTGGGTAAGACTGACACTGCCAGCAAATGCATGACCATTTTGGACGGACTATCCCAGTGACAGCACTTGCACTTTTGAGTAGCTTTTTTTCCCTAGTGTGTATTTTTCATGAGCATATTCCTGTCAGTCTCAGAATGATGTCTGAGCTAGGTTTGCTGGAGTTCAAGGGGGTGCAAAGAAAAGAGAAGGCTCAGTTAAAAAATTAAATTATTACACTTTGGTCTTCAGATAAGTAGCAGAACTGTGTCCTGCTAGAACTATGGCAGTATTTTGATATCTTGGCCATGGCTCCTTTTTCCTCATTATGATCTCTGCCTTTATGGTAAGATAGAGAAACAATGTTGGAGTCATGTCAGTGATATTACATATTCTAATGATTCCTCCAAACAGAAAATGTTCTTCCAATCAGATATATTGGCTTCATGATTGCTTTGTCTGTTGCAGTTACAGAAAGCCATCAAAAGCATACAAAAATGCATTTTTCTGTCTTGTGATTTTTGGGCTATCTTGCTTTTGTTATCATTTTGATTAGGCATGTAAGAATGGGTGGAAGGAGACATCAGTGAGCTTTGCCTGTGCTCTCAGTTGCTTAGGTAGGATGCAGAAACCATGTCCCTAAAGCCTCTTGTTGAAGATCAGTCTCGATAGTTTCAGTTCAGCTCTTTACCCATAAGTGTATAAGCTTTTCTAAACTCAGGCTGACTGAGACTGGCTATTTATAAAGACAGGCTAAAAAGTTCACGTTTAGACATATATTAGCTTTTTGTTTCTTTGCTGTGTAGAAATCCTTTATAGTATTTGAAGAAATAGAGAGGGTGGATAATCCCTTTGCCATGTGTCCTAAAGTTAGAGTTCCTGATTAAGCCTGACATTATATATGATTGTCACTGAAGAGAGAAATGGGAGCAGCAAAGTAGGTTCATCAAGTTTCCCTAAACTTTGTGGATTTACTGTAAGCACAGGTAGTTTTAGCATATACAGTTAGGATTTTCTCCAACAGTTGTTAAAAGAAAACATCTCTACATTGAAGAAATGCACCTTTTTACCCATGGGGGAAACCGTATCCACTGAAAATTTAAGTAAGTTCAGTTCCAGACAAAATAAGGGCTTTAGCCTATGCTCAGACCATACGTAATTTTTGCTTCTTTTCTCGGCAGAGAAAATTATCTAAGTAAAAGGGCAATTATGAGCAATGAAAACTAGAAAAAAAGTGCAAGGAGAGCTGACTAATAAGTATGTCTTGGTCAAAACTTTTTTCCCCTAAAGTTCTTACTATGATTTTTAGCTCATTCTTTGTTACTGAAAGGGCTTGCTATATCACTATTTAACAGTATGAAATTGTAGAATAAGGAAGACAGAAATGCCAATTGTCTTACAATTGCATATCAAGGGTGGTGGTTTCAAGACACACTTGCATCCTATTTTTCCCTTACTAATTTTAGCCTCTGCTAAATCAGAAATTTCTTTATGCATATTCTTTATCAGTGATTAATTTCATAAAAGGATATACTACAAAAGGATTTTTATCCTTTGTATATGGATCATCACATAACTTAGTGTTAAAAGGCAGAATTAAGGAAGTGAAGAGAATCTTCCAATTATTGCTTAATCATGACACAATTTGAAGAATGAATCCTGTGAGAGGAAATATTTTAAATCAATGTGACACTTGAAAATTGCTTTAAGTCACTTCATGCATTTTGATGTATGAAATTCTTCTTGAGGAACAACAGATGAAAAGAAATATTACATAGAAAAAAATTCAAGGAGCTTATTGTTTCATGAAATATTTACCAGCCATTCAAACTTTAGTGGATTTACTCTGAAACTGAACAAGAGACCTTAGGGTTTACTTCTGTAAATCTTTGTGCTGGTGCCTACCAAAAGTGATTAAACCCAAGGCAAGCCTTTGCCATGGTTGTAAGTTATTTAATAGATCAATTTAGAGTGCAAATGTTCTTCTGTAAGTTTTAGTGGTTGAAATAATAAAACTAAACCTGTTAGATAAAAAATAATAACCAAATGCTTGAGCTCAACAGAAATTATGCATGCACTGTATTTACATAATGACAAGAATATGATAAGCACGTGTATGCAATCTGTCACTGGCTCTTCAGGGTCACCCATTCCTCCTTGGAAAAGGAAGAAGAAAGAACCCAGGAAAAGAGAGAACTGTTTTGCCAAAGGCACAGTTTTTCAGGTGGGGCTATCCTGAATTTTTGGTTAGAATATACTTTTCAATTGCAGTCAAAGATACCACATTTGCTTACTTTAAAAGATTCTTGCACCTTTTTTTTTTTTTTTCTTTTCTAGAGGCTCCAAGGACTAAAATCACCTTCTAGATCAACAGCAAATGACGTTTGGGCTGAAAATACTCTTCACATACACTATTAACCATATTATGTGCATAATATTGTATACATTATAAACACTCACAGGCACACACTGGTGGGGTCATGGGACTGTTTCTGTGCTGTTAGGAGCTATGTAATTTGATTAACTGCAGAAAATCAACTGGATCATATTAGGGTCTAACTCAGGATTTTTCCATATGTCTGTCAATTGCAGGAATTCTGCTTTTGATTTAGTAACATAGTAACATTTTTTGTGTTTTTATATATGTTATGATCTTTTCTTCATTTTCACTACTGCTGTTTGGTCTCAAACTGTGGAAGTCATATGCCATGGAAAAGTCACACTGCTTTACTCACAAACCATAATAAAAGTCCCATAGTAGGCCATAACATACCCTATTCTGTCAGTTTTCTGTCTCCCATCAGTTCTGCTTTCTCCTTCTTGCTAGACACATTAATATAAACTACTTTAATGTGGAGTACTATATAAATATTTAAGATGATCCCTAGTTTCATAAACATTTCTTGTTTCAATTGTTGGCTATTTTTTTGATATCATCTTGAGGTAACTGTTCTTTATTGAAAAATAACTTTATTTTTCATGAAACATGACATGATGAAGAGTGAACAGACCTGACCAGAAAATAACTTTTTTCTTTGTGAAAAGTTTAGAGGCTTAGAAATTCCTTAGATACTTTTCTTCAGTTTTTTTTCCAGAGGTTTGCAGTTTCAGCCAAAGGAATTTTGGAGATGAAATGGTCTATTTTTCTGAAAAAGTTTCACTGGAAACTTTTAGGACAACTTTAGAAACAACTTCATTTAAAAAATAAGTGGGAAGTTAGTGCTGCTTTGGGAGAAATACAATGCTGGGATAACGAGAGAGTACTCAATTCTGCCAGAGAGGAAAAGTGCAGTCGTTACACCAGCACTACTAGCCTTGTGGTGTTGGGGAAACATATTCCTGGAAGTGCTCTATGCAGATGCAGATGTGTGTATCACCCCCATCAGCTATGCAAAACCAGTCAGATTAAAAATTGACGCTAGATGGGAAGGAGAGCAGGAGCGCCTGACGTAGCAGTAACCAAGTTTGGGGAACAAAAATGCACAGCAGGTATTAGAGTCCTTCCCTAATGCCTCTACTTGTCTTTGAGTGTGAGACCTGCAGGGATCTGCTGCATGTCCCCATGATTTTCTAGTGAAAAATAGGTAGCTTTTGAGTGACTCGTCTAAAGGCTGATTTGCCTTCAGTATCGCATCACATCCAGATGCAGAAATGATCTTGGTCCAGATCTGATTCTTTATGTACTCCACAATGCAGGCAGTGGCTCCTGTCTCAGGGACACACATGGGGAATGTGTGTTCACTATTCTAGTGTCTGTTCTGAAACACCCACAAGCCCTTCAGCTCTTCAGATAGAGCTAAAGGATCAGATGCACTGAGCACAGCAGTTTTTCTGAGCCTGTACTTCCAGGTTGTTTGTCCAGTAGCAATGTTGCTCTGCTCACATTTACTGTGTTTGGGATTCCTCTGTCCCTCTGTCACCTTCAAAAATTAGACATGCTGTCACCAGCTCAACTTTATAATTAGAAGACAACAACTTACTTTTTACATGGGGTGATTCATCTCAGCTTAAAACACGGATCTAAAATATAAGGACTGGGTCACCCTTTGAAGACACTTTTTTCTTTTTTTCTTTTTTTTTAATAATGAGAGTCTGGGGAAACAAACTCAGATATAAACATCATGCTTTTTGTCATCTGAGTTGTCTCAAAGAGATTCCCATCCTTTAGCTGGGATGGTTGGCGTCTGTCCTTGGCTCTTGTCCACAGAGTGCACTATGATTACTTTTACCAGCTGGTAAACAGGAACAACAGTGGACTCAACCAGTTAACAGAGAGGAGCTTCCTGAGCTGTCCTTCTTCATTACAAGGGCTGATAGTGTTTTCATCTGGTGAGCTTTTGCCCTGTTTAGTCTTGCCCTGCCTTAAGTCAAAATTGATTATCACTGAAATCCCATCAAGGTTCAAAAGTCCAGCTCTGCAGAGGCAGAGGATTACTTGGACATGATGCCTTCCAGCAAAGCCTCATGCTCCAGGAAATATTTCTGCATTACTGTGAAAGGTTCTCTTTTCTTCATAAAGGGCGGTAACAATGGCAGCACGTTGTGGGCAGCAGAGCTGCGTTTAGTGTCCACAATCCAACTCTCCTTTTATCAAGAACATTCATCCCTTTCAGCGTGGGGCTGTGGCTATAGGGGGTCCAATCCGCAGCAGTGGGTCAGGCATCAGGAACACTGGTGGGCTGAACAGTGCTAAGGAGAAGTGCAATTATTGTAACTGTGTTTCCAAATTTTTGTTTCACAGCTGCTCTAGGAGGCAGTTCACAGAAATGCAAATTTTGTGATAATGGTTCTGTCCAAGCTGATGAAAATGTTTGATAAATTAGGTGAATTACAGGATACTCTTTATCAGCTTACATAATAAGACATGGGGATTTTTATTTTTCTCTCTCATTTTGACTCATTTTGTGTCAAATACCATGTGATTTTATTTCAATGGTCCGCATAAAATTTCTGGTTGCCTTTTCACTCTTGGTTCATACTAGTCTTCTGAATTGTACTGTGCAAGCTGTGGTGACAGGGACTTTCTTTTGGGGCAGGTTTGGACCTGTAATCACATTTTCACCTCATCACGTCTTCATATTCTCACTTTTGCAGTGTGCTGGCCCCTGGCAGTTGATTCATCATGCGTCCCTAAGCACAAACATGGACTGGGACATAGAAAGCAATAATAGAGTAGAATAAATCATATTACAGCCTCATGTCTGGGGGAAAAAGATCAGAGAAGGCATGCCAGCTGTGAATGTAAATGTATTGTATGGCTTCTGGTTTGTCAGCTCAATGGTGTAGTTGTGAATTTATGGAGTCTAGGTTTTGAAAAATGCAATGCTAGCTGCTTTGGTCAGAATCAATACCAGTCAACAGAACGAACCAGATTTAACTGGTCAAATACTCCAGCAAATCATTTAATGTCTGAACTCAGAGTAATACTGTATATGTTGTTTGCACTAAAACAATAATTACTGATCTAAACTGCAATAAACTGCCCATTGCACAGGCACGTGCCTAATATTTTCATAGCTAGCACAGGCAAGAATAAGCTATTAAAAATTGAATGAAGCCAAGAAATGAGTGGGCAGTTCTAGCACAGTTATTTATTTAAGCATTCATTTATTTTTTTTTTTCCAACACAATTAGGTGCCTAATTGCAAGAGAAGACCTACAGAATTTCCATGTATGAATAGCAGTGATTTATTGAAGAATGCACTTATGGAAATCTCACACGAAAAACTGTATTTCCAAATTGTCTTGAAATAGTTCATAATTAAAAAAAAAAATTCCTTCCTTTGAAAATTCCCACCCCTCAATATGTAAGTGTCATAGATGGGATTTAGTACTAGACATAATATAAATGTAGATAGCATGGTTAACAAACTGCTAGTTTCTAATGTTTGTACCTATCTGATATGGTACAAATAAATTTAGTGCAGTCTTGATATGTAATATTTTTCTTACAAAAACATTTTCATACTATATTTCAGTACCAAAATACATACAAAAAGCTGCAAGATATTTCTTTTCTTAAATCTATATTCTTATATCATAGATGCAGATTTGCTTTGCTTTGGAAGCATAAAAAGCAAAGGACTACCTCTCCTCTCTCCACACAAACATGTATTTCACGGAAGTTTGACAGCATACTGTAATACCTAAATTATGAATAACACAGGCTACACACAAAAAAAATGTTAATGTAGTTTTTTGAGATGATAATGTTTTCTATTTAAGCAAGTGATCGTAACTAAAGGCTACAAATATGCAGAATTGAGTGTAGTCCTGTTAGGAATATTTAGCCCTTTTTTTCAACTGTACATTTGTGTTTTGTCTTCAGTTAGTGATCTCTTCATGAATTTGAGTGTCAAAAAGTCCTTATGTAGCAAATGGAGAACACAATTGTGAATATAATATGCTAACAAGACATGGACATAGCAGAGGGTTTCCAGTGAAGTGCCCCAAAGTTGATTAAGTTGGAACCCCTGGCACAGGAGAAGGGGCTGAGACAGCTGGAGTTCTTCAGCCCAGAGGAAACAAGGCACAGGAGGATCTTAGCAATGTGTGTAAGTACCTGTTGATGGACAGTGAAGACAATCAGGTTCTTTTCAGTGGTTCCCAGTGACAGGACCAGAGGCAATGGACATGAACAGAAGCAGAGGAGGCTCCATCTGAACATCAGGAAACAATTTTTAACTATGAGGGTGACCGAGCACTGGCACAGGTTGCCCAGAGAGGCTGTGGAGTCTCCATCCTTGGAGATATTCAAAAGCATCTGGACGTGGTCATGGACAACTAGCTCTGGCTGATTCTGCTGTGAGCAGGGGACTGGTCTTGACAATCTACAGAGGTCCTTGCCAACCTCAGGCTTTCTGTGGTCCTGCGTTTTGTCCAGATTTTCCACTTCTCATTTTCTCCCAAGAGTGCTTGCATAACACTAGTAATTTCTGTATCCTTTCTTTATTACTTTTTTACATGATTACTTGCAGTATGTAGATTAATTTAATTTTTTTCTGGGGGATTATGCATAAGTCTAGGGTCTTCTGATGTCTCTTTCAGTCACTGTGCAATGTAAAAGAGAATGGTACTTTTTGTCTTCTAGGTGCTTTTTATAATTTGATAATCTTGGTCATTTTTGCACTTCAAAATTGATTTTATTTTTCCCCAACAAAGCTGATATGGAACAGATCCCAGAAGCTACAGGCTAGGGTATTATATAACACCTTTGATTTTGTGAAATCCAGAATAAGTGATTTGTGTATCCTGTGTGGAACGTAAATTCTGTTTATCCCATTACCCTTGAAAATATTTACATTTTCCTTGGAAGAATTAGCAATTTGTATTGTTTCAGTATTTTGGCATGCTGACTCTGAAAATGTCATATGTGGATTTCGATAATCATCACAAATAATTCACCTGTTTCTGCTCTGAGCAACAATTGTGTCATCTGGTATGTTTTAGAAGCAAAAATCTCTAACCAATAACTTGATGTTATGGATACACCTAAACATAAGCACCCACCCATGTTAAAAACAAACTTCACCAGACACCAGAGTCTTTATCAAAGTTTTTTGAATTTTAGTAAGACAGCAGTTGGTAATGTCACTTTCTCCTTTCACTTCAAACACAAATGCTCCTGATTGTGCCCCTTCCCTCTTTCACATCAGAAATGATGTTAGCCATTCCTTTGATTTGCTTTCACCTTTAAAAAATTATGTATTTTTTAAAACATATTTTCTTCTTATAGTTTGAGATGAAGATTTTTGTTGTTCAGAGTTTTTAAAAAATATTTTCAGAATTTAATTATTTATTTGAACAAGAAATTTTGACATTTATAGTCTCTTCATGTAAATTCTTTGTGACACAATAAAGAAAGGTAGAGAGAAAAGGCAATGGACAAAACTACTTTGTGCCTTCTTCCCCAAGAGAGGCAAAAGCTTTCAAAAAAGAAGAGGAGGAACCACTGGGTACAAGCTTTCCTCTGAGCCTGCTAGGTAACCTCTCTTGGCCATGGTCAGAAGGTTGTGGATATAAACTCTTCTAGATAAGACAGTAGCTATTTCGTGTAAACTATTTTTTTCCTCAAAGAAACCCCAACAAACCCAAACCCACAGTTTCTTTTATAATCCTTTGTGATCCAGCTAAGTTCTGAACTACTTGAAACCTCTGGGATTAGAGATGAGGGAAATGAAGACTCTAGAGCTCTGACAAAAGTCTTTCATTCAGAAAATGAAAATTTAGTGGAGATAAATTTTACTTGCAAATGGCAAATGGTACATAAGTAGGTATAAGAGTATTCAGTTTTAACTAACAGGTGCTGGAAATGCATGTATATCTCCCTTAGAATCCACCAGGTGTGGATTATGCTTAACTTATTTTCTCCTCCTCTTAGTCCCTCACGCTGTCTGTCTAAATTCCCTGTGCTGCCTTTCACAGGGCCACAGGTGCAGGGAGCAGTGACAACAGCGAGGTCCAGGAGGCTCCCAGCCTCACATTGTTAGCAGGCATGACAAAGCTTTTCCATGGGATGCGTCAGGACATTTGCTTTGCAGTTAGCTTCTTCCGAACTAGGTACCTGAAGCGAGGTCCTTATTGTCAGACAGTATAAAAGTCACCCAGAGCAACCAACAATCCATGCATATGGCACCAGAGAATATGCTATTCTGGTTAAACAGTAAGCCCGGTCCTTAACAGTACATTCAAAGATATGAAAAATTAAGGAACCTGTAGCGGCAACAAGGTAGGACAAGGGATAGAGCAGGAAAAAAAGTCTTCAATGGGGGGGGTCTTTGGGATGGGAGGGATGACCAAAGTGGCAGGAGATAGTAGAGAAGCTACGCTGGAGTTTCCCTTGGTCTGTTGCCTGTAGGAGGGAGAAGGATGCCAGGGCTGGGAAATGCATCTAGGTTAGCTGTGCAAATTTTGTAGGAGTTTCCATTTTCTTTAGGAACCTTTCCTTATTTTGTTCGTGTCTCACCTATGAAAATTTGGAAAGGAAGGTAAAGCAAAATGTTCTGTAAAGCAGGTGTATTTCAAGTTTCAGGCTGGAACTTGTGTAAAGTTCATGTTAAAATCTACAACATCTTACTGGGAGATTAAGTCTTAGACTTTGCAACATTTATTTAAATTTTGTGATATTTTGCAGAATTGACTGATCCCTCTGTTTGAACATATTAGCTCAGAAACCAAAATGCCTTCTCTGTGATTTCACAATCTATATGCAAAAGGAGCATGAATGGAAGTTATAAATACCCATTTGGTTTCCTGGATGGTGAAACGTTCCTTCAGGCTCTGCTGGTTTAATCAATGGTTAAAATAGATTACACTTGTTTATGGTGGTGATAGCCTGACTAATGCATTGACTTCAGTTGGAAAAAAGCATATCTATGCAGAAAAAGAAATACCCAGCAATACTTAGAGAAGGAACAGTTAATACACATTAAAAATGTAGCAGTGTGATTTTCAGAGAGTGCTTTGAAATTGCCATGCAAATTTTCTACATGTTAATTAATGTGCAACAAAAAATAACTGAGTCATGTTTTAAGTAGTAATAAATAAAGCATATTCATAATAATGGCTTGCTCAAGTATTGAAAGTATTGTTTGAAAGGGCTTGCTCTCTATTCCCAAATTCCTTAGACATGGCTAGGTACAGAAACTTGTATTCTTGTATTATTTATTGTCTGCTGATGAAGCATGATGGGGTTTTCTGATTTACTTGTCAAATGATTAGCCAAAAACCTGCATTATTTGTGGTTGCTCCAGTTAGGGAGATAAATTAATAATAGAGTTATTTCTGTTTCGGTAAATAGAGCCAAAACATTTTTTTTCAGTCTGGTTCAGGTGCCTTTGAAACTGATGCTGTTTTCATTAGGATTCAAGCCAAAAATGCTACTTTTTTCAACCAGTCCACCAGTCCAGAACAGGTTTCATAATGGAAATTACAATATTTTGATTTCAAAAGGGCCATGTGGTAGGGTCAGGCATACTTCTCAGGCTTCAGCCAAGAAGGCGTTCCTCCTCCCTGCTGGGAAATGGGCAGCGTTTCTCACCAGTGGAGAATCACAGCCTCTTTGAAGCTCCCTGAGGTTGGCATACAGGCTTGTGGTAGCTGAAGAGAAGCATAGTTTGGTGTTGGATTTGGAATAAGAATAGCTCCACAGCTCTAGTAAACAGGATCAAAAACTTCTTAGGCCTTTTTGCCTGTCCCCTCCACTAGATTCACCCTTGAATATACACATGCACAGAGGGTCATTAATGTATGCATGCTCTCATGTTCAGGCAGCGAGGCTAAGCCACATGAGATTGCTGGGGGCTACAGGAATAAGGAGAGTGCTTGGCTTTGTGTTAGCAACTAGGCATGGGTGTCCGCTTGTAGGAGAATAGGAATCAAAGATTGTTCTTGTTAGAAGCAGTTAAAACTCAGTTTAAATACCTCCAAATAGCTCTGACCTCTTTGCTAATGTTTGCAGAACTGCAATGAACAGCAAAACCAGTGCAAAAGCATTGGCTTTCGCGGGAGAATTTGGCCATGCATGTGGTTAGAGATAGAGATTAGGGCAGGGAGATCCCAAGGGATACAGACAGGCTTAGAGCTGAAAAGATCCGTAAGCAAAGATGTCAGCACTTGGTCAATCCATTCTTCTGAACTGCAAGCCAGAATATTCTGGGAGGATGGGAGTGTTCAACAAAGTCTTCAAAGCAATGCTTGGAACTTGGTTCAGTTCCACTTTGGGCTAAAACATGGCTTTGAATGGTACGATAAGCCTGAGTCTACTTCATATCCTCAATTTGTTTTTCCAGAAAATATACAAATTTCATTTTTCATGAAAATAGGGAAAACAGGAGCCTGTGTCTTGGCTCAGAGTGTCAAGTCTCTTGTTATTATTCTAAGACAGCATGTATTTCTTGTCAAGCTTTTTCCTTAAGGGTCCACATTATTAACCTATGCCTGGTGCTTCTTTGCAGAGTATTTTCCTTTATTTTATTATTTTATTTTATTTTATTTTATTTTATTTTATTTTATTTTATTTTATTTTATTTTATTTATTTTTTTAAGTAAAATTCTTTGAAAGCCACAAGCCAAGCATGTTCAAAATCCCCCAAAACAGTGGAAAGCCTTTTATCCTCACGGTCCTTTTTTTTGTGAGAAACAGAATACCTCAGCTGAAAGCTCCTATATTCTTGTAAACCAGCCTTTTATTTTACAGCCATGACAAAGTTAGGTTAGGATATTACATAGATAATCCACAGGTATTCCAGCTCCCTCAAATTCATCACATAGTTATATATAGGGTGTACACTCCAAAGAGGTGTCACATGTGTCCATATGTTAGACCTTGTGTATGAGACTCATGGGATATATACTGAGTAAAATTTGGAGTTCCTGCTCTTTGAGAAAGGGAAAAATTCTCCCCCCTGCCCTGTATAAATGTTTGTATTTTTAAAATGGAATCTTTCTGTTTGATATTAAACTGTAGTGCTGTGGGAATATTTCAGGCCTCCTGTGAGCTGGATCTACAGTCTCCATCTCCTGTGGTGCTTCCAAGAAACTCATATAGTATATGCAGGGAGAACACAGTACAACAGTGCACGATGTGTGTTTTCATTAGGCTCACTGATGGGAAAGAATGGGGATCTGATGTGTGTGAATACCGAGAGATGTCATGGTACCATAACCAGTTTAGTATCACATTGAAGTGAAATGCGTCAGTTCAGTTAAACTAATGGACATGTTTTTATACATGTTCCAATAGAATTTTAGAATAATGCTATTTTTCTTAAGAACTTTGCAAATTCATTTTTATTAGAACAATAATTACCATGAAAAAGGTAATATTCTTATGTCTGATTTAAAAGCCAAATTCTGAATTTAGGTCACAGCATAGTTCATTGTCAGCAATGCATACAGAGACAGTTTTTCTTGCTTTTTGGGGACTTCTAAGCATACCACCATTGCAGATCAGATCTGGTGAGTTGATTGAAGGTCAGGTTAAACAATTAGAGTAGCTACAAAATTTAAGAGGACATACAGGTAAACTGAGAGAAAAGTAAAGGGTAGAAAAAAGATCAGAGGACTATGCTGGAAAACTAAAATAGCTAATCTGTTAACAGGGAACTTGGGCAATTTATGAAATCTATTATTATTGAGAATGTTTTCTGAGCTTTTGTTTTAGATAGCAAGCTTAATTTTGGGTATTTTTTTGGCTCCTGTGCCTTTATACTGAGGTAGAATACAAAAGAAATAAAAGGAGGAATTTTTGCCTCTTGCACACTGATGGCAAGAAAGGATGATTAAACTTTGGTAATTATTCATTGAAATGGAATAATGAAATATGGCTATAACCAAAATAGCTTATGAAAAGCTTATGAAAAAGGGAGATTACTCCCCCCCTCCCAAGCTCTGTAATTTTAGCTTGGTCTCAGAGGCAGGGAACTCAACCAGTTGATAAGGCTGACCAGAGAGGCATCTCCAAAAGCAATGCAAAGGAAAGACTCAGAGCAAAAAAAAGAAGCTGCTACATGGAAGAGAAGAGGAGGGACTTCTTTTGGTGGCAGTGTGGAACCAGCACAAACAAACAGTTTATTTTTTTAATGCTGTTACTTCTAGGGCAGTCCAAGACAAAATAAATCATATTTCATGTTCTCTGCCTTCTTTCCTAGTCCAAGTACAACTCAAGAGAGCTGATCTAACTTTGAAACTTCTTAAAGTCTCTTAGATGTCTCTCACTAAACCAGAGTACCATCCACATGAACTTTCCTCTTTCAGCTTACCACCAGGGTATTATCTCTGTGCTAGTGGTTTTGAAAGAGCTTTGGTGTATCTCTAGGTGGGTTTTTTTCAAGAATTTGAGTGCAATACTGCAACAAGTAGTGAGCAAAAGGAGCAAAGTGCAATACTGCAACAAGGACCAGCCCAGCAGGGTGCTCCTCATGTGGTTTGCATTCTCTTTGTGTCCCCAAAGATTGCCAAGGGGAATGAAGAGGGCAGTGGTTTCTTAGCCTTTTTTGAATAAAACTTTTTCTTCCAGTCTATGAAATCGAGGCCCTGACGGTTCAATCAGCACATGCTCAAGAACTAATAACCCTCTGATAGGCCTGGGAGTGCAAACAGCAGCTATCTCAGGCTGAGCAGACACAGTACAGCTCGGACCAGTTTCAGGGTGGGTTGCTGTAAATAGTACCAGGTGCCTCCTTGTGTATTTGTGTGCTTGCAAGGCTGAAAAGACAAAAATAATTTCTATTCAACTAATCACCTTCTAATTTATGGTAAGCTTAGAGTTCCATGAATATACCTCAGTGCTATATGAGAGATTAGGCTTTCCTCTGGGAGAAGAGAGAATATCAGGAAAACATGGGATGAAGAAGTGGAACTTTTACTGGGTGTGATGGGTTGACCATGGCTGGATGCCAGATGCCCACCAAAGCCATTCTATTACTCCTCCCTCCTTTGCTGCACAGGGGAGAGAAAAATATAACAAAGGGCTTGTGGGTCAAGATAAGGACAGGAGAGATCATTCACCAGTCACCGTCAC
>JANZLQ010000005.1:21596727-21608260 GCA_026212715.1 Elanus axillaris | reverse complement strand
GCACCACTAATATAAACACTTGTAAAATAAACACTTGTAAGTGAAATGAATGCCGAATAGAGTGGCTCATTGAAGCAAACCCATTTATTTTTACATCAGCTCTTTTCCTTGAAGACTCACTCATTTGATTATATAAATTATACTGACTAAAATACACTCTTCTGGTTGTGTTTTCTGCTTTAGAGATATCCACATACCGTGGTTCTGTGGTACTGAACAACATTGATAGACCTTCTGGGTAGCTGCTCAAGAAAATACAATGGATGAGGAGATTCCCCTTTTTGTATCAAATTCACAACATCAGGATTAATCCCCCCTTTGCAAAGTTGGCAGAAAAACAAGCACCCCCAGACCATCTTATATTATCCATTTTAACAAAAAATGCAGTTTTTTCAAGCTGGCTTCACTTCACTGAAATGTATTTTTTTCTACCTGTAGGAAAAAAGAGAAAGAAACATAATACTTATTCATGGTTGGTATGACCTTACTCTGATCACTGCAATCACAGAAACAGATAAAGGCATTCTGAGTTGGTCCCATGTTAGTGTGGGCTGCTTTAACACCTCCTGGTAGTTAGAATTCAAATGATCCAAGTCTCTGGTATTCTTTATACACTCAACAACCTGGCTGTGCTCTGAGCACTTCTAGTGCACATTCTCCCTGGGAGAATATGGAAAACCACTGCAACTTACAGTAATCAGGAACAGATTAATGTTGAATCAATCAGGAAAGGACTTTTTCTTTGGAATATGAAAATGTTTTATTTCACTATTGGTTTAAGGCTGAGGCCTTTCTAATATTACACTTGAGTTAGTCTCCTCACCACTGTGCCCAACAGCTTAGATAAGGTAGCCACACTTCTAATGCTTTAAGCAAGACTGTACAGTCACATGCTGCAGGTGAAGAGTAAGAGGCTAAGATCCCTTTGGTGTAAAGGAGGTGGTTAACAGGGACACCTGCGCTGTCCCAGCAGTTAATCTGAGATTCAGATTATGAGCCTCACAGGAAATTGAGGAGCTGATAGAGCTGCTAATCCTGGAACCCAATTCCAGGCACATTAAGGATGAGAAAATCATCAGGAGCAGTCATCATGGCTTCATCAAGGGGAAGTCATGCTTGACCAACGTGAAAAATTCTATGATGAAATGGCTGTTCTGGTAGATGAGGGGAGAGTAGTGGATATTGTCTGCCTGGACTTGAGTAAGGCTGTCTCCTGTAAGATCCTCATAGAGAAGGTGCTGATGTGCAGGCTGCATGAACAGACAGTGAAGTGGATTGAAAGCTGGCTGAATGGCCAGGCCCAAAGGGTGGTGATCAGTGCTGCAATGTCTACTTTGAGGCCAGTAACTAGTGGCATACCCCAGAGGTCAATACTGGGCCTGTTTAGCATCTTCGTTAATGATCTGGATGATGGGGCAGAGTGTACCCTCAGCAAGTTTGCTGTTGACACAAAACTGGGAGTATTGGCCTATACACCAGAGGATCATGCTGCCATCAAGAGGGACCTTGGCAGGCTGGACAAATGGGTTGACCAGAGTCTCATGAAGTTCAATATAGAGAAGTGCAAAATCCTGCACATGAAGAGGAACAACCAATACATGCTGGGCACCACCCAGCTGGAAAGCAGCTTGGCAGAAAAGGACCTAGGGGTCTTGGTGGACACTAAGTTGAACACGAGCCAGCAGTGTGTCCTTGTGGTAAAGAAGACTAACATTTTCTTGGGCTGCATTAGGAAGAATGCTGCCTGCAGGCTGAGGGAGGTAATCCTTCCCCTCTACTCAGCACTGTTGAGGCCAAACTTGGAGTATTATGTCCAGTTCTGGACTCCCCAGTATGAGACAGACATGGACATATTGGAAAGAATCTAGTGAAGGACCACGATGATTAAGGGACCGGAGCATCTATCCTATGCAGACAGGCTGAGAGAACTGGGACTGTTCAGCCTGGAGAAGAGAAGACTCAGAGGGGATCTTATTAATGTACATAAATATCTGAAGGGAAGGTGCAAAGCGGATGGACCCAGGCTCTTTTCAGTGGTGTCCAGTGACAGGACAACAGGCAATGGGCACAAACTGAAACACAGCAGAGTCCGTCTAAACATCAGGAAAAACTTGTTCACTGTGAGGGTGAGCAAGCACAGGCACAAGTTACCTGGAGAGCTTGTAGAGTGTCCATCCTTGAAGATATCAGAAAACTATCTAGATATGGTCATGGGCAACTGGGTCTAGGTGGCCCTGCTTGAGCAAAGGAGTCAGACCAGATGACATCCAGAGGTCCCTGCCAACCTCAACCATTGTGTGATTATGTCATTCTGTGAATTAAAGGTTTGCAGCTTTCATTATTGCAATGACCTGGTGGCTAGAGACAGATCTTGGAGTTAAGGTAGCAGATGAATCTTTCTCTTCTTTTCTTGAGCTGCAGAAAGAAGAAATAACAACCAATCAAGTTAAAACAATTTGAGACAATCCAGAGTAGTGCAAACATAGTCCAAAAATTCATATTAGAATATTTTTCTTCTTGAAACCACCATCTCTGCTCAAGTCTCCAAACCCTGAGGATGCACTCACTTTCTTTGCCTCTCTGATAGTGTCTGACTGTCTTTATAGGTGAGATTTTAATGGTTAAATTTATCCAGTTCTGACTTTCTTCCTTTCATTTTATCTTGTTATGCCTTTGTCAGCAAGGCTGAGGAGTCCCTCCTTTTGTCACAGGTTTGTTTTTTTCTTCCAGTGTAAAATATTTCTACAGAGTAATAGTCACTTTCAACCTTTTCTGATAACTCCTGAAATCCTCCCTCAGAGAACTTGCTTTTCAGTGGTTGGCTCTGTGCATGAGTATCTCTCCTCTGAACTCTCTCCAGCTGATTGTACAGCCTTTTTGAAATGAGGATTCAAGACTGAGCACAAGAAATTTCTTCCATTCCATAATTTCACCTTCCATATCTTTAACAGTGTCAATCGTTGTTTGGTTGGTTTTCTTTCTTATCAGAACAGTACCCTGAAAGTTCACATTGAAGTTAAAAACAAGTTTTGACACTTCTGAATTGAAAATTTAATTTTTTTTCTGCTTTGAATTTATTTTAACAGATGCTCTTGAAATACCGTCACTTCCTAAGGGGTAGAAATCCTGTTTACTTTTTCAATGCCATTGTTCTATTAGATGGGTATCATGATCTCCTCTTATAAAGATGAAATATTTTCTCTGCTTTGTAAAGAGGATATGGGGGAATACCATTTCATCTTGACTAATACAAACAGCAAAAAATCTTGTAACATTAATGAAAAAATATTCACTGAGTTGAAGAAAAAAGAGGAAGGTGGGGACTGTGACAGATGGGAAGGGGAATAACTGGTGTGTGCTTTTGTTAAGAAAATGTGATTTGCCATTAAGTGGTGAGACTATGGTCTGCACCACACCACAGTTACCAGAGGGCAAGGTGAAGAGCTGACCTTGCTCCCAGCAGCACACACCTTCAACAACTGAGAGCAAAGGAAAGCACTGAGTGCCTCCTCAGAGCAGAATGGTTGTACTAAGAAATGAGGAGATGATGAGAAATGATGCTCTGTATGGAGGTTTGCCAGAACAATGTGTACCTTAATACATATTATGCTCTTACTGAGTATTTGAGGTGTGATCCTCCTCTGATCTGGACCAGTCTTGCTGGTGGAGCGGAGAGCTAAATGCACCACACAGTACAATCTGCATGCAAAGAAAGGAGTGGGGTGGTGAGAAATGCTGTGGCCTTGATGCATCTCCTTTTTGAAGGGCTACCCAGAAGGCTCGCAGTGGGCCCTGGCATCGCTCAGCGCAAGTGTGTTGTGGCTGGAGGAACCTCTTGGATTTTTTCTTGCTTAAGCACCAAGAAAAATGTCAGATACACATAACCCTACAGGAGCAATATATTAGCACAAACAAATTATAATAAAGCAGGAAATATGTCACATTCCAGTGGCTCAAGCAGGAACTGGCAGTGGAGCTTCTTGAGCTCTATTTTTGACCTAGCTATCTAGCTTTATGACACTCTGTGTCCCTTAACCTTGTTGTGCTTGTATTATGTAATATATAGTCATATCTAACTTCAGAGGTTTGCTTCAGATATTCGTTTTTCAGCAGAACTTGGTGATTCTCAGGGGAAAAAAGATTATAAATGAGTCATCATTAACTTATTGCACACCCAAGCTAATTTATTTTCTCATGACATTTCTACTAAAGATCTTTTGTCTTTGGTTTTTACAAAGTGTACTGAGGGATGGAAGCATTTTAAATCTTACCAGTTCTGAGGTGTTGTAGGTGGCTTAGGGCAAAAGCAAAATGATGACTATAAGTGGTATGTGGCCATTATGATCACTGCTTTCATTACACATCAATTTAAGTGATTATTATAACAGGTACAGTATTAGCAAGGACATCAGAATTGCCATAAGGAAGAAAAAAAGTCTTTACAATTTATAAAAGCTTTAGGTTTGAGGTTTCTTTTTCCTTGCCTTTATTATGAAAAGCGTGAGCAATCTCTTTCTGGAGAGAAAAAAAGTTAAATATTCAGTTTGCTCTCTGATAGTTCTGGCAGGAGAACGAACAGAAAACCCAAACTTAAACCCCAAGATGCAGCTAGTGGGGCAGGGAGTGGTGAGGCACAGCTAGCAATAAATGTTTGCAGGGTAGGCAAGGAAAGGTCCAGCTTGTGGGACAAGGACTGGAAACAGGGAGGAGATTCATGAGGAATACAAGCAACTGCTGAAGACTCACTGCAAGATCTATGACAGCTTAAATTAGATCTTGCTACCCAGCAGGATATACTAATTGTGGTGGATGTGAGGCTGCTGCAGAAAGGGGAAAGCAACCAGCTGGCCTAAATTTTTGTATCCAGTAGAAGCCAATGATTTCAAAGTAACCTAGCTGTACTTTAGGAATTAGATACTTTAAGCTGTCCTGTTATGTGTGATGTTTTCTTTCCTTCCCTTAATAAAACTATTGTTTTTAAAGCATGTTTTAAAACATTAATTTTTAAAATTCATGTTTGCCTTGGGAAAAACTATCTTATAGAGCATCAGAAAGTTTAATGTAATTTTCCCAGGTTTCATGACCAAGTCAATATGTGTTAGTAGTTTAAATGTTAACTCAGCCTTTCATGCTGTTAATCAGGTTATTGCAGAAGGACTTCAGCACTTAAGGCCTACTATTATACAGATAGTAAAACCAGATGAGTGACAGAGAAAAGTAAAATACTCAGTTTTTCAAACTTCTGAAACTATCGATTGTGACTAGAGGTTTAATATAATTTTTAAAAGCAAGTGAGAATACAGATAAAAAATACTGATCACTAAATTAGAGAATATTTAAATATGAATTATATCGAAGCTTGTGACATTCTCCATTAAGAATCAGTGGAACTAGATGGTGTATTTTCTGCATTAGTGATGACCTTTGACAACTTTTACAGAACAGATAGCTGAAGAGTAGAGAATAGTAAAAATAATCTGTTCCAAAGGAGAGGACAAGTTTAGCCTTTAAGACAGCAACCTACCACTGACCAGAAAAGTAACAACGACAAAAAAAAGGTATTATCTGTCTGTGAACATCTGAAGAGTCATACTGTGATAAAAAGACAAAATGGGTCATTCAAGTAGTCTCATTTACTCCCTGGCTGATTGAATATTCCAGCAGGTAGAGGAAAATGAGAGATGAGGTTTATTTTGGCTTGAGTAGGACTGCTGGCATGATTCTGCACATGCAGATTAGGAAGACATGGTTGGGTGAAATTAGTGTAGAGTAGATAAACAGCTGTTTGAAAACCTGTGCAGATATCACTAGGTCTTTGCCAAAAATGGGAGGAGAAATCAAATGAGGACTTGGATGGATCTATTACCAGTTGATATTTTACTTAATCATGATGGTAATACAGGTGTCATAATAGAAAATATACTTTTAAATGTTGGTATGAAGTTAAATATGGTTACAATAATTTGAGAGGAGAGAGATACAAGTTAAGATTTCAAAAAGTTCTTGATAAATTGGATAAAGGGTTTATAATCAATAGAGTGAAATTCAATAAAGAGCAATGCACGATAATTCATTTGTAGGAGAAACAAAATGTAGAAATATAAAGCGGAGAATAACTTTCTAATGAGCTGTTCTGCAAAAAATGATCTGAGCCTTTAGACCTGAGCTCACAGTGCAAGTTAAAGCAGTGTTCTCTCAGAAAGGCAAATACCTTGCTGACATGCATCAGTAAGATTGTTATGCCTTACCCAGAAGGTACTTTTGCCACTAAACAAGTGCAGTCACAGCTGACAACCCCAGGTCTGGGCACCAGAGAGGAGGGCAACAAGAACAGAAGACAAATGACATGTGAAAAAAAGGTTAAAGTAAAAGATCAGTCCCATCAGTTCCAGGCTAGGAACCATGGTTAGGGAGAAAAGAGGCTAGTGATTGTGCTGGATATAAGAAACAACTGTTAGGGAAACACAACAACCAAGTGTCATCTACAGCCAGGCACGTATGATGGAAATGTGTAGGCCTGACATTCATAAAAGGGATTTGATCACCCACATCCAAAAAAGCTGTATGGTCTGGTGAAGGTACAGTTGATGTTACCTTAGGGCAACATCAAAGGGATGCAAAGTCCCCTTTTGCCTGATTCTGTAATGTTTGTGACGGCATTCACGCTTTTTGGGGGATCCTGGGTGTGGTGCCTGTTAGAGAATCTGGTGTCATCATTACTTCTAATCAGAGAATATTTTTATCTTTTTTTTAACAGATGGAGTGCAAATCAAATTGGCATGCCAGGATCTTTCCCTGCCTCCTGGCCTGTAGGGCTGGAGTTCCTCCCTATGTCTGGGAAAACTGGGAAACCTGGCTGGCTGCCAGACTGCAGATTAGGGATGCTGAGATGCTGTCAGCAGCAGTCTTGATGGTAAATATTCATGAGCCAAAATGTGCCAATATTCATGTTTGGCAAATTGCATGTTCAAGGTTAATGTCTATACCAGTTTGTAAAGGTCATCCTGGCATTTAAAGTCAACTGAAATGACTGATGTACTGAAAAAGAACACCATTCATTTGGAAAGTGTGAAACCTGTGCATTTTTGAGTAGTCTATGTGGACCACTTGTAAACACTTCTATTTCCATTATCAGGTGACAGTCCCAACATATAGAGTAGCTTTAATTTAGCAAGAACAGCTGTTGGTCCTGCCCAGCTTTCCTTCATTCTTGATGGGCCTTATTTGACTTTGAGAGTACAAAAACCTGCATCTAGAATCTCATAACTTCACCCACTTGTACAATGGGTTTTTATCTGCAGTGTGACGCAGCCAAGCTGATGGCTTTGCAGTTTTTGAATATTGAGCACATTTTATTAAAAAAAAAAAAAAAAGAGCACTCAGCTTTATTTCATGAACTGCTTATTTTGGGATGGGGCAGGGAAATCCCATATTAATTTTCAGCAACAGGAAGGTATTACTGTGGGTGAATTTCTGTCAGAGCCAAGGAAATGATTTTTTCAGCTGCTAGAATTCAGTGCTGCAATGTCATAAGAGCACGTAGTTATTATTCTGAATGCTATGCAGACTGTAACATAAGACAGAAAAAAGTGCTCACGAGGAACATATTGAATTATAATAAATCTGTCTCGTCTGGAGACAATGATGAGCTGGCACATTTTGTCAAGTGGCAGTCACATAGGATGCTGTGCACTGCATACATATTACTGCATTAGCAATAGGCAGAAAGAGGATGGCACCAACAGGGAACTGCTCAGAGAGATAGGTTGATCATTTGTATTCCAGAGCTCAGCAAGTGCTCAATTCACTGATCCAAACCAAACATGTTGAAGTCAAGGCCTGTTTCTATAACATGTTTGATATACAGCTGAGCAGTAACTGAATCAAAACAGCATCTTACTATTGCTGTCTGGTACCGTACTGGGTGGTGAAAGCAAGTGAAGGTTTTCCTGGCACTAGGGGTATGTTGTATGCAAATGGACCATCTCAGTGGTAAATCTTTAATGTGGCAGACAGAACATTAATTACATAGCTCCCCAGGATCATGTTGCATGCCCAGTTTCCTTAAGTTAAATTATTCCAATGATTCTTCTCTTCATGGAGTATTCCAGACGTTGCAGCCCTACTGTGTGCCATAAATTAACTCTTACACTGTTCAGCTTCAAGTCCTGCCTAACTCCTGGGGCAAATGTCATTCATATTCACAATGTGAATCTAACTGAGACGACCCAGTGTGTTAACTACAATTCAGATTAATATGCTGAATTACAATCTAATCAATAATGTGATATTGTATAATACAATACATCTACAGTTACAACATCTCCTTTTTGTAGAGTACCAATTCATCTGATGAAAATGAGAAAGCTGCTCATTCAAATCTTTAAACAAGTAAGTGTCTAAAGTGCTCTTCCCCTACACATTATAAAACTAGTTCCTGGCATGTACGCATTGAGGAAGGATCAGCCTTTTGCCCTTGGAGTCAGTACTATATTGAGGTTTATATTTACTATATAAACATGCACATGCACCCAGACGTGCACACACATGTACTCACACGCTTTGCTCTGGCAGCTTGCACTGTAGCAACCTTGCCTTTCATTGGCTGCCCATAACTTAGCACAATTTTAGCTTGTGCCATGAGCAGCATGCAGCAATTCACCAGGGTCAGGGGTTAACAGCATGGCAATGCGGTCCTTTATTTTCTCTGAAATTTTTCACCTCTTCTTAATCTACCCCCATTTCCATATATAGGTGAAGATCTATCAGAAAGAAACTCCTTTTAAGAGCTGCTCAAATTTCTATGTATGTGTAAGAACAGTCCCTTTTATGTTTCCAGGGAGCATTCTAATGTAGTCCTTTTCACTGGAATGAAGATGCACTATTTTAGACAGATTAGTCCCATTTGCAGAATGAAAAAGAAAGCTAAGTCCTTTCCAAAGAGACAAGCTCAGCATCTCCTAAGATAGATTTCATTTGAAAGAATAGTCTAATCCACCTTGGCTTGCTCCCATGGTTCCTTATTGCAGTGTACTTTTATCCTATTTTCTCTTCAAGAGAATTGTCCCTCTTGAAAATACTGCTTATCTTCAGTAAGGTGAAAAAGAATAGCAGACAATAAAAGGGACATTTTTAATAAAAAGGTGGAGGGAAGAAAAATGTGGGTGAAAGACGGAGAAAGAAGAAGATTGTATAGAAAAGATTTCTTATTTTACAAACTGAGATTATTTTTGGGCTCCAGTGAATTCCCTTTTGCACCTCTTCAGCAATGTACATGAGAAGCAGGCAGGAGGTGCAAGATTATCCATAGTAACAAGCAAGCAAGCTAGCCATGTATTTTTGCCAAGAATGACTGGTAGAAGGAGATGCCCTCTGTGACCAGATGTATTGCCAAGGCAAGCAGAAATTGGAACAGAAGAGGTGAAAAATGTTTATTTTCATGGTTTATTTAAAAATTTACATAAACAAAGCAGCTAGAAACACATAAAAGGAATGCATCATGGAGCCATGCAAACCTAACAAAATCTTTTTAATAAGAAAGTATTCCGTGACCCCATGGCTGTGGGTTGAGCACAACATAAAAAGGAAAATACATCCAGTAAATGTTCTTGTTAGCTTGACTTAGTTAACATAGACATTTGGAAACACAGAAGTGCCTTTAGTTGTGCAATGACCTGTCTGCTGGATTTGGGTTTGCAATATTGAACACAGGTTCAGTCTATGGCTAACTTTAACTTTTACAGGAAAAGTAAGGGACAAACAGCACTTTTGTGCAAGGCTACCTGATTGTAACTTGTCTGATACTCAGCTCCAGTAGGTTTTAATTTGTCCTGATCACATAAAAGAGAAATTCTGGTAGCTTCGATATACAAAGCTCCTTATGGGAGCAGGATGCTAGAGCATGCAAACCACACTTTCTTTGGAGTTGTTAATCTTATATCCATTAAAGACAATGTATGCCCTGCATGACTAAATCTTTTCCAGACTCTCTTCACTTAACTTCCAGTGGAAATTATTCTAAGGTGTATTAAGATTAAGATTAATTTTTTTCCTCAGAGAAACAGATTGCCTAGTTTATGTGTTTCTGTATGTCTGATTCATGTACTTGTGTTTTCGGGCAGGGGGAATCTGAAATGGCCTCTGAAATAATACAAAAAGAGATGGTTTGGAGGCACCAGTGTTTAGATGTCAGCTAATTCCCACTGCTGCCCATACTCTTAGGAATAAGAGGAACAGAGAGGGAATTATAATAACTTTTAAAGTCACTTCTTCATCCCCTGGGGTTCCCCTGTAGAGGTGCTGCTACTTGGCCCTTCTTATGCAGGACTGTACCTAAAGGCATTTGTTATAAAAACCGATATAATGTGTATAACACTGCAGTCATTTTTAAGACTGCACAATATCAGCTAGAAGGGGTTTCTTTTTAGCATGTTTAGTGGCTGATTATGTCAAAGGCATAAAGTTCTTTTTCTGTTAAATGTGTGTGTAATCTCTAAATGTTTATGATCCAAACAACTTGAAAATGTTGGCTTTTTTCCACTTTTAAAGGTTATATACCCAAGAAATCCCCACAAATACCAAACTGCAATAAAATGTATTTAAACTTCAGATGTCTCTGGCAAAACATTCCGGTTTTAATCATATCCTTGAAAAAGTAAATGTAGTTCCAGAGGTAACAAATGGTTTATGGCAGGCCAGATTCTGCCTCCTTTACTCCTACAAATTTGGGATTGAAAAAAAATTATTCTGTTTAAGAGCAAACCCCTTTGTAAGTGAATAAAAGTGGCAGGATCACTTCCCCTCTTAACAGAGGGTGTTTCTATGGCTCTGGATATCTCTCTGCTTGGAGACAAGAGCTATTACTTTGTTACAATGCTCTGACAAATGGCACAGAGACATTCCAGGGTCTATAAAACCTCCACATGCAGCAGTGATACCAGCCATTTACCTCAGACTTCATGTGAAATAAAATAGACATTACTGCTTGGAAAATTTGACAATCCTCATTAGTATCTGATCAAGCTGCTGAAGTGACATGATTTGACCCTGGGTACTTACTTGCACCCCAGTCATTGATGCGTGTGGTTTGTAAACCACCATATATTCTGATCTCTAATCTCTGTTTCTCTGAATAGCTGTACAGGTGGAAAGGGAGGCTGGAGAGATGGGAAATAACCATATTAACATGAATTATTTCCTATTGCCTCTGTAGATCCCCTCAGTTCTTCCACATCTGTTCAAGCTGTGTATGGCTTTTATTTAGCAGTCTAGTGGTAAATATAAATACGAAATAGCAGGTAATGACTTGACACTTACCCAGTGGTTTGTGGATAGTTTCTTTCCTCCTGTAAATTCACCTTTTTTTCCCTAAAGGCAAGATTAGAGGGGATCAGAAGTGGGAACAGAAAGCACTGAAAACTCCATGAGACTGAATTCTTACTCTTTCACAAGGATGTTTGTATTGGGTTTCTGTGGCAAGGTTTTGGTAGCGGGAGGGGTTACAGGGGTGGCTTCTGTGAGAAGCTGCTGGAAG
>JANZLQ010000005.1:21586222-21596627 GCA_026212715.1 Elanus axillaris | reverse complement strand
CTAAAATGTATATATAAGCCAAGCTATTTGGGCAATAAAGTGGCATTTGCTTGATCATATTGGTCGTGTGCAGTGTCTGTTACTTCCGCATCTACAGAGAGTGGATGGTTTCTTTTCACTGAATAACATCACTGGCTATTAGGTAGATGTGGAAGAAAAACAGACCTTTAGGAAGTAAAATATAAGGCATTCTAGATTCTAGGCTCTCCTTCATACTTATATTTTTCTTTAAACTCTTTTTTTAAGGCTTGGATGTAAAGACACTGTTTTTATAGCCATGTATAAATAGGACTACATATATGTGAGGTATGTATTAGGATAAACCAAGGCAACTTATTCTTTTATCTCAGAGCAGGAGTTCATTTTAGAACTTTAAAAAGAGGCCAGAATAATACTGATTACCACTGTTTTTTTATAATTATTGGTTTTGAAAAACAAATCTGATGGTCCAGTCCTCCATAAAGCATGTGAAATATTAACTCAGTTTATTAGAAGATGTTTAAAACAATTATTGTCTTTTTAATATATTTCAGAAATTGTTTATGGGTTTCTAAAGCACAGGAAAATGACAAGCATGCTTTCTGATACAGGAAACCACACAGCAGTCTCAAAAATATTCATGTACGACATAGGATATTAATTTTTAAAACTGGTAGTGAAAAATATTTGGACTTACACTAGTCTGCAAATATTTTGCATCAGGGAAATTTGTGAAGACAGCCTAAATCTTGACAGTTTATATACCCTATCAGTTTGCTTTAGATGAGGAAAAGAACTCTGTGTAAGGCCATCAGAAATTATTTGTAGATAATCGCTAATGACTTAATGATGATCTCTGTAGACTGAGACTCTAGGCATCTGTTACTTTTTGCCACACTGCCAGCCATCTTGATCAACAGATTTGAAAAATCAGAAAATTGCACAGCTTTGAGATAACAGTGATAGACCTAAATTTTGTAAGATAGTCTGTGTGAAAGTGGAACATTGAGCTTGAATACTATGTCAAAAATGGCAAAAATAGAAAAAGAAAAAAGACATTTGCAAAATGTCTTCTATCTTACTGAGCCCTGTTAATGTTTCTTTACAAATTGACTTGGTAGAATTTTAGTCAAACTCTTTGCCTGCAACACCTCTCCCGTATAGTCCAAATCAAGATTAAATCTTGACAGCAGAATCAGATCTGTTCCCAGGCATAATTCTGCTGGGAAGCATGTGGCATCTTCAAGGCAAATGTTTCTATTTACCAGCTCCCAGTTTGGGACAAAGCACAGATTGCTCAGCTGATTCCTTAGTTTCAGTGGAGTGCATAATGTATGCTAAAGGGTTCAAGGAAATAAACAGAGGATAATGGATCCTTTGTCCTGCTGTAGCTGTGCATGATTTGCAAATAGTTGTTTAATTCTGACTGATTTTTCTCTTGATATCTTTTTGGATGTTTTTAACCTTGGCTTTGCTAGTGGACTTTTAAACGAGTAGTGGACAATATTCTACTAAAGTTGGATGTTTATTCTGGATTTTTTAAGCTATTGCATGCAACTTGAAGAAGGATTTATTTTTGTTAATTCTCCCAAGTGCATAAATACTTCTAATGACTAAGTTCCTTTTACTGGGCTACTGACTTAGCAATACTGTTCCTTACTGACCATTTTTTCTTCATCTTAAACAGTAAGATTTTTATTTTTATGTCCTCCTGCCATCCCAATGAAATATATTTTCAGGGTCAAAACCTGTTTTGACCTGTCTCTTGCAAAACACAGAATTACTCCTGGACTCTGGAGATCAGCATTTGTGGAGTTCTGTCACTTAAAATACAAATATACACACACCTATGTATGTATATAGTAATTACTAGCCTATAGGAATTTTTATGAAATGTTAAGCAGTCATACCTCATTGCTTTAAAACAAAGACCATTCAAGCCAGATAACTTTTTTTTTTTTTTTTACATTACTCAGTCAATTCCCTAAATCAATAAGCAATCCTATGTTAAACTCTGGCCACTGGCCATATGCCTATCATTCACCATCTGTTAATTTTTACACTCTGTTTAATTTCTTACCTTACCACCTTACAGATACCCACTACTTGATAGTGCTTTTTAATGCACATATAATGTATTACCACTGCCTGTATTTGAACTTTAATGTCATTTTAGTCCAAGTAACTGACCCAGGGACTCTCATTCAGTAATATTTTATTTGCTTGTACAAAGAACATTACTATTGACACAGACATCAATGCCCTAGTAGTTGTGTTCAAATCTGTATGCATTGTTATATTTAAAGCTTCTTTTCTGAGACAGAACTCATGGTTCCAGTGTGTTTTATTTTTAGGAAAAAAGAAATTGTTAAGCTTCTAAATTATTGTATTAACTTCAGTGTTTGCTGATCTGCTATTTGTGTTCATTATTCACCTGTGCTTGCCCATTAAACGTAACACACAAAATATGCTCTTACCCTAATTAAATTAGATCTGTGCAACAATTTTTTAAACTACTAGGTAGATGCAGGAATCACTGCCTGAATAATATGAGATCAGGCTGAATGACCATTATGATGCTTTCTGACCTTACTTGCCTACCTGTGAAAAAGAAAATGACTCTGATTTTCTTGTGGCCGTTTGGTCTATCACATACTGTGCATTAGCCTGAGACAAATGAAACCACAGGAAGGCAAATTGAAAGCCAATATTTGGACCAGAAAATGCAACAGATAGATAGCAAAATTTTAATATCTAGTTTATATGCCTGCATGTACAACATGCATCAAATCTTCAAGAATCCATACACTTGAACTTGTAGTGACTGAACACAGAAATTTATAGAAATAAAGTTCAAAGTCCTTTTAAATAATGCAATAAAAGGAGCCAAGCTCCAAACCTAAATATGGTGCTTGATCCTCTCTTCACCCTGCTAGGAACAAAATGTTTTGCTGCCCTGATATGTATAACAATGGTGGTCTAGAGATACCCACACTCTTTTGAAGTCCCTGAAGAAACTTTGCCTATTTCCTTCTGTACTACTAAAGAATCACAACTACATCGCTACTTTGTACTTGATGCTGCATATTGCCCTGCCATACTATGTTTGTTAGTGGGCAGAGAAGAACCACAATTCATTCCTCTGATGTATAGCATTGCTAGTTTTAAGCAGGGAGGTATACTTCCCTTTTGCTCAGGGAGGTACAAGTACTGCTGTTGGCACTGTCACTAAAATGGCACATAAGTGCTCTAGTCTCAGTTCAACACAGAGTTTGATTTAGCATTTGCATGATCCCATAAAACAAGAGAGAGGTGGAATTTAATGCATCTATCAACACATGTTGTCTACACACTTGATGCAATATGACTACTCACATGTATGTAGCTTTGAAATTGAGTAAATGCTAAAAACCCCTTTAATCCTGCCCTAAATTAAATTTTTAATTCAGTGGTCACAATTAGAAACTATGTCTCAAAAACTGGGTCTGTGAACTTATGAGAACTTCTGAAATACTACAAAACACAAAAATGTCCTGAGCTCTTTCCATAGGTAGAACAACAGCACCTCTGCAACATCTCTGCTTTCAAAGATGAGGACCTGATGTGAAGCAACATTTTTTCTATTCTGGACAACAAGTATTAACAATTCTAAGAGTCCTGAGGCAGCCATACTAATGAGGAATAAAGTGGTAATTTTCAGGTAGATTATCATCCCTTTCTTTTCCCTCCCTTATTCATGCTCTTCTACATCTGCCTCTGGAATGGCTAGATATGAAACATTGCATTAAGTAGCTTAATTGACTTGTCTCCTCTTACTGAACTCTGAAGACACAATTTGCTGTGGCAGCTACACCTGAGGGCTGCCAACATCTCAGCTTTCAGAATCCCTCTACGGAAGTGTTACTAGTCTAGACACACTGTTTGTGGAAGGTGGTGTATTACATGCTACCAAAAAAGTGAACAAAACTCTTCAACCCCACCCCCCCCCCGCCCATCCAACAGATAGTGACTGGTCACAAGAGTAGTCACAACTGGCTTGCTACTGCAATTGCATCCTCTGCAATAAGAAACAAGTAAGTAAAGTTGTGTTATTTTTTAATGTCATCACTCTCCCTCCCCCAAACTTCCAGACAACACTAGAATACACGGTGGGTTTTTATTTCCAAGGTGTTTAGATGGTCCTTTCAGAAAACAGTTGAGAAATGCCATCTAGTTTACTTGATACTATTCCTATCAAAGCTATTTGCTGGTAAGATGCACACCCATTTCAAGAAGCAGTTTATTATATTCACTGTCCTTAATTTGAAGCCTTTCAAAGATTAAGGATACTTATTAATTTGCAAAGAGAGCCATGGAAACTGAGGCTAATTGTGTAGGGTGACCAAGAGAAAAAAACCTACCCTCTTCAGAGAAGTAACTAGAGAAGTAGAATGGGAAGAGACAAGAGTTGAATGCAATAAAAAATGGTGAGAATGTATGCTTTAACCACATAATTGGCTGTATTGCATTATGAATTTTAAATGTCACCTACCTTAGGCAGGTTTAGGAATTGCCCCATCTTTTTTATATTAATTTGCTCTCAGTTACTTAACGATTGGTTTTTTACTGTCTCCTTCTTTGTTTCTCGGTGCTGCCACTGGCCCAACCTATTCACCCACCACCTGTTGTCTTAAATAACTTACTCAGGAACAAGGTCTCATCAGATATTTGTGCAACACCTGGATCAATAGTGTTAGGTAAGGACATAATACAAATTGTGAATAAATATGTATGCTGTTCATGACTTTAGGTATGTACAGGGGTGAAGGGAGGGTCAACGTAAAATGTCATTTCCACCTGAATCACTCATTTAAAAAATCTCATCTACTTTCGTAGTACTAAGATTTCATGCCAAATTTTGAAGCTGCAGCTGAAACTATGCCCAGTAAAGTTCATGTTGACCCTTAAGTTCATGGGCTTTGTAAAAAAAAAGCAATTTTTTAACTATGTTTCAATCTTTCAGTGGTGGCTCTGAGATCTG
Source organism: Elanus axillaris (assembly GCA_026212715.1). Lineage (NCBI taxonomy): Eukaryota > Metazoa > Chordata > Aves > Accipitriformes > Accipitridae > Elanus > Elanus axillaris. Next base: position 21,591,628 of record JANZLQ010000005.1, on the reverse strand, counting down.
AGACCATCCTTGCTGACAATAGGTGTAATTAAAAAGAAGAGGAATGATTGTGGAAAGGGGAATTATCTGCCCTTGCTTTTTGATGAAGAAAACAAAGATCCTGGATCTGATATACCATAATTAGCAGTGGTTTTAATTGGAAACAAGATGGTTTCCATGGATCAAATTGTCAGCAGGATGCAGAAGCCATTTGGCTATATAGATTTTTTGTTTTTTGTCTTTTAAGCTGAACTTTTAGAGGAAAGGAAACCCTTTGGAATTTTCATTTTCTGAATCTGCTGACAAAGTGTAACTAAAAAAAAAAATATGGAAAAATACATAAAGACAACCCCACCCAAACATACACACACTTGTGCATACACACATGCGTGCACACACATTCAAACAATGTTTGAATTCATTCCAGGCATGGAGGTTGTGTGGAGGATGATTTTTATTTAAGTTCTAATAACCCAGGAAGGTTAAGGAGGTTTTAGTCCACAAACCACTGTCGATTTCTCACTGGAGCGGTTTCAGGCTAGTGACACATGCTGTGTCTACAATGCAGCACTGCAGAGCTCTCAATTCCCCAAAAGCAGTAATGCCTACCTAACTGCACCTAGAGTGGTGCTTTCCCTCACATTCAGCCCCATACTATGGTTTGGTTGGCATTGTATGGTGCATCACCACCTGCTTTCTTCCAAGTGGTGTGGCCCTCTTTCTTTTTATATAGTAACTGTATTTTTCACCTCTTTGGGAAGTGGTGACCTTGCCTCCTCCATCTTCTTGTTAACTATGACATTTTGCAAGACAGTAGAGGCTGCCGGGTACCAAACAACTTGATATTAAGAGGCAAGTAACCAAAGTGAACACTAAGACTTTGATGTTGGGTGTCTTGACTTGTTCATGCTATAACAAGGGAATGGATCCTACTTCTTTCAAAAAGCTGTTTTGACTGGCCAGACTAAAAGAAGGACTACTACTTTCCAAGTGTACTTTGTTCCTTCTGTCTTATTCCAGACTTTGTCTCTTCAGTACATACTGAAAACAGTCACCCTAACTACACAAAGTTGTGCTGGCTTTCTGCAGCCATTAGAGGGACCAGAGAATATTGTAATACATGGAAACACATCTATAAACCTTTCACCTCCATTAGTAACCTTTCCACTAATATGACTAGATTTCACTCAAAATATCTTTATGCAGCAGGCCTTTATAAATATACATGCGTAAAACTACAAGCCATTGTCAGACATTACTAGTTAATGTTGTTTAATGAACAGCAACAGTCTTTTACAGGACTGTCTTCTGTTAAGGTTATATCTCAGAACTGAAGAGTGAGGGATGGGTCTCTAGTTCATAGAATCATAGAATCATTTATGTTGTAAAAGACCTTTAAGATCATTGAGTCCAACTGCAAACCTACACTGCCAAATCCACCACTAAACCATGTCCCTAAGTACTGCCTCTACATGTCTTTTAAATACCTCCAGGGATGGTGACTCAACCACTTCCCTGGGCAGCCTGTTCCACTGCTTGACAACCTTTTTGGTGAAGAAATTTTTCCTAATATCCAATCTAAACCTGCCCTGGTGCAACTTAAGGACGTTTCCTCTTGTCTTACCGCTTGTTACTGGGGAGAAGAGACTGACACCCACCTCGCTACAACCTCCTTTCACGTAGTTGTAGAAAGTTATAAGTTCTCCCCTCAGTCTCCTTTTCTCCAGGCTAAATGACCCCAGTTCCCTCAGCCACTCCTCACAAGACTTGTGCTCCAGGCCCCTCACCAGCTTCATTGCCCTTCTCTGGACACACTCCAGCACCTCAATGTCTTTCCTTCAGCGAGGGGGCCAAAACTGAACACAGTACTCAACGTGTGGCCTCACCAGTGCCAAGTACAGGGGGATGATCACTGCTTTAGTCCTGCTGGCCACACTATTGCTGATACAAGCCAGGATGCTGTTGGCCTTCTTGGCCACCTGGGCACACTGCTGGCTCATATGCAGCTGGCTGTTGGCCAACACTCCCAGGTCCTTTTCTGCCAGGCAGCTTCATGGTGCACTGTGTTTTGTTGTTTGTACTGCAGCTGCTTTTCTTGAGGAAGAAAGAAAAGATAGAGCTGGAATTCTGCCAGTAAATGACAACCAATGTCTTTTCTTCCCCCAAAACTATTCCTTTCTTTTTAACTTTTTCTCTCATTTCTATGGCACAGATGCTTTTCCGCTTACCTGAATATGATTTTTACTGCACAGGCAAAACCCAACACAGCTTATTCAGTGTCACTGTTCTGAAATAAATGTAGGTTCTGGAACACCTTCTGGAATGTCCAGTTGCCTAACTATGTGCCTTGCTTTTCCATGTTGACTTGAAACTTAGTGTCCTTGAAACTCAAAATAAGACCCTATTTAGTATGGACAATTTTCCCTGAAGAGTTCATAAAGTCTCGGAATAGGTTACCCTTCCCATGATAGGTCTACAATCTCAATATATTTGCGTTACCTCATCTTGAGCAGCATCTCAAGTCACCTGAAGACAGTCCCCTTTTTTGGGACTAATACACAGTCTAGCTCTAGATTTGTCTTCCTTGCAATTTAAAGCATATAACAAGCATATCAAATTTCCTTCACGCTTATGCTTAAAAATAAAAATCATAGGTTTTTACCTGGAATTGGAAAACGATCTCTTCAATTTTGGGTAGGAGCTGACAGTGAAAGTCAAAGGTTGGTCTCCAGATCCTTGCAAGATAAATTAGTGATATGTGTGAGTGAAACACATATTTATGGCAACAGAAACTGTTCACGGCACAAAGCAGAGAGCCAACATCAAAACAAATCATCACCAAATATCACACAGAGGAAAAGCTGTGATAAGTAGGAACAGAACTGGGATAAAGTTATTTTTACTGTCTAGTAGGTAATGAATACAGACCTTTTGTCCTCTTGTAAAAAAGATTCTTTTTATAGGCCCCTACCAGCTGAAGATGACCACAGATGATAGCTCTGTGTCTAGTGGTCAAAAGCACAGGATTCTAGTGAGAAATGTGAATATAATAAATTCATAGGAAACTGAATTTCTTTTATGCATAAGTTGAAGTTCTTCTGTCAGAGAGATGAAGCCAAAATTGGCATTAAGTAGTGTCCAAATGTATTGGGGTTCTGTGGCAAGGTTTTGGTAGCAGGAGGGGGGGTACAGGGGTGGCTTCTGTGAGAAGCTGCTGGAAGCTTCCCCATGTCCGACAGAGCCAATGCCAGCCGGCTCTAAGATGGACCCGCAACCAGCCAAGGCTGAGCCCATCAGTGATAGTGGTAATGCCTCTGTGATAACATTTTAAGAAGGGAAAAAAGTTGGGGAACAGGGAGAAACAGCAGCCAGAGAGTGAGAACATGTAAGAGAAACAACCCTGCAGACCCCCAGGTCAGTGCACAAGGAGGGGGAGGAGATGGTCCAGGTGCCGGAGCAGAGATTCCCCTGCAGCCCGTGGGGAAGACCATGGTGAGGCAGGCTGTCCCCCTGCAGCCCAGGGAGGTCCACGGTGGAGCAGATGCCCACCTGCAGCCCATGGAGGACCCCACTCCGGAGCAGGTGGGTCCCCGAAGGAGGCTGCGACCCCATGGGAAGCCAGCGCTGGAGCCGGCTCCTTACAGGACCTGCGGATCTGTGGAGAGAGGAGCCCACGGAGCAGGCTTTCTGGCAGGACTTGTGACCCCATGGGGAACCCATGCTTGAGCAGTGTGCTCCTGAAGGACTGCACGCCGTGGAAGAGACCCATGCTGGAGCAGTTTGTGAAGAACTGTAGCCCGTGGGAAGGACCCACATTGGAGAAGTTTGTGGAGGACTGTCTCCCGTGGGAGGGACCCCATGCTGCAACAGGGGGAGAGTGTGATGAGTCCTGCCCCTGAGGAGGATGAAGCGGCAGAGACAACCTGTGATGAGCTGACTCAACCTCCATTCCCCATCCCCCTGTGCTGCTGGCGGGGGAGGTGAAGAAGCCGGCGATAAAGTTATGCCTGGGAAGAAGGGAGGGGTGGAGGGAATGTGTTGTGAGATCTGGTTTTATTTCTCATTACCCTACTCTGTTTTGATTTGTAATAAATTGAGTTAATTTCCCCAAGCTGAGTGTGTTTTGCCTGTGATGGTGATTAGTGAATGACCTCTCCTGTCCTTATCTCGACCCACAAGCCCTTTGTTATATTTTTTTCTCTCCCCTGTCCAGCGAAGGAGGGGGGGAGTGATAGAATGGCTTTGGTGGGCACCTGGCGTTCAGCCATGGTCGACCCACCACACCTTTCTTCAATGTTCAGCAGTTACAGCACATGATACTAAGTCTATCCTATTCTCGTGTAAATTCCATCCTGGACTTTTTCTACAGTTGAGTGTCTTGCTTCCAAAGAATATTCTATAATGACAAATATACTGAAAGCTAAGACTGCAAAGTTTTATGTAGACAGGTATGAATTTTGAGCAGAAAGGTAACAGAATCACTTTGCTACACTACATGATTTGCAATTCTGGAACATAACTTTCCAAAAGGGTGCTTTATTTATTGGCAAAGATTCATCTAGTTTCACCACCCCAGCACCACCCCCCCACCCCCCCATAAAAAGAAGTTAACTGCTATTTCAAGCAAATTATATTGACATTTCCTTTAGAAACATGATTTATATGTTCATTTGTGTTACAATTTTAGGGGATACACCCTTACAAATCTCTGCCAGGCTAGAGTTCCACAGTGAACATGAATACCCAGAGACTTCTAAGAGAAATGTGCTTTGCATTTCCTGTGCATAATTAAAAATGTGACAGCATAAGTGACAGTGTAGCTAGTACACAGAATTTGTCTCTGGAAAGAACTTGACTGGATCATACATTGCACATTGCCCCCTCCTTTAATAATCAAATTATTTACTTGCTTTCACAAACTTTTCTGGTTCTGTCCAAAAACTACTGATGTTTCTTTAGACCACTACTCTTACCTGAGGATATCAGAAACTTCTTTCTTTGGTAGAAAGATACTTCTTATCTGCATTTTAAATTTCATTGTAGTTGCTCTTAAAATCACATTTCCTTCACTTGCATTTCTTTTCTCTCCTTCGGTAATAATCTGCCAATGTTTTTATTCATACCAATCATATATACTCACAGCGTATTTTCCTAAGACCATAGTGGAAGGGCTCCTACATTCCCCAGTCATCTTTCCTCTGCACCACACCAGCCAGAATTCCTTTTTTTGGATGTGAATGACAAAAGCATCAGGCGTGCTCTAATTTGGTGTGGTGGGTTGACCCTGGCTGGACACCAGGTGCCCACGAAAACCATTCTATCGCTCCCCCTCCTCAGCTGGACAGGGGAGAAAAAATATAACAAAGGGCTTGTGGGTCGAGATAAGGACAGGAGAGGTCATTCACTAATCACCATCACAGGCAAAAC
>JANZLQ010000005.1:21568996-21583410 GCA_026212715.1 Elanus axillaris | reverse complement strand
CTCCCCCATCCCACTTGGGGGGGGAAGGGGTGAGCGGCTGCATGGTGTTAGTTGCTCGCTGGCGTTAAACCACGACACCCATCATGCTCCTGAATCATACAGCAAATGTATCAATGTTTCCATCACCTAATTAACTTCCATCACACAAAATAACTAGAAAAAATTAAAAGTATATATATAGAAATGTCCTCCTTTTGAAGAGTCATTGTTTTACTTAGTCCAATAACTTACATATATTTAGCCATTTGTTAAGCAGGTAAAGAAACCAATAACGTAAGGAAAAGGGGCTCATTTCTGGCAGTATAACAAATCTCCTTGGAGGTATAAATGGGGAAAGATGACAAATCTAGTGTGAAGGTCTGTTTTTCTGTCCTTCTCCAACAGATCAGCTATCAGCTGGTCTGCTGTCTGTGCTTTGTTTTTAAAGTGACATATAGAGGGAGCAAGCATATATGTTTGGGTATGTCTACTCTAATAAACCCCTTAAAAAAAGAGGCTCACAGGAACTTGTAAACTGAAAATGAGGGCTGAAGCAAACAGAACAGAGATGATGTGGACAACACTAAAGACAAAAATAAGAGGGAAGAACACCAAGTATAGACATCCCTATCTTGTGCCATCTATTCTATTATCTTTTGTTCACTCTTATTTCTGGCACCAAAGGTAGTGTTTGCAGGAGAGTAATAGCAGCAGAAGTGGCAGCAGGTGGTGTGCTCCAGATGGCATGTGTTGGAAATTGCCTACATGAAGCTCTGGGTGCTGTTGGGTAACAATCTCCCAGTTTTGAAGTGAAGTGGACAACTTGCACACAGGTTGAAGAATGTGAGTGTAAAAAATTTTATGTTGCTTACAGATGACAAATTAGCAGTATGAAAAAAAAAACCCAAAACAATAAAACTGCAAGGTAATGTTTAGGAAGAATTTGCTTTGCCTTTCTTTGTCCAACACTTCAGCATTGTGCATTAAAATGAAGAGCGACAAAACAAGCAATTTATGACATTTGAAGTGCTTTATTTGTTTGCTTCCTTGTTTTATTGTTTTGGCCCTTGGACTAGTTATTTACCTGACAATTTCTACAAGTTGAGCTAACATGTTAAATATGCAGGAAGGAAATTGACTGTCAGAACCTGCAATTACTGCCTCCTTAGGAAATAACACAACACAGCATCATTCTTGGAGGACAGCAACTACTCTATAACCTAGATTACAATTCGGTCTGCAAAGCCTGCTTTTCTTTCCCCATTCATCCACAGTGAATTAAATGCCAGGCTCAAAGCTGGCACTGGAGGGCCTATAGTGAAAGTAAGCTGAGTCTTCCTTTAAGTCAATGCAGTAGTCAGGAAATTCCTACTGAAAGTAATTTTTAATCAGCAGGCATGAGGAACAGGACAGGAATGCCTGTTCTTTAAATCTGTATATATTTGTTTAGATAAGAATGGCATTTGGAGTCATAGTGGGAATAAGTGGCAGACTTCATTCTCTGGAATAGGTTAGACCTCATTACTTAGTATATGTGCCTAGACCTTGCCTGCTATTTGACTATGAGATTTCTGAAGTAAGTGAGGTTGCATCCTGTTTTTTCCAACTCTGAAAGTTTTTATTCATTTTGATGTTAAAGAGGAATTAATTTTTTTGTAATATTAATGTCAATTTGACTTTTGAACTCCCATAAAGTTAATATAACAAATTTATATCTAGAGGGAATCCTAACTTTAACACTTGTTAAATAGTTTTTAGCAAACTTTATGAATAAACTTTTCTATCAAGCCATAGATGATCAAATATTATGTTTTGCAACTTTTACTTTAAAAGATTAAGAATGCCTTTTGCTTAGAAAGGGAAGAGAACGTGCATTCTCAAGAAAGGACATTTCAATTTGCTGAATTTACAAGCACTTTATACAAGGTAGAGATTTCAAACCTATGTCTATATTAACAAGTAGTGCAGACCAATAGCAGCAGATGGGCAGATTGAAACAGTGGTGAGGAACTAGTGAGGATCTACTGTTACAAATCTATGTTGCATGATTTTTTTAACTTCAGGCTAACTCTAGTCTGCTCCATTGGACCGAAAGCCCACTGGTGACTAGATGTCATTCAGTACATTCCTGCATCACACGTTCTAGCTTAACGTCATCCAGAAGATTCCAGCTGAAGCTCCCAGACACAGAGAGCTCTGGTATGTGATCAATGCCCAGGTGACTGGAAGATTTCCTTCATAAGTGCACTCTTTGCTGACCTAAGACACTTCTGCTGATGCATCCTAAGCTACCTTTTAGGCTAGGTTAACATGGCCTAGGTTAGCAGCTGCAGAACATGAAGCAGTTCAGAGTTCAGTATCAGAGCCTGGAATACTCAGTTTAACTAGCACCACTTCTCAGAAGCAATATTTTAGGTACTAAAATGCTGCCATTTGCAAGTTGATTGGGTTTTTTTTCCCCTCAGCATATGATGAGTTTATGGGGCATATACTACTTATCTGGAACCCCAATAGAAAAATGTACTTTGAAGAAGGATTTTATCCATGATAAGGGCTATGTAAATGAATAGATTTTCTCAGACATGTATAATACATTTTATATGTGCTACCCTGCTTTTTGTGTAAATAGGATCATGACTAAACATATCTAGTCAAAGATATTGTAAATTTTACAATTAAAACAAAATAGAGAAGTAATTTGAACTTAGATTAACTTTAAAACAAATTTAGAAAAGGAAAATTCAGAAGCAAGGCTAACTTAAAAACCTTATTTTTGTCCTGGATTAACAAGTCTCCATAACATCTTGTCTATACTTGCAAGTGACAGAGATGGTACTTTAAATAGGGGACTGGAGAAAGTGCTTTATTCAGGACTCTTCCAGCTCTACTTGTTTGGGTTTAGCTACATAAGTTTCTTTTGAGAATTTAACATTCAGTGTTTATCATCATAAAATTAATGAGCCTTAAAGAAGCTGAATCAGTGAGGCTTTATATAGGGTCTTAGATATGAATTTCCAGTTTATATAGAGGTGCATCTTTGCTCTTTAATTCCACTGGGAGATGTATAGGATACAGGTTTTTGCAATATTCTCAAAAATCAAACAGATCAAACCCACCCAAATGTAATATGACAAATTATTCTGGTTTTAATAGAGACCTGTTTTACTATTGATCTCTCCACAATGTCCATACAGTGGACTTGATTTCATATGTATGTAAGCCAGAATCAAGCACGGATTTCACAAAGCACTATATGTGGTCCATATGGATACAATGTGCATGTTTTTTTGTGCCCATACAATGATCACCCATCATAAGATAACTTCATTCAGTTCCCTCTGGAGTACATGAAATGTTGACAAAGGGAACAGCATGTGCTGAACATTAATTGGCACCAGACAAACTCATTCTCTGAAAGATGTTGTTCATCAATAGGGAACCATCTGCATTGTATTTACATAAGTAACTATTGGTTTCTCTCTTATTACCATGCTGGATCCTTGACAAAATAGCAAGGTATTCCTAATACAACCACTTTGATTATATATCTTGTTGAACAAACCAGGCAGTAAAGATGTATGACTTTGAGTCCAAGATTAATCTAATTCTTTGATGGTCAACTGAATTTCTGTCAAAAACAGTATGGAAAAAATGTAGTAAAATATAAGGATGTTTGCTTTGGTGAAGTGAGAATCCTTTCTAGGTCAGAAACCTGTCTGTGGTTTTGACAAGTAGCCGATATTTAAGGAAAGAATATAAGACCAAGGCAGTCCCTCTCCCAGCTTTTGATATTTGGAAGCTCAGAGGGTTCTTTAGCGAAGAATGGTAGCTATAGCTTCATATTTGATATGCTGTGCTGGGTCTTCCATAACATTTCCAATATTGTTTTGCCTACATATGCTCTTTGACATGGATGAGAACCTAACTGTTTTGTGTTTTCTATTTTCTAGAAAATTTCTTTTCTATTGCAGAATTGTCTCCAACTTCTACTATATCTACTCCTGTAATATTTTATGAGCTAAACACCCTCGTGCCCTCATGCCTAGTCCTATGGATCATATTGTGTAAACTCAAAGAATGCTATGATGGGTTCTCATTCAAATTTTGTCTAGCTACCTTCAGTTCTATCCTTCCCTCTATTATTGGTATCCACAGTCACCCCAAACTCACTCCACATTTATCTTGATAACTGATGAAGTATTCCACCCTTTCCTTGTGCAGGTGAATCTTCACCTAGTCTTCTCTAGCATCACAAACCCAGCTACCTAACTCTACAGCTACTCTTGGTTTGGCATTGTAGGTGAGGATATCTCTGATGGTTTGATACTAGAGAATTCTTCCCAATTCCTAAAAGTGGGCTTAATTTTGGTTTCATCTACAAAATATAAAATCCTTTAATAGTAGATTTTAAAATGTAACCTACTGTTTCTGAGGTTTTATAATTGATTGATAGTGAGAAGAGAACTTATCACCACAATGCTGGGAATAGGAAATGCCCCTTTTGTACTGGGCTTAGTATGGACAGTTTCTGTTTTAATTTCATGCCAGACATGATGCAAATCACATAAGAAGTTCATGTTCACATTTAGTAACATCTTAGTTTATTGGACTGCTGGAGTCTGAATTAGCAAGAAAATTCTTACTAATGAAAAATTACTCCACAGGTGGCTGGCAGCTTTTTTTTTTTTATTTTTGCAAAGAAATTATGTATGACATCTGATGTTCAATTCCATTGATTGGTCAAAACTATTACTGAGTTCACTTTACTGTTTAAAAAGGTGTAAATGCTATGCAATTCATTGATTTGTGTGCATTTTTACAAAATATCCAATGGTTCTGGAGGAGAAAAAAAATCTGAAGAGCCTTTCAGAATCTTTGCTTTAGTTGTCCTTGTCCTGAAAAAAGTATTTGTGGGAATTTTTGGAGTAGGAGGGGTGGAGAAAAGTGAGAAGTCCCCGTCAATCTGCATTACTTACTATGACTGTACAGTGCAAAGGAAGCAAATGAGATACTGACAAATATCACAGATGTAATGATGACCTGCATGGCAGAGTCCACATTGTAAAAAGTGTATCTTAATTAACAGTGTGGGTATGCTAACTGCACTTGATGGGCTTCGCATACTTATATTTGCCTACTGTTAAAAGAAGTGGTCTGTCATCTAGTACTAGCAACTTTATCATGAGTGGAAGCTTTTTTTCCTGGATTAGCATGATCTGGGTCAGATATTTTATGTGGTTCATGCTGCAGCTGCACAATGAATTTTGCTGAACTAAAGAAAGAGAGAAATATGCACGGGAAGTAGAGCGCCTGTTGTTTACAGTGCCATATTGCATTGGTTTATGGTGACTGTGGAAATACAGCTTCACTGTATATCCTTATTTCACTGGAAATCTTTAATACCTGAATTACTAAACAAAATGACACCTGTGGCATAACATTTCCACAGAGCTTAAGAGGAAAAGAGGTAATTTAACACTACTCGATTTGGGATGTTAATACAAAACAGCTGACATAATAGCTTTCAAAGTTCACATAGATCCTGTTGAAGCAAAAGAGATGCAAAGTGGTCTTTGGAACTGTCTTTTGGTTTTACACATATATACCTTGGAGTCACATCATGGTGTTAGCATGATACTGTACCTTGTCTCCAGTCTTAATACTGACATTAAGGAAAGAAGTATTTTGTCCTAGACTTGCAGGAAGATTGACAAGATGTAGGATATGTTCTTTAATTAGGTCATAACTTTGTCAGTCTAACTCCCCTGGGGATCACCTCCCAGTGTTGCTGAGAATATGTTTGTTTCCGACTTGCACATTTCCATGGCCTGGCAGGAATAGGGTGGGCAGCTGTCATTCTTCAGCACTCCAAACCCAATTTCAGTTCTTTATTTTGACCCCTACAGTCTTCCCATATATACAGGTTAAAAGGTGAGAAAAAGGAGGTCATTATTTCATTCTTCTGTGGGAAGTGGGAAGAGTTGGTGCATACTGTTAACTTTGCCTGAATATGAATGAGCTGTTAGAAAGAATTGTTGCTTTAACCCAAACTTACCTGTTTTAATGCATGTAATTGAATAGTGAATATACCCTGTTAATGGAAACCAAACTATTAAATAAATGCAAGATTTTCTTACTCAGGATGAATTACAGATGGTGATTTCTGCTGCTTTCCATGACTTCTTTTGATGCTGTTTAAACTAACTTTGACAAGAGTGTTTGATTAGAAAAGTTTTTATCATGGTTTTTTCATGGAGCCAGTGTATCAGAACATTCAAGAATTAAAATTATCCTTATAAATTTCTTCTCCCTTTTATCTGCTTTTCAGAAAAATTCAGTGTTAGTCAAAATGCCTAATCCTAGAGAAATCAAAGTGTTTAATTCCTAGATGAGACTAGAAGGCAAATGTCATCTGGTTTAGAGTTTGAAGAGGTTTTTCATCTTTCTTACTGCCACCTGTTTAAGTAGATGGTCTTCAAAAGACTCATTGTTGGAATACAAGAAGGAAAAATATTTTTGTGGCCATACCTATGTATTCTTGCTTTGAAAATTTTTGGCTACTGCATGTATTTCTGTGCATTAAATGGAAATATAAGGTGGGCATTAAGAAACATTTCTTTTTGTGAAAGAAGAAAAATAAATTTACTTATGCAGTTTGAAACTGGGGGTCAGAAGCCCTGGAGGTCTTTTGCAAACAAGGATGTTTTGAGTGATGGTATCTGGTTTTGGTGGTGGTGGGGAGAGGCTGTGTCCCTGACTCCTTCTTATGTTTATGTTACAATGCAAAACCAGTTTTGCATTAAAATATAATTGTAGTTTGACTGTTAATGTGCTTCCGCATAAACTGGGTTTTAATAATGTCCCTTTTTAGCTTTGAAACATAGAAAGAGTATAAAACCATGGAGTAGCGAAATTGATCAAAATGTTACATTCTGATTTTGTTCTGTCGAATTTTGTTCTGGAGTTCATGTAAACCCTGTATCAACAAAGTTTGGAGAATATAACGGACTTTTTAAAATGGGACTTTCTTCTACAGCCAGTGTAATTACAGAAGAATATAAATTTAGACATGATAAATTGTTCTCTATTTATAATATTAAGTGAGGAATCAGTGTGGAAAAGTTCTATAAATGATAAGAAAATTTGTGTCACTAAATTACAAGTTTTATTCAATTCCTAAAGTAAAGCCTCTTAAGTTAATTGAAAACTTGATGAACTGTGCTTTTTGACAAAACTTTGGTTTTCATGAAAAAAATGTTTTTTATAGAACTCAAATAATTGAATCTTGATGTTGGATTGTTTAGATATTCAAGAAAATAAATCCTGGTGGGTATGAGCAAGAATGTCAACAATATGTCATTCAAAAATATATTATTTCAGACACATATGTGTTGATCATCTATGATGGCCTTCACTGAAGCATGTTAAATTAAGGGGTGCTCTCTTTCTTGTATTGCATCATAAGTATCAGTTGTAAAGGTGTTTTTATGAACAGATTGCAAAAGTGGTATGTACATGTACAAAATGTTCGCAGATTAATTTTATCAATGATGGACCAGTGTGGTAGGCAGAGAGCCAAGGCACCACTAATTTTACATTGAAATTATAACTGATAACTTTCACTCATGCTTAGTGTTTATATATCAACAGTGGTATTTGAACAAACTGCTCAGAAAGGGGTGTGTTGCCCTGAACATGAAGTCCTGTGCTGGCTAAGCTGATTCTTTATTAGGAAGCAAGGGCATGCTGCTGTCTTCTAATCCTGCTGACATTTAAAAGCCAACCTACTGTGCCCTTCCTGACTGTAGAGATACAAGAGAAGGAGTTTTGTCACACCACTTCCTCTTCCAAGGATATATGATTTGTGGCAACTCCCTTCTCCTCCTTCTCCTAAGGAGTAGAATGAGGAGTTTTATTCCACAGTGGGAGGAATCTCCATACCTCACTCCAAATGTGTTCTGCATTTAAATAATAATAATAAAAAATTGTCCACAAAACCGTGCTTTCATTTCATTGGCTTTTTATCACTACTTCTAGTGCTATAGAAAGCTCGGAGGCAAAGAGAAATGCCTGTGCCTGTACCTACTGATTACATATCACACGAAAGGCTTAGCTGCACCATTGCTCTGCTGCCCTGGCAGAGCACTTGTGGTTTCTGTTACGTGAACAGTAAGGCCACTCACAGCCTTTCAAGCTGTTTAAGGGCCTTCCAAAATTTTCCATAGGCTGTTTGCTATTTCCAGGAGGCCAGGGAACAGTCTTTTATCATACACAAGCTGCCTTCTCCTTACTGAACCTAGGGAGTTGTGAAGTTTTTAAATAAAGGGTATTTCATCTGTGCAGTGTAAGTAGACTGGAGATTAAAGATCTGAAGCACAGTTTGACTGCATATGTTCTACACCTGACACTTTAGAATAGAGGTGCTACTATTAATACAAATAAGGCCTGAGGTCCCAAAACCTTTGAGAAGACTTTGTTAAAAATATTTTTTTCTTTTGCAAAGTAAAAAAGCAACAAAGTAAAGCTGTTGCTTTCTCTTTCTGCAGAAAAGAGCAAACAAGCATGGCTGGTATAGTCCCTTTCTGCAGCAGTATCTGTCTTCCCACAATAGCTTACCCATACCTATGTCTCCCTTCTCCTTTGTAGTACTGCTCCTCTTTTTCTCATAAATTTTTTCACCTTATCTCTCCCTTTCTCACTGTAAATCCAACATTCCCTGCTTTCTCCTTTCCTGATGCAAAAGCACCCTTTCCGTTTTACCTCCCACCACCTAATGTGTAACTGCTCAAACTGTCACTGTCCCAGGAAACCACACATTTTGCCAGGCCAACTGTAGTTAAATGTATATTTTGTCTCATTAGAAGGTTTTCTGAGTGGGACACGATGCTGTTTCTCAGGCTGGGGCAGGTCAAACAGTGATCTGTGCCTCTCAGGTGCTGAGGAGACAAATACATGGCTTTAAAGGTCATGCATAGGCAACTTATATAGGCATGTACTAGACTGAAGGCTATCTGATGTACACATATGTAAAGGACTGAAAGGTGAGATACCAAGTTCTTTGTTAAAAAAAGGGAAATGAGTAAGACAGGGGGAATGGAGAACGGATGGAGAGTCTTCTTTCAACTGAGGAGTCAGAAGCACAAATTGGGAGTAAGGTATGAGCTCTGAGAGCTGCCCACTGACAAAGGACAGCTGTCAACATTAAAAAATTTTTTTGGTCAGTGGGCATCCTCACCCACTTTTGATTAAGGACAGCATGTTCAGTTTTGCAAAACATTTACCATCAACACTGTCTTGTGATAAGTTTGCAAACAACTTACAAACAAAGCGACCATATTTTGAAGGTTTTAATCATGTATTTGAGGACTGAAGCCTGATACTGAGATTGCATTGATAAGCTTTAAAGAAGATAAAACAGTTAATTTATTAACATTCCTGAATATCTCTAGAATTTTTTTTTGGATGGTGAATGGATATGTTTTCATTTTGCACCAGAATCCTCTGACTTTTCAATGTAAAAATGTTAATTCAAACAAAAGTAGTACTGAACATGCACTTTAAGAGTTGCAGAAGTCCAGGCAAAAGAAGTTGTATACATGTGCACACACACACAAATTAATGGCTTTGCTTTTTTTTGCCTGTCAAATGTAAAGGTATTGCATGATTTAAATAGTGGGTCTGCTCTGGCTGTAGGGACATTTCTCCCCATGTGTTTCTGCCTTTGTTGCACTCAGAGCAGAGACTCTTGGAAACGTATTTCTATTAAAAAATTGCAGGCGGCTAAATCTCCTCAAGATTGTTTCTCTTCCTCAGATGTGCTGGGCCCTCTGCAAAAAGCATCACTAGGGATTTTGATGAAGACTGACAATATGCTTCCTACCAATAAAAGAGAGTAAGTAGGTGTCCAGCTGGGTGTCTGCCTTCTTGAGCTTCAGGCTGATTCTTTAATTTAATTTTACTGTGTGGTTATGTTCATTATAGGGGTTAGAGACTTGCAGGATTCACATTTCAATCCAGCTAAACACAATTCATGAAACAGAAATCATGCTAAAAATAACATTTTTATTTTTTTCCAGGAGGAGCAAAAATGGAATTATCTTACCCTCTGCTCCCATTCTTGCACAATGGAACAGTTGGTATGGAAATTCTTTTCTTCCAAAAAAAGAGCTGACCTGTTACTTACTGCACATTAAGAATTGTTTAGGACCTTTGTTCCAGTCATATCCAAATAATGTAATGCTGCTTCTTATTATAAACCTAAAGCTATTTGAAAGCTGGTTTGCTGATCATTAGGTACTGCAATGAGCTCCATGGACCTGATTACGAGATACTGAACTTTTACCAGTCAGAAACAAACCTTACTCAGCATTTTTGCAATGCTTTCAAAGAATAATGAGAGCTTTATTACAAAAGTTTACTGTCTTTTCTTTGTTTGAACAGAAGAGAGAATAAAATATTTTTAGACAGTACTATTCAGACAAGAACTGAGTGCTTTCTAGTGATTTCTTCTGTATGTAAACTGATTAGTATTTCAGCTTAAAATATGCCATACAAAAGTATATACCTCTTGACACCAAATAACCTACTACATAATCTCTGCAAAACCATTACTTTTAAAAAGACCTGTCATTTGGAAGGCAGATGGAATTGCCAGTTATCCATAGAAGCGCCTACTCTCTGTCTGCCAGTGAGGTAGAATATAATATGTTGATATGGTATGACTAAATATATACATCCATAACGTGGTGTGTCAGCTTAAAAAACTTGAGACAGAGGCTTTTCTAATACATCTTTGAATTTGGTCTCATCATCTGAATAAGTATATTGCTTCAAAAGGAACCTGTGTGTACAACATTATTCTCAAAATCTTGTTTAGGGGCAAAAAGGAAGCACACCTACATAAAAAGCAAGAATTTATTGTTGGTAGAAATGAAATCTTAGCAGTCTAGTTAAAGAATAATTAGTCTAGATGTAATTATTACAAAAACCCCAAGGAATAAAAATATAATTAAAATTGTCATATAGATTCTTAGTTTCTACCCTTTATGCTAGTGTATTGCTCATGATTCCCCTACTCCTTTGGTCCTAAGTTTGCTTGTCCTACGCTAGAAAAAATATGATCTTGTTAGTGGTTTCTTCTTTCCCACTCTAGGATCCATTTGGAGTAATTTTTAATGTTTGCTAGTGTGCTTTTACACATTTGCTCTTTCTTCACGGGTCTTCAGCAGCAAGTTACACCTGAATGTACTATATATGGTGCCATCTACTTTTGTTAGATACTACATGTACTCTGTTAATTCTCAAACCTGTTTTGCCTAGCTCCAAGTTTACATTTCTATTAACTGACTACTGGGAAATGGTTATAGTCATGGGGTTTCCAGTGCCAAGCCTGTATCCCATCTCTTATTGTCTTATCTCCATTTTGCTAGGTAAATTGCTAAGCAAATAACTCACCATCTTAAAGCAATTTTTTATGTCGGGTAAGGTTGAAAAATTGCTTCACTGAAATTCTTGATACTCGGTTACCATTTTAAATGCAATTTTTTCTGTCAAAAAAGTTGGCTAGGTTTGAAGTCATACCACTTTGAGTTGGTTTCTACTGCTCAGCAACACCAAGAATGTTTTTGGTTTTTATTACTACACAATGAAATAGGAAAAGGAAACGCAACTCAACTTTTCATTTTTAACACTTCTTTCTCTGTTCTTTCCCCTGTTGCATGAATGAAAAGCTGTAGCAGTTGCAGAGCAAGAAGAAATTTGGGCTCCTCTCTGGGGACATCTTGCTCAAGTCACTTTGGCCTGGATTCTTTCATTTCTGGAATATGCCCACTTATCTGGGCTTAGATGTCTGCAGAACTACCTGTTCCTTTCATTCACCTCCTCTTTTCTGCAACCATTTTAACATGGCTTAGATTCGATATTTCCAGAGAACTGTGCCAATTACCAAAAATGACTCAGAAAGGCACCTAAAATACCATACAAAATATTTCTGTTTAACCCTGTTTTACAGTAGTTTGCAGACTTGTTAAATTCTTATCTCCTTTCTGGTTTTGGCAATGCAAAACAATGATACAGAAAGAGCAAACAATACTAGGCAAAAAAGAAAAAAAATTGCAAGTCCTGTATTGTATCAAAACAACTGATGGTGCCTTTGCTTGATACCTTCTTACAAGAAAGTATGAAATGACATTTACCTATGACTAAATAGGATTTTTATTTTCCAAAAAGCAAGTGATCAAATACCAGGAAAGAGGAAGAAGATGAATAGGAAAGATAGCAAAGGATGAGCTCCTGTTTTTCTTCATGTGTAGAGGTGATCTTTAGTTCCCCTTCCTCTTTAGTTTTATCAGTATGCTTTTTGAGTTAAAAGTCATATGGTTTATCCGATAAAACCTAAAGTTCCATTTTAAAGTGGAATATATTTCTATGCCATCCAAAGTTTGCAGCTATTCTGAGATGTTTTACTTGTTCTTTATGGAAAAAGTATCTAGAGAGGCAATTTTGTTAATTATGAGAAGAGTTTGGTGATTTGCACAGAGACACTTATCTGAAGAGTGTTTTCATTTGCTATCAAAACTCTAATCTCCTTAACCTTAGAAAATCTTAAATCCCAACTCAGTTCTCAGCTCAGATAACCCATATAAATAATTTATTTTAAAACTGGGTAATTAATACCATAGCTATAAGTTGAAAATGGTCTTGCTCTCTTGCAACCAGAAATCAGAGGATAAAAGAGCAGTGCAGAGAACAGAACCATGACTGCTGGTAGGCCTGGGGTTTTGATGCATCTTTTGTGATACTCTGGTACTGCATGTTACAAAGGGAAAGGCAAGAATTTGGATGGAGGAAAACAGCTATTAATTCAACTCTCTAGTCTCTTGGAAATTAAAAAAGCCCTTTCCCTTAACACAGGTAGACTGCAGTCCAGTGGAAAGGTTTGAGAGAAATGCTGTCAGACAGTTCTGTTGAATGACAAATTTTGTACCCATTCTGCAGGGATGGTGGAGTGACACGAGAATTCAGTTAGATCCCCCACCAGATACGTACTTGCAGACAACACATATACTCCTTGCTAGGCAAAATTTTCACCAAACTTGCTACTTCCCTCAAAGTGTATAACATGCTTTTTTGAGAATCATCTAAAGTTTCTGAAGAAAAAGCTACCTTGTCCATGAGGGCAGTCAGGAAGATTAAAACCCAGTAGCAATGATAGCCTGGTTAATGGTCATTGTTTAGTGGTAAAGAAGAAGCCATGGGGTATCTAATCGCAGGAGTTGCTACTGAGGACCTGAGTGAAACAACATGAAGGTGATATGTACAATCACCCTTCTACATTTAATCTGGATTTACAACCCATTACAGTCACAATAAGCCATTTTACTAACTTTAATGCTCTTTGGATAAGGCCCCTGTATGCTTTTTATTTTAATATAGACCCTAGCTTTAGTACTTTAAAGGATTTTTCAGCTGTGTCAAGGGGAATGATTTAGGTTTTGTTCCGACTATGATCTACAAGAATAAAACACTCACTATCTTGCCCTTCTTTATAATGAAATTCAGTGAAAGATCAATTAATCCCATTAAAGTAATATACAGCAAGAATGGATTTCTTTCATAATGATTTTATAGCACTGATTGAATACATTGGATTAGATGTGGTAACTCCTGAATGTAGTTTTCTTAACTCCTGATTAAGAGTCATGTGGAAAGCATTCATGCAGCTAATGATAAACTAATCTATTCAGGAGGACAGAATGTTTATAGCTAATTTATCAGTGACCTGCAACACAGTGTGAAAATAATTTATCATTGATGTGCAATGTGCAATGCACAGGAAATGAGCACAACTATTTTTAGATTCTTCTTAATTTGCTGTGATTGTAACCATGTGACTTCAGTAGCTACTGAAGTCATGGTTTATAGTGTGGCTGCATGTTGTTTTTACACTATCTCCTCTCTGTTTTTAATTATAGTACCATCATGTGAGTGTATCTGGAATTAGAACACTGTAGTTGTAGGCTAGCAATAGCTTAATTGTTCAAGATCCTACATAAACTGATTGTTGCTTGTGATGAACTTTCTTTAGAAAAGATTGCATTCCCAGATTGTAGGAAGCAGGAAGTAAATGTGAGAATGCTAAAAATAATAATAATACTAAAAAAAATCAGATGGTTTCTAAATTAAGTTCTAGAATTCCTTTTAAAATCTCTCATATGCTATCTCATTTAACACTGCCCTTCTTGCAACTTTAATTTGACTATTTCAAAAATAATCTTATATCAATAATATACCTGTGGTGGGTTGACCATGGCTAGATGCCAGGTGCCCACCAAAGCTGTTCTATCACTCCCCACCCCCCCTTTGCTGGACAGGGGAGAGAGAGAAAAAATATAACAAAGGGCTTGTGGGTCAAGATAAGGACAGGAGAGATCATT
>JANZLQ010000005.1:21540471-21568896 GCA_026212715.1 Elanus axillaris | reverse complement strand
CCAACTTTTTTTCCTTCTTAAAATGTTATCACAGAGGCGTTACCACTATCGCTGATTGGCTCGGCCTTGGCTGGCGGTGGGTCCATCTTAGAACTGGCTGGCATTGGCTCTGTCAGACATGGGGAAGCTTCCAGCAGCTTCTCACAGAAGCCACCCCTGTAACCCCCCCTGTTACCAAAACCTTGCCACAGAAACCCAATACAATACCTTATGATGTCTTAAGGCTTTCAATATTCAGGACAGACTTTGCTGACTATTGATTTTGGTCCTGAAATTGAATGTACATTTAATTGTTTGGAATTACCTAACACATGTGAAATTTAGTTCTTAAAATTACTGAAATCAGGAAAGTATCAGGAAAGCAATCAGTACAAAGTTAGCATAGAAATCTAAAATTCAGCAGAGACATCTAGAAGTGTTTCCAAAATATATAATTGCTAAACAGCAATAAAAATATATAATTAACAGCTACAGATCTACATCTTGCATATATGAACTAAAAAATATTTACAAAACAATTTTTAGGGCAGACATATTACACTTACATTTGACACTTTAGGCAATATCTTCGGAAATAATAACAATGGAAGCAAACAATTGCTAGGATTACAAAATACTTATATATATAAAAAATGTTTCCTACCAGAAAGAGATGAATATCTAACTGAGTAAACAGCAATAACAATTTATAATGTTTGGAAGTAATAAAAGAAATCATTCATCATATATTGAACATATAAACATGGTTTTCTCTTGGTAATTGTAACATAGAAACATGCCAATTGCATTTTTCTGAACACTAGTACCGAATGCCAGTTTTCTGAAGTTCTCTTAAAATTAATCTTTCATTCAAATGAAGGTCACATTGAATGTCTGCTATTGGCCTGTTATTTTCATTATCTGAAAAGTTAATATTACTTGATTAAACTGACTGATTTTTGTAGTCTTATGATCTACATACATGGCCAGGGACACATATGTAAAGGCACATAACACAGACATGCTTTCATTTCTAGTATTACCTAAAAGTAACTTGAAGTCCTTCCCTTCTTCACCAAAAGATGTGTATGAGTTAAATGGAATGCAACACATACACTAACTAAATTCCACTGAAGTACTACTCTATCATTTGAAGAATACAATGATTAGATACTGTTTACACAGAAGTGTATTGGAAGACCAAGACAGTGGCTGTTTCTGGTTAAACGGGGAGATTATTGACTATAGGCATGCAGATTACTGACTGTATGTGTAATATTGGTTTTCAACTTGAGTGCTTAGGTTCTTCTGGGTGAAACTCCAAACAGAGTAGAAGATGAACCCTAAGCCAAGAAGTAGTAGCTGTAGTGTGAATTGACAAGCCAGAATGGAATAATGGGAAGAAACCACACATAAGGGTGGTAGTTTGAAGTTACTGCATTAATTTCTTACTTCTAGTATGACACATAAGAAACTAATGAAATACTATTTTCTTACTACTTATAAAAGCCAAGGAGCTGAGTTTCATTTAATTTGTTGTTATATCAAATAGAAAAAAAAAGCAAAAGGAAGGGAGGCATGCACAGAGACAAAGGAGAAGGGGGGGTGTTGAGGGAGGAGAGGAGCAGAATAGCAGAGGATGCACAAAGGAGACGGCAGAAAGATGGAAGGCAAGAGGACTCCTTATTGCAGAAACCTAACTTTTATCTCACATAAAGCCCTTGCTGAAACTCCTCATGCAACCATTTGGGTGAGAACACTTGGCTAAACTAAAATTCAGCATCAGTGGCCTCTCTGTGTTTCTCACTGATCTATTATTCTGTCTCATCTGATACACTTTGCTGCTGTCTCTATGTAAATGAATTTGTCACTGACACCTCCTCAACTGTCTGCCATGCAGAAGACTTCAGTAATAGTTGTTCTTCAGGTGTGCCCAGCTATGTCTAGTGTCACCCACTGCCTCCTTTTCTAATTGGATTCTGCTTCTCACAATTTTGAGTTAATTTCCTTTGCTTTCATTCTCTCAGCTATATTTGTCCTCGAATTTTCTCTCCCATCACTACCTCTGCAAGGTCAGGCTGACATATTCAACTAAATATCAGGATTTATATTTTTTTCATTGTCCTTTACTTTTATCTCTGGCATATTTGACTGGTAAAATGTTTCTATTCATAAAACTCACATCACTGGAGAGGCCTGGCCAGTATCTCTTGAGAATCCACAGTGGAGCTCCTCATGAAGGACCCATGCTGCATCAGGGGAAAAGTGGAGGAAGGGGTGGCAGAGAGGAGCTATTACAGACCAACCACAAACCCTGTCCCCCACCCCCCTGCACCACTCGGAGGTGGGGTGAGGTAGAGGAGTTGGGAATGAAGGACTGAAGTGGAGCCTGAGAAGTAGAGGAGGTGGGGAAGGTACTGTAGTTTCTGTCTTTGTTTCTCACTATACAAATCTATTTTAACGGGCAACAAATTAAATTAATTTTCCCAAGGTCAAGCCTGTTTTGCCTGTGATGGTAACTGGCAAGTGACCTCCCTGTCTCCATCTTGACCCATGGGCTTTTTCATGTTTTTTCTTCCTCTGACATTTTGAGGAGGGGGAGTAAGAAAGTGGCTGGGTGGGTGTCTGTCAGCCAGCTAAGGTCAATCCATCACACGTGCATAAGCTCTGTAATCTTCCAGATATGTTGGTTGCCTGACATTAACGTGGTTGAAAATGATGCACAACTTGCTGTTGCAATGGAAGCATGGGCTGGTTCAATTGCTGAGTACTTTATAGGTGGAAAGACAATTGAGTGCATGGACTGAATTCTGTCCAACTCTGACATTGAGTCTTCCCTGCGTTAGTCAAGTCACTTGCCTTGAACAAAATGACTAGCTTTTAGGGCTTGCACTGTGCTTTATGAAATTTAATTGTATGCTGCTTGCAATGCTTTGTTATGTAAGAATGAAAATCTGTCACAGAATTCCCCTGACATTTGTTAAATTTGCAATGACCAACAGACCTCCACTGCTGTAACAGTGGGAGGACCCTGGCTCTCTCACAGCTGTCAGAGAAGCATTTTTCCCTTACAAGCCTAGCTGAAAACACTACTCTTAAATTGTATGGATTTTTTTTTTCTGCATGAGAAAAACATTAAAATTGTCCTTAGAATTGCATGACTTTTACAGAACTTTTCCTATCCCTTTCCTCTTATTGACTTGGATTTCTGACCACATACAGCAAAGGCAGTGGAAGAGCTCCTGCCAGTTTCAAGGAACCTAGGCTCAAGACCTTATTGAAGGATTTGGATATCATAAGCATATGAACACTTGAGTGGGCATTGTTATTTATACATCAGACTTACTTTAAATTAGTTTCAATATAGTTTTTTTTGCCAGCTAGAACCTCATGATCTTGGAAATTGTGAGCGTTCATCCTTTGAAATGAAGGGAAAGGCAGGAAAAGTTTAAGTGCCATACATGCAGGTTACATGTGACAAGCACTTCACATGAAATCTTATTTTAAAACCTGCAGTGTTTGTCACACTGCTTTAAAAGAATTTCTTTTTGTTGCTCTCCTCTGAGGAATATTTTTCCACATTATAGAGCTACAAGGTCTTATGAGTAACTTTAAGTACTATACAACTTGCAGCAGGACTAGCATTAATATAGCTAAATTTAGCTATAGTGCTGCTGTTGGTTGCTGATAAGCTAAAATTACATCCTTTTGATTTGTCTGCCATTTAAAAAATATTTTAGAGGATTATTAAGTTCATAATCAGAATTATCACTATCTCTCCATACTGGATTTAGGTCTTGTGGCTGAAGTGTGATTTCATACTTGACTATCTTTGTTTTCACAGACAATATGCTTCATAAATTTAACTCCTAATGAAGTGACTTTTTAAAGTGTGACAAGACGCATTCATTTTTTTAAAATAGTTACAGATTCTTCAACATATTCTGCAGAATAATGGGAAAACAAGATAGACTATAATTAAATGTCCAATGTTCCCAACCCCATGGAGAGCAGTAGTAATAGTTTGTGTAATATTTTTCTGGATGGCTGCTTATTATATCTGTATAAATCAATAACGTCTTTGATAGAGATGTGCAACGAGTTTTCTTGGGCAGAGAATTTCTGAGTGTGAAAAGTGTTTTTCTCATCTCAAACAATCTGCCAATGATGGACTCATCTTCTGTTCTTACTCTCCCACTCCTACCCCTTTAAGACATTCACATAAATGTAATGCTCTAATAAATCATATGCATTTCCATTATCATTACTGACTTAAAAGGAGTTAGCAGCAGATGTTCTAGAAGTCAGCTATTTGGCTTTGCTTTTGTGATCCATTTGTTTGCTGCCTTTCTGAGGCAGAGCAATAGCAGACCAAGCCACAGGGACAAGTGATGGACCTATGAATTCCTTCCTGGACAGATGTTGTCCACTACAGAATCTCTGGGATGCTGCGGTATTGTCCATGACTTTTTTTTCATCTCAATGAACAGCCCTAGTTTGAGAAGCCTTTAAAGTGGAAACACCTAGGAAGATAAGGCATCTTAAATTCCTGTTTTCCTGCCATGTAGTATGCAAAAGAGGGATGGCAAAATAAAGAGGCTATAGACACAGTGATCCCTAGCAATGCATTCTTGCCTAAATTTCCAGCTCCTTTAAATAAAGGCATGCTAATATTCTAACACAGCAAAAGATGAAAAGACTGTAATTTTTGCAGAACATAAAGGAGAAAACTAAGGCCTGTGTTATGTGATACACTTCCAGGCTATGCTTTCACAGTCAGGTGGGATTTGCTCACAGCAGACATATGCTACCCTTCAACCTGGTGTAATAGAATCTATATTAGTTCTTTTTTGGGGTGGAAGAATGGATTACATCCATGTTTAAGTTATTTCTAAAAGCATCTGTGATTCTACTCAGCTTTGTTTTGCAAGACTGTAAAACAACTTTTCAGTTCTAGAGCCTCTCAAGGGCTTCTATGTCATAGTTGCCTGAACACTTTATCAGTTCAGATCCTATTCTTAAAATTGTTAATAAAGCAGATCAAGACTTCTCTGTTTACAAACGCCAGCCTGCCTACCTACCAAAGCATTGTGTTCTGAAATAAGGAGGCATCTTTAATACCCGTTCTTTTTTTCTTTTGTTCCCTCTCACAAAACATTTATCATGCTAAAGCTTTCTGCTCCAGAGTTCTAACAAGTATAAATTAAGAAGATGATTTATTTAATATATTTATTCCACTAATGGTCCTTGGTTATAGAGGTGGTAGATTAAGCTACTGCCAATAAAAGTTCTAGTCTGAACTAGAACAAATAAATTACTTCAAGTGAATAAATAAATTCAGATTTAGCATTTGTTGCCTCTGGAAAATAAAACAGATTAGCTATTTGTCTTAGCTAATGTGGAGTTTCTCAAGCTATTCCAGAGGATAAAACAGTCTAGGACAAAAATGACCTGACAATACTCTGCTACAATGTTCTGTCTTGAACATGGGGACAGATTACTCTGGAAAGCAATTCTCTCTTTGTATTGTGGCAAAATGTACAGATAAATGATTAATCCTTTGGGCATTATCTTCAATAAATAGAACCATGTTGATGCTGCCCCAGCATGGATATGTTTCATACATGCTGAGGTCTGCCTGTAAATCTGATCAAAGAACTCCCTTTACATGGAAGAATATTCAAGGCTCACAGGAAAGAATTTAGCTGAGTTTAAATAGTAGAGACATTTTATGGAAAACTAGTCTGTTGGGTGGGGGTTTTATTATTATTTTGTTGTTTTGGATTTTTTTGTTTTGGTTTCGTTTGTTTTTTTGTTTTGTTTTGTTTTGTTTTGTTTCAAATGCCACAGTCTATTGTTCAGATCATTGTCTTAACACTGAGGCCATAACTTCTCAGATAAAAAAAATATTTATAATTACATACTGTTAGACTTTGTAGTTTGAATGGTAGATGGGATAAAAATAAAAATTAATGTTAGGAACCCTCATGTGTGCTTTACGGCTGAAACAGAATGTAACAGAAATGGGGAGTTTTCTTCCTAATCAGCAGGCTTATGCCATAAATTCTTCAGCACAGACTTTAAAAGTAGCAGAGCTGTACAATCCTAATTTGACAAGCTTTGATATGATCTGCAAGGAAAATGCAGATATCTTGCACAGTTTTCTCATCTTAGAGCAATCTTATTGAAAGCAAATGGTGGAGATGATAATGACCAGTGAATATTATCTGGACACTGGAAAAAGTTAAAAATATCAGAATGATCTTTCCTTATTGTCTGTGCTTGGTTTGTGTTCAAGCAGAATTTGCAAGTGTATGTGGCCTTTACAAAGAGAAATAGATATTTTTTAAAATACACTGAATACCTGCTGTTTGTTACTGCTTCTTTTTTTCTCCAAGCTATCTTTTCCTATCCTTAACTCGGCTGACTAGAGAAAGGTAAGCTCTGAATATTTTATAGCCATATCTTTTTAGAAGACATAATGAGGCTCAACATGTTATCTAGCTGCAATTTCTGTCAAGGTATCTATACCTTTAAGTTGTTTCGACCATCTATCTTATTTTTGTTACTCTGGAAATTAGGAACCATGTATCTCAGTATGCAGACAACTTCTTTCTTATTCTTGTAAAAGCCTGACAAATAAAAGCCCTTTTCCCCTCATATGGCATAATGCATCAGAGCATAATTATGTGTGGTGAAGGACATTTGCCTTGTTTTAAAAGGACACTCACATAGCTACTGTTTGTCACCCAAGAGGTGACAGTCATCAGTGTAAGGAACACGTACAAAATAGGAATCAATTATGGTTCAAGATCTAGCTCAAGTGTGCTAGCTCTGATTTGACCTTGCATACATCAAAGCCTTAAAGGCCTCTGGAATTGAAAACCTTCAATCATCCTGCATTTATTCACTAAAAAGCATAAGGAGCACTAAGCCAACAGCACTGTGGTTGGTGGTTGCTATGTGAGGCCCAGTTGCCACTCCTGATGCCTCACTAATGTATAACCTTGTGATTGTGTCCTGTTCAGAAAGTTTTTTAAAAGGATTTTTGATAGTTCTTGTGGTCTTCTGTGCTTTTGAGAGAGAGAACTGGACAATGTGAAAAAAATCTCTTTTGATAGTGCTAGTTAATTCTGCTAAAAGTAGTTACAGGTGGGTTTTGTTTGAGAAGGGCTTTTTTTTTCTTGACAAATTCCATTACATCCATGCAGCAGAGTGTGGAAAGGCATTTAATACATATTCTATATAAGCAAGTTCAATATGGCCGGGCATGTTCCTGGGCACTGAATAATGGGAATGTCCTCCATCTGTGGTAGTAAACTGTATCAACCACCAAAACAGACAGGCTGCTCATAAACCACTTATTTGCTCAACCATGCCCATCTGGAGGAATGTCAGTTGGCCCAGGCCAAAGGCTTGCCAGGGGCTGTTGATTGGCAGTCAGTATAGAGCATGTGCAGGTGCTAGTAATTTAACATACTGTATGGATGTCGCTATAAGGTGGTTGCTCTTGTCTTTAATTCTCACTCTTGCTCTCCAAAGTAGCCAGCTTCCTCAGCTACTTGTGGTACAGCTGTAGCAAATCTGTCTTACTGTGGCCACCTTGCAGCTATGTTCTCCTCTTGCTGTCTGCTCTCCCATTCTGCTGCAGTTAGATGCAGCAGAATCCACTGGACAGAAGTAAACTGTAATTCATGTACTTTTGCTGTAATGGTGGTTTCTCAACTCTAACATCTTCATTGTCAATGCAAAATTAAGATGTGCAACTTTTTTTCTAATGAGGTAGGTTCAAAAGGCAACTCAGGGCAATAAACTGAACTGTCAGTGAGGTTTCTCAGACATAATCTGTAGCTCCTCTTCTCTATACCTGAGATTTGGGCATATTTATTTTTGCAGGAACTTTTCTTTTTCTTATTTTTCCTTTTTTCTTTTTCTTTTTTAAAGCATAAAGGACTATTGATCAGGGAATTGATTCTAAAGAGCAATGGCTCTCAAATAAAATAATTAAAAGTAAAAAATTGTACTTATTCCTGTATTTTTCCTTGTTTGCTCTGATTTGTGAGAATAGCATGGTCTAGCAAGATGTATACTGAGTGCCTATCAGACAGGCCTGAGATTACATACTGCAGGATCAGTAGCACTTTTGTGTGAGCTATCAAGACAAAGATGGCAATTTTTCTGGAAATTTAGAAGATCAATACATCTAGGTGAAAAATGTGAGCAGTAGGGTTTTTTCTTGTGCAAAAATGTCCATCTCCTCAAATAATTGGTAATGTAAATAGACCAGTCAGACAATACTATATCCCCTATTGCAGCCCGTGCTGGGTTACAATGGGGTAAATCCTTACAGCTGAGCTGCAAATTGACCTCTGATCTCCTGAGCTTTAGATCAGTGCCTTGTTCTAGTGTATTCTCTTCAGGTTGCATTATCTTCAGGCTTAAATTTGATATTACATCTGAAAAACAGAATCTGACTGGTATATGAGCAACCTTTGTAAATGAGGACTTTTATTCTGACTGAAGTTACTCTTTTACCATTACTGAAAGCTTGAAGTTTTATTTCTCTCCAGTGAAACACCTCAGACTGAATGTTTTCCTGCTGGACATGAAAAGATCCATCTCTGCTTCCTTCCTCCAGCTGGGACCTTACCTTGCTTGTTCTTTCATTCCCTTTGATTCCTCTGCTCACCTTCTTCATTATTTGTGATTCAGGTGAATGCAAACTGAAGATGCTTCCCCCTCTGGGAGTGCTATTCTGTCACTGGATCAGGTGCAGATGGTGGAGCTCTTGTTAACTTAATTGATTATTAAAAAGCTGACATATGGAAGAAATTGCTTGCTTTCACTTCTCAGCTTAGGGAAATAGTAATGCTATTGAGTAAACAACTTAGAAAGTTCCTGAAAATAAGAGTTAGTAATATGTTAGAGGGATGCTTTTGATCTTCTCATGAGTTTTCACCTCACTAAAAATTGGAAGTTGGCAATAGTTGCTACCATGTGAAGTTATATTTCTCTTAAGTTACATATGAAAAGAGGCTGGCTGTAGAATTAAAGAACTTCCAGCCTTCTTCAAACTAGTTGGATCCTATTAAGGAAGACAAAACCATAAAAGGTGTAGAAATAGTCCTGGAAATACAAGAAAGTTGGAGAGGAGATAGTGTAGATGAAACATGTTTGTTTTGTCATGTGATATGTTTTCTTAAGTTTGTACTTCAATATTGCTATTAACAAATTCTGATTTTCCTCACTGTTTTCATAACCAAAGTAACTAAAGGAAAGGACAACTATGCTTTCTATTTGAATAGTGAGGGCTGTTGTGGTTTAGCCCCAGCCAGCAACTAAGCACCACGCAGCTGCTCACTCACCCCCCCCCCCCAGTGGGATAGGGGAGAAAATCAGGAAAAGAAGTAAAACTCATCGGTTGAGATAAGAACAATTTAATAGAACAGAAAAGAAGAAACTAATAATGATAATAATAACACTAATAAAAGGACAACAGTAATAATAAAATGACTGGAATATACAAATGATGCACAGTGCAATTGCTTACCACCTGCCGCCGATCGACATCCAGTTAGTCCCCAAGTGGCAATACCCACCCCCACTGCCCCCAGTTTATACACTGGGCATGACGTCCCATGGTATGGAATACCCCTTTGGCCACTTTGGGTCAGCTGCCCTGGCTGTGTCCCCTCCCAACTTCTTGTGCTCCTCCAGCCTTCTCGGTGGCTGGGGATCAGAAGCTGAAAAATCCTTGACTTCAGACTAAACATTACTTAGCAACAACTGAAAACATCAGTGTTACCAACTTTCTTCTCATATGAACTCAAAACATAGCACTGTACCAGCTACAAGCAAGACAATTAAGTCTATCCCAGCTGAAACCAGGACAGGGCACAAACTTTGCATTTCAAAGACACAGACAAAACTCAACATAAAGCTGGCCTATGAAACCTTAGGAGAAGTTTGGCTTTGACAAACCTACTAAAACTGCCATTGTCTAAACTTCAAAACTTTTGTAAAGTGTTTCATTGGAATCTGAATGTGCTGAGATTGTCTTCATTCAGCTTCTTCAATTCTGGCTATGCACATCTGCTCACATTCAGCAAATATGTTATCATTACAGCACTTCTGAACTGTTCTCATGCTTACATCAAGGTAAGCTGCCTTGGATCACTTGTATATTGAACTTTCAGATAACTTCACACTTCTTGTTATGTTGGCTTTCATACTCTAGGAAGAACTTCCTGTAATACTCAGAAACCCACCACCTTCTTTAAATTCTTTGTGAAATTTTTCTGATGGGAAACCTGACAGTCACCAACCTCCCAGAGCACTGATGACATGGCCTATTATGCTGATATTTGTCTTGTATCTATCAACAATTTGATATTGGACATGTGGAATGTAAATTCTTTGGGGTGGAAAATCATCTCTTTCATCTGTGAGTTTTACAAGAGTTTGTATAGCAGGGTCCTGGTGTTGTGGTATTACAAGAACTTACAGCTTCCACCTTCTAGGTCAACAAAGGAATAGCAAAATCTGCTTCCAGTGTCCTTCCTTCTCATTCTAGCTAATAATTAATTTTGAATACTGTTGTATACAACGGCAGCTGGTACCATTTGAATGTTTGAAAAGTTGTTCAACAGAAAAAAGCAGACATTACTGCTAGAAAGACTCTTGCTACATAACATAAGTAGGAATCTAAACATAAATTGAAGGGTGAACAGGTAAAGTTTGCAGAATTGAAGTAGACATATTTGGCAAAATTAAAATCTGATCAAATGCAGAGTTAACAATCTTATACTATGTAGGTCAGTGTTTCATCAGAAGTATCACATCCAACTGAAGTTTTCTCACACAAAGAACTTAAGAATAGTTGTACACTTGGTCCTGTCACTTTTGCAAATTTGTCTATAAAATAAGATGCTTATGAATTGTTTAATCTGTTCATGAAGTGCTGTTATGCCAGCTGTCTGGGCTGGCATAAAGATGTTCAACTGTACAATATACATGGTAAGATGTCATAAGAATGACCAGGGAATGAAGAACTGCATCTTTTAATCTTACTGTGCAACCAGGAGTACTCAAAACCTGAGTGTTTTGAATGGCTTTTAAATCTCTGTCCATTTTTTTCTTTGCTGCTAAAGGCCAAAGCCCATGTATGTGTTAAGGAAGTCATGATTGTATAGTGATTTTAGACTGGAGTTGATGTTGGGTGAATGAGTACCCAGGCAGTTGGGAGGGGAAACTAATAGTGCCATGTTTTCCTTATTCTGGCTGAAGTCTCCTGAGTAATGGCATGGAAGGGACAAAAAAATAATCTATCTCTCTCTCTCGAATTCTCAAAGTAGAGAATTTGCACTCCTTACATTTGGGGAAGGAAGGATTTCTTTGCATTAAGATAGCAAGACAGTAAATCTCCATCCCTATGGGACCATCTTTAGACTTACAGTGGGAAAAGAGGAGGATTTCTGGTGTGTAGGAACAAAGGAGAAGGAACAAACTGGTACATACCATCTCTGTGAAGGTGGGACTTTTACAGAGCTTCTCACTTTTCTTGTGTTCCTGTCCCCCTCCTTTCTATATGCTACACTGGTTTCTACCATATTGTATGTAATGGCCTGCTGAACTCTCAGAGTGTAGAGCCAGTTACCAGTCTAATAAAAGGCTGCCCCACCATTTTCTTAATTACAGTATGACAATCAAGCCACATGGTCTAAATTAGACTTTCTACAATTTAAGACAAAACCAGATCTTAAATGCAGAGGTGTCAGTGTAGAGAATTAATTTAGGCATTATATCTGATTTAAGAGAAAGGCAGTTAGCCCCTTTTTAAATTTGTGATTCTGCAGCTGCAGGGAAATATACAGAAATATCAAGCATAACCGCAACTTGTTGGTAATAAAATCAGAAAGGTAATGAATGCTTCAATCAATAGCAAAATGCTATATATTGAATCATGTTAGCAAGCATGTTGGCTCTATCAGTGTATCCAAAGTTCCAGTATGTTAAATACAAATCACTATCTCTCTGTGACTGACTACATTCTTTACTCAGTGACACTGATACATTGGCATTAACATGCAAAACACCAAAAGGCATTGTTCTTCTTGTCCAAGGAAAAATTAGTGAAATTTTTATTGATTAATTGAGAGAGGTGAACTTCCAGTGGAACCCTCTATTCTTTATATTCTGGTAGGACCCAATGTCATTTGTTATAATAACCTGGCTTTGAATGAATGAACAGACTTTAAAGTAATACCTATCTTTTATTATTTTATCTCTCAGCACTAATACCAGAGGAAATCACAGATATGCATCTTATTTGGAAAGCTGAAGAACATTGAATGTCTTCTGAAACACATTGTAATCAACACAGTTGATTTTAGAAAAATTGTGCTTGGGTATGCTCTAAATTAATAAATACCACTGCTTTATACAAGGTAAAAAAAACCACCTCTCAGTTTTGCCTGTGTTTTGGTCTTGTAACTAGTCTCTTTTTAGTACCTTCATGCTTGTGTTCACATCTCTGCCAGCAGGGAGCTTTGTGTTGGAAAAAACTTAATCCATTTCCCTGACGGAATGGTTATTAGATATCTGAATGCAAAGTCCATTAAACTAGTGTAATTTTGATGTAAGACATATATCAATATATCAAATCATGCTCATATCTATGGAAAGTATTCTGTTCTGTGCAAGACTTTTCCTCTATTATACCTTGAAGATAAAACAGTTACTGTTGTAGTAAGGGGAAGGGAAGGGTGTATTGATTGTATGGAAAGCTAAACTATTAAAGCATGAAACTGCTCATAAAGACACTCTGGGAGGGGGGAAGGTTCCCTGTTTACTGTCTCTTGATAATTTATATACCAAATAAGTTCAGATTCAATGTAAAAAGTGTTTCCAGTCAAGCAATATTTAAATCAAACTGGAGTTATTCTGCATGTGTTTTTATCTGTAATAAAGGTACTGGAGATGATAGTGCATACCTACTTCATGGTGTTTTCTGAGAATTAATTAGTAAAAGTTTGCAAAATTCCTCATATTTGCTAAAATCAAACAGAACTCTGATGGGATCATCCAAAAACCTCCACTATTCCCCTTCCTTTTATTCCACAAGCCTACTTGAAAAAAATGTATCTAAGAACACTTGCATCTTATTTTAGCATACAAAACCATATAAGGGATGATAAGTTTAGAACTGTCTGAAGTAATCTCCCACTCACAGTCCCACTTTTGCACCTGTATCAGGGCATGACAGTTGGGTCCCCAGCCTACACCTGCTAGAACAGCCTTTACTTTTTTCCAACAATGGTGATAGAAGATATATTTGTAAATAGGTTTGTAGCTAAGGTTCTCCCCTAAAGGGTTAGAGATTGGAGTTTAATAGCTTTTGTGCTCAGTGTTTCTGAAACCTACATGTAACCATCTGGCTGATGGGAAAGGGATGTGCTCCTAATTTTCTGCTCGAAGATGAATATCCTCACAAATACTAATTACTGTTATAAGATGAGAAGATGAGTAACAGATAGTTACTATTGCTCATGTAGTTCTGAGGATATCATATGTTCTCTGAGAACCTTAATCCCTGGTGATTTCTCTTTATCAATTGGTGGTTGTCAAACGCAAAATATAAAATTCCAGGTATGTGTTTTCCTTCATTTTACCCATTCTTCCTAAGAAGAAAATAAGCTAGTTAAGAGGACAGAGAGCAATTAAAAAAACCTGTCCTGCAAAACTA
This sequence comes from Elanus axillaris, assembly GCA_026212715.1. NCBI lineage: Eukaryota > Metazoa > Chordata > Aves > Accipitriformes > Accipitridae > Elanus > Elanus axillaris. The sequence goes on along the minus strand of JANZLQ010000005.1, from coordinate 21,555,173 downwards.
CCCAGAATTCCCAGCTACCTGGGCCAGCAAAGACAAGAGACCCCACGCTGCACAGATTAACATGATGTCTGTTTTGTGCAATACTCCTCCAGAACAGCTGTAATCACATTTCTCCTTTCTTTATCAACTGGCCACATGATGTTCCTGTAACATTCACATCTATAAGTTTTGGCCCTCAAATTCAGTCTGTGGAGGCTCACTCATTATTGTTGGAGACTTCCAGGTGATTTTCTAAGAAAACATCCATCTTACCTCTATGCTATATACCCATGTTTACAGCAGGGCTAGGGACTAAGTATGGACACTAGCATGATCATCATCTAAACTGCTTCATCATTATCTTTCTTCTTGACACAGGTTATTCTTGTGCCAAACAGCACTGTCTAAGACAGCGTCTGGAGGACAGCACACACCTGAGACTACTCTCAAAGGCAGTGGAGCAGGATTATATCAAGTCTGGCTTCTTCTACATTACTCAGATACAATACCATTGGGTTTGTGTTCTCAAGCACTAGTTTCTAAAGCATGCTCTCATGTACCAGCAGGACCAGGGCTGCTCTACAGCAGGGGGTGAGACAAGAACCAAAGGTGATCACAGCACAGGCAGCACATCAACAGGGTGCAGTCCCACAGCATCAGAAGAGACAAGTCCTAGACAAAGCAATGAATCCATTGGAATCCAGTAGGAACAGCAGGACATGGGTCTACAATATAACCCTAACATCCATCCAGAAGGCAGAGATGGAAACAGAAACATTTACAACAGTACACTTACAACATAGCCTGAACAAGAATAAGGGACCTACACCTGAGCTTAAATGGGTCTCCTGGGCCAACGGGCAGAGAGTGTTGGTGGAGGTCCCAACCAAGGCTGGTCAGGGGAATTAAGGCCTATTACTACACTCAGGACCCTAACACATGCAATCAGTTATTAGTTTCATTCTAAAAAATATTACTCTGAAAGAATGTAATGTACACATGCCATGATATCAGAGGATTCAAACTAAAAGCACACTTACAAAATAATTGCTGTAGGGTCACTTAATGGAGCACAGGAGAAATCCAGGGTAGCCTCAGGGTATAAGAGTAGTGTCTGCCCCTGTAATATTTAGCAGTATAGATGCAAACAATTGGCTCTGCTAAAAGCACTTTTCCTCCAGTGTTACAGCATAAACTGAAATGTGGCGTAATTAGATATCTGAGGAATCTTGCTTTCTCTGTTTAAAGTGAATGGACTCTTTATCATCAACTTAAGTGTGACTAGTGTAAGACTTATGCTCAGCTGGAACTAACCCTTGTTTTGTTAGCAAAGCAAACTGTGTCTGCTTAAAGTATTTAAAAAGGAAGACGATCCATAATTCTTTCTTTTGGCACTGAAATTTGAAAATAAATTCAATATATAGGAGTGTAATAGATGACTTTGTATGCAGTTTAGTTTAATATTTATGCAGCTTGAAGATGATTTTATGGTTTATGTATAGACCTTTTCAGTGTGGTTACACATACTTGGTATTGTGCGTCTTTTGCTATCATTTATAATAGCTTCTGGTTGTCTATTCTGGAGAAGAATAATCGGGAGTACTTATAGATGCTTGGAATAAATCTATATAAATTATCCCTGACAGTAAGAGGATATGATTGTGGCCAGAGGCAAAAAGAAAAAAAAAAAATTGCAAGGGAAGTGAAGAAGGGTGGAAAGGTTTACCGCTTTCCTCAGACCAAGTAAACTACTATATATTTTGTCACATGTAGTATGTATTTAATGAGGAAAGTGGTAAAAATATTTAGTGTTGGATGGACTATGGAGTGAATTCAGGGTTTTTGTAGAAGGCAGATGCATATGAAGCAAAACAGACATGGTAGTTAGTTAAAAAAGAAAAAAAAATGCTGATAAATGTGATGTATGTTCTCTGGGAGTGTGTTGATGTAATTGTTCTTGTACCCCACCTCTCTTCCCCGGTTCATGTGAACGACCATTTTATGAGATGTAGTGTTCCATTTATGTGGAAGTAAGTGAACAACAAAATTTACTTGACATACCTAGCCTCCTAACCACTTTAGACTTCCAGCAGCACATTTGTTAAAACTTAAGTGGCTTTTCCCATAACACCATCAGAATAATGTTCTAACTTCGCAGAGAAGGCTGTTTGTTACAAGTGTTAAGTATATAACATTAGAAATTCAAACACATATTATGTTGTTCCCTTTTGTAATCAGAATTAAAGTAAGAGGTGCCAGTGACTTTTATTGCCAATGACTGGCAAGTTTTGGCAATTTTTTAGGAAGAAATTAAATAAATACAATTTAGAAATGTTGAATTTGTACATCATCTTCCATAATGAATATATAATGAGTAAAATCAGTGGAAGAGATTTTTGAGATATATAGAGATATATATATACACATAATTATTTTCTTTTCCTTTACTGTTAAAACTCTAAGCATTCTTGAATTTGTATTTTCACTCCTAGGGATGTGTGCTGTATTCTTACTCAGATAGGCTGTAAACTCCTCAAGACAGAGTCAGTTTTCCTCTCAGTTTAAAGTATCATGTGTATCTTTACTTCCATACTCATCACAGGGATACTGATATCCACTTCTTGGAGCAGCTTTTTTAAGAAGCTAATATATGTAAGCATATATCCTCAGATTAAAAGCATTTTCCAAAATCATCAGTTTCTGGGCTACCTTTCCCAAGAGGAGAGGGTTTTGCTGAAAAGCTGAGACCAGAAGGCAACACAAAAAAAGAAAGGGAGGAATGTGAGAATGGAGGACAGAAGGTGGTGCCAAGGGAAAACAGCTGTTAGGTGAGGCTTCAAGTAAAACTTGAAAAGACTGGCAGATGTGCTATACTTGTCAGAATTCAGAAAGCCCTCTGTGGACTGAAACACACAGTGCTCACCAATTTAATAAGATCAGTCTGCCACTCTGAATGTTTTCCTATCTTTTTGTTAAGATTCAGGGCACCTAGATCCACCCTTTTCCCACATCTGTCCGCTTCTTCTTTTCCATAATGTTTGAATGTGTCACAGTCTCAGCCCATAGATTCACCTGAAAACAAAAGTAAGGGCTGACAGATGTGCAGCTACATGTTCCAAAATGCAAGTACTCTTTTGCTTGCTTTGTTTGTTTGTTTTTTCCTGGTGTGGTAGGGTATGACAACTTATGTTACTATTCTCCTTTTTTGTTATATTTTAATAAAATTGTCTCTCTTTGACCATAAACAATACAAGTGACTTTTACACTGCTGCAAGTATTCTAGTTTCTGTAAATACTGAATGCTCATATACTTATGTAAAATGTGAGAAGTTTTTATTTTGGAGATGATTTCTAAACTACAGAATTAAAATGTCTTAAAATTTTCATCAAGCCAATCCATTCATTGAAAAAGAGTTCTGTTATTATATATGTAGTGTGAGCATTCTTTTCAATTATGAGCTTGAATTTTAGAGCCAAAACTCAATTCCCTGCTCATAATTGATTTGCTGCATGATTCTGTGTAAGATACTTCCTTCCCTGTCCTTTGTAAACCAGAGGTAATAATATCAACTTTTTTTTGCAAAGCACTTCAGCTCTCCTGTGAAGTTGAGAATTGAGAAGTACTATTTTTATTCACTTTCACATGCTGGGCATTTTTTTTAAGACAGGCTTTGATTCCAGACATGCTCCTCTGAGTACATTAATATTTGAAAACTGACCAATAGATATAATTTATTATCATTTGGAATATTGGGATAACTGATCCACTGATCAAATGAGTTTATAGAACAAGAGATTGAATATAACTTAAGTAGGCAAGTTTCAGTGCATCAGTTTCTCACAAAACAAAATGAGGAAATGGTGAAGGAGAGAGGAGTAGTTAAGTAGCTCTCTGGAGAGAGTTGGGGGCATATTCTTTCTTTTCTTTTGCAAGCATCATCCCTTGTGCTGACATGGAGCAGCTAAATATTTCCTTTCATATGGGGAAGATTGTAAAACCATTCATACTGCAGATCTTTACAGTAAAAACTTTGGATCCTGGAAGTCCACTTGCTGTGTGACAGTGGCATTTATTCCATCTCTGAAAGCTTTCTCACAAGGCAGCTATTTCCCCTGGAGCCCTGTAGTCTTAATTTCTGTGTCTCATTTCTTATCATTTTCTCCAGTTCATGTTCTCCCATTTGTGATAACATTGCCTCAAAACAGGTAGTTACCTTCCTCAGAGTCAGACAAACTGTCCGACTTCAGCTTGGTGTACAGTAGATCCCAAGAACCAGATTCAGGCCTTGCATATTCTCTTCTAATTTGTGGGAAGAGAGTTCTGGCTGAGGAATTTACTGAAGTACTTTGACATGTCTGTATAAAAATGCAGATGTATGTTTAGACAGTTATAAAAATAAGTTTCATAAAGAGCTGTGTGTATTGAAATTATAAGGGTAGGTTTTATATTTAATAACATACTCAATTAGAAAAATATAGAACTGTGAAGGGTTGACCCTGGCTGGACACCAGGTGCCCACAAAAGCCACTCCATCACTCCCCCCTCCTCAGCTGGACAGGGGGGAGAAAATATAACAACAGGCTCATGGTCAAGATAAGGACAGTTTAATAAGTGAAAGCAGAGGTCGTGCGCAAAAGCAAAGAGAAAACAAATGATGTTATTCTCTACTTCCCATCAGCAGGCGATGTTTGGCCAATTCCTGGGAAGGAGGGCTCCAGCATGAGTAGTGGTTGCTCCAGAAGACGGAAAAATGTCCCCCCCTTCCGTCTCCCTTTACTTAGCTTTTATAGCCGAGCTGACGTCATATGGTATGGAATATCTGTTTGGTTACTTCAGGTCAGCTGTCCTGGTTATGTCCCCTCCCAAGATCTTGCCCAGCCCCAGCCTCCTGTTTAGTGGGGTGAAAAATGTTGGAGACACAGCTTTGATGCTGTGGGAGCCCTGCTCAGCAGTAGCCAAAACACTGGTGTGTTATCAACACCTTTCCAGATACTGATCCTGAGCTCAGCTCTATGAGGGCTGCTATGGGGAAAATTAACTCCATCTCAGCCAGACCCAATACAAGGACTGAGTCACATACAGTATTGCAAAGGCAGAATATTTCAGTTTTTTATTTTGGTCTATCAATATTATTCAGTAAAAGTAACTTACCATAGTAGTTCAAGGATTGTCATGTATGCAGAGGAGAAATTGATAAGGTTCCAGCACATAGTGCCTTCCTGCTGATATGTGTATTTTTTCAATCAATAAAAAAATGGTTTTATTTATATCTGAAAGCAGCTCTTTCCTGGTTTTTTAAATATAAAATACTGGCTTTTGTGCTTTTATAAAGATGTGCTGAGCTTGTTAAGTTATCTTTGAAAACACAGGTGTAATCAGGGGTGGCTTGCAGACAGGCAAGCTGGAGAAGGATTGAAATGGATGTGTTGAATTTAGAAAAAGACTCCTATTTTTAAACCTTTTGTAAATGCTACCCATGTTTATTCTGGGTAATAAAATCATTACCAGGTTGTGACAATTATAAGTATGTGCCTACATGTTATTATTTCTATGCAAAGTAGTATCCACATCAGAGTAATATATACTGTGTGTATCTACACTTGTATAATAGCTTGAAATGAAGGTAGGTTGGGTGATAAGATGTAAATGCTCATGGTCAGAATATCAACCAACATTCTATTTTGGAGAAAAGCAATGTCACGCTTGAACAGTATGTGTATGTATATGTGTATGCCTGAGTGGGAGTTCAGTTTTGTTCTGATGCCTTATGTTTGCTCTGATTAACTTGCCAGTCAACTAAGTTCTGTCTTTGTGTCTAGATGCGTCAAGACAAAGAATGGAAGCTTATTTTCTTTCGGTCTCACTAATGTAAAGAAAGAAATTCAATGGAATTTACCCTTTATGTATGCTAATTGGAAATACATGTAGTATGTAGCTTTGAATATGTCACGCATAGCTATAGCTCTTCTATACATTCCACCAGCTCTAACAGTTGGTTTGTTATGTACTATGTACAATTTTCAGTGTAGGACTTTTTGTAGTCCTCTATGCTTTCATTTTGAAGTGGCTCTGGAGCATACAAGAGTGCTAACTTCAGGCAGCATTTCAGGAAAAGGGAAGGAGGCAGAGCACCAGTGTCCCTGAAAGGTGAGCAGTATGCTTCTTCCTCTGGAGTCCTGCTGCAGTACTGCCTGCAAAACCACAATCTTTCCATGGCAACCTCATTCAAGGCTCAAAGCTTTGGTCCTGAGCTGCAAATGTCCTTGGGGACAATGGGCAATAAATACTGCAGGGGCCCTGAATGCTGAGGTAGCCTGGCGTGAGATGGTAAAATTTGATATGGGGCCCAGGGATGCCTCGATGTAGGCCGCAGGGAGTCATGCCAGGGTCCATGGGTGCCCCATGCAGCCTGAGGCCAGGCCAAGCCAGGCATCACAGGCCATGACCATGGCCAGGCACAGGCATGGCTGTGACAGAGCAGGAGCTGTAGCTCAGGCAGGGACTGAGCAGCAAGAGGTTCAGCTTAAAGTGGTTCCTGAGCACAGGAAGGAGGATCTTCTGCTGAGACCTATTCCATTTCTTCTTCACAACAGCTCTTCTCAGCCAGCTAAATTACTATAAGTGGGGGTAATGCCCTCAGGACCCTAAAAAGTAGCGCAATACATTGTGTATTTCCAGTGTCTGGCAGTGATTGCTATGACTGCTTTGTATCTCTTTCATTTGCAGTCATATGTAAAAGGGAAATACCACTTGGTGCAACCGTGGTGCTGCCCAGCCAAAATGCAAAGCACATTCAGTTGTGTGTGAGAAAAGGGGCCTACACACACACACAGAGGAGCACAGAGGTGCAACGGCAGGCTGGGGAACCTGTGTGGTACCCTGTCCTGGCTGTTCCCAGGGCTATCACAGAAGAGTGATCAGCCCATAAGAGGCTCATCCACATGAACGTGAAGGAGCATAGACAGGCAGTGGCAGGCAGGAGAACCCCAACAGCCCAGTCAGAGGAAGGGACACTCTACCCTGGCTCCTTCCCGGAGAGCCTTTGCCTGGTTGTGAAACCCATCAAGATGAGTCAGTGACAGGAGGACCATTCAGACTGAGTGGCATTACAGGATACAGAGAAGAGCATTTAGGGATTGTTCAAAGCTTATTATGAGTTGTTCAGGGGGAGGAACCAAAGGTGAAGAAAGAGAGGGGTCGAGGTTGTTAGGGTAGGATCAGGCATGGGAAAGTAAAAAGATAAGAGGTTCAAAGGGCCTGGATGTGTGTAAACTAGGCTTGTCAGTACACTTGTCTCAACACACCCTGCACCTGACGATTGCCCTGACTACTCAGGAAGCTCCATTTCTATTTTCCTGGGTGAGCAGTCTCTAATCCATGTGCACCTGTGTTAATGGAGATCTAAATGCCAGCAGCTGCAGTGAGACTAGGTATCACAGGGCCTAGGTTTCTGAGGCCAGCAACTGTAGTGAGTGAGGGTATGCACATCAGTGTGTGATTGCTAGCAAATATCAAGTTGGACTAGCTGACAAGTAGGATAAGTAGCTTGGGAGCCAGGTTTTCAAGTGGTTGCAAGTCTAGGTCAGATATCTCTGTGTTCCTGGGGAGGACCTGACTGCTGGAAGAACAAGTACAAACCAGCAACTGGAGAGACCTTGGATTCTGGGAATTATCTGAGACACCCATTTGTATGCATATGTGTGGTGTTTGCATTGTTGATACCATTTTCTCTAAGTCTACCTTTTTCTTTGAACTGGAAATACTAACTCACATATGTTAAATCATACTTGTATGGCATTGTTGTGGTTCAACCCCAGCCAGCAGCTAAGCCCCACACAGCTGCTTACTCACTCCCCCCCAGCAGGATGGGGGAGAAAATCAGAAGGGTAAAAGTGAGAAAACTTGTGGGCTGAGATAAAGACAGTTTAATAGGTAAAGTGAAAGCTGCACATGCAAGCAAAGCAAAGCAAATCAAGGAATTCATTCACTACTTCCCATGGGCAGGCAGGTGTTCAGCCACCTGCAGGACAGCAGGGCTCCAGCACACATAACAGTGACTCGGGAAGACAAACACCATCACTCCAAACGTCCCCCCTTCCTTTTACTTTCCCCAGCTTTATATACTGAGCATGACATCCTCTGGTCTGGAATATCCTTGGGTCAGTCGGGGTCAGCTGTCCCGGCTGTGTCGCCTCCCAACTCCTTGTGCCCCCTCAGCCTCCTCGCTGGTGGAGTGGGGTGAGAAGCAGAAAAGCCCTTGGCACTGGGTAAGCCCTGCTCAGCAGTAATGAAAACATCCCTGTGTTATCAACACTGTTTTCAGCACAAATCCAAAACATAACCCCATACTAGCTACTGTGGAGAAAATTAACTCTATCCCAGCCTAAACCAGCACAAGCATATAAACCAACTATATAGTTCCTTCATTAATTACTTTTTTCTAGACTTAGAAACTTAAAGACTTTCAGGCTTCTGTCATGAGATGTCTCCCCATTTTCTCCATTCATTCTAGTAATCTTTCTCTGTATCTGTTCTGATTTCAATTTATGTTTTCTGACCATTAGCCATTCCAACTGTAGTGGTTCCACCTGAGTTCCACCAGTGCTGGCACAAGAGACACTGAGCTTTGAACTGGCCTTTTTATGACCTCACCTGTGTGATGATGCCACATAGAGTATTCTCTCCTACACAAAAATAAAAAATTCCTAATCAACAATTCACATTATATTCACTGAGAGAATAGCTGGTAAAACAGTCTTCCCCTCGCAAAATGAAAATAGCTGAAATTATTGCAGATTACAATACATTTGGTTTTTCAAACTTATGTTTGGAAAAGCAGAAAGTCTGTTTGAAAAGGATAATTCAAGTGTTCTATTAAAATTCTTCATGTTTTCAATATCCAAATAGGAGCAACATCTGTTGTACCACTTGCATTATTCTGAATGTCAGTGAATATGAAAGAAAACTTTACTGTCAAAGAAAAATAACCCAACTTGGTAACTTAATATAACCCAGCTTTAAAAAAGGAAAAGAAGAAGGCAGTATGAGAATATATCTGTCCCATTTAAAATATTTTAGCAAAAATGAATGTGATTTCTTTTGTTTCTGCATATATGGAGAATGTCTGTTGCACAGCCTGTGGGATGCCTTGATTCCAGTTGGAAGGATATAGCTTCTTTTGGGGGGCTGTGTCCCAAGAACAACCATCCAGCTAGTGGTCATACATTTTTGGGGGAAATATGTTTGTGAATGGGTCAAGATTCCAGTAGGACTTTAAGAGGCTATTGGGAGACAACTCAAAATAAGCAACATGGGTTGCTCAAATGGTCATTGCGTAAATAAGTTGCCCTACAGTGTTAGCATTTAAAATTATTATAGGCTCCACCAAAGACTGTTGTTCTCAAATGAAATGTGATTTATTTGCTCACATTTTTCAGTCATCTCCAACTATAGCTTATTAACACCAGAACATAGATGTTGATAGAGTAGCATTAGCATAGAGCTTTTTAATGTTACCTCATAAGATATTTCTATTGACAGAAGTGGTTTGGTGTTTTTTTATGCTGGAGGAAAAGAAAAAAAGGGGGGAAAAAAAGGAAGGAAGTAAATTCGGCATATTTAAGTGGCATTGGGGGGCAGGCTTGAAGCTTTTTGAACCTCTAACTAAAGCTATTTTTAGGAACTAGAAAGCTTTTGTTTAATATATAATACTTAATGTGAACTTATATTTAGTAAGACATGCTTCAGAGAAAACTATTCACATGCTGGCATTCTTTTATATGAAGATTCTTTGCTGTGAGAAAAGGTTGTAACAACATTTCAAAGCTATCATCAGCTAAATGAGAGATGCTCTGCAGTGCTTACATGAGAAAAGAAAAAAAGTCTGTTCATCTAACATGTCCTACTGCAAACTGATAGTTGGAGAAACAACTGAGAATGAGAGAAGAAAACTTGATTTTAATCGTCCCACTTTCAAAATATTGGAAAGTGTGGCTATACATCAGATGGGATGAATTAACTTACTCTCACTTCTTCTCAGACCACAGGTGAAGGAAAGGTGTCAGAGGTTTTCCTTACAGCTCCTCTTTGGGGGGCATAAATTACATTCAGCTAAGCACATATTCCTCAGTTCTAGCCCTCTGAGACTGGAAGCTACTCACTATGAGAAAACTCATACAATTAAAACAAATTGAACAATGTAGAATACTTTTTTTCCTTGTTATCCTTTTTTTAAGGAAAAAAATAAAAGAAGGAAAGACAGGAGGGAAAAGAGTGATAGGAGAGGGAAAATGCCTTAAGAGGAGAGAGATATACTGGAATATGAAACTATGCTCTCTCCATTTACAGCAAGACATGAGAAACATGAGACACCTTTTAAGTGCTCAGTTATGACTGTGGGAATTGGTGTTTGTCAGAGGGATTAATCACCAGGTGTCCTTGCTCAAAACCTCTTCAGTTTGTAGATGATTTTAAAATTATTGTCTTTACCCTTTGGAAAGAAGTAAAATCTATTACTTCAAAGCTGCCACAATGTGAAGACTTAATCACTGTTCCACCTCATACCTACATGTACTTAAGCCATCTTCACGCAATAGCTGAAGTATAGAATATTATATATCCTGAGAAAGCTTTATTGCTTCTTTTCATGTTGGCACATGGTTACACCAGTTCTAATGTGTTCTCGCTTAATTGTCTTGCCTAGCATTGTATGCTAAGCTGGAGTTAGTACATCATCTCTTCTTGATCACATTTCAATTGCAAAAAGAAAATTACACACAATTTTAATTATGCAAAGATGTTACAAATCCTTCTTGCCTGCTTAAACTCTACGTTTATTCATGTACATTAACTATAATTACTGTACTGGCTCCTTGTACCAAAATATCACAAAACTATGGTTAGTATTTAATCATGTATAAATAATCTTTTCAGCAGACACATTGTATGAAAACAGATTTCCATGTGATACTCCAGTACTTCTTGCAGCAGGAGTAAGTATTTATATCATGAGTTTTACTCGCCTGGTCTCCATAGAAACCTTTTGCAATTGATTGTAATTTCATTATTAATAGACTCTACATGTGTTTTGTTTTGCAGTTTTGGGTCAGTTTTACAAATGCTAACCACTTCTGAGTTTTGCAGTGAAAGATCCCATATGGTTTTCCTTTCTGCCTCTGTTGCCTTAAAAAGTAGGTTTATACTTTTCCCTAAAGCTGCCCCTGTATTACTTCACAGAAGATGATGTTACCTTAAGAGGAGATCTAAAATACTGACTCAACAGTCCTCTTGAAGCTGGATAGGCTACCTCTCTAGCCCAGATTTGATGGACTGTCGGAGTAAAGCAGCTTCACAAACAGTCTGATCTTTTGTTCTGTTATTCTGCTTGATCTCCCTCTCTTGTTCTGTCATCTGAATATATATATATACACACACGTCTGTGTGTGTTTATATATGTATATTAAAAAATTCAGTTGGAGATGCACTAAGGAGAAAATCTGGCATGCAAAAATGCAAGTGTTTGGTTTCAATTTTCTGTGGCTAATTCCAATGATTTACTTGTAGCTTTTCTTGTGGATGGAATAGTTTCTTACGTTTTGAGTTCATAAATTAAAGAAAAGTTCCATTCTTGGGAACATTTGGTCCTTCCAACAGCTAATTTGAGCTAATATGATTTGTCAAAGAAAAGTGTCATTTCTCAGTCTGAATATAGCCTTTTCTCAGTTTCTAAGAGAAATGCCTTTATTGCACTGACTTAGTATGCATTATTACTTGACATTGTCTGTAACTGGGCAAAGGGCTTAGTCCATGCCCTGGAGCAGTCTATGACCCAGCTCCACACAGTTGAATTAGTGGGAGGCAGAATACTTGTAGCTTGATGAAACATGCCTCCTGCCTAATAACTAGCTAAGCTAAAGTTGATTTCAAACCTCAGGAGCAATTGCTAATGCAGTGACACTGGGCCTTCTGGGGCAACTGCAGAGTAGGTGGGTCTGCCTGATGTTGGATGAATCGGTGTATAATAAAGCAGCAAAGATAGATGGGATAGATGGTGTTAGCTGTATAAGGTTCATTTACACTGCAAATCAGGACATGGTGTACCCTGAGGTTTCCTCAGGTCTGCTGCTTGGTGCAAGCTGTGGCTATGTAATGCGGGCAAGAGGGGAGTCTGAATTAGAACCTGGAATCAAAAGGCAATGTAAATACAGTCCAAGTTCTTTGGGCAAAGCTTAATGCTCCCTTTATCGTCTTTCTTCCATTCCAGCTACATGCATGGTGTTTTGTTTTTGTGTTGTATCACAGGAAAAGTAATAAACGAAACATCCTTAAGTTGATGGCATACAGGGTAGGCAAAAATTGGTCTGTTCATTTTTACAGTCATAGAATCATATGAACACTTGCAGGGATGCTTCCAATAGTCAAATTACCATGTAGTTTATGATAGCTGTTGATTAAGAAAGTATTAAGAAAGTATTTCTTTTTTAAAAAAAATCCATTTATACCCTACTTATTCCTATGATGTTCCAAGGAATGGTTTGACACTCTACAGAGAAATGTCTCCTGGATGACCTCCAACCTCTTACAAATACTGTAAAATACTTCAGGAGATTCAGTGAATGAGTTCAATAAGTATCCAAATACCTAAGCTTATTGAACCTTTTAAGGCTTTCCCTAGAACTTCCTGAGAATTTCCTTTTCTCTGTCTGTGCTTTGTCATCATTTGGTTTTTATTTTGTCTTTGTAACATCTTGGTTTTGATGTGCTTTTTAACCTTAACTATTGGAGAAATCTCTAACTCCTGCCTCTGTGCCTTTCTTCCAAATGGTCTCTTGGCAATTTCAAGTGTTTGTCCTATACTACTCTTTCTCTGTTTTTTTTTTTCTTTTTTTCTTTTATTGAGTTATAACATTAAAATGCTGCCAGACACTGAATTTTACCCTCCTTTTAACCAACAGACTAAGCACCAGCAAAAGATTTGGTTCAGAACTCTGTAGGTAGTACTTGTATGTAATGGTTCACATAAAGTCTATTCAAAATATGATGTATTTGCCAAAATAAACAGTACTTGGTGATTTAAAGTAGATTTAAAGTAAGAGACCTGTACTGCCTCACCTAAGCTTGGCTTTTGCCTTCAAATTCACTGTCTCGGAATCATACTATGTCTGTATGCTGTACGTCTATCACTCTAAACAGCTTGCAGAAATTGAAAATTTCCCTTCCCCCTAGCCTAAGAGTGTTTTGGTTTTTTTAACAGGTAAATGTTTTGTCGTGTCAGAAGATCCATGCTGCTAAGATTGGGGCAAAAGAATCCCTGCCGTTTTGTAACTATAAACTTTGGGTTTATATTTCAGGGAATGTTCCTTGTCTACATTACTGTTTTACTATTCCTGCCTGGTTTCTGTAACAATACATTTTAATCTCACTGCCTGCATTCATGCAGGGTAATATCACATAGGTACTCTGGCATTGGTAAAAACTGATGCAAGCATTACCTCTTTCCCCACAGCATCCTCATATAGTGGAGCTGGTTTTGAACCAGTAGTGTTCAGCCATTCCAGTGGGATTAAAAACTTTTTTTCTCTAATCCTGAAGAATTTCTGCAGCCCCTTATAAGGTCTGTTTACATTGACTTCACATCACCTTTTGGCTGCATGCAATGTACAGGCTTTCTTTTCCAGATAACAATCTATCTCCTTCATTCCTGATGAGAATGAACTGTAGAGTTGTAAACTGAGGTTTATAACAGTTTCAACCATCTCTTTCTAAACTGTTGTAATGCAAATTATGACAATTTCAAAGAACTGAGAAAATTAGTTTTATTTTTTCTTACTTTCTTGTGTTCATGACTTTCCAGAAAAAAGTTTATAGAGGAAAATAGACAGTTTCAAGTTATATTTTTCCTTATGTTATAGTATAATTGGAATCAGATTTTATACTATCTGTAAATAGAAATTAGAATTCTTTAGGACTCTTGCTCAAATACAATGCAGTATATCTTTTTGACATATGTAGTGAAACAGGGTTGAGAAGCAATCACACTTAGTGTCCAGCTGCTTCTCCAGAATGTGGATCTGCATGTGGGCCACTGAGTGTCCACTCAATGGCTTTAAAGGCAAACATGGTATAGTATATATGGTTTGGAGGTTAAGACTGTTTAAACCCCTCTAAACTTATATGTTAGAAAAATATGATTCTTATGGAGTCTTTGAGCTTATAAACTTATTTTGGATTCTCTGGAAAGTCTGAATTCTATTGTGATTGAATTGGCTTTTTCCCCCCTTCCCATAATGGTTAATACTTTTATAAGGCAAAAAGTGAATTCAAGATGTAAGCCTCTAACTTTTGAAATATACAGGTGCTGTATTGTCATCTCTTCAAAACAGTATCATCTGCTTGCCATGCCCTTATTTTAATAAAACCGATTCAGGTATTTAAGGTAGAGAAGTGACATGATCTTGAAAGATCATTGTGTTTCTACTGCAAAGCTGAATATTCCCCTGTCACTTACTGACCAATTCATCCACACACAGTCAGAGACTGTATTAAAAGCTTATAGCAGAGTTTAATGTGTTCACCGTTGTCCTGATTTCAGCTGGGATAGAGTTAAGTGTCTTCCTAGTAGCTGGTACAGTGCTGCGTTCTGAATTCAGTATGAGAAGAATGTTGATAACACTGATGTTTTTGGTTGCTGCTGGGTGGTGTTTATACTAAGTCAAGGATTTTT
>JANZLQ010000005.1:21487401-21540371 GCA_026212715.1 Elanus axillaris | reverse complement strand
TTTTTTCCCCCGATTTTCTCCCCCATCCCACTTGGGGGGGGAAGGGGTGAGCGGCTGCGTGGTGTTAGTTGCTCGCTGGCATTAAACCACGACAACCGTCTCCTAATAAATGTGTTAGAGGTAGGATTTTTAGTTTTTGCTTGGCTGGAATGAGGCTTGTCTGGATAAAACATACAGAAGCAGTTTCATCTCATTTATCTTCAGCCACCTAAAAGTCTGATGTCTAATCTGCACAGTTTGTCTAGGTTTCCTCTATAGCTAAAAGCTAAAAAAAGAATCTTCAGATAGTGATTTTTCTCAGATAAAATGTTTCTCAGGTGAGATAGCTCGCTTTCTGGACATATGTTTTTTGGTGGTTTTTTTTCTGTTTTATTTTACAGAGGGAGTCTATATGAAAAACTTAAAACAGACATACAACCTTTAGTTAACTGAAATGATATGATTTTAATCTTAGGCACATATCTTGAATTAATTTTGGTATGTAAACTAGACAGAGTTTCTGCATATGTTAATACCACAGAATTCCTGTCTTCTTCAAATTTATCTCTTCACTTTCAACAAAACACTCTTATGTAAATATATTGCAAATTCAAATTTCTTCCTAATCACAATGAATACAGATCTGGGCCTTTATGTGTCTCTGTTGCTAACCTGTGTTGTTTCTAAGACTGATCAGAATAAAGATGTATGTTTCTTGTGGGATTTCTCCAGTTATTTTTAGTGCTCTGCCTGGAGGGATGGAGTTCTCCATGCTGCTACAGAGCAGCAACCTTTGGGTGGGAGTCATCTTACATGGCCCATTCAGAAGTATAGAAATTCTTCTTCCAGGTGTCTCAAGATGACAGAATATGCTCTGGTGATAAGCTTCAGTTTAGGATTTTTTTTTTTTTTTTAGATTTGGATGTAGAGGGTTTGATATTACTATCTATATGGAACGTCATTTGAAATATTTTCAAATATCTGTATATAAAATATGTCACAGAACCTATGGGGATCTGTGCTTTTTCTGGATTGACAGCTGCAAATACTCCAGGACATCTGAAATTCAGCTAAAGGCCCATGTTTAGGCAACAAAACTGACCGAAGTAGTAGTATATGATTTAAGTCATGCCTTGCAAACAATAACAAACAATTCATACCTCAGCATTATTAGTTCAAACTATTTGGGAAGAACAAGGGAGGAGTCAAACAATACATGGAAAAATATGTCTAAAGGTTTAATTAATGATATTAACAATAACTGCTGGTCATGGCAGGATCATGCTTGGTACGTGTTGTGGCACTCAGATACCACCTTACAACCCCATCCATACCAGCGTCCCACCTATGTTCCTCAACAGTGTCAACCTCTGTCAGCACAATTCCAGTTGTCAGGTTTTAGGCAGTTTCTAACATGGTTTGTGGTGGGGTACTTTGCTGATAGGGGTATTTGTATATAAACTATTTGGAGATACATGACACTTGCAGGACACATCATTCATGGAGTGAAACTGTACTTGGCTGGAAAGAGCACAGTAGGATTCCCTTTTGGCAATACTATACACCAAGAGCATTCAGCCCCAGCTATTTATCAACATGGATGTGTAATGAAATCCTAGTGGGAACGATGCTTCAGAGGCTTTCTTTCTCCCAGAAGAGCTAGACATCAATGCTTTTTACCTCTTATCTGGCATATGTACATATAACGGTAAAAAAATGCCTTCATACCTGTCAAGTAAGAGTATGGCTTTGCATAAGTTTTTTTGTAACCTCATTAACTTTGGCATTTAAAGATTTACCTTTTTACTTCCCTCCCAAGTGATAAAGCTTTTGCCTTATGCCACCTATGTTTAAAATTATCAGAGCTGGTATTGTGCTATGTAAGTGGGCTTCTGTGTAGGACAAACCTTTCTTAAAGGATATAGCATTTGGAAGAAAGGCAGAAGCCAGGGAGAGGGGGAGCAATTTAAACAAAATTAGATAATTAAGTAACCTTTTCTATTTCCCTCTTCTCCATTTCCTGAGACAGGCTGCTCTGTACTTCAAGCTGTACTTTGCCTAATATGCATTTTGTGATTTCCCACAAGAGAGCTGTGGTCAACACAGGAACCAAAGTAGTGTGAGGCAACCAGCCCAAGAACAGTTGAAAGGTTACTGTTATACATACATGAATATTTTGTACCACACTCAATCTCTTATCAGTTTGCTTTACTTTTGAATACTTCAAAATTCTATCAAGACTTTCCTTTTACCTCTTAAACTTCTAGATGTTTAAAATGTACTTAAAACTGCTTAAAGATGTCTAAAACTTCTTCCATGGAAGAGATTTGAACTTCTTGTTCCAAATACCAGCATGAGAGACAGTAAGGGGAGCTGTGGTAGCATTTCTTTTTCATTAGCTAGGAGAAATGTCAAAGTTTTCAGATTGACTGTAACATCAAGAAAAGCTAACATGGAAACTGCTAGTATAATCAGTAGGAATTACTAAAATGTAGAAGTGCATAAGCATCATTAAATGTAAGGGACAAGTTTCACAAAATAAATATATGAGACAATGTCCTATAACACTTAGTGATAATTGCTTAATTAATAACAAAGTTGTGGGTTAAATCCAGACTATAAATTCTTTACAACCTTTTATTCTACAGAGAAGGAATCAATAATTAGAAAGCTTGGAAAAGGATCCTGCTTTTCTCCATTTTCATAATTTTTACCTTTTTTAGTTTTAGCAAACATGAGAAAATCTGTGTGTGATTCTTAGGTATCTAAATCATGGTTTCACAACTTTATTACACAGACAATGGATTTAGTCAGAAAGGTTTATAGTCACCTAATGTTCCATACAAATAATGGCTTTAATAAACTAAACTTGAAAAGAAGACACAGCTTTTCTTTGCTATATCTTTTATAGGATCCTGACCTGGACACTAGCTAAATGCCAGAAAACCCGAGGCAGTAATGAAATCTGGCTGCTTGCCAGTACCACTGACTCAACTCACTGCAATGCTAAGCCTTATGTAGAATCCTATGGCGCAGTGACAGAATTGCTTTCAGCTTGGCAAGAACAGTATAAACAGACCTATGGGCTGAGACTACAAGTGCACAAGAGAACTGTAAACAACTTGACTTCAAGAATCCCAGCTGAATAACATAACATGTTCTACTACAGTTACAATGCTAGATCTCATGAATGTAACCTTCACAAAGAATAAAAGCCACAGAGAAGGTTGCATGGTTCACATTCCTTTGTGTATCAAACATACTGAAGGAAAAAAAAATCTGTTAGTTTGAAAGCAAATAAAAGAACTCTCTTCACCTCTTACACACACACATAAAGGCAAAAAAACTTCTACAAATTTTAAGAATTACACTAGTAAGTAAAATATTCTCCTATGTAAATCAGATTCTAGCTCAGATCTGGGGATTATGCCTTTGCTGTCTGACCACAGGGGCCAAACAGTTTGCTGCTTTCTCAAGAATTCAAAGCAGCAAAGGGCAGCTAATGATGTATGTTTTCCTTCTGTTGATGACTGTAGTCATCTCAGAGCATAAACACAGCCAATTGTACAGTGGTGCAGAGAACAATTTTTTTTTAGGAATCTTAACATCAGTATGATGCATCACTGCTTGATATTGATAACACACCCTTGCAAACATTTCTCAAGCTGTACAGGAAAGTGTCAATTTTTCTTCTGTTTTGCCTAAACATTATGAAACATTTCTGTGAACCAGCTTACACCTTAGCATCATTTAATGAATCAGCAGGTATAGAAGGAATGATGAATAAAGTACTTATCATTTAGGAAAATATCTTCTCTATTGTTTTCCAGTATCAAACTGTAACTGCTACAGCTGCAGACATTTCTGTTGAAACTATTGAGACTGAAAACTGTTTAATGTGACCTGCCTGCAGATTTAACCATTTAATAGTGCCTGCCTGCAGACAGAGACAGCAACTGGGAGAAACCACTCAGGTGTGCTGGGGAAGGCAGCACTAATATATGTTCTTTGAAGGAAAATATATGTGTGCCTATGTGTGTATGTGTTGTGTGTGCACGCATGTATGTGCTTATATAGAGACATTTCTGCAACCATTTTTTGGATGGCTTTTTTGTGTCATATATACCATGAGCAGTCTGTGGACAGAAGGCTGAGAAACACCATTCTACTGCATCGTATTTGAAATATGATTAGCATATTCAGATTTGTGGCAGAAAATAGTGATGCAATGAATAAAGCACTGACACACTGGATAGATCCTGCAGGCTTCTAAGAGAGTGAGTTATATAGTAAGACCTCCAGCTTGCTGGGGTTATTTTGTCCCCTAAGTGGTACTGATATAATTTTAGTCATATATTTGTTGTAAAGGATTCAGAATTTGTCAGAGTTTTACTTGGCAATTAGCATTAGAAGCAACCCAAATAACTCATGTAGTCTAGAATCATAGAATCATAGAATAGTTTGGGTTGGAAAGGACCTTTAAAGATCACCTAGTATAACCCCCCTGCCGTGAGCAGGGACATCTTCAACTAGATCAGGTTGCTCAGAGCCCCGTCCAACCTGACCCTGAACACTTCCAGGGATGGGGCATCTACAGCCTCTCTGGCCAAAACTGGACACAATACTCTGTCTGTGGTCTCATCGTCTGACAAGTAGAGGAGGATAATCCCTTCCTTCAACGTAGTGGCTCTGCTCCCATTAACGCAGCCTCAGAGGGTCTTGCCCCTCTGCTGCCAGGGCACTGTAGGCTGATGCTCAGCTTGCCATCCACAGACCCCAAGGTCTTTTTCCACAGAGCTGCTCCCCCGCCCTCAGTACCTAGGTGTTATCATTCATGAGAAGTTCGCATTTTCTTCTGAAGCGATCATGTTAAATTAAAAAATAATTTATGACTTGTCATAAGAAAATTGATTGTTAAAGACAATTTTGAGATATTATAAAAGCTACTAACCTGTGCAGAAAATTTTTAACACTACAAATTCAACAGCATAAAAAGATGACTTATGAGTCTTTCGTGACTCATTTATAATTTCTGCAGGCCTTATTGGCAATTGTGTTTGCGAATTAGAAAATTAATAATCTTCTGTATAGTCAGTCAGTAAAATATTGCACATAATAATAAATACATTGCTGGGCAAAATGCAGAAACCATAGAGGAAATACCGGTGCTGATTGTTCTCCTATTCATTTGTAAAAAAGGCTCTCTGATGGTGCATAGATGCAGCATTTTAAGAATGCCTTTGTAGATTGATTTTTAAATCATCACACACATTTTATGTCACCTGTGTTGATGTGTATTAGGAAAACTGCTATCTCTCTCCTTTCCTCCTCTTTACTGTCATTTCAGGCCACTACCGATACTCTGAGCAGGCAGAGGAGGCTCTAAAACATGGGAGTAGGAAAGGGAACTGATAGCAGTATTGGGATATTTTTCTGAGTTTGGCCTCTTAATTTATCTATGGGCAATAGCTGGGGATCCTTGAACTGTTTAGGGCACTAAATATAATATATGGGCTAAATTTTGCTTTTGCAATAGGAAGAAGGTAATTCTGCTTTTTTTTATTTCTTGTAAGCCACTCACAAACTTGAGGAATATCTTTGAAGTGAGGGCACAATTTAGGAGCACAAAGATTTTCATCTGTCAGTGGACCTGGTGTTCTTTAGCTCCCTAGATGTTAGCAAATTTCTGCTTCGTTGTACTGTACTAGCTGTAGTCCCACTAACTATCTGTGTCCCCCTAGCAAATGCAGTGCTATTAATTTTGTAAAAAGGTGCATGATAGATGTGTTTAACAAATCTAACTTCACATTATTTTCTAAGCTTTGAACCATGAAAAGTTCAACTTTCCCACTTGGCAAAAGTCATGTGAGTTCTATCCTGATGGACAAAGGAAATAAATTTTCCATCTGAAATTTTATATGTACATATATATAAAATCAGGTCAGCTAGGATAGTTAGGATTAATATATCATGTTGTACTACAGTACTGTTATGATTTTTAAGCTAGTTCTTGAGACATTCCTGTGTCTGTTTAATCTTCTATAAAATAAGAGGACTTATGAAAACAGGTAATTTCTTGCAGAACTTGCTTTGCTGGGCTATCTAGCAACTGTGATAGGGTTATGGAGGATCTTAGGGGAGTTTCCCAGTCTTCTTTCCAACTCTTGGCACCAAACTAGATCCTAGAAATTGAAGGAAAAGTCTTGTAGTTCTCTGGTTCATGTTCAAGAGAGGGAGAATATTTGGAAAATGGAGATTTTTGTCCTCCCCTATAGAGAGCACTTAAACAGGGATTTTCCAGGAACATTTTGCATGGCTTTTTAAGAAGATGGAAAATACCTTTATCCCAATTTTTCCATATCACTAAATTTTCCTTTCCTCATCATGAACTACAAAAATGCTAGAGCTCAAAAAAAAAGGTAAAATCTTTCCTATTAAGTTTGGCAAGTTCGTATGTTTTTCTGTGTCTTAATTTTCTAAAACTACTGCCTTTGTTTTTGCTAAACTTTGTGTAAGAGGTAAAACTTGAGCCAAAGTTTTGGCAAAGAACATTTCAGCCCTGGTGATCTAGCAAAGTTACAAAAACCAGAAAACTGACACATAATAAAAAGTGTTTTGTAAAATGAATTTAACCCAGCAGAATATTTAGTTCTGCCTATTGTAGCATAGGCACAACTGAAACATCTTGTTTTGTTTCTTCTAGTTTCTTTTCTAAATCAAAGATAAAAATAAATGTCTGATACATATTTATATATGTACTTCCTTATACTCTATGCATGTAAGATGTAGCTGTATGTAAGTCTAGTGAAAAATCAGAGATGTCTCATGATGTAAGAAAGAATAAAACTGAGAAAAAAATACATTTGGGGATTCTAGTAAGGGCAGAGTGGGTTAAAATGAAATTTGTCACATTCAAACTCACTTTCCTGGTTATATGTCCAAGTCAAATTTGAGTGTCCAATGCTGACAGATCTGATTGCAAGTGCCAGTTTGGATATATCAGAAATCTCCTGAAAGAAGCTGTTTTCATAAACTTTTACTTAATATAAAGCACTATTTTTGAGATTCACTTATTTCACAAATCTTTGCCCTTTCCTAAGTAGCAGAAATCTTTCATAAACTGGGCAATTTGAAAACTTATTCTACTTGGGGCCCAAATCAGGGAACCATGAAACCGAGCTCTGCTAAACTTAATTCACATGCACACAAGTATTCTTATGTCCATTTTGCCAAAGAATACATTTCTGTCTTTATTATATATTTAAAATTATCTTATTAAATTCAACCTTCCAGAAATGGCAATATTTACTTTAATTAAAAACCACTTAGCAGTGTGCTTGCTATTGCATGGAATTTTGTTTGCACATTTAAAACCAGTTTTGGAGTAGTGTCTAGGAAGCAACAGGTTTGGGTTTTTGTTGTTGTGTTTTGCTTCTCATGTGCAGTATTGTAGGATTTGAGACAAATAATCATTAAGGTCAGGGTACTTCAGTGGAAAATTTTTTTACCCTCCCTCAACTCTCTGGCAGAGATGTGATCTTAGACAATGGAACCAGTTTCATTTTGCACTTGGCTGAAAAATAAAGGAGAAAACCAGAAAAAGCTAATCTGATTAGATTCACTTTTATTTTAAATTCTTCTTCACATGTGTTTTTATGAAAGTAGAAACATATGCAAAGGCATTAGATGCTATCAATCAATCATGGCATAAACTGCATGAAATTCATTGTTGAAACCTAGGGAGACATAAACAATTTCCACAACCCCTCCTTTTTTTTTGTCCTTCTTAAGTGTCAAGTGACTGAACATATTGAAAAATAATTATTTTAAAGGATACAGGGCTGTTAAGGAAGACTACATTTAGTAATGAGATGTTAACCTTTTGCTTTGTTCTGACAAATAATCCATCTTACTGTATTACATGTACAATAATGTGAATTTACAGTACAGTCAGTTAGCAATATATTTTTAAGGAAATTGAATTAATGAGTTGTATAAGTTTGTTAGGGTTCTGGAAATGTGATTATTAATGAGGAATGTGATATAAATTTGGTTCTAATAGTAGTGTTTTTCATTTAATGTTAACTAACAGTTATTGTAAATAAAACATTTCACACCGTGTCTGTCAAATTCACAAATGGAACTAAACCAGTATTCTCAGATAAACTTCAGTGGTCTAGAACATAATTTTCAAATACCTGTACCATAACTGAGATTTCCAAAAAGCCTTTAAAGTAGCCTTCCCCCAGGCTTTCAGTCAGCGTGCAGGCTAGAAATCAAAGCTATGTAATGAACAATTTGCATGTAGGATGAACTCTTGCCTGTAGGATCTTGTGTCATTTGTTATAGAGGTTGATGGGTACATAGCAGGTTTGGTCAGGGACTGCGCAAAGACTGTCCTATGAGTAATCCAACTAAATCTTGTCTTAAAAACTAGTACCTGCAGAAGTCCTTCTTGGTTATGCCATAGGGCTCCTTTGTATTGCTAAAGATCTACATTAAAATTTTTCTTCTGAATGAGTTTTCTGCGAAATCATTGGTAAATTATCTTTGAACACATTTTTTGAACCCCCCTGTGTAGGGCTGCATACTTCTAAACAACCAGGACTTTTCAAGCAAAATTAATGAGCATTTTGATCTCTCACTATCTTGGTTCCTTGTCTGTAATACTAATACTTATTGTTTAGTTCACAATATTGGGATGCAAGTGTATAAGTATTAACAAACTTTCAAATATGGCAGTAGTGATAATGGTGGAAAAGTCTGTGAGCAAATGTATGCCTTTTACTGAGAAGGATTTTAATGGCACTCAGTAAACAGAACACAAGACTCCATGAAGAACAATAAGGAAAGGCAAAATATTAAATAGCTGCTTATTAAGCAAACATTGTCCATCTTGCGGACTAAGCTCCTGGTTTTAAAGAAAAATGTTGTGCTAATTAAAATTAAGGATTTTCTATACTGGATATATAATGGAGATCTGAATTATGAATGCAGAGGCAACCTTATTTATAGCATTACTTATGTTTGGAAAGCTTGACTTTCCAATTGGAATGCTATTTTTTTAACATCAGTTTTGCAGGTGTTATATACTTATGGATATGTATATAAGACTTTTGCATTTTTTATTTATCTTGCAAATGCCATCTATTACTACAGAAAGAAGATGGAGAGTGTTATAGTAGCCTAAATAAGAAGACAGAATGTTTTGGGTTTGGAGGCATATAAAAATTGGAGAAATAGATTGATCCATCTAATTATCAGGTGTTGTATTCCTTCAGGAAAATCTGATGAATATATTTTCTGGCTGAAGTTTGTGATAAATAGGGAGGAAGATATTAGAGTGTTTTTTCTAGGTCTAAACTCATAGGGAATCCTGGAGAAGAAATCTGGACCCATTTTAAAGTTGATTAGAGTTTTAACATTTTCTTCAGTTTGTAAGAATTTAACCTTAATTACTTTAAATAGAAGGAATTGATTATTCTTGATTAGTTGCTTTGCAAATAAAACAAGTAAGTGTTGACTGTGTTTTGGAACAGTTGGTAAAAACAGATGCTCATACCAAATAAAAAATATCAATGAGCTCTATATAATTACAGCACAACTTCCTAGCAGTACATGTGACTTTATGAAGACATTACACTTCCAGTGCAAGTGCTGTGTATTAATCAGTTAACGTGTATGAAGGTTTTTGAAGAGCTACTTAAGTGCTGATCATTAATAATAATTTACCCTATGTAATGTTTTACTATATGCCAGACGTAAGCATGGTTGCAGAGTTGTATCAAAAACTTGCCAAAACTGTAATTGCAGTGAAAGAAGTAAACTGGCCAGGTGCCCAGCAGATATTAAGGACTTTGTTTAGTATGTCACACTTGCAAGAATGAAGACTTATTCAGAGCTGGCAAAAAGGCAAGCATACTTCCATATGCGTTACCTAGTAAAATTCAAATTCTGCTAAAATTGAAAGATTTAGAATATTGTTCAAAATGTATTAAAATAATGATACTGGAAACTTTCAGATACCCTTTTCCATCATGCCAGTGCAAGAAGAATGACTACTAATTAAAGGTAAATGTAAGACCCTGAGAGATCACGGAGACCAAGAACGTGATGACATTTTGAAAAGAGTATTTATATATATCACAACTATAAGCACACAGATTTTAAAAAAGAAAATACGAAGTGTAAAGGAGGATCATCTTAGAACTATAAATTTTCACATTTTTAAAAAACAAAATATGAGTTATAAATCTTCATACAGCATAAACTTTTAATAATTGTTGAAGTTTTCTGGTTTCCCTCTCATAATTTATTACCAATGAATTTTTTCAGTTCTCCATCAGATGATAACAGACACTGCTGGAGTCACAATACTGAGCTGATACTGATACAATTTGATCTCCTATACTTCATCCTGCAAAGCATACCTGCCAATACACTAGACTTTTTATATTTATTGACAGGAATACTTTCATGTCTGGTTCTGTCAAACAAGCAGAAACCTTTGATTTAGGCGTGGGATACTCACTCACTCACTTACCATAGTTATTTAATCTAATCATGATGTTCTTTTCATGTTGTCCTGTTTGCTTAATTGAGGTCATTATCTGTCAGTATAACTTACATAAAAATATGATGACATTGGTAATGTTGGCAATATTGCAAACAGCAGCATTAAATACTGGATGAAGATATGGAGTGGAAAAGGCATATAATGCACTTAGTGGAGATATACTGGACAAGATTATTGGCTTCAATAATGACAAAAAGCATGGAAACCCACAAAAATGCTATGCGTTTTGAAAAGATCACAATAAAATTGTTAAATCTTCATGGAATGTCTTATAGAACTGTTAACACATTATAGATTATCATTTGAGTTATATACAATTTAATGCTGGTGGCTGGCATATACAAAGTATTTTTTAAATACCCAGTGTCCTACACTGCTTCCAATGCCTTCAAGCTTGAAATATCGAACCATTATGAAAAAAGGAACTGAACAACAGAAAGGAGGGATTTCATTTGTCAGATCTCCAACAACTATAAATGCTTGATCATTACTGAGAGCTTTATTGAAAAATCAGTGACATGACCAAGAAAATAATTTTATAAAATACACACTGCAAATCTCTATCTGGAATATTTTTGCTGGTTTTTTAACAATTAGGAACTTTTTGTGTTGTTTTGTGGATTGGAATGAGGTATCATTACACTATTCCCTGGACTAGGGCAAGGTTAAAAAAATGCACATGCAAGCAGATGTTAATAAACTCATTGCTTTACCAAATGAAACAACTTGTACTTTTTTTGTTTTGCTTTATCATCATGGTAGTCAATTAGGTATAGCAAGCTCTGTATTGTGTAAATGATTGAGAAATATATGAACATTTTCCTTTGGACTGATATTTATTGTCTCAAATATGTTACAAGTATTGTTTGGTGGACACAGAAATGTTTAAATAATAACTGTTAGAAATTAATTATTTTTTTATTTCAGAGTTTCTAAGGTATATAAAGAGTTTTCTGTTAAACAAGCCCTGGAAAGTCTTGAGACTGCTCTTTACTGTTCACTTTGAATTAATAGTGTTTTAGGATTCTTCCTTCCCTTTACTGAAGGGAGTGGCAAAAGTCTCCTTGATCATGGGCCGAGAAAATCCAGCATGAGTAGGTAAAAAAAAAAAATATGGCCATTAATGATTAGATTGTATTACTTCTGAAATTACCCAGTCATTTCTTAGAGATCTCCTGTTTGAATACATGGATCTTCAAGGAGAATATCACCTGAAATAACATAAAGGCTAAAGAGAGATCAAAGTACTGAGGGAATATCAAATATTAATATTCCATAGAAACAAAAGAGATCACATTGTTGGAAATCTAAGAAGTAGTACTGTGGAGGAAGTAGAAGTGAGTTAAAGAAGAAAATATGGAACTGGAAGTACTTCAGAAGTGTGAATAAGGAACTAAATGAATAATTTTGAAAATGTGTCTGCCATTCAGTTGTAGAGCACAAGTGGTTTTTTGTGTCTTTCTTCACAGACTTTGTTAATGTTCATCACCTGAGGAATCCAAAAAGAATTAACATTTCCCTTTGCTATTTTAATTATTTTCATTCTGCACAGCATTAAGGAAATTAGTTATTGATTGTGTTGACATTTATAGCTAATCAATTTTTTCAGTGGTTCAGAATAAAGTATCTGTTGCAGTGCACTTTGCACAGTGGAATTCTTCAAACAACCTAAAATAGGGCAGACCCATTACTAGAGTAGTATAAGATTGTTTCTGGTTGGAAAATGCCAGTTCAGCTGAACTAAATTTTGCAATAGAAGTTTATTGCTTCCAGCAGTACGTCCGAAAAAAAAAAAATTTAAGGGAACACATTTTTGGCCAAATGTGAGAAAGCCAATAGTTTGGTGGTTAGGACATACACCTGAGGTATGACAGGCAAGATGAAATTCCTCCTCGCTCAGACTCACGGCATGATCTTAGATGTTGTCTCACAGGGTGAGTGCCTTAGTCATTAGCTCTCTTACATTGCCTTCCTCCTGTCTAAGGCTTTGTAAGGTGTTCTGCACTTTGCCCAGTCTGGCACCAAAAGACCCATCTCGGAGTTTTACAGACTGGAAAACCTGTTTCCGATCCAGCTCCATTTGTAATCAAGTATTTTATTTCTCCTTATTATGAAGGTCTTCTTTTATGTTCTTGAAACATGATGAAATGGAGAGGAGTCTGAATGTTTTATTCCATTCTCTCACTTCCCAGTAAATAATGACCACTGTCACTTGCTTTTAGTATATGTTATGAGTCTAAAGAGGACTAATCTGATTAGCTCTAAGAGCCCTTCCTACAGACCCTATGAGGCATCTCACTTTGCAGAATAGTGACCTACCAGGACTGGCAGTTTGCAGCTATGTAAATTCAGGGCAGATAAATTGGGTGTTTGGTACACCAAACCTCAACTCTGGTGTTCTTTACAACCACTGGCTTTTTGCAGATCAGCTGATGGTTGGTAATTTACTTCTCTGATAGTGAACCTGTCATTCCAGCAACTTTTTGACAGCATTTCCAGATGAACTGCTCTCTGAAATTAGGTTCATCATCATTCATTGCAGGTGGCAGTAGGAGAAAATATACACTTTGGGGATCAGTGAATACTGATTGCAATTTGACTCCTGTGGGGTTTTGCCTGCAGTTTATAAATAAGAACTTCTGAGAAGCTGGTAACCTAGCTGGTTGACATAACATCAGATAAGTTGTTGATTTAATTTTGTTTTTTGGTCATTCCTTTCTGTTTTCCAAGGAGAATGAAGCATTTGTTTTTTATTTGGGGGGACTGCAAATATATCAACAGTATCATTTATTCAGTCCTGTTGGAAACACAATCTCTATGTTTGTGCTGGGAAGCTAAAAAGTTCAGGCATGGGTTCAAGAGCTCTCTGTGATTAACCATGTTAGCTGTTAGCATGATGCCTAACTTGGTTTTGGACTGTGCCAGCTGTGCCTGGGTACAATTAGGGAGTCACCAGGGACAGGGGATCATTCCTAATAGGCCATTTGGACTTGGCTACTCTGTTCTGGGAGGGAAGAGGGCTTAGTTCTATGGACTGATATGAGCTATGCAGTGCCAGCTGGCCTCAGGTTCATGGAATGATCCATGGCCCATTTAATTTACTGGTGTAGATGTAGCCAGTAGAACTGTTGCCAGCACAAGAGATGAAGAATAAAACTCTCAGTAGTCAAGAATATTTTCAGCTTAATGTCAGCAACACTCTGAATCTCCTAGACCGGCATAAAAGCTTATTTTCTTGAAAAGAAAATATAATTCTGAGGTTAGAAAGAATTATCTTTGCCCTTTTAATTTAAGCTTCCCAAGCTAGGAAGTGCTCCAGGGAAGCATTTTCATGGTGCTCTGAGTGATTTCATACGTATCTATTTAATTATCTTCACTCATAATAAACTCTGCTTTGTAACAGTAGGTAGTGCTCTACCTTGTTCTAATTAATGAATCAGTTAATGGACAACCTGCAGAGTCAGAATATGCTAATTTAGAGAGAATCTAGTTAATTTGGTGAAACCTACTGATGCAGTTCAAGCTGCCTGACATTTGGACTGATAAAGTAGAACAGCCCTTCCAGACAGAAACTGACAGTCACTGTCAGTACAGCTGGAATTAAAAACAAAGAACTATTTCTTTAAATCTATCACAGTGCTGAGAGATTTTACCCTTCAAAATGATGCTTCTTTAAAGACTTTTCATGAATAATACATTAGAGACATGAAGAGGATACCTGTGATTGTGTATTAGCATGTAGTTCTGAGGCACAGCCTCCGCATATCGCTCTTCAGTGCTGAACCCATTCTTGTGTATTGACAGCAGATGATTCTGGGATCCTGAGGCCATGCTGTATGTGCAGTAACTACAGATAATAAACAGAAAACAGTGTACAGCACTGGCAAGCAGTCAAATGTTTGGGTGCCAGTGTTTTGAAAGGGAGGGTAGTATGGGCACCAGGCAAGGCTCTCAAGATTACTCCAGTCAAACAGATGTCTTTCAGAATATGGAACTCAGGTAATGTCATGCATAAAATAGGAGTTTGCATAGCAAATAGCTAAATGGAGAAAAATAAATAACATTTTCTGCTAAACTGTAAACAAGAAAGCTTCTAGGGATTTAATTGGTTGGTTTACAGGAACATCAGGGAGAAGCAATTAAAAAGAACATTAAGGGAAGATAAATGATTTCTACCCTTGCAGAGGATTGCCCCTTGAAAAATAATAAAGATCAGGTACGATCAGAAACTCAGACAAATTGATAGACTGATGAGCAGCAGCTCCTGAGCACAGGACTGCGTGCGTGTCTGAGTTCTGGAGTTTGTGAGTGAAGCTGCTGAGTGTATTACAGCAGTTTGAAACTTCTAATTAAAGTAGTTCTGAATCCTAAAGTTTGAGGGGATGAAGTGTATCTATCTAAAATTGCTTTGAGGAAGATCTTGAACATTGAATGCTGACAAGTTTTCTTTGAATAACAGGTACATTGGCTGAAACAGTAATTAAAATATAATTTATAAAACCTCCTGGTGTGAGAAAGATAAACAAGCTTGACTTCACACATGAATAGAATGGGGTTTTGGTTCCAAAGAGTTCCAAGTGTATGTAAACAAAATAGTAGGCACAACAAGATTGGAAACATTTTATCTCATTTTCAAAGTGTTTGCTAAATCTCACATGGGAAGAATTTAGGGAAGCTAAATAGCAATTAGTTTGCAGGAAAAGTAGTATCATAGATTAAAAACAAGGTAAGGGATAGAAAAGGCATTCAAATTTCACCAGGGAAAAAAAAATTAAAAGTGAGGCTGCCTGACCTTTCATTTCTTTTACATACAGTTAAAAATGTTCATGTAAAAGGAAGGAGCAATGAGGCAGCAAAATCCGTATATGACACAGCCACTAAGATTAACCAACTCAGGAAAATGCAGAGACCTAAGAACATTAGAAAAGCTATATTGGGTCAGATTATAAATAAGCTTCTTCCAGTACCCTGTTTCTAATAGCAAATATATAGGGAAAGAGCATACTAAGAAGAAAAGCAACCATTAATACTTCCCTTGTTATATCCTCCTAGCTCCTAGCTATCTGGAGCAAAGACACTTCCCAAGACAGAAGATCTATCTGAGACTTTATATTTAATAGATTCAGGGAATCTAACGAGCTGGATGTGTGGCTTGATGGCAAATGAAATTCAATAAAGATAAACGTTAAGTAATGCATATTCCCGTAAATAATTTGATTTATACACATTACCGGGTTCTAAATTAACTGAAGTCACTCTAGGAAAATTAAAAATAAAAGTAATATAGAACTAGGGCACCGATGTGAACCCTTTATTATTTGTCATTTGTATATTAACTATTTGTATTGCAAGAGAATCTCCAGAGGGTGAGTAGGCCTTTACGGTGCACATGCATTACACAGAGTAAAAAGTCTCCAGCCTGAAAGACATGGCAATCTGAGTGTAACAACAGTCAGGAAGATGTGGGGGAACAAGGAAACAATGAGGCAATATTGATTGGAAGGATAAGCAGTGGTGTCAGATTAATTAACCTTTGCTCATTCTGCATTGGTGGTCAAAAAGGAAACAACATGTTAGCATGTATAATGCCATTACATGAATCAATGAGTTCTAATCTTCCCATCTCAAAAGGCTACAGTAAACCCAGAAGGAATTTAGAGCCGGATGACAGAAATGATTCGGAAAACAGAAATGTGGTGCTCAAAGGTTGGGAATAGTTAATTTAGATGGGGCAACATGGTTTCAAAATGTGAAATTATAAAGGAATGTATAATAATGACAGGCAAAGACAATGTCAAGTCGATGCCCCTAATTAGCTGTTCTACTTATGTAGGGCATAACAGACATAAATAAAAAAAACATTTGAAATGTAATTTTTCCTCACATACTTAATAATTTTCCTCACATAATTTTTCCTGCATACTTAATTTATGGAATGAGCTGTTATTGTCTGATGTCGCTGTGACCAAGACTTCAGATCTGTTCAAACTGGAATTACAGCTTAATCTGAAGAACACCATGTGCGTAGTTGTGAGTCTCTTCTTTTAATGATATGCGCATGGTTATGCATCCAGGCATTGTCCAGCCACTAGCTCATGAAGGACAAGAAAATATTTTCCTCTTGGACCATTTATCCCATAATTGTCAAGCACTGGGTTTCTTGCTGCTGTCTCTGAAGCACTTAATGCTAGCTACCCACTGTGAAACCAAGGCACCAGGTTAGATTGGTCTGATCTAGAGCAGCAATTACTGTGACCTTTAATGAAAAACTTTAAATAAAATTAAATATCAGAATTGAGATTACAATGCATGCCCATAAATTATTGGTAGCATTTAGTTTTTAGTGTGCATTTCATTCTCAGTTCTGGCTCACTGCACAAAAGCTGCAGCAGGAGTGATCTGAGTATTTCAGGGTTGTCTTTCCTTCTCCCTCCCTTCTCTAGTACTAAGGAAGGAGGGAGAGGAGGGGAGAACAGCAACATTGAGCTGATTTAGCTACAAACGGTACCGCTAACTTCAAGAACAATTAGAAACTGCACAATGAATAATTCAGCGTTTTGTCACTTCAGAAACTTCCCATTCTGCCTTTATAATTCAGAACCCTTCCTTCCCTCCCCCTTCTCGTTAAGGAGAAATCCTAGCTGGAAAGGCAATCTCCAGGGACTGCCTGCCTGCTTAACATGCAAGTGGCATTTCCCTGAGGTTTGCAGGAAGCCCCAGCTGGAGGCATGTTGACTGTGTGCATGTGGTACCTCTATGGTGTCCACGTCCTGGCCATGCTCACACAACTGCAATACGTAAAAAGGGATTGCCTGTTAAAATGTTTTTTCTTTCTTATTCCCTGCATTGTTTGAGGAATGGGATGTAATATGAAATTAAAGGGAAATGGTATTATCTGAGAATCCTCAAGTGCTAATAATTTACAGCAGGGTTTCTTTACCCTTTTTTTCCTCTCTCTCCAGCAGAGAAAACTGTTACTCGGTAACAGCAGGGTCTGATTAAGGACAGGCAAAGTGAGTAAGAGATGAGTAGGCAGACAGGCACATGCTATAAGTACAACAATTTTCTAGCACTTAGTTTGTGTGAGGAGCTGAAGACCTCCTCTTGTCCTTCAAATGAAATTGAAGGCATTCAATGATGTTTTTTTATGTACAAACAAACAAATAAACAAACAAAAAAACCTTCTGTGCAAAAACCCCTTCTCTGCTCTTGCTGCCACTGTCAACAGGAGCATTGCATTCCAGTGACAAAACATTGAGCAAAGAAAACCTGTACTGAAAGAAAAGGTTTAAAATAGGCTTCCAAGGACAACATATTGTTCCAGCTCAGAATAGAACTGTGCTTTTAAAAAGTCAGGGCTTGCAAGTCAGTGTATTTATAGTGCCGAGATTTATTATTGCAGTGTTAGAATTTATGTGCACAACACTAAATATTAAGTTATAAAGGAATAGTCAATACGGCCAGATGAGTGATAATATTTAGGGATTATTATTTTTTTTTACATTGTGCAGGAACTCAGCACTCTTTCTAGCACATGTTTTAAGAAAGTATTTGGACCAAATTGTGGTCTGTAACAAAAATGGGTCCAAAATCATAGAATCATAGAATCACAGAATAGTTTGGGTTGGAAGGGACCTTAAAGATCATCTAGTTCCAACCCGCCTGCCATGGGCAGGGACACCTTCCACTAGACCAGGTTGCTCAAAGCCCCATCCAACCTGGTCTTGAAACTTTCCAGGGATGGGGCATTGTCCTGGTTTCAGCTGGGAAAGAGTTAATTGTCTTTCTAGTAGTTGGTACAGTGCTATGTTTTGGGTTCAGTATGAGAAGAATGTTGATAACACATTGCTGTTTTCAGTTGTTGCTAAGTAATGTTTAGTCTAAAGTCAAGGATTTTTCAGCTTCTCATGCCCAGCCAGCAAGAAAGCTGGAGGGGCACAAGAAGTTGGGAGGGGACACAGCCAGGGCACCTGACCCAAAGTGGCCGAAGAGGTATTCCATACTGTGTGAGGTCACATCTAGGAAACAAACTGGAGCAAGTCAGGGCGGGAGGATCGCCGCTCAGGGACTAATTAGTGAGCAATTGCATTGTGCATCATTTGAATATTCCAATCCTTTTATTATTACTGTTGTCATTTTATTAGTGTTATCATTACCATTATTAGTTTCCTCTTCTCTGTTCTATTAAACTGTTCTTATCCCAACCAACAAGTTTTACTTCTTTTCCTGATTTTCTCCCCCATCCCACTGGGTGAGGGGAGAGTGAGTGAGCGGCTGTGTGTTGTTTAGTTGGTGGCTGGATTAAACCATGACAGGCATCCACAACCTCTTTGGGCAACCTGTTCCAGTGTCTCACCACCCTCACAGTAAAGAACTTCTTCTTTACATCTAATCTAAATCTAACCTTTTTTAGTTTAAAGCCACTACCCCTTGTAATGTCACTACATGCCCTTGTAAAAAGTCTCTCTCCAGCTTTCTTATAAGCCCCCTTTAGGTACTGGCAGGCTGCTGTAAGGTCTTCCCAGAGCCTCCTCTTCTCCAGGCTGAACAATCCCAACTCTCTCAGCTTGTCCTCATGGAGAGATGCTCCAGCTTCCTGATTATCTTTGTAGCCCTCCTCTGAACCTGCTCAAGCAGGTCCATGTCTTCCTTATGTTGGGGGCCCCAGAGCTGAACGCAGTACTGCAGGTGGGGTCTCACCAGAGCAGAACAGAGGGGGAGAATCACCTCCCTCGACCTGCTGGTCATGCTGCTTTTGATGCAGACCAGGATACACTTGGCTTTCTGGGCTGCAAATGTAACATTACACTTGGCTCCTGCAACTGAGATATTAGTGAATTTGTATTCACTCTAATATTTTTCTGTCTAGGAAAGAAACACCCTTCCCATATAAGCCTCTTTCTCACATACTAATAAAATGGTCTGCCTTGCTGAATACCCCTTCAGAGATCAGGGGCCACTTCAACCCCTTCAGAGAACAGAGAATATGCTGCAGATCCTAGGCTGATTGCAGATCAGGGCAGATGTATGTTCTTAGCACCTCTTCTGCAGTCCTCTTTCTAATGTGTCTCTAGCAAATTACTCAGGCCAAATACTCAGGCAAATAGTTGTTTGCTGAACTACCTCAGAGCCGTGGTTTCATCAGCTAAGGCTGGACTGCCATTGAAAGGAGCAAACTCCTCCTC
This sequence comes from Elanus axillaris, assembly GCA_026212715.1. Classification (NCBI taxonomy): domain Eukaryota; kingdom Metazoa; phylum Chordata; class Aves; order Accipitriformes; family Accipitridae; genus Elanus; species Elanus axillaris. The sequence goes on along the minus strand of JANZLQ010000005.1, from coordinate 21,520,631 downwards.
CTCCTTTGCTCCCAGATAAGAACTCCCAAATTCTTCACTGTGGTCATCGAGATCCTATTCATCCTATTAAAAGCCAACTCCCCTGGAAAATAATTGATTTTTAGCAGAACAGTCCCTGATGTGTCTGATTGCTCAGTGGTACAATACTGTCATGGGGTGGGGTGTGGGTAGGAGCACCATGAGGGCTGGAGTTGAACATGGATTTCAGAACTACTTTCAACATCAAGCAGTTGTACCCTCAGTTGCTTCCTTTCATACTTGTCTCTTCCAGAACTCCACAGTGCTCTAAACACACCAAGTAAAGGCACAGGATTATTGTTGCTTGTACTCTCCAGTGATGCCGAGACTTAGTTTATTACTTGTTAAAAATTGTGACTATTAAAATTTTAATATACCCGTGTAGCACTTCAGCACTGTGGCTGGTGGGATGTCATGCTACATAGAATGGCTTTCAGGAGCTCTCACATATTTGGAAGGCTATTTGTAACATGAAGCTGAATCAGCCAGACAGTAGAGAATAACATATGTCTTTAACTTTTCTTTACCAACAATTTTGCCGATTTCTTGTATCGCAACACTTCTGCAGATTAGGCCATAAGAGTAGGTTGTTCCATGAACCACAGAACAGATGAAATTAGTCATTAGCTGTGACTACCCAAAGCTGTGCACATTTTTGTTTGCCAGTCAGTATGTTTGGCTGACTGGCCAGTAGGTACATGTGTTCTGCTGCCAAAACAAGACGTATAACAGATGAATTCTGCCTGTCTTTCCCTTCCTGGCATTCTCCTTTAACCAGCCAACATTCTTGATGAAACTTGCAGGAATTTCGTTATCTCTGAGACTTCAACTTCTCTTTCCAATTGCCTGAAAATTAACCAATAATGCAAAATGTAGTAAGTGCGGTCTGACAAACAAATGTACAAGCAGTTCAACTGTATATGCCTTGGGAAAGAGATGTCAAAAAACATCATAAAATAAAATGTTGCGAAGATCCTTCTAACTGCAGTTGGATTCTATATTGGAGAGAACTGAAACATAATGTTTATATCAGTCTCGACACACCTGAGCAGAAAGCAGTCCAGCTTAGAAATGATATCCAATACCTTTTGTTTCAGGGTCTTATTTCCATGTCTTTTTTGTCTGTACAAGGTATTAAGGTTCAGTCACTCTCCTGTATACCTCCACTTGCTCGGTCTTTCACTGCAGATCACATAACTTTAGGCAATGGTAATATTATTCTGCTAATATTATTATAATATGCCATTAATCAACATTATATAAATATTCCATAAGTTAATTGCCTGAAATCATAAGTGCCATAAAAATCTTATAAAAGGAGCTCCACCTGAATAAAGACAAGGCAGTTCATTTTCCTGCTCTGAAAGACTTTTCTCCTCAGAAGCTTGTCCATTTCTTCCCATTATGTCCGTAGGCCTGATAAAATATGCTTCTTCTTCCTACAAAGCCTATCCTTCTCACATGCCTACAACCATTTTGGTTACAACACTGCTGTCTGGTGACTGAGCTATGCTGCCTTGTGTAGGGAAACAGTTTAGTTGGTTTCATGACTTCTAAGGCTGGATGCAGCATAGGATATGTTTGGACAACTTTAAATTATTCTAAAGATGCAGATTTCACAAGAAAGCAAGTATTAAACTTTCACCTCTAGACTTAGCATCTCCTCCCTCACTTTTCTCCCAAATGTATTCCTTTTTACATGTATATTTTCAAATGAGCAGCTTCATTCTCTTTCATATTGCATCTCACCCTTTAGATACGTTGCTCATATGGAAGTGCTAAGCTCTCTTGTATTTCTGGTTGTCAGCTTTTATGTGAATCTTTAAACCATGTTTAAAATGTATTAATATTTTCTCATTATCTCCTTTCATTCTCATCTGTATTTTTACATTTATATCTGTTCTTTTGACAGATTATCTTTTTTTTTTTTTGCATAGTATACATTACAATAGGCCTGGGGTCTGGCTGTGAGAGGGGCCTGTATATTAGTACAACATAGTGATAGTGGATACAGAAGGGTAGGATAAACCCTGTACCCTAGTGGTATTAAAGAATACAAACAGGAATGAAAAATTATTACCATTTTTTTTTGTGGGTGTGTGTATATATATATATGTATGTATCTCATAGAATCATAGAATATCTCAGGTTGGAAGGGACCCATAAAGATTGAGTCCAACTCCCAACTATATATATATATATATACACACACACATACACTTACATGCATGTAAGAGAGAAAACTATATTTGATATCTTTCCCCTTTCCTTGAATTTGGTTATGGTGATTCTGATTTTTAATTCCAAAGCCATGTGAGCTGAGTCAGTCCCACTGGCAGACGGCTGAGGGAAAGACGCTGAGATCTCCACAGTAAAAATCATTTAGACAGAGTGGCTGAACTAAGCATGTGCTTCATGAAGTTGGGGAGAAGAGAACAGAATGTTATGACTAGCACATTTCAACAATCCATTTTTAGAAATGCCAATTGCTCTGAGTTACGCAAAAAACAACAGCCCCTCACAGTGCCCAGACCCTAATCCTGAGTTTGAAAGATGGCCATGGCTAGCAGATGCCAGCATGTAGTAGGTGTGATGCCAAACACCTTAGAATTATTTCTCATGCTACATGTGGCTGGGGGAACCACCACTGTGGGTTATATACCACGTGCACAGTGAGTCCAGAACGCACATGAAGTGCAGACTGAAGTCTTACATTGCATGTTATCTGGAATCCCTTTAATATAGACCTGGAATCCAGCATCTCAGCACATTCAGATTCTTCAAATGGTCCTGTCTCTCCATAGTTAAGTTTGTAAAGTTTTGGATCCTTGCTTGACACATAAACAAAACAGTCCCCACTGTCCTAGTCACATTAGCACCACACTTTGTAGGTTAATCCTGTGACTAATACATTTTTTTGAAGTAATTTGGACAACAGATCATTAGATTCAGTTGTCCAGCTTTGCAATACTCTTAGGGAAAAACAAGTGAAAGGAATAAATTGTAATTCCATATGTTCTTAATCTTTTTGACTGATGTCCCATATGCTAGGTTTTATTCTTACAAGCTCTTACCAAGATATCTAACTCCCTGTACTATTACCCAATAATTTGAGGGTATCTGAAAGAATGTTGTGGTAACACTCACCATGGCAAATTCCATAGTCAAGGCTGGTCACTAGCATCTGTGGCAGAGGAACTTTTTAGACTAATCCTGTTGATCAATATACTGGAAGATATAAACTATCTGGCTGAACATAAATAATTCTTTCCATCTACACCTTTTCTATATGAAGAGTCATGTACTCAAATATGCACCAAAACTTGGGCAGCAGTCCAGACTGCCTTCTCCCACTCCACTCCTCAGAGACATTGAAGGATTTCACAGTGATTGACATTTCACTGTCTGTTGAGGAACTAGAGGCTCTTGAGTAAATTTAGTAGGTGCCAGTTTCAAAACAAACCAAAAGAAAATAGCTTTAGTTAAAATAAGTATTATTTTATATTATAAATTTATTTATTATTATTATTAGCATTATAAATTTATTTATTAATATAAGATCTATTGAACTTCTTGCCAAAGGATGCTGTTGATGAAAACATGCTTTTTTTTTCAGGGGAAATTGTACAAAAAGAAGAAATATCCTTTGGACATTGCTAAATAGACTATGTCAAGTTTGACAGGTCCCCATGTGCAGAAAGTAGACAGATGTGGGGGAAAAAAATGGGGAAAATGCAGTTATTTCCCTATTCTTGTGCTTGGTTGCCTGTTCTTGCCCTCCTCTTCCGTTCTTCTGGCATAGGCTTATGAGTGTTCTTGAGAGCAGGTTACTGAATTAGGCAAACTCTTGGTCTGAAGCAGTATATCTCTTCTTGCCTTCTTTATCTGCTTGATCCTGTTCCTGTAAGCACCTGAGTTGTGTACGTATCTTCTAGTCTGGTGTGGAAGTTCATTAAATGTACACATTTTTCCCCAATGCAAGTTCAGAATTAGATGAGCCTCCAGCTCCTTCAAGAAATCTGTTCTGCTTCAAGATTTCCAAATAAGCCAGCTAATCAACACTTCTCATAGTGAGTAAGAACATTTGCTCAGGCAATAGGTGACCTACTGTCCAGGCAACTTGGTGCCACTTTGACATTCTTCAATGCCAACACATACTCAGTCTCCTACTATATCCCCAAAGCAGTAGCTTTCCCTTTGTGAACAGAAAAGCTTGCTCAGATGCCAAAAATATTTCTGCCTAGACTGTAAAGAAATCCCTGCTTCCCACCCCTCACTAAGAAGTGGCACTGTCCTGATTTGTTCAGGCTTTTCTCCTTGAGGCACTCTGCATGTATCACAGAAATCTGAGGATTTCTGTTCCATTTTCCTCCAATTTTACAAGCAAACCCACCCTGAGATGCTGTATCATGACTACCAACCTTGCAGCTTTGGAAGACTATCTGAGAAGCACCACAGAGCCTGCTAACATCATATAATTGACTGAGGGGTGCTGCTAAAGAGTAGTATGAGTAACTCCCTCACTACCAGATTCTCATGATTGGGTGTTTACTTTTGAAAAGGGTTCTTCACACTGCGTTTTTGGGGAGGTGAAACAGGGGGTAAAGGAGAATGAAGCCTCAACTGCACTTTTCACTGCTTTCAGAAGGAAAATCTCAGCATTATTCACACAGGCTGTTCTTGTTTCATCACTTGTCTGGATTGTTTGCCTCTGCTCAGAAGAATTAAAGCATTTTTAGAAATGTAATCTTATCACATGAGAGGGCAATTAGACATTTCATAATCCTATCACCCCTGTGCTGAAATTACCATGCCCAGTAAGCAATAACTCTGCTTCTAAGAACAGAATGAGCAGCAGCACAGCATGAATTATTTAACTCGATGCTGCGCTTCCTGTTTTCAAGTCACCAGAATAATACAGGCACCACAGACAGTAATTATCCCCAGCATAGAGAAGAAATGGTTAATGGAACCTGCCTTTTAAATCAATATTATTAATTCAAGGAAAGAAACAGCATGTACTATCTGACGCCTATGGAGTTTTGATCTGGGCTTGATGTCACGCTGAAGTAAGTGGTTGCCATGGGGATTGGAGCGTATGTCTGCGTATCCCTCCCTGCAAGCGAGCTGCGAGGAGTGTTTTTGGAGAGGAAGTGCCCATCTGTAGTCAATCACTATTGTTCTCGTGGAGCCACATGCTGGCCTCACTGCAGCCCCCCGAACTGCGTCACAACACAGCCGTATCAGGCCCTCTGAATAAAGACTCCCTGTTGAACCAGATTTATCCACCCTGCCATTTTCCCTGTCACTTGATTATCTGCTTGTATTTTCTGGCTGCGCTAATGCAGTCTCTTAGCACTGTTATCATAGAATCCCGATGGCTTGATATCTCACAAAGTTGGACGGATGTCCTTGTGTTTGCTTGCTTTCATCATCACACTTTCCATTTGATCAAGGGAAAGCACCCATACTATGCCAGCCACATGGCTTATTTTCTTCCCTCTTAGACACAGAAGGCCTTGAAAACCTAAATGTGCTTTCTTCCCCTCTACAAATTCATAGCAACCAAAACCTGCTTGTAATAGATCCTTGTATTAAATCATCATTATTAATTGCCAGCATGTTTTTAGAGCAAAGACTGACTGTTTGGCACAGTCCACCATGATTATTGAATATATCTGTTTATTAACCAATTAAGTAATGGGCTAGTATGCCAGGGTCATATGAAATCAGGGTATTATTGCTAACTAGAAGATGTCAGACAAAATTACTGCTGCTACCTGAAGACAATGAGCTGAGACATCTTCCTGAATACCAGGTGGAGTTTGTGGGCTTATTTTCTTTTCCTCCTTAAGTACAATATTCAAAGTAATGTCTGACAAATTTCTGCCAGAGATTCTGGGAAGTTACTGTCTTGAATACCATGCACAGCAAGAATCAGCTATGATGGGAGCAGAAGATTTATTTAACTATTTTTCCCTTTATTTTTCCTCTTTTCCTTTTCCCCTCATTTCTCTCTTCTCTATTTTGTGTATCTCTTTTGTCAAATAAAGGTGCATTTGAGCTACCTAGGCTTCTCATTGAAAGAGATGCAAGAGGTTTTCAGAACAGCAAATATATGTACCCTCCTCTGCTATCATTCTCAGAAATGACTGAACCATTTTTTTGCCAAAATATCAAAATGAATCAGCTTTGAACAAGTCTGTGGCATGGGAAACTGCAGAAAAAACAATTAACATTTGGTAAATTCCAACAACGGTAAACATTTTGATTGTGAAGAATGTGCCTGGAGGGATTCTGGGTGCTCACCTAGCCAATGAATGTTGCCTAAATTCATTGCTACCAGTGGCAGGTCAATTAGAGCTTGAGTTACCCCCAGCCTGGGTACAGGTGTAGCATTCATACCTCAGCTTGCATTGTATGCTAACTTTCCTAATTACATGACAAATGTAATGCAGTCTGCCCTACTACTCTAAAGAATATAAATTTTTATTTAGTCCTAAATTGTGTGGCACAAGCAAGGTTGCTGTGGCAGTGTGATCACCACTGCAGGGATGCACAGGAAAAGAGCAATGACTTTCCCTCACTAGCCCCCACCCCCCACCCGTTTTATTTATGTCTCTTCCATTCCAGCTGGCATGCATACTGGCGACTCTGGGATCTCTGACCCCAAACAAAACTGCCGCAGGGCTGAGCAGGAGACTTGGCAGGTACTTTGGTGAAGTTAAACTACTCTGCAAATGTTCTAATTTTACTGACTCTAGGAATTTTAAGATAGTTTTCAAAAGGATGTTTCTGAACAGCTTTATCAGTTCTATGAGTGGCATGTTCTTTCAACTAGATTTCCAAAAGAATTGCTGTATCATGTGATTTTACTTTGTATTTGAATGCTTTGCTGTGTTGTAAGGGTTGACTGATGATTTTTGAGCTTTTGGGGCGGCCACTTTGGATAACGAGGCCAGGCCCACCTACACAAATAAAGCTAATCTGCAAATAGAAAAGCAGTACACCTAAGCCAAGCAAGGAAACATAAACTTTCACTTCTGGAAGTGAGTGGCAAGTTGGTTTCCTAGTCATGGGAAAAAAAAGTATTACTATCCAGGTGGAAACTTCCAGTGCTTGGAAATCACATAAGGTTTAACAGGGAAGCAACCACTGGTTGGAGAGATGGGTGAACATAAACATATTTATATTTTACAGTGTATTTAAACTATCCATCAGAAATGCACTGAAATTGGCATATTCCCACAGAACACATAAATGTCAGTGAACTTTCATTTTGATAAGGCTTTCTATTAGAAAACATCTAGGCAGGATTACTTTCTTTTATACAAGGTCCTGAATTTTTCACCTGGTTGATTGAAAAACCTACCACATCAGCTATAGGAGACCTTGGACTTTGTGTTTTTTTAATAATTGCTCAGATGAGCTACCACATATCTGAGATTTCTCGGGTTTATTTGATCTCTAGCCTTAATGCAACCTGCCAGGGGGTGAAGACCACTCTGGGTGGGCAATCCATAAATTATTTTAGTAACCAATGTGGTATTTTTAGTGAAGCAGGACATATGCAGGTGAAAGTCGTATAGGATTCTGGACAAGGGTATCTCATCCTCTAAATCAGAATTCTCACAGGGTACTTGCCACACTTGAACTACGTTCACTGATTTAAATTACTAATGTTGCTGGGGCAATGCTCATGTCTTCTATAATAAATGACTATTTCCAGATATAGGAAACTGTTTTGTCTCTCCAGCCTGAAAGATTTGGTTTTATTGCCCTCCCATTCCACAAAACTACTACCAGGAAAGAGAAACAACTGCTGAATACAACTGCAGTTTTTCCTGCTTAATCTGGTCCATTATGCAGTGGGGAACTAAGATTTTTCAGGACCTGAAGGAATCTATATGTAGGCTAACAAATGACTGCATTGGTGTTGGTCACCAATTATGAGACACCGAGGTGTGAAGCTGCTTTCTGTTTGCTTTTTTAGAAATCTGACATCAGAATTTTTTAGTGTAATGCAAAACATTCGAATACCTTTGTGATCCTATGTCTGATAAGTTCTAGGACATCTGATTCTAGAGGGTTTCTCTAATAGGAAAGCTCCCTATCTTTGTAATAAAACTTTTGTATTGTGGTATTTCTAAAATAACATATTGTGGAATTTCAATTAATGTAAATGCTTGAGTTTCAGGAACATTAGTAATTTGTTTATTCATTTTATTTTTATTATTTATTATTTTCCATTTATTTTTAAGAAGTCAACATTTTTGCAGACCTGGCCAGTTCTTAACTCTTATAAATGTAACAAAGCCTTGAAGCTTTACTCTAAACTTAAAATAAGTGAAGAATACAAATATGCAAATTTTTTTGTTGTTTATTCTGTTGTTTTTCATTTCATTCAGGTTCTTTGGCATCTTTTCATTGCACACAAAAGTACATGTTCAACCTCTGTCAGCAGCCATGGCCTATTTTATGTTCTGAAAAATCTTGCCAGAATAATCCCCTCAAGCAACAAATGGCTCAATTTATTTATGACAGTGCCAAAAAAACCATTTCCAGGATGTTCATAGGTCAAGAGCTCCACTGAAATAGAGAATGCCTTGAGGATCTATTGCATTGTTTATTATTTACTGTGTATGTTGCAGCATGCCCTGAGGCCACAATCAAAATCAAAGAAGTTGAAGGAGATTGAAGGAATGATGATCTTGCTTGCAGTTTGAGACTATAACTTTGTCACTCTATCTCCTGTCACCCCTTTCCTCTAGGATGTTACTTTACCCTTCAAACAATTTTCTTTTTAAAAATCTCCTTTCATTAGCCTCCTATTTCCATTTTTGCCTAGCTGCTGTCTTGGGACCACTAGTTATTCCAGTGGTTACATCCAGTAAAAGGATCTTTAAAATGGATGTTTCATGATTTGTCTTTTTAGTTTCCTTTTTCTTTTACACACACACACAAAATGTATATGATATGAAGTATGTCAGCAACTTACTTCTCAGTGTTTTTAAAAAATTTTGAAGTTCAGCTTTTGCAGGTAGTCTTTGGGAAGGGGTGTACTACTTTGTGTTCAGAGCTACAAGTCAGTTAGGGAACTAGGGCAGTGTTTGAGTGTCCTGAAGACAAGACATATCAGAGAAACTGTTTGTAATAAGACACAGCTTGTTCTGTTTCTTTGTTTACCCATTTCCTCCCCAGTGCTCCCTAACTTTCATTCTGATTTGACCTTTCCTTCAGTCATGCAATGAAATCACTCTGGGTGACTAAGACCTGCCTACCTGCACTGAGACATTTTACAGTGATAGTGGAGAAGTCGTGAGCAAAGCACTGAATGTGAAAATATCAAGAAGGAACTAGTGATAGTGAGTTTGTCAGGTTGTGTTGTTCATAGAAAATATAGATTTTCCCCTTTTTTGAAACAGATCCATAGAAATCACAGTACCTTTACTGTAGCAATTCTGTTCATGTGAACAAAAGTCAATTTATAAGTAGTCGATACTTGCCAATGTTTGTAAGAAATGGTCATTCCTTTTCTTACTTAGCTAGCCCAAACTTTAAAATACGATAATATCTAACAATGAATAAAGGGTGAATTTGCCATTTTTGTTCTTATTGATGAACATGTCACAAAGAATAGCATGACAAAACTATGCTTGTAGATTGTATAGTGGAACAAAACGTATGTGAAATTGTTCAGGCTCCCAGAATTCACATTAGTTTCCTCCTCTTGAGGAAAAAGATGGGTCTGAAGGGAGAGTGGGATGAAGGGGAAAATCTGAAGTAATTTTGTGCAGTTATGAGAGTGACTGGGCAATAGGAATTAATCTATATTTATTCTGGTGTGGGGATAATTTTGCAGGGGTTAATTAACTTCATGCTCTGTTCATTTCTTCTTTGTGCACTCGGTAGAAATGACTGTTATTCTTTAATTTATTTTTTCCTAGTGTAAAATGTTATAATATCATCTTTTTCTGTCCACTAGGTCAGACAGGGTTCCAATTACTCTTTACAGCAGGAATTCATATTTCTAGAGTTTGATTCTCTTGAAGTCTTTTTATGCTTACACTCTCAGTCAGGATAAGCAGGATGAAGAATGAGACCGCAGAGCACTGAGATCAGCAGTGTTTTCAGCATCTGCATACAATAAGATGGTTTGACTGACTTTGTACAGACCTGAGCCCAAAAACTACAGAAAGGATTTATTGAGGCTGCATTGGCTGACATGTGGAAGATGTTCCTACTATAAAAGTTATGCCGATTACAATATGTAATCATTTTCATAAAAGCAGACAAGCTTGTCTCAGTTTTGTTCGTTAGCTTATGTTCCTCTAGCCAGTTTCCATCCCACTGTTTGTAAAACAGCCTGTACATCTTTAATAGCTCTATAAAGTTAGTTCAGAAAAATAACCAAAATTCTATTCATCTGTGCTGGATGGAGGTTTGGTTCATAAGTCTTTGAAGAGAGATGGAAAAGAATACAAAATGTACTTTATCTTCAGTACAATTCAAGTTACTACACAGAACCTCCTACTCACCACATTTCAGTGAGTCACGCATGTTAAGCATAATGATTCCTCTTTTTTCAATGTGCTCTGATGCTAATTTTCTCATTTACAATTATAAATGTTACATTCATTTTAAAAAGATGACAAAATCAAATTGCCAAAAATATATAATAATGTAACTGAATAATTTTCACTCATTCTCAAATCCATTTTTTTGATTACTGTACATTATTGTACCTATTTTGCATTAACTTTGTACAATATGTGCCCTGATAAAATATTGGGAAAGATGCTATTAACCATAGTTGTCAAAGCTCTTTCTGTGTGATTAGGTTTTATATTATTAAATTTAAATAAAACATCGATCATAGAACTATTGAATTACAATACAACTTCTACTAAAATGTTGGCTGAAAAAGACTCCTTTTCACTTACACCTTATTATCTTTTTTTTTTCCTTAGATTTGAAGTTACATAATGGATTTTTTCTGCCCTTTTTGATGTACTGTTCTTTCTTAATATTTGAGGAAAATGAGATTATGAGTCCACTTGAATCCAAAGACAGATTTCCCTGTTAAAACAAAGCCAGAGAACTATATAACATATCCCACCTTCAATAATTTGCAGTCATGTACAAAGTTTTAGCTCTATAGGTCAACCACCACACCCCCACATCAACCAGAAGGAGCTGTTAGGTGATTTTTATGATCTGAATAAATGTCCCCTTACAAAATAAGGTAAGGGATTGAGAAAGGCATTAGCATGCAAGCAGAAGGCAAAGTATTTTCTCAGCCTTACTTGAAGGAGGATAAAATCCTGTCTGGGTAAACAGAAATTCTGGCCCATTGTGTCTGATCAGTATTCTTAAATACTACAGAACTTGCATTCAAAATATTACAATAATATCATAATAGAATGCAATAGCTTTGCAACCTTGAAGATTTTACATTATTTCACTGCTCAAGTTATTTTTCAAAGAGCCCATGCGTCTATCACATACAATGAAATGGTGTTCAAAGGTGCCCAGGGTTCCTGTAACAAAACAGTACCAGTGAAGCCTGTCAGAGTTTTTCTGTACCCAGGTTATGGAGTCTCACAAAGAAACAGCCACCCTGAGATATTTAAAGTTATACTGCAAGTCAAGCTTAGTTACAGACTTGGCTAAAATTAATGAGATTTTTTTTTTTGCATGGCCTTTTTCAGAGAAGACCTGAACTTGCTCTCCCTAAGCCCCAATTCAGGTTGATACAAACAAGTTCTAGTCCGAAGGGTCTGTGCCCGATCTGCTGTGATAAGCCCTGCTGGGTGACAGTGCTGTTTGGCTTGGAGTTTATATACCTCCTGTCATGATGAAATGCAAGGAAAGCAAGCACAGGTCTAGGCAACAAACCGAGGATTTACAGTGCATTATGTAAGGCCAAGGCTTGAATACACTGTAGTCCCTTGACCTGGAGGTAAGAGTCTGGGAGATAAAGGGTTTCCCTTATTCACACAAATATGGGAGACAAATAATACAAGATAATTGAGACAAAACAAAATACCATGATACTTCTTAAGGAGCACTCTGTAATAAACTCTTTTTTTTCAGAGACAATTTGCACTCAGAAAAGGCTCTCCGGATAAGCCTACATAACTCATAAATCAAACACCATGTATTCTGGTGCCTTTTCTGACAGTCTGTATGTTAATAACATCTAATGGGTAGTACTGCTTATGTTCTCTAACAAGTCTGTAGTCTTTCTTCTATTTCTGGTTAGTAAATTATTTGTACTGGGGTGCTTAGATGCTTCTTCAACACAGGTCACATCAATACCAGTGATGTTTCATTGTAAAATAATGCTAACACTCTTGGATGCTCTCACCACCTTTGTCTACTTGAAAATTGTTTCTCTTACTCTCAGCAAGTTGTGTTATTATCCACTGCACTCAGTAGAGAGTCAGTTTTAGAAATCGGTTTCACCATTCAAGAAGGATGAATAGACCCACAGAAGTATCTATGCCTTTCTGTTGTCTGGAGAGGAAATTTAAAAACTAGCTTAGATTAGAAGCTGAAGGCAGGCTTCAGCTGGCTAAACATATGTATTTAGTGTAATTTCTTGCCTAGAGTATGCCAGATGTCTGCAAAGCTAGTGAATAGGACTGGTGGCCTAAAGAGAATACAGGCACTTCTGCAGTAGGAGCTAGGACACAGTTAGAAATTGCCTGGGCAACTCTGCAGCATTAAATATCCATGTTGAGACAGAGGGAGACATTAAATTTACATATGTTCAGGAAGGTGACTGACTGCATGTGTGCCAGATGTTTAACTTTCTACTATAACCAATGAGGGCGCAACTCAGTTGCCTAATACACGTGTTATCTGAGATGACCCACGGTACCCAGCATGGTCTCCGACTGCTCTAACAAAAGGGTGTGGGTCTCCTATGGGCTCCATCACATACATCTAGGGAATCTCAAGTGATGGTAAATACCAAAGGTTATGCAATAGACTTGAATGTCAGATCTAGTCAATATAGCTAGCAGAAGTAAGAAAGCTATTCAGCTCACCCCAAAATAGTCATCCATTCTTAACCACCTCAGTAGCTCTGTACTGCATTGATTCAGTTGACTAGATTAACAAAGACTATAACTTAGTCAGCTTAGATGCTGAATTTATACCTAGTAGCATTTCTAGATCTAGAGCTGAAATCCACCCCTAGCTGACAGAGGCCTGAAGTTAGGTGAGATGAATACCATTCCCAGTGTGCAGTACAAGAATACATGAGGCAGTTCTCCCACCCTCACATTAGCACTATCATCCTCAGTTTGGAAAGGCTTGCCAGGCTGTTAGCAACAAGCTGTTTATTTAAAATGTCAGTTATATAACTTATGACTATTTAAGTGTTTTCTTGTTTATATTACAGTAAATTAACATAGTTAAAAATTACTCTGACTTCCCAATTTATTCACTCTGAAGTTACCAGAGTGCTGATTTTTGTCAGGACACCAAGTGAATACAATAACTTCAGCAGTCTGAAATTTCAGCAGCTGCCTTCTCTTCCATGTGCAGTTCTCTGGTTGTTTCGTGGGACAAATACAATGTTTGGCAAAACAAATTAATTGAAATAATGCTATTAGCTATGCAGCTTTGGAATTAATTTTTTCTGCAAGGCTCTCCATGTGAAAGAGCCTGGGCATACCTTAAGCACATAATTTTGCAGATGAAAACCTAGTGGACTAGATGACAACATCCCCCCTGCCCAAATCTGTCAGGTATTGAACTTTCCATTGGATCACTTCCATGGAGTGAAATCATGTGAAGTATAGCAGTAGCACAAATCAATGGTGCAATTCAGTTCATCTAAACACTAGTTAGTTCATATAACCATACTCAGAAAACATAATTTTCATTAGAGCTGCTGGCATAGGGATTGTCATCCCTGTCAGCCTAGATGTAAATTCAGTGAGTTAATTCAGAATTTTATAGGTATTAGTGGAGAGAATACATGCTCTTGCAACATGGTTGTAATAATGATAGACTAAAAGGTGAAGTAGAGCAGTCAAATGCAAATTGATCAAGCAAATTGATTCAGTTTAAGAAAACCTACCTGTCCTTAGTTTTGTTAACATTCTTGCTCAGAAGTGTATCTTTGAAAGCCATTTCTAATTTAAGCAGGCTGTTGAAGTTTGACATATGTGCACAAACACACATAGAGTGAAGGTAAAAACTACAGAATAGGTTTAGCTACACAGGGGCACAGAAGGAAGCAAAGATCTGTCCTTTTAAATTTATATGTCTATTTAAATGATTTGGATCTTGCCTTGCAGAAGTGTGCATTTGCCTTCTCTGAAGAAACAATGTGTAAGATGCAAGCAGCTTTCTTGGTTCTTTGCTCTACACAGCTGAGGTAGGATTGATGTATGTGATTGGCAGCAGCAAACGAGTCCCAAAAGCAAATGGGAAGCGGATTAAATTGTGGCTTGATTTCTTTCCTAAGGCACTGATGGACAAATGCAGCCATATGATACTCCTTGCTGTACTGCACTGACAAAAACTAACTCCTAAAACATAACAGATTTATTTTTACAAACAGATTTCCATCTGTATTTTGCTCTTTCCTGAGCCCATTGGTCTGTAAGTTTGTCCATGGCAGAATCAACTGTGGTGTGAGCAATAAATAGTATTTGGCAAGGAGGCATTTTTAAATAGCTTATACAAAGGCATTTCATACATGTATAAAATACAGATATAGGAATGTGTTTCATAATAATGTTAAACCTGTTAGGAGGCTTGAATGAAACCAGAATATCAAAGATAGTAGAAGACCTGTGTTGTTTATGGATGTAAACTGTGCTAAAATTATCTCTGGATATAAACATCTTTCAAAAAATCTCCTATCATTTATACACACAGACATAAATGGGATTCTCCCATTATAACAGCTGTGAAGAAAAGTTCTTTTACAGTTCATTCTGAAATTTCTTTATAATTTTTCTCTCCTAGAGCTACCTATGACAGTTTACCTTGCTTGTAACAGTTATGTTTTGCTTCTGCTATACACTTCGGAAAAACACTAAGGAACCTTTAAACTTTTAGACGAAACAGGCAAAGATCTGGTAGAATAAAACCCATCTGTGCAAAACAACACACTGACCCCTAATATATAACTGTAAAAATGAATTACACTTTATCCTCAGATTGCATCTCAAGAAAGGATGATCTTGGGAGGTGGAGGGAATGAGAAAAGGCAGTTTGAAGGGTCCTGTTCAGCAAAAGTCATAGGGTAACTGCAGCATTGTGTGTCTCTGTATAGCAGGTACCTTTGCCAAAAGTTGCTTACATTGAGAGTCTGGGCTTCATGAACTATTTCTCTGTGATCTGTACTATATTACCCTATACTAATGGTATTTGAGATCTAGGGTAGATATCTAGGGTAGATATATAGCCAGCCTAAGTTACGTGCCCCCCAAAAAACTGTTTTCAAATAGTATAAGGTAATCCTTTTCTTATAGTTTAGACTAATTTTATTCACTTCTGAAATTACTGTGTATTCCAAGGTTGCTTTGTATTTAGGGAAACACTGAAAACTACACAGGCAAAAAAAGGATTAATGTTCTGCATATTAGTAAAACAGAATCTGAAATTTTACTTTCTTTCTTGCCCATACAGTACAAATTTGCCAGTTGTTAAGGGCAATTATTATGGCACTCAACAAACAAGAAATGAGGGAAAAATAACAAGATTTAATTTTTGAAAGCTGAGATAACAATGGAACTATTTTCAGTGAAAGATGAAGGAGGAATATGAGTTAAAGGTCAAGGAAGAAAAGATGTTTTAACTAACAGACAGAAAATAATCAGTGAAATTGCATTTACTTAGAGCTTCTAAAAGTCACTTTCCTCAAGAAGCATCCAGAAGACAATTTTTTATATAGTTACTCTTTGCAGCCATGTTTGACTCCTGTGTATATGAGTGATAGATTGTATTTCTACTACAATATTTGCCTTTTCATATGTTACCATTCCTGACCTCATTCATTACACAAAAGAGTAGAGGGAAAGAAAGAAAGACTGAACAAAAAAGGTTCCTGACTAACAGCATGAACATAACTTATTTTCTGTTGTTTCTTGTCTGTCTTGGGTTGTCTCTTGTCCACTAAAGGGTCAGTACTCAAAATATCTTCTTCAGACACTTATAAGGCATTATTGTTGCTTATTGGATATTACCCTGCTGGTTCTTCTGCTTTCTTTGACTTTTCAAGATCTTAATATGGCCTCTATCATTCTGTGAAATCAGATTCAAAACCTGTTTGGTGCTACGACAGAAGGGAGCATGTGTGTAGAACACGTGTGCATAGAAACAGACATTGTGATTTCATAAGCACTGTTAACAAAGAAAGGTGAATTTTTTTTTCAAAACAGTGTGTATGACATGCTATGGTATGTATAATATAAAGGAAGGCAATAACATAAGAAGAGGAAAAAGACAATAAGTCAGAAATTTGGAGAAAGGAGGGACAAAAAGCCAGGAAAGTGTCAATTGCCAAAGATTTAGGATGAAAAAGGATTCCAGAACCAAAGATATTTATGCTGGCTGCCACAGAGTTTGCACTCACACAGGTACCTTGAGAAGCCATTCTCAAGTATACTAGAAAATACTAAAAAAAATAAAGTACTAAATTTTTCCAGGCCAATTCCGTTTGTCTTTGTGCTCTGGAAAATGAATGGCACATTGGAAAATCACCTTGAAAATTTTTATGTCCTTCCTAAATTTAATTTCATATGAGTTATGGCTAATCTCTGCAAGCCAATCTAGGATGTGGATCTGCACAGGTACAGCTCTTGGATGGTTGTTAATGCTTTTCTTCAGCTTTGTATCTCCAGCAGCACCCTTAGAACTGAGCAGCATCTTAATAGTGTGCATTGAGAGCATTGCCTGTGAATGCAGGTGTCTGCTATAATCACAGAAACAAAAACTCTGTGGCAATCCCAGCCTCTGCCAATTTCTGTGCACTGACTGAGCCAAAGGTTTTGGCAGACACCTAGCCCATTGCCTCTTCATTATCCTTCTAAACATGCCACTCTGTGCGTCACTTTTAAAGAACTGAAAAATGGCTTTAGAAAACAGTAAAAACTATGAAATAGTGTGCCACCTTTTCCAGTGACCAGTATTTCCATGTATTTTTTTGCTTTTAGCTGACAGTTTATATTTATGACAGTTTATATTATGAAGTTCTGTAAAGGAGATTACAAAGACTCACCATGCCCTGAATGGTGCATGTGGCTGCAGAGATACAGAACAGTCATAAAACCAACTCAGTAATCTGAAGTCAGTGCATTTATGCCCTTCAACTGAAACAAAACATTACTTATTGCCCGCTGAGGATAGTGCACGACTGCTTGTGGTCCCTTACTTCCTGTGACATCCAGACTTGAACACGGAGGTTTTTCACCAGATTGATTACTACATAAATGAAAAGTTCCTCTGTTCCCTCCTTGTCTTCCAGTCATGCTGAAGTGCTGTTGAACATTCAGTGCTTTCAGGAATTGCTTGTCTGTATGCCTAATTTGGGCTCCTGTTTTTGAAAAACTGAACAAAGGAATGGCTTATTGGTATGAGCTCTAGCCTGGATTTGCTAGAAGCATACTTGCTGCAGTGGTCACACCTTTCCAATACACAGGAGCAAGCTGTTAAAGTGAAGGAGGGAGATTAATTACTTATCACAGAAGAAATGAGCAGAAGTGGGCACCAGAAATGCCGGCTGCTATATTTAGCTTATAATAGTAATATTGGAACGTCATAGTCGTGCCCTCTTCCTTAATGGCAGCCCTGTGAGATTCTATCTGGATTTTATGATCTTATATGGAAAGTAATTCAGCTATTTGGGGAACTATGCTGTGTGCTGTGTACAAACATTGAGGCTACTTAAGTCTGTTCTCTGTGTTATCAGTACCATTAAAAAGTCACATCAGTTGGGAGGATGTTCTACTTTATAGTCTCTGCTTTTATTGTTTCTAAGGAAACCACTTTACTTATCCACACTCACTGTGCCTGCTACATCCTCAGTTTACAGTCAGGGCAAGGAAAAGCAGTACATCAGAAAATCTGTTCTTGATAGTACTGTAAATGTATCAGTATTACTCATCTTTATGCTTTTTTAAGTTAGACTCCCTGATTTAGCAAACTTCCTGTGTTTATGTAGGTTTCCACTGGAGTAAGCTGGCATGGAGATACTGTGCCACAGTTCTGGTCAGCACTTTGTGGGGAATTTAACTGTTGCTGAAAGCCAGAAGGACTAGAAAGGACTGTGTTTTGTTTAGATAGATGATGAATAGAGGGGAAACTTATAAAAAAGGTTAAGGCTAAAATGTTCTTTAAAAACCCTTGTGTTCTCTCTTACCTTTTTAGTTTCATAAAAAAGACTCCTTGTGTTTATGGAATTTGAGAGGAAATGTATTTTTTAGACTAAAAATTCATATTGATGATAAAACCAAGAGAATTATTAGTTTCACCTGAATCTACTCATCCATGATTTACCAGATGTTTTGAGGGACTACTTTTCAAAATGACATTTTGTCACACACTGCTTTTTTTAGACCTTTCAAAAGTTTTTTAAGCTTAATGCATTTTAGGCACATCAGGAGCTGGATAGGCCCATTATGTGAATGAGGTAGGGCTTCACAACCACGCAGAAACTCCCATAGACATTTTTAGGAGTGTACAGCACTCTGGATGACACCATTGGGAGTAAGAAAGGGGACTTGGAGCTCTCTTAGCCCTCCTGGCCTCCATGTTGCACTTCTTTTTAGCAGCCAAAGTTTAATAAAGGCTGAGCACCCACTGGTTTGCTGAAGACATGAGGATTTACTGACCTGTGATTCTGTCTTTAGCAGTCCTGAGAAATCTTACTTGAGAGAGATGGCAACGTGTCCTTTCTCAGAGGGACATAAACTATCTATCTCAGTTAAAATGTCTGGGCTTCTGAGCTGTTGGTCAGACGCATGTTGGTCTGGAATTGTGGTAGATTTTCTGTGAATATGTTTAGCCAAAGCAGTGACTGACCAAACATTTCAAGGATTCCTTTCAGATGGAAGATGTACCATTATATTGTACTCACAGAAGATTTCCTTTCAACACAACCCAAGCAGGAAAATAATTTAGAACCAACCAGAGGTTTTCTGACAAACCAATTTTCTTTTGGAAGTTCAATTTACTTAAAATTAACTCTTGAGAAAATTTTGATCTTAACAAAAGGTATTAAAGTTTCAGGAAAAAAGAATATTCTATTTCAATAATCAAAGAGCAATTTATCATTTATTAACACAGTCAAAGAGGGATTAATTCAGATAAGATTTTCTTATGCAGGGAGTAAAATGTCTTTGTTTCTGGCTAACACACAATAGGAGTAATGGTACTAACTATGCATTGAAAGTCGTCTTTCTTTTTAGCAAAAATCTTAAAATGATAAAAGTAGAAAGGTATTGCAATACTTTATATAGATTCCATGGGTAGGGTTTATATGAAACTTCCATTTTTAGGGCACATAGAAACATAACAGTAACATGTGAAAGAATATTGTACAGGTATAGATTACATCATAAGGGTTTACAGCTGCAACCTAGCTTGAGGGTGCATTTATTGGTAATAATAAACACTTAAAGTTGGCTTTATAACATTTCATAGTTCCTAGGTATAAAAGCATAAAGCTGGCATAATATTAAAAATATGACTCACAAATATATTTCTGAAAAAGTGTTAAATTGGTTACATTTGTGGAGTATTTTGTACTATGAGTATTTGGTCCTCCATACAGTATATTTTAATATGCTTATGAAAACCTACAGCTGAATGTAATTTACTATTAATGATTATCCATTTGAAAGTTCACTCATTATTATCTGTTTTTCATTTATTATTCCAGTCATACAATCAAGGAACTGAAAAATATTGCAAGTGTTAGGTAAGCAGTCACAGCAAGATTAGTTTTCAGCATGTAGTGGGAAAGTATGTCCTATGGAACAGTCACAGATTATCAGGGTGACAAATCCCACGCTTGTGAATAATTATGATGTTTGCAGAAATCAGGTCAGGTTTCCTGATAACCTGGGAACAAAAACACTTGCAATCATGCTAGTTGTTAGTTGCACTGTAGCTATTGTTTTAACCAGTTTAATGTTTTAAGACGGTTTATCCACTTTTCCTACACATATGCATTGACTGTACGAAGACATTTTGGAACTTTCAAAGTCTTTGGTGGAAGGAGAATGTATCATCTGTTTCTTCAGGTCCTATTTATACTCTCCAGATATACTTTGTCCTCACAGGACAATTTCAGTGCTCCAAGGTGAGACATTTTGTAAACTTGTGTATTTGGGGCTTAAAACAGGTATAAGCAGATAGAGCCTACCATAGTTTGTCTGGGATATGACATGGTCAGTATGATTGTGTAATGCAGAACCCTTTTAAAAGCAATAATATCATGGAAAATATGACACCACATATCTTTTAATTAAACCCACTATCATTAAGCAGTAAAGTGAAAAAGTACATGCAGTATCACTGCACAGCTACTTGATGTTATCTGTCTGCCCTTTTACATGAGCCAGAAGGAGAACCAGAAAATGAACAAATAGCTTCTATTCTCATGGCTCGAAGCAGGGAAAGAATAGCAAGTTGCGTAAATGGAAGCAGAAATATTAGATTTCACATTATTCCTTCCCCCCACCCCTGTCTTCTGAAGTGTTATTAGTAACAGAGGTAAGTAAAAATGTTGTAAAGGTTTAGTGTCCTGTTACCTGCTAATTCCTATGTCTACCTCAGTCACCAGAGATTTTACAACCAGCTGTAAGGAGATTACTTCAAATCCTTCTCGATCACTATGAGGAGTATTTTTCAAGGGACCCTGACAGCTGTTGCAGACCTATATTTTGATTTGCCTTTTGGAGTTATAATCTGTTAGAGAGTTGGTGTTTAGGGAGTCTTTTTAAAAATAATTTTTTTTTCAGGTATTGAAAAACCCCCCAGCTCTGTCCTGGTGTTTGGTACTTTATATTCCTTGGTCAGAAGAAGGATACTTATTAAAATAGATTTCTTTCTTTTTCCTCCATGCCTCACTAACTTGCTTTATGTTAGAGATTCCCAGTCTAGGAGTAAAAGAAAAGAAAAAACTTAGATCATGACACTTAATTGTTTCTTTGAAGTAGGTAAGACTCATCCTGCACCCTACCAGCCCCAACAGTGTTTTAGGCACAAGCAAATAAGACAACTCCATTGTCTCAGGGACTCCTGCTCACCGTTAAAACCTGATGGAACCAGCTGGAGAATAGTGTTTTCAGACATTTTTTAACAACCGTCTTCAGATACTCATAATGACAGGCTATGATGAGTGCTATATGTACAAATAGACACAAACACACGCATGCACGCAGAAGTCATTTAACGGAGTTTTTAATAAAGAGATAAGCAATCATTATAGAGCTGGCCAGTCTGTCATTTCCTGGCAAATAGATGCAGTAGAATTGACTTTTGAGCTCATATTTGCCTATAAGACATATTACTGAGATCTGTGGCAATACTCTGATCAGTTTGCCATTTATAAATGCCCACTAATAAAAATGTACTTTTATATCTATAGGACAGAACTATTGGTTGAAAAGTCTGCCTTCTACAAGCCCTTGCCTCTGGCCCAAAAATGAGTACATATAGCTCCTGCTGAACTTTCAGGCATGTCCATTTATCTTTTAATTGTTTTTTATGCCATGTATACCATATGGCCAGAAACACTGAAATACAATACATTGTCATTTATTGACTTAAGGGAACTCTTTCTCAATTTAATTAAACAGGATAACTCACTAATGCAGGTGCTGCCTATTATGCATGAGGAGTCTAAAATGATAAATGGGTTACATGTGAGGCCATTTCTGGAAATTAAGACAAATTCTTTTGACTGGAGAGGTGGGCTCCCATCTGCAAATATTTTGTGTTTCTACTTTTCTGACAGCAAGGGGTGAACTTACAAATAAACACACCCCTTTCCCCCCCAAGCCCCATCTAGTTTGCATTAGATTAAGTTGGATTAATGACTCTCTATTGAAATTCCTATTGCAATTGTTTTCAGTCATGTTATTCCAATTGGCAAAAATGATAGGCATAATTTAAACTTATTTGACTGAGGCTTTATATTTTAAAAAAAATCAGTGTCCTGGTCACACAGTTTTTCTCTGACTGATATAATGTGATCTCAGGTGAAATACTGCACATGGATGCAGGAAAAGCATAGATTTGAGCTGGTATCTTTAATTTCTTTGCCCCCAAACCCCAAACTACATAGTGTCAGAGGGCATGTCTGAGTCTATCCATCTAGTATCAGAAGAGAACTATGAACTAAACCAAAGGAGCAAAAGTATCATCTGAAAATAGGCATTTTAGCTCAAACCTCCTTTGCAAAATCACTTAAAGGACTTCAGTTTCAGGCCAGCGTCAGAACAAAATCTCTAGCAGAAGTTTAAATATAAAAAAATGCAGCAAAATGAAATTCTTACCCTCCAAACAGCTCTGGGCAGCTTGCGAGTATCTCTCTGTAAAGCCAAATACAAAACCCTGGAATGTCCCCAAAGTGGTCTGTGAATCTGTAATTGTTCTCTTAATTTACCAGAAACACGGTCAATGGAACTGGGAATGCCAAGAAAAAGCAACAAGGCATGTGAACTGCATTACCTGGTGGTGCCAGCTGTATTTTTGCATGAGAGGCTTGCAACTTCATATTTTCTAACATGAAGCTGCCTCATTGTTTAGTTTATGTACAGAATAAACTGGAAATATTTTAGCTATTTTCATTATGAGATTTGTCATTAAATTGTATGCATCCTCAAAGAAAATTGCACTTCAGACTTATTTCAAAGGGTCTGCATCTGAAGTTGTCAGTGCGGCACTTGTAATGCTCTCCTGAGAACCTATAATCCCTGCCAAAAAAAAATCCTCAGAGCGATGGCAGCAAGATTTCCATCACTGGGGCCCCATAAACTAGGATTATCCATTTAGGGAGTTAAACAGGAGCAATTGTTGCTACATCTGTCTTAGAATGAGTGCTCCCCCTGCTCCCCCCGCAGCAGCTCTGACAGCATGAGAGCATTATTTCTCAGTGCCACCTTCTACCATTGCCTTATGAAGAATTTATATGTTTTGAGTTTTCCTTCATGGCAGGAGTCCAGCAGTGCTGTACTATAAACCTGCCACAAAGAATGAAAAAAGTGCAGTTTTCAGTTCAACTGGGGGCCCAAACAGATGAGCTCAGACAGTCCAAATCTCTAAAGGTTAGTGAGTCTGAACCTTGGCTGATTCACTGAGCACCATCAAATTATGTACTACTAAGGAGGTAGCAAACATTTTTAAAGACTAATTACTTGAGAAGGTTGTGGAGGGTGATTAATAGACCCAAATCCTTTATTGGAGTTCTCTTGAGGAACCCTAATGAAATAACAAATCCAGAGAGAGGACAAATTCTCTTCCTTTTTTGGCAAGTAGTTATTTAAGCTGAACAATGCTGCCAGCTGAATGCATCATTAAAGGCATGGCTTACTGTTGCACACCAAAACCCCCACTGTGATAAATGGCAAATAAAACACGTCTTTCATCCACATGTCAAGGCAGATGAAGATGAGCAGAGCAGGGCTACCAGGATCAGTCTCCTTGGCGTTATCAGGCATTGATGGCCTGTAGAGGGCTCTCAAGGTCCTCTACTGAGGCCCTTAACCCAGTTTCAAGGGCTGCAGCTGGAGGTTTTCTAAGGTCACGGAGGTCTTTCTCAAAAGGGCTAAACAAAAGGATCCTTCAGCATAGGCGTGCATTTTTTCCCTTTTCTATGGCCTTGCTGTTTCTATGCACTATCTCCAGCCACAACTTTGCCTACATTATTAGGTTTAGCAAACAGATCTTAGAAAGCCACTGTTAAATATAAATCTCCCCTGTAAGGGTCATTGTGAAAAGAAAAAAAAAAAAAAGAAAAAAAACCTCCAACTATCAAAAAAACCCAACAAGCTTGGATTAGGGATGAACACTTTCAGAATTTTCTGCCCACTGTCATCTTTGAGGCGACTGTGCTATAAGCACACAGAACATAGGTGATGTGTTTATACGTAGTTAGTTCATTTTCTTAGTTCCTAGAATGATCTGGGATGTGCTGGAAAACAGATAACGTATTGATTATAATTTCTTTAAAGCAGACTGTACTGCAGAATACATGTCATATTTGATTCACAAAGTGAATGGCAGAACCAGCTACACAGGTTACTTATCAAAATGTTTGCATTAAAAACCAAAACCAACCTGCAAGTGCCACACGTGCATAAGGACATGAAGCCTGCAGCAAATTTCATTTAAATATGTATTTCATGGCAACTAAACCCTTGTCTTGTGAGTTAATGACAGATTTAAATTGCTTGTAGCCATGGTTTTCTTTCTTAAAAATATGACCTGTACTGGAGGAAGGAAAATGCCCTTTCCCCTTTAACAATAGCTGTATTTTAAATCCCCAGTTCTTGCTGTGATTATCTGCACATGTAGAGCTGAAACATTCAGAAGAAATAGAACATTACAACAACCTCTGTTCCTGTCTTTTCTTGTCTGACTATACTGAAAGGAAGAACCCTCTAAAATTAGGATAATTAGGTTGTTTTTAATTTCTAGTAGAGTTTCTTTATAGAAGAACGTCTCCTGTAACAGTCCTTCTGGTTTACCAAGTTTGTTTGTTTGCCTTTTCAGGAAAAATGGGGGGGTTATATTTTACTACCTTGATTTCATGTTCCTATTTCCTTTCCTTGTAGTACCAGGATGGCTTTAGCTAGGACAAAAGTTATATATGAAAGCCTTACATCCTGTTTGTGTCTCAGTATGCAGCAACTCAGCTGCAAAAGTAGTCTTGTAATTTTTCTTTCTTACTGAGTCTCTCAATAAGCCATTCAAAGTACCAGTCGGTTCTGTTCTCCTTAACTGTAGTGGCAGCTGCCATTGAGTTTCTGAAGCTGAGTTTGCTGTGACTGTGCAGTAACTAGTGGAAAGAAAATGTGCACTAGTAAGAAAGAGAATTGTAGGCGGCAACAAGAAGCAGTGACAGTGTCACCAGGTGGTACAGACTACAAATCTCAGGGCTGCTGAATGACATACACCTACCCCCTCACCCCCCTGCCCAGGACTCCTCAAGTATTTCTAGCTTTATAGGGTTTAACAACTTTTTCCTCGGCTTAGGTCAGCCAAGGGTAAAGAACCATTGCTCTCTGCGTTAAATGGCTGTGGGCATTGAGAGTTGTACATGGTAAGAATGGGACTGTCAGGCACACGTGCAAACATTCCTTTGGACTGCTATGTGGGCATCTGTAAGTACCTACAAACTGGTGCTGTTGAGAGGTTTTTCATTCCTAAGTCTACTATATCATAGAAGTTCCTGCAAAACCTCTAATCTCTTACAGTGGGGGAAACTGTAATTTCCTTTAAGTAGGCAGGTTCTGTAGATGTGAGGAGAAATAGGAGACCTTTCCTATCTGACATTCCTCAGGAACCATACAGCACATGCCACTGCTGGATGCTGGAAGAGAGGGGGTCAGGCAGTGGTTAAAATTTTATGAAAATGTTACAGTATATTTAAGTTTTCCTGGACATGTTCTGGGGTTTTTTTGGGCAAAGATCTTGTATACAAGCTTTTTGAAGACTTTGTTTTTCCAGGATTCCCTGCTCTCTCTGGCCCTAGCAGGTCATATTCCACCAACCAAAAGCCACACATCTGGAATTCCTCAAAATATTGCAAACCAGCTCCATGTGCATCAAACCATCTGCAGATGTGCAATGTGGTTTGTTCTGTGCATGCCCAGGAGGTTCAACATGTCCTAAAAGTGTTGGTTTACTGTGCACATGTAGAAGATCTATGCATATAGATTTCCAGACCAGATATACTGAGATGCCATGCACTGGCAGGAAGAAAGGTCACATGGGAAATTTTGACTCTGCAGAGCTTTGTTCTGAAGGGTGTTCTAGCCTTCGATGTTTCAAGCACTATACGTCCATGTCATTTTCTCTAGGTGTTTTTTTTTAAATGTCAGTAGTCACCAGTGAGATCCTAACACCCATAGTATCATTATAATTTGTGGAGCTGTCAGAGGCAGAGAGGTTCAAATTCATGGTATTTGTTCTACCATTCAATGCCCGTTACCAAATACCTTATTGCACATTATGGTCTACTGTCCTTACTAAATCACAAAGAAATGAACATTGTTCCAGAAAGTGTTTTGTCTTAGGAGAATATGGTCATGCAGGTTGGAAGAGACTTTAGGAGGTGTCAGTTCAACCTGCTGGTCAAAGCAGGGTCATGCAGGCCAAGATGTACTGTTCAGTCTTGAAAATCTCTGAGACACTGAAAGGCTTCTCTTCCAATGCTCAGCTGTCCTCATGGAGAAAAAATTTTTCTTTATGTCAGGTCAGAACCTCCCTATTTCATTTTATGGCTATTGTCTCATATTGACCTGCTGTGCCCTCAGTAAAGAGCCCAGCTTAACCTTCTTGGTAACACCTTCTTTAGTACTTGTAGACTGCTCTTTGCTCCCCCTGAAGCCATCTCTGCTCCAGTCTGAAAAGCCCAGCCCCCTCAGCCTCTCCTCACAGAGCAAGTGCTCCAATGCCACACCATCCTGGTGTCCTGCCACTCAACTCACTCCAGTTTACTGGTCTTTTGTGAACTTGGGGGTAGGGGGCAAGACTAGACACTGTTTTCCAGATATGTCTAATGAATGTAGAGGAAGAGGGATAACCCCTGCCCTTGATCTATTGGGTGTGCTCCTGTTAATACAGACCAAGAAGCTGTTGTTTTTCTTTGCTGCCAGGACACATTGGTTCATGTTCAGTTGTCTGTTGTCAGGGCGCAACAAGGTCTGGCTGCTCCCTGAGGGCCAGGAGGCTGGGTGTTGAGCTCCATGCCAGGGATGGTGGAGCAGGGCCTCTCCAGCCAGTCTCTGTCCCACACTACAGGAGTGAGGTGAGCAGGGCCAGTCTGGAGATGGTACCCAGCATCAGACACAGCCTGGTGGTGGCCAGACAGGTCCATGGTGACAAAGGCAGGTCAAACTGGGAAGTCAGTCAGGGCTTAGCTGGATTGTCCATCAGACCAGGTTCCGCGGGGCCATAGACAGGCATAGGCAGGGCTGCAAGGCAGCTGAGGCTGTAGGTCAGGCAGGAGCCAAGAGCAAGAGCCTCTGCTGAGAGCAGCTCCCAAGGGAAGGAGGGGGGAAGCCCTGTTGTGAGCTCCTTCTCCACAACAGCTCTGCTTAGCCAGATGGCCTTAAGCACAGCCACCTCTGGCAGCCAAACCCAGGGAGGGCTGGGGATCACCTCCAGGGTGCTGACAACTGTCTGCTGAGGCCCCAGGTCCTTTCCAGCAGAGCTGTTCCCCAACCAGTCAGTCTTAGCCTGTACAGTTGCAATGCGTTTTTCCATCCCACATACAGGAGTTTGGATTTGTCGCTGTTGAATTTCATAGGGTTCCTGTTGTCCTATTCCTCCAGTTTGGATAGGTCCTTCTAGATGGCAACCCAATGATCCATGGAGCACTTTAGTGTCATCCACAGACTGGATGAGGGTGAATTCCATCCCTTCCACACCAGTGACAAAGATACTACACTCAGCCAATACCAATATAGAACCTTAAGGAGCTTCATTTGTAACCAGCCTTGCAGCATGAACCATCAGCTCTTCAAACTCAATGATCCACAGGTTCGCCCACTGAACTGATGTTCTGTAGACTACCTATCCATCCAGACCATAACATCCCACCTCTTATAAAGGGATACTGTTGGAGACTGTATCTAAAGCCTTGCTGAAATCAAGTTAGTGACATGGTACCTGTTTCTCCTCAGCTACAGAGCTGGTTATTTTAGCACAGCAGGCAATCACACTAAGTTTCTTTCATGTTACTAATCCTGGGTCACACTAAACAACTTCATTCCTTACTTGCTGTCCTCTTTGGACACTGGATAAAAGATTTAAGTAATGGCTCTTCAGTCATTTTTAGCCAAGTTATGTGTATTTTATTCCTTTAATATTTTCTTCAGATAAGTACATAAGGGAAAAGGAGGACAGGAAGCGATAACAAGGGAACACCTCATGAGAAGCTTGTTAAGCTTGTAAATTTAATAAAGAATACAACAACAACATGGCTTTATGGGTCAGATGCTCTTGCATTTGTAATTCACAGATTAAGTGGGAACTTTTTTCTTATTTCAAAAGGGTAGGATCACTTGCTGTTTTATATGTTCAAGTTTTGAATTTCATTTTAGAGACTTTGAAGAAGTTCTCCTTCAGCCTGAATGGCTTTTAATTTCACTTTTCAAACTTTGAATTCTAAGAAGTGCATAACAACATCTCAGTTCTTGTAAAACTTCAGTACTAACTCCATCACCAAAGTGGTGATGTAAAGCCCATTGAATTCTATACAATTCTTCCTTTAACATCAATCATTTCTGGATCAAGCTGTAACTGACAAAGCATGCTAAGTTCATTTTTAATTCTTTTACCTATGACTTTTTGATGAGTATGTGCAAAGCCATATATAGGATGTAAAAGAAAAATCTGCTTTCGTTTATGTCCCAGATATCTGAGCATAGACTAGTTTACTTGAATTCTTTGTTACTGGAATTTAATTTTAATGTTTGTATGATAAACTTATTGTCTAAAAGTTCTCTTGAGTATTTAATACCTGATACTCACAGGCAGAAATCTACTGGCTAGTTGTGAGTGGCCATGTGAGCCACATGTTGTTTCTGTTCTCTGATCAGAGAAGCACAGCTCACAGACTACTAACACACTAAGTCATGTGTGAGCCTAGGATATAATCAGGAATACAGTAGGTATCTTACTAACAGCAGACAGAAAAAAACAACAAGGCTTTTAAAAAAATGTTAAGCTGCTCAGGGTATGGCTTTGTAATCAGCTGCAGCTAGCTCTACAGTGCTGTGCCTGAGCTAAAAAGCCCTGTGTAGAAAAGGAACTTAGTTGTTTAAACAACACTAATGTCACTAATTGCACTAATGGAAGGTGATTCTTGTCTGGTGAAACTGCAATAAGTGAATAGTATCTGTACACGGCCAAGAGGATGTTTGCTGTGTATTGATCATATAAAACCATGATAGAAGCCCAAAATAATGTTCCAAGAAATATTATGCTACTTCTACCTTCAGTGGTTTGGGCTGTATTATATGGAAATATACATTGCCACACAGATGGCAGAAAGGCAGGATTTCTGCTTGCTGGATTGTCTTCAGAACTGGAAACACTGACAGCACTGGATCATCAGTCCCTAGCCTGATACCCTTCTAGGAATTCAGGCAGGAATCCAGTATGATCTTGTCAAACTGCAGATGCATTAGATAAAGTGTTCAGGTTCAACAAATCATTACATTCCAATGATTTTTTTTAAAATTGGAAAATTCCCATCAGCTCTACCAGCTCACAAGGCATAACTTTAAACACATTGTCAAAATTCTAAAGTGTGCTTAGTAAGGAGTTTCAAGAAACTGCCACTTTAAAATTTTTTTTTAGGCAATGTCCAATCTCATTAAAACATAATGCTTCTGATACAAATATATGGAAGTACAAATTCATATCTGTCTTTAGCAAGCATTTCTATGGACAAAAATCAGACTGTGCCTGAAACTAAGGTACTTTGGGTAGAGTACAGAACATATATTTTTGGTTCTAGCACAACTATAACACATAAACACTGGGTTATTTTACTACAGTACAAATCAGTTTAAAAAAAATTGCAAAACACTAGGCATCCCTCTCTGGGTTTGGATTCATGTTTCGAATGAATACCAAGTGATTATGATTTCTGGAATTTATTATGCATAATTGCTACCAAAATATAACAAGTCCAAAAC
The DNA here is from genome assembly GCA_026212715.1 of Elanus axillaris. Taxonomy (NCBI): domain Eukaryota; kingdom Metazoa; phylum Chordata; class Aves; order Accipitriformes; family Accipitridae; genus Elanus; species Elanus axillaris. Next base: position 21,490,704 of record JANZLQ010000005.1, on the reverse strand, counting down.
CCAAAGCTGTGTGCCGTTTCTAAATTTTAACTCAGCTATGAGTTCAGCGCACTTTTCAAATGGTGTTATAGTTTGGCATTGGCTTTGAATAGTTCTTTTACTTTGCTTTTGTCCTATGGAAGCAACCACATAGCTCTCTTTCCATGTAAATTCAAATAGCAAGCCCTCGCGACAGCTGGGTGTCCACGTGAATGCTGTTAATGCTGTGGGTCTCAGTGCCATGAAGTTTTCTGCTTGTAGCACAGCACCAGATAAGAATTTCCTGATGGAGCCACTCCAGGTTGCTGTGTGTGGGTCAGACCATGTTAGGAGCCCTGGGAAATTCTTACATTTCACTTGAGCTTAACAAATTGCAATATCATCTCTTCTTTTTGAACTTGTTGGGGTATGTTCAGTGGAGATTATTTATTAATCTTGCTTTGAAGTAGCGTACCAACGCTTTCAACTTTTGCAGACTTGTGGCAAATGGCTTCACCTTTTCAGGAAAAAAATTTAGGGGAAGCACACAACTATAGTAGATTTTGTAAAGGCTAATCAAAGTATGTTTCTACCTTGCAATGAAGCGTGGTGCTGAGTCTCAGGCTAACTAATAGCCATATGTATGACAGAGCACATATTTTTATAATCAATTTGAAATTACTGGATGCTTTTAATAGCAAATATCTGTATAAGACAGTCAGCTGAAACATCCTAATGGACAAGGTTGGATTTTATTCTTCCTTGCTTTTAGCAAATTGGAATGAATGACAGAGAAGCAGAAAAAGATTTTATATCTGAGCGAAAGTGGAAGATCCCTTATTAGATGATTTTAAAACATTGAAAAAGGTCTTGTGACTAATCTAATTTTTATGACAAACATTAGGACAAACTCTCTTAGAGCTAATACCTCCTAATAACCTCCCCCCACCTTCGTTATTGCCTGAGAGTGCCTTAGATGGCTCTGTAAGGGGAGCAGCCCAATTGCTGATTCACAGAGCGAGCTTTGGCATTAGCCTCTTGACTGCTCTTAGGACTTGCACATGAGCAGTGGAAGAGAGCAAAAGGTGGTGTCTGGCAACAGTCACTCCTTTAACTCACACCATTCAAATCAGTGGCTAGTCAAAGTGAGTAGACCTCAATGTAATGGGGCAGGATTGCAATGGCAACACTAAGCTCAGGTGTTCCAGTAAGAAAAGCATGGCATTGAAGAGTAAGTCCCTCATGGTTTTCCATGATTTCATCTCAAACTTAGTGGAGGTATGAAAGAAGATAGATATTCCTTTAAAACAATCTTATTTTCATCTACCTTACAACTTTCAGTTATTGACAATGGCTCCAAAACCTACACAGTTTTCATGTCATATATTGCTTTATTTAGCTTTTATTTGCCATATTCACTTTATTACTGAAACAGCTGTTCTTGCTCAAAGTTATGGTAATTTCACCTCTATGGGGAAAAAAAACCCAAAACAACATTTGGTATTTGAAAGCTTACTCTAGAGAGTCCAGTCAGCCAGACCAAAAAAAAAAAAACCAAAACAACAAATCAAACTAAAACAGAAAAAGATGATTTTTGCACAATTACGAGGTACTATGACTTTGGGGTGCATCTTGCAGCATAATTCTGTGCTGTGATAAGGAGATCCTGGGTAGTTCCAGGATGGTTGGTATAGCTATCCAACACAGGGCCATGCCTTTCAAAGAGACTAGTTTTGCATGTGAGTCAGTATAGCTGCTTTAGCCTAGACTATATGCTTGGGTTAATTAGCCCAAATTAGAGCTAATTAGTGAACTAGCTCAAGTGGAACAGTATGCTGCTGCACCTCCCTTGTTTCTGGTTCTGAACCTGGTTTGCTCAGAGCCAGCTCAATGCTTTCTGCTGAGCTGCATGGTGTGGGCTTGCCCTAAGTAACTCTCTCCAGGTTCAGCTGAGTACATTTCAGAGCCAGGAATAGAACTGCCATCAGTTGACTTCATGACCTGCCTAAAACCATACTATTGTTGGTTTTCTCAGAGTTCTTGATTTTATTTTTTAAAAGCCTTCAATTTTACAGCTGAGCAGCTTGAGGCATAAAGAGGTCAGTCAATGGCACTACTGGGAGTAACACCTGGTATCCTTTTGAGATCCTATTCCCAGCTCTTTGGCTCTAAGCGGTAGAACATACAGTCTCCTTTAGACTTATTCCAGAAATAATCTATAAATACAACAGCGTCAGGTTTGTTTTGAGCCCACACAGAAGGAGTTTATTTGAGGGCACCCTCAGGCAGCCTTTTCAGTTATAAAATAAATTCTGAAGCAACTCTGCTGTGGCTGAGATTTTTTAGATATTCTGCAGGTTATACAGTGAGTAATATGTAATATTAGTTGCCATTTAAGGCTCCAGAATGGGGCAGTTGCACAGATCTGTAGCATAACAAGGCGGCATTCTTCTTCACATGTATTTATGCATTCTGCCAATTCCCCCCCCCCCCCTTTTTTTTTTTTAAATTCTCCTATTTCCTTGTCCCACCCCATCAGGAAAGGGACAGCAGACAGAAAGCAAGAAAGGTTAGTGTGAGCACCGTTACAACCAGTGCCTGTTGACACTTGCAGTTAAATGAAGTGTGAAGTGGGTTGTTAATGGGCTTTTTCTTTTTTTTTTTTTCTCCTGAAGGATTAGCTTTTCACCTTTGTGATAAAACAATAATTCACATACACATCACTGTTGAGAACCAGAAGTAAACAACTTTATATATTCTGTTTCTGATCTCAATTGGAGGACAGAGATTTATTTACAAGTTAAGGGTTAGCAGGCTGCATAGCAAATAAGCTTTCATAACTAATTTCATTTTTTACTGGCTCCAGGGTAGCTGATGGCTAAAGTCTTACGTTTATCTACATTACCTGAAGCACTGGCTAAGTAATCCTTTCAGTGGTGCACTCAAGAAACATGTGGTCTTATTCATCTTGAAAAATAATAGGAATGAAACTACATAATAGCCAAATATATTGTGCATTAAGTAGCAGGTAAGTTCTTAACTTGTGGTGTCTGCATTATGGATGAGATGCCACAGTACTATTTCTGAGTAGAAATTTATTCAGTTTAAGAGTGTTTTTTAATTTAGGCCTATGCAGAAATTGAGCTAAAAAGACATAGAGTTACCTATCTTAATATTTTGCTAAACAGAGATGGACTGTGAGCCTTTGCCCTTTAAACTCCATATTTTATACTGAAGTTCTGCTTCTGGCTATCCTAGAACATTGAAATGTTAAAAGTAATAATTGTTTATCAAACTAGAATGGGCAATGCTTAATGAAACAATGTAAACAGCAAAAATGTGCTT
>JANZLQ010000005.1:21470630-21487301 GCA_026212715.1 Elanus axillaris | reverse complement strand
TTTGCTCATATCTTGCTTACTATAATTAATAAAATTTCAATTGATCATTATGGTTGAAAGACTCAATTTATAACAGAAAGAGCACACAACATAGTGACTCAAGAGAACCTGACTGGAAGATAACAAACATAGTATGCATAATTATTAAGAGGAGGAAGGAAATACTTTGGAGAAATATAAAACAATTCTCCCAACCTTCATTTTATGCAAGTTTATAAAAAAGTTTGAGGGAAAGAATAATGAAAGATGTGGAGTTCTATGGAAAACAGAGCAAATATTAAATGAGATTGTTATAGGTATATTGTGCTAACCTTGCAAGGTATCACCCATTTATAAAAGAGCTGTTACTTTTAGACAAGGGAAAGAGTAAATTTAATCTACCCCTAATTAATCTACCCCAAAGTAAAGCATATGCTATCGTACCACCCAACAAAAGGGATTGGTATTAAGATTGGAAGTTAAGCTTGAGACTGGTTGAAAAGAACATGACACCAAGTTACCATTAAGAAAAATGCTGAAGAAAGTTATAACTGAAGTTCCGCAAGGATCAGTCTTAGAACCATTCTTACTTAGTACTTTCATTGATTTTCTTTTTGTGCTGAAGTCACTAATGATTATTAAATATTGTTTAACACATAAAGTTGGTAATCATCATCAAATCAGAGGTGGGCTAGGTTATCTTGCAGGAAGAAGTAGATTACTGGCACAAAAGAGAATTGAGTTAATAGAAATGGGATAAAATATTAAAATACAGAAAGAAGTCTCTGTGCTGAAGACGTAAAAGGAATTTCTGTTCAGGGGTGATCAGTGGTCTAAAGGGCACATATTACAATAGCAAATCAAAAACTGTTGGCTTAGACTCACAGAATGAAGGTTGAGAAGAGATATGATTGCTCTCTGCAAATGCATCAGGGGAATAAACAGCAAGGAGGGAGAACTAATTGATGTAAAGGACGTTGTTGGCACAAAAACAAAGGGTCATTATAGAATTTAACTTAGAAATTAGAGGTACTATCAGAGGAATGAGGAATGCCCTTCTGATAAAAGTAATGGAATCAACTTAATTAATTTAAAAGTAGAATCTACTTAGTTTATAAAAGAGATTATATGATATGGTTGTCTGCAATAGCAGACAGCTAGACTATGTGAGTCAGAAGGCCTCTGAGTCTCTTATGCCCAATCTCCTCTTCACCAGGTATTGAACTTTCTTTCTGGAAGTTCACAGAGGGGAGAACAAAATGATCAACCATCATCATGCAATGATCAACTTTTACCAGTTTTAACTTGTTTATAAAAAAGTACATAACTTTTTTCATTTGGTGTTGAATTTCCTGTTCATGGGCTTCCCTAAAGGCAGGGTGGAATCAAGGCAGAACATTACCTGGAAATAAATGAAAAAAAGAGGAAGATTTTATTTTGAATTTAATGCAAAAAACCCTCATGAAATCAGTCAGTTATGGGCATTAATGTTTGAGAATAGACAGAAATAATATCAGAGGACATATAGAAGTGTAGATTGGTCTTGCAACTTGTGTAAACAGTTTTTACAATTCAGAAAAAATGCATATTGTCCAGGACTCTGTCCATTCTGCTCTACCTATCCTTCATCCTTCTTCTTTTTCTAACCCCCTCCTGCCCAAACACCGTTTTTTAAAAAAGTTGGCTCTGATCTTCTATGGATGGGATGAGGACCATAAAAATGGGGTTTTTTTGATTCTTTGTGCATTGAAAAGTCAGCACAAATAGAAAATAACAAAAATCCCTGTGATTTTATGTGTCTTTGCCTAAGTGTTACCTGGACTGTTTATTGTTTGCTTTTTATTAAGATAGGAAGTAATAAACATTTTTTTCGTTGGATGAAGTGGTTCTCTATAGAAATCAGAGGCATTGTGCTACTTTGAACTGGCAGAAAAATCTGAACTAGTATCTGTAATTGCTGCTGAACAACATTACTCTGTGACGATATTGAAAACCAAAATCCTCATTTAGCCAATCTGACACTTTCTGCAAGTCATGCACTGACCTTTACTGTAAAAGTTTAATCATTTATTTCCTCTATTAACTGTAAAAATGTCCAGCCTTTTTCTTTACTTTGATGCAGTGTTTAAAAAAGAAAAACAAAGAAAAAGAGTGTTGATCTGCCAGTCCGTGCACATGAACTGACCCTTGGGCCCTCTCTTGATCTTTACGAGCTGGCAAAACAACAAATCAGAGCTATGGTAGTACACAAACACTGGTAAATGCAAGGCTTTTAAAAACATTTTTTTTATCTTCACCCTTCTTCTCCTATCATTCTTAATCCCATTCATCTAGTTTTGAGTGATGCTGTTTTTATGTTTCCCATTACCCATTTTCTAATATATTGTTTATTGAAAGCAACATCCTATATCATGCAAATGTTCCAAAACATTCTGAATTTCATGATAAACATACTAAAACTATCTGTGCACATACTATGTACTTATGTAAGAGCCACAACTAAAAACAATTTAAGGGTTCAAAAATGTTTCAAGGTTTTCAGGAATCTTATTTTGGGGATCCCAAAGAGTTCATCTGTCTTCTCCTCTCCTCCCCAGACATAAATGAGAAATAATGACGGGAGGAGAAATATCTGAAACTATTGTTGCCATGCAGAACTAACTCTTAATTAACAATATAGTATTAACTGGGTTATGTGTCTCTTTTTTTCAGGGGTTCTATGTTAGTATCTTCAAAGGAAAAACCTGCATGAAAAACTCATTGTTTTTCCTAATTTTTTTCCTACTTACACTGCATATTTGCCCCACGCTGTACAGTAATTTTCACAAAGAACGTTCTGATCACAGAGGTTTCACTGTGAGTGAGAGATGGAGGCATAACCTGCAAAGGGTGTTAACATATTATTTGAAAGACCATGAATTAAAAAAGACAAAGATCAGCTTTCTGGTATTCTGTTACTACAGCTGCTGGCTACAGGACTACAAAAACAAAAAGTTTGATTTTATCATGACACCTGAATAGGATGAAAAAATCCTGATTTTACAAGACTTGATTTATTATCAATCATTTAAAATGAAAACTTTTTTTAAAAAAAAATCATACTGCTCTTTTGCATGTGTGTTTTCACTACCCTTGCAAAGCAATTTTTAAGGCAGGCAGCCTCCAGGTAAGCTCAGTCCTAACACTGGACAAAGATGTGCACTCTGAGCTGTGCATGTGAACTCCTCTCTGCAGATAAAAACAGATGTCAAACAGCTGAGAATTTTCTGTGTTAATTTTCATCAACCTTTTAGAATAAGTAATTAAACTATTCTCTGTTATACAAGCTCACTGTCCACATTTCAGTGGGTTGTGATCATAACTGAAATATAAAAAATATACTACGTGATATATGAGAGATTATTAATTTCTGCTTATATCCAATTAATAGTGTAATTGAAATGTCTTTGATAAAAGAATGTACCATCTTATGAAATTAATGCATTGTGTATAATGGGACTTTTGGAGTAAATACACTTGTAAAAAAAGCAAACGTGAAACTAAACAATCTACAGAGGAAATGCTCACCTCAAGTTGTGTAGTGGCACTTGTGTTCTGTACTATTCAGCTGAGTAGTTATACTGGCAGAAACATTGCCCTTATATAAACTGAGAATACTTGTGGATTCAATCAAGAATGACTCTGGCCAGAGTGCTTTTTGCTGGAATGTGAGAAGATTCAACAGCTCTAGGAAAGGATTTGGGACAATGCTTAAAAGCACTTAATGATCTGGTATATACATGAAAGTAGTAAAAGCACCAACATAATAGAGATGTGATACATAAATATTGAGAACACTCTCTTCAGGGACACTTGAGAATGCCGTGTGCTGATTTTGTAATAAAAGATGATATAACATGAGAGAATGCTGTTTCCAAACTGTATATTAATGCAGCTGTTTAAGCTGATCGACTCAATATTAAACCCAAATAGTTTGATAGTTTATTGTTGTTATAGCTGTTCCAGTGTATTTGGAGTGCATCAAAACTCATTTTGGAGGAAGATTTTGGGGTTGTTTTTTTTTTTTTCATTTACATAACAGAGATCTGACTTGTGGTAGGGTTCGAGACACTGACACTCTAGAAAGAATAAATAATATGACCATTTTGGGCAGAATGGTTAGCAGGTATTTGTGGTATCTTGGATTATTCTCAGAAAAAGGAGAAAATATTCCTAGAGGCAGATATTTTTAAATGCACATTGATGTATTAAGTAAGAATCTCAAAAGTTCAGTTCCTTATACACAAGAAGACTCAAACATCAAGAGACCAGTCCCAGTCTTTCAGTGTTCCACATCATTTGTTCCTAGCCCACACAGTGGTACCCCTCCAAAATTAGTCAGTGCTCTTGCTCTTACCTGTTGTTCTGTTAGTACCCTATCTATTTACTACGCTTTTGTTTACTGCAGTGATCTCAGAACATGTAAATGGATGGATACAGTTAGCTGAGCAATCCTCTAAGAAAGAGAGGGCTAGAACCTCATTCTTGTTTCAGTTAAGGAAAGTGGTAAAATTCCTCCAACTTTAACAGTGCAGAAGCAGCTCATAATTGCCTCTGTTAGGCTTTGTAAAATTTTCATACAAAACAATGGGAGCAAAAAGTAGAAGCAATTAGCAAGTTTGATTTGAGTCAAACCCCAGGGCTTATCCATTATAACCTGGGAAAGAGGTAGACTGGCCACAATTGGCCATCCTAATGCAGTTTACACCTTTGGAGGACTGGTCCTTGAGTGCAGATGCTAGTAACATATCTATATAAAAAGGCATGTTGCAGTGGTAGAAGCAAAAGACAGAGAGGGGAACTCGTAAGGTTAATTATGACCATAACCTTTTCTGCGATACTGCATGCGAAACAGTATTTGTCTGGACAAAATGGAAAAGTATACTTGTCAGCTTCACAAAGGTAAAGATTATTTTCACAAAGGTAAAGATTGTTACAGAATGTTTCTTCAGCCCTACAAAGATTTACAAATACAGTAAATTCTATTTTCACAAATCACAAATACAGTGATTTCTATTACTCTAATTTTTCATGTTTTGATTAAGTCAATAATATCTCTCATGAATGACGTTAAGGATTTTGAGCTTGATTTTGTGACTATTTAGCCATATGTATGCATATTTAAAATGCAAATGCAATTGCACAACTAATTTCTACATATAGGCAATTACCTTAACAGATATACAGACAGGATAATTATATCTGCAAATGTGCATAATTCACTGTGTCTGTGTATATACAGTTATCTGATTTGTTCATGCAACTGCAATAATTGTGCATGTATATAATTCTACATCTAAATTATCTGAAAAATTTAGCCTTACAAGTTTTTTGTGACTTCCTTTAATTTTATTATCTAATTAAAACACACATTGTGTAAAACAATAAAACAAGATAAAAATATCTTACATTGTTTTGTATTAATCCTTTCCATATGATTGTATTTTCCATATTCCAAACATAATACTTAACTTGAGACCATTGTTAAAATGTTAGGTAGAAACAATGGTAGTCTTTGCTTGTTCTTTAAACTGGACAGCAATTGATTGTCTTGGGCAGATGTTCACTAAGATACACCAACACAATATTTAAGCTCCTAAACATAATCCATGAAAACAATCTGAGTTTCCTAAACCTTGTTTCCCTACTTAAAAAAACCCTGCAATTACAATTTTTTGCCAATGTCTTGCTTATTAATTTTAATTTCAGCTTAATTCAAATGTGAGGAATAAAGCATAAACAATTTTCAGTTAATTTGTGGTAGTATGACAGGTTAGGTGGAAGCTCTTTGGGAGTCACTTATTTTTCCTGTGTGCATCCTGAGTTCTGATTGTAAACATGAATCTGGTAAAACATTTTTTCTGATAGAAAAGAAATACGAAGTCATGTCCACAAGGCTTATTTTTGCTTTGCACATCTGCAGAGCCACCAAATGCATTCTCAGCAGAACACCTTTTGCTAAAGTTGCTTTTTTTTTTCCTAGGTGCTCTTCTCCTTTTAGCTAAATGTGAGGTACACCTTAAACATTGCAAACTCATTGAAATATAAACTGGTTCCAGTGTATTACTCTGTAAAACTTTATGTGTATTTTAGATTGTTTAAAAAGTGTGGCTAAAGGATTACTAGATATTTTGCTAAATAGTTAATCCATTGTTTGCAGTCAAGCTGTAGATTGCGTACAATGATTTCCAGGCTGTTATTCACATATGTACTATTCATTAATAATTTACTTGTTCTAATTTCTTTTTAAAAAGAAAGCTCTCAATATTGGATGTAAGAAAGCAGTTGATAGACAAGTGCTGATACATTTATTTTAAATTCTTACTACACTCTCTTCTTGTTTTGGTATTATTGGTAATATAAGGCACTGAGCACAAATAGAAATCACTTTCTAGAAAACAGCTTTTTTATGAAGCCTCAGAACATCCTTAATGTGGGAAAAAACTAAAGTGTGTGGAAAACTAATACTAATACTAAAAATAGAGAAAACAAAGCTACATTTGATTCTGTTGTTATATTAACATAAGGGAGAAAGTAATTAATAGTTCTTTTCAGAGTCTAATTTCATCTATCATGCAGAACATAAAAATCTACTAGAAAGCAGAGACTGATGAAAATATACTGGTGGGCTGTGACTATGCATTTTGTTGGTAAATATTTTTCTGTTCATTCATTCCACTAAACACTAGAAGGGCAGTACAGAAATTCCTTGCATTCCATATCCTGGATGAAGTCCATGAAGTATTTAAGTCATATTAAAGCAGCTATTGTTAAACTTTTCCTTTATTGACCAATTAAAGCCACAAATTAAGGCCAGTAAGGAAGTTATCCAAAACGTTTTTCAAATTATTAGCATTCCTTTGTTGCATAGAACTTTACCCGCAAACAAAGAACTATGAATTATATTATCACATCAATTAAGCATTTGAGCATCTCAGCAGATTGATGTTAGAGGAAAAATTAAAGAGAAAGTTGAAATCGTTTGTACTCACATATTGAACTGCTAAAAAACCCTTTAGCAACATCTACTCTAACTGCTGACCAGTAGAAATTTCATTACATTTTTCTTCAAAATCTGGATTCAGTTCACAAGTTTTAATTTGGTTGCTCTTCAGCTCCCAACTTTGTTTTATGTATGTAAAGTTTTATAGCCATTTGGCAGAGACAAGTATGTGCATGAAACAGTGACTAATTTCCTATGTAAAGGTGCAAATTTGAAGGAAACAAACTCAGTGTCTGCACCCACAGCCATAATGTTCTTTAAGCAATTAAGAGATCTAATTTGTAGTGTCACTTCAGACTAGTTTGAAATATCTCCAAGGAAGGCACATATTAGATTCCAGTGTATACACGCAACTAGGAATCTGAAGAGCTATGTAATTTTGCACACCGATAGAATTAAGGTGGGTCTGTCTGATGAACCGGTTCATGAATTATCAGTATTTATCTAAACATCTACAAAAAAAGCGAATCAAAAAACCCCAAACCTGAATGGACAGTGCAAATGGCTTTAATCCAAGTAAAAACTACTCTCCATGTAGATCTACACACTTTTTACTTTGCAAGTAACTTTTCCTGTTTTCATCTTTGCCACTAATCCTCCACACTTAAAAAATTATCTGCTATTTAAGAAAATATGCAATTGTGCAGTCTGTTTTCAAGTATTTTAAATATTCCAAATGTCCATAAAAATGACTGAAGTTCCAAGATAAGAAATTGGTTGCAAGTTTTTCAAAGCAAAATGGAAAAAAATGAAAGACATGAAATAACATCCCTAGTTGTTCTTTAGCTCAAGACTTGACACCTTTGTGAAAGGTAAGTGTTAGGTAGAACAGATATTGTTGATAACTGTACAAGAATAAGGAACTGTAATTCAAAGATGGGTGGTGTTATGCTAGACATCTAATGAGGCCTTTTGGCCTTGAAAATATGAATCCATGAGTATAAACCTCTGAAACATAAAATGAAATGTTCTCAAGATTTTGTAAAAGCAAAATATATTGTCACTTATGCACAATGTCAGCTGCAGGATTTTCTAGAATATAATTCTCAAGGAGATACTTTATTTCTGGAAAGAAGTTATCATTTTAGCTGGTTAATGAAGCATTATGTTTAGAAGTGCTTCTTTTTGAGTAAGCTGTCAATCTGCTTTTCTTAAGGGGTTATAAAAACATTTATCTAGTGTGTGAATTCACGCTTCCAGGTATTTTCAAAATCTGCTTTCCTCATCGCTATCTAGGAGAAGAAAGAGGGAGGTGAGGGCCTTGGGGGCTCTGCATACACTCTGTGGTACACTTATTTGAAGTGTGAATGGACCTTGGCATGTCCTGGCCATTCTCATGTATCTCATTTGCCTTTTTGACAGTATGCGGCAGGCAAGAATGCCAGAAATCTTTTCTGTCAATGCACATTACCCAGGCAGTCTGAATTCATACTGGAACAATATGGAGAAGTGTGACTACAATTTGGAAAGAGCTCAGACTTAGACTGCAGCTAGAACTAAGCCTAAAAACTAAGCCTAAAAAAAGGGATGTGCCTAGTTGGAACACAGGTATAATAACAATACATAAATTCAAGATATATGCAGTCTCCAATTTAATGCCATAAGGGCTGGGAAGTATCTAAACCCAGAAGCAAGATTTTACTGTAGTGCTTGCCCAAAATATCTTGTACTTCATGCCAGCAGCTGTACTTCTAGACATATGTTCCTCTAGTTGAGCCCTCTTGACAGGTCTTTTCCTGGCTGGTGGATTCTGCATTAGGAGGTGTCAGTCAACCTCTCTGGTGCCCCTGAATCCTATCTGAAATCTTCTATTTCTCCCTGTAGCGATAGAATTTCATCTGCAGTGGTGGGTAGCATCGAACCTTGCAGTTTGAGAGGCAAGCAGTGCCACCTCCAGCAGCTCCTCCTTGGTCAGCTGTCAGAGAGAACAGAGATGATCGTCCCTGTCTGAGGAAAGGCTTGGACACATATGTTCAGAAACAGCAGTCAGAAAAAAGCCCAGTCTTGTATATACACAAAAGTCCAGGGGAAGGGCAGAATTTCATTGTTCATACTCTCCAATATTTTTTTCTGACCAACTCAGTCCTCTGCTCTTTGCACTGGCTGTTGCAGTCCTGTTCCCATCTCGTGTCCCACCCCAGCCTTCACAGTGTGTGTCATACAGCTTCTATAGGGTGAATTCCAGGACCAGAGCCACAAACTCAAATCCAGCCATGGCAATACCCAAGGACTTGCGTCATTTTGTGGCCCAAAGTCTTTCTGAGGCTAATTTGAGCACTGTTTGGTTTTTTAATGACAGTTAGTTTCTAGAGCACAAGTGTTAAAGGCCTCGGCTTACTATATAGCTGTTTAAAAATACATATTTGTATAATTGTACCATTTAGAGTGTATCATTCTCAAATTATCAAATATGATGCAAACAGTATTTTCTAGAAAAACTGTTGTTTTAGGAAAATCTTAATCATTAGAAAAGATATTAATATTGTGGGGAGACAGAGTAAAGATAAATATATATCTGTGTGCAAAATCCCACCCACTAAGGCAAGAAGAGTCTGTTCTAGAAAAGCAGGAGAAAATCATGCCAATGTTCTACACTATGAAGTTTTGTTAAAGACATAAGGAAGTCATTTTCATCACTGTTAAGGATAATATGTGTAGGTCTTCTAAATCAGAGAGAATAATGAAAATACAAGCCTGAGAATGAACCAGTGCTTTTCTTTTGTCTACCAACAACCTCTGATCTCCAGTATAGGAGGCTGCAGATGTTTCTTCTTAGTGAGAAATGATTTAAGACCTGTACATTGTTAAGAATAACACTGAAAACAATGTTAAGAATAACAGTCCAGTTACCACTGGACAATAGATTTTCTTGTGGTTGGGTGTTGGCATGTAAAAGCCCCCAGGAGCTGAAAGCAGGCATTTTTACAGTTTAAAGCAAACAGGACACACTAGATCATGTATTTTACCTCAGTATGACAGATGGAGAGATTCTGCACAGCAGGACATTTTCTGGGCTGAATCAGGCAGGGGGGTTGCTGAACCATATCTTGTTTTTTGATTCAAGCTTATCATCCAGAGACATCAATAGTTACAGAATGCACCTTTTCCCTTGGTAGTTTCCTTTATTGACTTATCACTGCCAATGTTAGAAGAGTGCTCATAATTTCTCATTTGAATTTGTCTAGTTTCAGTTTTTCGCCACTGGATTAGACACTCTTCAGTATATTTCTCCACAAAAAGGTTTTATACAATACATTCATATCCCCTTTCAGTCTACTTTTTTATAAAGTAAACAGATGGACTTGTTACAGTGTCTGACAGTGAGGCATTTCCTTCCACCTTTAAATATCTTTATGGCTTATTTTCTGGATGATTTGTCAATGTCATTTTTGAAAAATAGCAATAAGAATATGTCATGCCACATTTCAGTACTAGCCTCAACTGACTATGCAGTCTTATGAATATGCCTTTTTTTTGCCATTGTGGAAGAATGTTATGCAAACCACTGAGAATGCATGTCAAATTGCTCATCCAGCACTACCCAGCTGAATCTCAGCTTTCCATGATATAGTCCTTCATTCTGTAAGTATAGTCTGCCTCTTTCTAGATTTTTCACTTTGCATTTAGTGGTGTTTAAATGCATTTTCTGAATTTACCGAACAATACAGGAATGCTTTATGTGATCTTCTTGGTCTACTGATTATCCATGTTCTTTCTGAATGACTTGCAAAATAGGTTAGAATCAATACTGTGTTTAATTCTTGATCAATGTCAAAAGTGCTGAATAACATAGAGCACCGATCTTCATTAAACTGGGGTCCCACACTGAGATTTACCTATAACCAATTTATAATCTGTTCAATGTGCTGATATCATACAGAGCCCTCTAAAAAGAAAGTGTTATGCAGTACAAAGTTAAACCCCGGTGCTCCTGACAGCTCATGTTACGCAATTCAGAGGCACATGGAAATAAAAAAACTGAATGGAAAAGATCTTTTTCAGGCACTTTGCCTCAAAATGAACAGCTGAGAAATCATGCTGGTTTGACAAGACATACTTTCCTAATAACCATTCTGACTGGCCTTAAGTAAATCCTTATCTTCCACATTTTTTTCAGTTGATTCCCACACCAGCTGTTCCATTACTCGTTTGGAATATAATAAAATGCCTCAAATTAGGATTTTGTACCTTAAATTAGGACTAAATCCTTGTTTACTTTCTGGGATACATGGTACACTTTTTGATCCCCATCAGTCATAAAGAAACATGGGACGATTGACATTTTCAGTCATATGCTGCTGATTTGAAATAGAAGTTTTTAAAAGAAACACTGGGGAAAAAAAATTAGAATTTATATTAAATGTTTTATTTTCCTTGTAAGAAAAGCTCTTCAATGCATTTCAGTTAACTTTCTTAAATTGGGGGGAGGGGTTTGTTTTGCAGATAATAACCAAATGTTTGCTGTGGGCAGTGCAAATTCAATTCCCATTGACTACAATGGCCAAAAATGTAGTACTGGTGGAGGCGCAGAGTCATTAAGGTGGTACTGTATTGGTTTCATATGGAGAAATACCATATGCTGCTCTCCTCAAGCTTTAGCTTCACAATATGTCAGCTTCAGTGACAATGACAGTTTAAAGCATTCCCAAGCCCTTCATCCCCTCAGCTGTGCTAACAGAAGCTTTCATGAGGTTGGGCTCTTGGCTGAAACAATTGACCAATGCAGGTTGAAAATACCACAAAGGAAAAAAACTTTATTTTCAAGCCAGGTAAGTTCAGTGATCTTTGTGACAGTGCAGCCCCACAAAGAGTTGTGTCAGCTCAGCTGTGCTTGGAGGTGGTGTGAGGGCACACACAAGAGCAGCTGGGGCAGGGATGCACACCAGGAACTTCTGATCTGGGTACTGCAAAACTGGCAATGTTAAAGCAGTGTAAGTTTTAGTGAAAGTCAGTTATCAGTCAGCAACATGGCAAATGCCAGCTACAGACATTTCAGAGCAGGATTTGACTTAATTTCTGGGAAGGGGAATTTGTTCTTATATTACTATTTTAGATGAGCTGCCATGCCTGTATGCAAAATGTAGAGGTTTGCATTCAGCTGTGACATAGCAAAGAAGCAGCACACATCTTTCCGTTCATCTGTGTTATTTAAATAATTCACGTCATATAAAGCATCTCAGGCAACATCCTCAGCTGTTCTTCTAAGTTAGCAGTGTCATGCAGTGTAAATTCTAAGTGCAGTGTGAATTTGGCAGCATTGAATAAATGTAGCTTAAAAAGGCATATATAAAGAACTCAAGGTCTGATTCTGCATCTTTCTAAATTTCTATGTAGCTGTAAAAGCAAAAATCCTTAGTTTAATCACAGCAGTTATTTGTGTTTGTCTAAAAACTACCCCAAAATATGTAATTTGTATATAGGCCAGTGTACACGTATCATGTAATGCATTTCTGCCTGTTTTCTGTCTATCATTGCTAGTTTGTAAGAGGATGATGTAGGTTTCAAAATTTAAAACCCCAGGATCAAAATTCATGTTGGATCATACCCAAGCTATCCATCCCTACTTCAAAGCATCCACATTTTATTTAATGTATTTTCCACTTAGGCAGCTTTTTTAATTCTTTTTCAGATTTCAACAATGTAAAATCTTTGTCCAAAAGATGCTGTACTAATTCCACCTAATCAGATTACACATGTATGTGTGGTACGATAGGTTTTTATTCCCTCCTGTCATCTAACCAAAGAAATAAAGGATTCATCTAGTAGGTGGCTTAACCTAAGCCACTTTGTAGCCATCAGTGTACGATACTCCAATTGCCCACTGAATTGCCATGTCATATCTCTTTTCTTTTCACTTGCTCCAAACATTTATATGCAAATTAGCATATTACATTTTCCTTTATTTTGCTGGACTTCATCACATAAGTCTTCAGAGTGATGTTAACTACAGTGTCAGAATAATGTATTGTAACTAGACTTCTGCCTCTCTGTCTTGATTTTTATATGTTAGTATTATGGTGCCCTTTTCCGTAATGAAATACCTTTGACTTACCTTATGTGAACTCAGCCAGCTATCCTTTTATCAGTTATGCTGCAAATATTAAAAATAAAATTGGGGATTTGAAACAATTTTTAAACCATGCATGTTGAACTAATTTATGTACAAAACAGAACCACTTCAGTGATAATTGGCAGAAACACATGTAGCATCGAGCAAACTTTAGCAACATGCTTTTTTCACTTCATTAGTGTGTTTGTTTTTTCTTTCAGTTGAGGTAATTTAATGTCCATTTTCTTCTGTTGTTTGCCAACCTGTTTGCTTCTGTGAAACATGTCTCAGCATGTTGCCGTAGCAATTGTTTTGTATTCATGCATGTAACAGAAGTATGATGAGATTATAAAACTACCATATAAACACTGCTTGAAGGACAAGTGTCTGAGATGTATGATCAGAAATAAGGTTGAATTCATGCTTCCTACACTTTCTTTGTTGTTTTGTTACACTGCTGATCCTCATTCTAACCATCTTCAGGCTTACTAATAACTTCATTAAAATGCTGTCCATTAGAAGAAACGGAAAGCAGGCTGAATTCCATAGATGGGCCCTAATGACACATATAATGGTTCAGTTTCCATCCTCACTCCTCTTCAAACCTCTGACAGAGTGTATGGGATCTGTGGGTTCAAATTGCCATATGTAAATGACTGTGTTCTTCTGTAGAAGTAGCTAGATGGGATGGCTGCTGTTTAAAGGTCTGACTGACACTGTGATGACTTATGTATGTGACAGCTCCATTGATTTCAAGGCCAGTTGAAGTCAATGGGAATTCTCACATTGTGTAAAGACAAAATGCAAATTCTTGCTCTATCACAAAGTAGTTTTACATGAATAAAGGACTTTTTACATATACTTCATATAAGTGTATATGGATGTAGTAGTCCTGTTTTCTTATGCAAACGAACAAGTGAAAGGAAGCACTAAATCTGAGCCCATTTAATGTTTTACCTGTTTGAACATGACCTGTAAGCATTGCTTATGAGCTATTAGTGACAAGTAATACCTCTTCGTTTTCTCCCTCCTTTTGCCTTCTGATCCCTTCTAAATAGTTGAAGCAGAGGTTTCTAACTTTTTAATCATGCAAAGCTTCCCAGCTGGATTAAGTAGTATTATGTGAATTTACAGCAATGAGTGAGCAATTCTACTGTCTCTCCTGTTTTTTATATCAGTGAATAGGCAGCTAGAACAGTTGGGGGATGTTTGTTTGCTTGCATGTTTTTGAGGTTCCTCTCAATGAACCTAACATTCAGGTAAAACGATACGGTTAAGAAGCTGACTGTGCAGCAAAGTGGAGACCTGACTGATAGCAATGAGGGCACAGCGGCTAATGTGCTATGATGTGCTGGAGTCACTCACCTTCCAGGGAGGCTGGACACATGCCAGAGCTGCTGGAGTTGCAAATGTTCCTCAAGTTGTTACTGAAACTCAGTAACCCAAGCCAGCAAACACTCAATAGCACCTGTTTCAACCAGTTCTTTGCTTTCCCTTGCAGACACATCTGAAGTCAGCCATGGGAGGGACAAGTTAGCTTAATATACAGTATTTGGGTCAATGCATTGAAATGTGACAGCTGTGAAATTGAGAAATATGAAAAACAAAAGAAAAGGGATGAACAGCAGCAAAGACGCCTGATTATCTGCAGGCATTTTGATGACCATGTTCAGGACAAATTTCAGGAATCTTTCCTCAGTGGTAAAAGCAGAAGCCTTGAGGGAATGGTTCTCAAAAGATGGTTTCATAACAGTAAGGTATTGTGCAGCAGGAGAACTTTCTGAACATAGGAATCTTGCTGAAAAATACCTCATTGTGGACTGGAAAAGGATGCTTACGACTTTTTTGTTGTCTTTTGCTCACTAATGTGACATATCTATGTAAGATATTTACAGAGTAAAATATATTAAAGATCAGAAAACAGGAAATTAACCTCTTTCTGTCATTACTTTGAAATGTTTTAAGCTCAGGAAATAAATCTGGGAAGAAAAAAGGTATTCTGATTACAACTGTTGAGGTTTTGTCCTTTTACCTTCTAACTCCCCAATCTCACATAGAGGTTAGCATTTATAAATTTGTAAGAAGGCAGCTTTTTATACCTGTTTCATGTAAAATTCAAATGACTTTCATGACCATGTAATAATAGAGAGTTTTTAAATGTTACTGATCTCAGCTGTTTACAAAGTTATTGAAAGGGTTAAGTAGCATGCTATCAGTCATGCATATGAAATTTGGAGTGAGAGGAAGCAAGTGGATTTGAGGTTGTTCTCCTTCAGTTCATTCAAGGTTCACTGAACAGGAAAGTGAATTTTTATTATCACTTCCTGTGAAAAGAGCAGTTGACAGGACCCATCAGGGAACTGCCAGAAACCTCAAGAGTTTTGAGTATGAAGTCCAGGGTCCAACTGCAAAATTTCCATGACAACACACTCATTAAAATAAAAGGAAATTGTGGCTGATATTTACAGCTTTCAGCAAACAGCTGAAAGCCTTGCTTCTCATGTTTCCAGAGTATTTACACCTGGGACACAAGAATGCAAGCTGTCAAAAAATAAAGGGTAGTTGTAACATTTAGCCATGGAAGTGAAAAGGTTGTTCACAGGTTAGATTTCAGCATCCTTTGATTTTTTGAATTGTAGTGAACATTTCTTCTGGCTCCTCCTGTCATGTGCTAAATGGTGAAAGGGACTTAATACTAGGTTGGAAACAGTCTTAAGGTAGGCCTTTAGTGAGAGTGGTTTTACTGCAGAAAGGGCTATTGTTCCAGGAAAAGGGACTTAGCTCTGAAAATAGTCAAATGAAATTTATTTAGTTACTACTATCTAAATTGCAAAAGATCAATCATAACTGATACTTCCTCAGGCTTGGTAGCAATCACCTACATTGTGGGAAAGAACTGCAGGGATGAAGAGAGGCAGTAATAACAGAGGTTGTTTACTTGAGGTACTAAAGTCCCTTTAGCTCTTTAGTGTGCCCCACTCTTTACACTGCCCTTTTCCACTCTCTCCCTTTGCAAACATGTTGGCTCCCTCTGTGTGGCTTCTATGCCAAGTTATTTTACTTTTACATGGGAGGTGAGAAGTTTCAAAAAGGGATAAAATAACTCAATGGAAAAGAACAGGGATGCCAGGGTAAGGTCAGTAACAGAGCTTGAATGTTTTGTCTGACTTGGGCCAAGAACAGCTCTTGCTGGCCTTGATTCTTCCATTTCTGCAATCACACAAGAGGGCAAGCTATATAATTACTGTGGTTGCTTTGGCCTCAAAATTCGTGAGTCTCTTACTGTTCAGTGAACAAAGCTTCAGGTCACTGTGCTGCATGCCAGGGTAATAGACTACATTGCTTTTCATAGATACCATCACAGAGCTAAAGAAAACCAAAACAACTTACAAAAATACATAAGGACATGTAAATATACTTCAAATTACATCATTATCCAGCATGTTCATTAATTATACATTGGTCCTGGTTTCAGCTGGGATAGAGATAAGTGTATTCCTGGTAGCTGGTACAGTGCTGCGTTCTGAGTTCAGTATGAGAAGAATGTTGATAACACTCTGATGTTTTTGGTTGCTGCTGGGTGGTGTTTATACTAAGTCAA
>JANZLQ010000005.1:21459739-21470530 GCA_026212715.1 Elanus axillaris | reverse complement strand
GGTGGGGGGGGAAGGGGTGAGCGGCTGCATGGTGTTTAGTCTCTGGCTGGGGTTAAACCATGACAACATTATACTGAGTCTTCATCTTCCCTCATTTTACAAGTGTCTTTGGGCAGGCTGCTTGCCCAAAAAGGTATCAAATTGCACTATGTGAATAATGTCTTAGATGAACAAAAGCATCAGTGAGGCATGTGTGTCAGCTGCTGAGGAGGATATGTTTATGGATGTGATTATGTTGGAATTGGCCTGTTTATAGGTTCTGATCTGGCAAATTGCCTGTGAGGTCAGACAGTTAGACTCCTCTCTTTTCCCTGGTCTCAGTGCTTGGGCTTTGACTCCCTTTAGGACTGATCCAGTACCACAGCTTTTGTTTCCTTTTTGCATCTGGTCAGACATATTAAGACAGAGCTTGGCAAGCAATCGCCATCCCTGCCTCTGAGGTGTCATCAGTTATGTGCCCCTCAAGGAAAGGGACAACTTTTTCTGTCTCCCCAATTCATCAAATTTAGTAATTCCCACAAAGAATCCCTGAAGGAAGCTTGCAGTTTCTCACTTCCATGCCCGCAGCTTGTAGTCTTCCCTTGCTACCTGTAGGTAATTTTGTTCATGTTATAAGTGACTGCTTTCATTTCTGTGCCTTTTGTATTCCATCTTCTTTCCTTTGCACTATCACAACTCTCTCTGCCCCCAGCTTCCCAGGAACCCTAGATCTAGTGCTTTGGTCATTGGGTTGGTCAAACTTGTAAAATCAACACAAGTTGTTGTAGTTTAGTCTGAGCACTGCGTTAATTACTGGAGGAAGGTAGAAGTCCCTCTAGTCTCAGGATGGCCTTTTTCTCACCTCCATACTGACTCCGAATAAAATTACTCTGGCAGGAGCCCTTTACAGCCACAGTCCTCAGTAATAAGCCCATGGACTCTTCAGCCCTCCTTGTCAAAGTGCACTTCAGCACTGTCTAGCAAGCTCCAAAGTTTTAGTGTGCTACCTTTCTGTGGGAGGAGGCTCAGTAGGATCAGTGGTCTCCTCCTGTTTTCACTGGGCACTTCCATCAGCCTAAGAATACCTGTCCCTGGAGCTTGTACAGGTCTCCTTGCCTTGGTTTCCTCTGGAGAGGAGCACATTAGAGGTACCTGTAGGGTTCAGGTCAGTGTCCTTTCAGTTTCACTTCTTAGGCAAGTTTTTGCTTGTCCTTGGGTGATTGTAACTTTGCAGTGTACCACCTTATCAGTGTCCTGCAATCTTGGCCAATTTGGAACTGTAAAAAACATATAAAGCTTCTTATTGTCTAAAGACTGTCATTTCCTTCCCTTGCCTAAGCTTGCTTTTACATTTTAAGCCTCTATTTCACCCCTAAGTTCCTTGGTTTTTACTCTCATAATTTGCTTTACCCTCTCTATGTATATGTAATGTTGGTCAAACTAATTTTCTTGGCTTCACTACCTTCTTATTGTTAGGCCACAAACCATATCCACTATATCAACCAGACAGATCTAGCATGTATGTCATTCTTTTTTCCAGACATAGGCGCATGACCATCTGGTTCTTCAGACGGGAAATATGAGGCAAAAATACACTAAAATCTGTTGTGATTGAGGAAAAAGTCAGCCAGTTCATAAAATCCAACTGCAATCCCAAAGTGTCTCACAAATCAGCAAATAACCTTTTCTCAGAGCAGAGATTCTTGGCAATGTTCTTCCATTTCTAGGCCCTGTACACAACAGGTTGTATCTCAGGCCTTTTTGCTTCATTTCAAGACTTGGCTGATCTCTAACAGAGCTTCTGACAATAATTCTTCTAGGAGCTAAAAGCCCTGTAACCCTTTGCTTGGTGCTGGTATTTTACCCCTGTGTAAGAAAAGCAGTATCAACCTCTGCATCCTTCAGTCAGAAGAAATATATCCTTGAGATATGCTAGAGAAGAATAGGAACTGAGCTTGGAAAGAGTTAAAAAAAGTGATGTAAGGTAGAGTGGGAAATGAGCTAGTGGCCATCTGAACAGCAAGGCGATCTTGATAGTATCTTTTTTATGATTCTGATTTTATTATTATTTATTATTTATTTTATTATCAGAAGGATATTTAGATGAAATTAACTGAAATATTTGGTTGGCTGTTTCAAACATTCAAATGGTGTTGAAAATATCAGAAATACTGACAGTGTTTCTTTAAATGTTCTTTAAATGCTTTTCAACAGGGAAGCCAGTGACTGTGTTGAGAGGAGAATAAAATATACAAGAGAATTAGCCATTAGTGACAGAAAAAGAACTTTGGTACATGAGGCCTTTTAATACAGTTTAAACTATTTAAAAATTACTATTGTCAGGTGAAACCATTAGGTATCCCTTTGAAAATATTTTTGCACGTAACACCCAACAGAGCTAGTACTAAAATGCCAGTATTTCCTTTCTACAGTGATTCCATTGTCTTGATGGTGTAACTCAGTGCCGATTGAGTTTCTGTTTTCCTGGCATCATACGTCAGTCTTGTGGAAGCACTTCACACCCTGGAAAAAAAAGTTAGAAAGCTTTAAAAGATGACAACGTAGTGAAAGGATTCACTGGCAGTACCACTGTGAGTATTACAGATGTCAATAGCTCCTTGAGCTCCAGTGTCATGCTTACTGTTTGCTGTGTAATTTAGACTAGCTTCACCCACTCCATGGTGCTGGGGGGAAATTCAGGAATGCACACAGAGTGGTTTAATAGGTTTCTCATGGACCTGAAAGATTAAGAGTTTATAAGATTCTGGACAAATTCTATTCCAAGCACACTCATGGTGCTGGGGAAGGTGAATAGATATCGCAAATGTTAGCTAATTTGTGGCAATGGACCTGCCATACCGGCTGCCAGAAGGCTTACAGGATGAATTTAGTGGGTGTCTGCAAGGTCAGGTGCCCCTTTGCCAGCACATTTGGAAGATTCCCTGTTTTGCCAACCAATACAGTCATCTGACTCCTCTGGGATTTGATCTTTCTTTTCATCACAAGCATCATGTGCCAACACCTAGCTAGTCAGCAGCTTCTAATTAGCTTCTTCACATACTAAAGGTACCCACATCTCAGAGAGCAACCACAAGCCCCACAGGTCCTGCTCTTCCCTCTGTGTATAGCAGATTCTAATAAAAACATCTGCTCCTCTTGTTCTTTTCTCCCTTCTCTAGCAGAAAACTGTCCACAGAAGTCTGTGAAGTGATTTGAGTTTGGGATCTGCAATTTTTGCACCATAGAGTGAATAAAAGCATATAGGTGATGAGGATCAGAGGGATCTCACTATGACTATGACACACACTTCTTGCACAGAAATGCACCCATACTGTCTTCAGTTCTCTTCTAGGGCATGGTGGATGGTTGTCAGTGTATTTTCCTAGGACTTACTTTACGGAGTAGTGATTAGGCTGATGGACAAATTACCTTCTTCCTTGGTGAGATTTGCCCATTTTAAATGGTAAATGGGTTAGGAATACCATTTGGATATGCTTGTGGATAATGCATGAATGTAATGTAGCAAAATCCTGATGTTACAGGGATATCAGTAAGGGAGACTTCTGCTAGTATTACTAGAGCCTCAACCCCTTCCCAGGGCTGTGCATGTAAGGAGTAGGAGGCTGTGAATGTAGGGAGCTGTGTAGGTTTAGAAACACTGGGACAGCTTCTCTTTGGTGTCCTTTATCCCTAGCTATGCTGTGCTTCAGAAACCTTCCCACTGCCCCCAAAATTACACTGCAGAAATTGCCATTTGATTCGGTTTACTGGAGCAGGAGTGAGTGGCCTATATTCTACATTGCTGGGTCTGAAATGGACATGATGGTTGCAGGAGGGAGTGTGCATCATCTCCTTAGAAGGGAAATTTTTGGGGAGTAATATATTGTGTCTGAGTGTTTAGCATAAAGTTTAAAAACTATTTTTGCATGAACTGATTTTCAAGTATATAATGTTCTAGATGTGTTTTCAAAAGAAATTTTTGATGAAAAAGTGACTGTGCAGAAGAACTTTGCAGCACCAGACATCCAGTTCTGGCTCAAACTGAACATATGTCAGTACAGCTTTGAAAGAGCACTGTGCAGAGGAATCAAAAAGATTGGGAGCTGGATGTTAAATTCCAATACATTACTGCAGAAATTCCATCTTTAATACTTTGTATTAAAAATATTAAAGCTATGAATATTGTCTCCTGTTACTCTGTGATTTTAAGTAAACCCATATAGATCTGAGCTTTGTTTACTCTTCTTTTTTGCTTTCTCTATTTTATTTTTCTCTTTGTGCATGAACTTAAGATCTAACTAAACATTTATTCACAGATGGGGACTTGTGCATGTCATTTTCAACACATACCATTGTGCAGGCACTGTGAAGAAAAGTAGTCCCTCTCCTTACATTATTTATGGCTTTCTCATGCAGAGAGGTGAGACACATTAAATGGTTCAATAACTGTCTTCTATTTAATTGTGTCAGCAAGAAGAGTCTAGTCTTTCCTGTACTTTCCATTCCCTGGTTCTCTGGTTTCCTTCTGACAGACTTTGATCTGTAAAGACATAGTCCTGTCTTACTGAAATTGTATCTTCGGCAGGGATAGTAGGTGAATTGGATCAGATAAAATAAAACCTGATCTGTACATAACCCTAAAACTCAAGCTGAATCAGAATGCAATATCTCCAACTGCCGTGAGTGGCTCTTTGACCTTCAAGATCAATGCAGTAAAGAAGTTATTATGTACCTAAATTACACGGATGTCATTGTTACTTAAGCACATTTGAAAGTATAAACATACACAAAGCAGTTCATTAAGTTTCCTGTGGACCTGGAAGCTCAGAGTAAAACCAGCCATGAAAAGGTACTGCGGATGAATCAGAATTCTCATGGCTTGGTGGAAGGTCAACAGACACAGCGAAAGTATTAAAAATCTCCCATGGTACTTTTGCTACTAGGGCCACAATCCTTAAAAACATAGCGGAAAAAAGCATTGTTTTTTGGTTTCTCCCTAATGAAAGATCCTTTTTCCTGGCCAGCATCATACTGCAGTAAGTAGCCTACTCCCTACCCTTACCCTCACCATTCTGGATAGTACTATAATCGCTAATTATTCTCTTTTATTTGGGACAAAATTATATTTTTCTATGAATAATTCCAGTGCTGTATCAGCCAGGAAAACCAGCTGTAAGTGGTGTGCAACTGCACCCTTTCTACTTTTTGCATCAGGAGGAGGTCCTGGGAGGTGGGTCTGGCAGATGGTGCGGTCTTCTGTGCCGCCCCACTGATGGGATTCCTCCAGCAGCGCCCATCATAGATGTCCTCATGTCCTCACAGCGGGACAGAAGGAGTAAGCTGACAGGGATGCAGTGTCTCTGGCTCCACAGCAGCTGATGTGTGATTGCAAAAGCCGCTCCAAGTACCAGACATGCTGGCAGACACCTGCCTGCTGAACCCTGGCGTGGCCGGCTGACTGCCCAGCCACCCTGCGGGGATGTGTCCAAGGTCTGCCTGCTCCCTGGGTGCACTCAGGCATGTGGTCCCGTGTGTCCCCAGGGCCTGCCCTGCCTCACTGCCACTGGCCTTGCAGACACACTGGTTCTGAACAGGAGGTCTGCAGGCAGCCTGAGGGCTAATTTCCACCAGAAGAGGAGAAGATGGGGTATACACCAAATATTAAACCTCCAGTTTTGAGGCAGACTTCTTGTTTGCTTTTCTTAGGCTGGAGCTTAATGGCTTGTGAAAATCATCGTTGTGCCCTGCCATTCAGTAAATCTCCATCCTGCCTATCATACTTTGTTGAACTGTACGTCTTTGTTTCACAAGAATAGACGTATGTACTGATAAATGTTTCTCTTTCCAGCAGCCAAAAGCCAAAGCTAGTAAGCTAAATAAGCTAATCAGTGTGTAGGATGCATTTTTTTTTTTAATGAAAGAGAATGAATAAGAGTACAACTAATAAAACATAAGAATAGTTTGAATAGAAAAAGGTGTGAATTTATATCGCTACATTTAACAAATATTTTTAAAAAAACATGTTTGTGTTTATAGAACCTGTTAACCCATCTGACACTCGTGACAATAATTATAGCAATGATAATAATCATCGTAGTATGAAATGAACAGCAGGGAAAAAGGCTGTGCTAACAATAATCACTGGTATAGACAACCACCAGAGCTCGTAAGCTAACAAATCACTAAAGAAATTACTGTAACGCTATGCTTGGATCAATAGCACAAATTGTTTAGTACACACATAAATGAAAAGAATGAGAGCAATTAATGCCATTGTTTCAAATCATTGATCAGATACTTAAAAAGTGTAAATTTTAAAACATAACATGTGCCTTTTTGCCATGGGTCCTTTGAACTTGTAATGAGTCATTAAAATCTGAGGTATATTTTCAGCTGGTTTAAATAAATATAACTCCATTGAAGTCAACAGCATCATGCCATTTTAGATCTAGGTCTAATTACCTTCAGTTTTGTAGTGATGCCTAGAAGATACCACTAAGTGGGTGTTTCACTTCATCTTTGCTGCAACTGCTGTCTGGATACTGTTTAGCTTATTGGTTAACAGGGTGAGTTGGAAGATTAAGAAAAGCCTCTGAAATCAGGAAAAAAGTGTCAAATGGTTGCAACAAAGTGAAAAATAATATAAAAGTAGCATAAATGAGAGAGAGAAGGGGGGGCGGAGAGGAGGTGGGAGAGAGCTCACTTAGGACAAGACTTTCAAAGGCATCTTGGTGTATCTACTTACTATAAACAGCAGTGTAATTTTCAAACAATGTGCATCTTCTGGAGTGGCCACAGGAGTAAGAACACCTAGGTGTCTGAACTCCGCTCTTGGGCATGGTGTGATAGAGGGTAGGGTTGGATGGACTCTGACAAGTCACTGCAAGCCCACTGGCAAGACAGTTTGGAGAGATGCTGGTTCTCTTTTCTCACTTTTTTTGTGGGCATGACAAAGTTTGGTAGCACTTGAGGTACCTGAAGATGTAGCTGTGTCTGGGGCTTAGGCAGAATGGCAATGAGGCAGCACCTGGCATTTAAACAACTGTGAAAATTAAATGTCTTCCAAGTTTGAATAGCACCTGAGCAGTGGTCTGTGGAATTTAAATCTGGGGTTATGTTCTGAAGTGCTAGCAGGGTGCACAAAGTACTTTTGTGGATCATGTCTCAGAGGTCTCTGAAAATCCTGCAAAGTGCCTAACTCACTTCAGCAACGTTGTGCCTAGGTTTAGTTTGGAGCTTTGAGACGCACGTAATAAAAAATAAATGCCTTAGGGGAAGAACATTTACTAACCAGTCCAATATGCTCATGTACATTCCTTGT
Organism: Elanus axillaris; assembly: GCA_026212715.1. Classification (NCBI taxonomy): domain Eukaryota; kingdom Metazoa; phylum Chordata; class Aves; order Accipitriformes; family Accipitridae; genus Elanus; species Elanus axillaris. The sequence goes on along the minus strand of JANZLQ010000005.1, from coordinate 21,463,230 downwards.
GCATGTCTCACACAACTTCAGTATTTTCAGCTACTGGCTGTTAAATATCTTTAATTATTGATCAGACCAAATTGGTAAAAAAGTTAAACTTAAATGGCAAGGAATTCAAGACCACTGATTGGGACAACTGATTTTTAACAAATTCTCAGAATGAATAATGTTGCAAACTATAATCAGTTATACCAGCTACAAATCAGAACCTATTTTTTTAGTAATTTCTATGATTTTTAGAGTTTCTTAGATCTTATATAAGCATAATCATGCAATGTTCAGTCTGGAATAACTTTGTCAAGAAGAACTCCTGTTAACAGGGTTTCTTTGCTATAATAAATTTGTTACAGTGGGAGGTGGATTAGATCTAAAATGTCTTCCATCTGTGTAAAAAGACACCAAACTCTGTCACTGTTTATTTGTAATATGGAAGACAGAAGACGTAAAAGTCAATAGTAATTCTGCATCAGAAGGCACTTACCTATATGTACATTACCAAGGTGGCAAAAGCTGTGGGAGATTCTGTACAGTAATTGCATTAATTGTGTAATAATAATAATAATAAAAATATCATTAACAGTATCACAACAAGGCCCAAAGCCTTATTCTTTCAGGCATTTTGGGTCCAAATGTTTAGAAAAAGAGTGTTTCTCTTTTTAGCAGCTTTAATAAGCAAACAAGATTGACAAAGACTAGAATGGGAAACAAAGGTGAAATGAGCTGTTCACGATTACAAAACAAATCAGTGTCACAAGCCAGGAATAAGACAGCCAGTCTTCTGGCTCACAGGCTTCTTTTCATATTGTCCATCATAATAATAGCATAAAATGCATAAAATAAACTACTAGAATGAAAATTAAGTTAGTATTTGTAAGATCACCATTAGCAAATTATGCATGCATTTTTGTCTATTAGCTATTTATTCTAAATATTAAAAAACGTTTTTCATCTGCTTAATGTTAGAATCTTGATTCTGTGTTACTGGAAGTGCTCAAAATAAGAAGACTATGCTAAGTGCAGTTCTCAGCTGGTTAGATCAAAGATCACATTTGTAGAACTTTTAGGTATTTAGTAGGTAAGATTCTGAACTCTGACGTCCACCTCTCACTGCTTTATTAGCAGAATGCACCAGTAAATGAAGGAGAAAAGAAACAGCAGCAACAAAAGATTAAATGACTTGCTGATTTAGGGAGAAACAAATTGTTCTGTAAGCACTCAACCTAAAGAAGTGTGGTTTCCTATTGATTTGTATCCTTTAAAGTTTCTGTGCTGGTACTGAACTACTCCAAATCCCATTATGTTCTTATATTATCCTCTCTTCTTCCTCTCCCCTCCAGGCTCATCTAAAGCTATGCATTAGCTGATTAGGCAGCTGGCTGGTGGCAAACAAAATGTATGGTAAGCAAGTTTCCTTTAGCTTTTCCTCAGTGAGAGCTGAAATTGGGGTTTATGTCCCATACTAAGTTAAAAATTTTCACAAAATTTGTTGAAGTATGACTTTGTGACCTCTATCCCTCTGTTAAACTCAACTAAAACTGCCCAGTAGGTTCAAAAGTCATTGTAGACTGTTAGACAGACATCTGCCCAAACAACATAATCACGTCAAGATTATTTATTTAGGAAAACATGGCAGAAAACAGATTTAATGGATTTGGTTTATTTGGCATTTTCACAATTTATTTCTTGGTTTGATTTTGCAAATGTGAATCACAAATGTGTGGTGATTATTATTCTCATGGAAGAGTTTGGTTTCATCTTATTCATGCACTGGGAGATCAATGTGGTTTTGGTTTTGCAAACTAATATCCGGGGTGATTCAAATCCAGCTGTTATATTATACAAAGCACTAAAGTCTAATTAACTCCTGATTACTGGAAAAATTATGAAAGAACTAAATAACTTTAATTTGTAGAGACAATGGTTTAACTGTATCATGAACAGTGAAGTAACCAGGAATGAAAAGAACAGTTTTTCAGCTCATCTTTCTGCTTATTATTTAAAAATAAATGTGAAGTTTTGCCCAAAATATGGATTAAATATTTTCTTCAGTTCTTTCATTTTCATTCTTTTTTGAATGTCTGGAATTTATCTCAGGACCAAATGTGCTAAAATAACAAGGGGATGATATTTGACTGGTATTCAAGCCTGAGCCTTTACAAGAACATTGCATGACAGTTCTAGCCCAAATTTGCCAAACTGAGTCTTATTGGTCTCAAGTTCTAAAAAATATGCAAAATGCTGCTGGTTTCCCAGGGAGGGGCAGAGGGGGTGAGGGGCATTTAATGGAGGTGGCATTGTGAAATATAACTGCTCTTGGAAAAAATGGGATTCCACAGAACACAGGAAAATGTGGACTGGGTGTAATGTCATATTTACTAGTAATAGACCTATTTGGCAAAGAAATATTCTGTCAAGAAGAGTGGCAAAATTAGACTGGATGAAGCACCAAGGAAAATATCAGAGGAAACAATACTGTATTAGCAGAAAGGACAAGATGATCTACCCAGTGGACATTTCTAATTGTTAAAATTCAGATCAGAGTCTGCTGTAACTAAGAATGGCTGTAGTCATTGTGTTCCTTTAAACAAGACAGAGATGCTGCCAATTATGCCAATTATCCTTTTAAAGTACTATGTTCACTGCAAAACTGTAGGACTTTATTTGATATTTTTAAAGAGTAACACATATGTCTCTCCATGGAACACTTAATTTATTTTTCAGGTGAAAGGAAGGAAAGAAGCAGTGAGGAAGACAGACAGGTCTGTTCATGTACACTGTATCTCTCAAAGGTGTGGACAGGGCAGGGAGACCCAGGAGAACAAATCCAGAAATAGGGGGTGGGATCTGACATGTACGATCAGTAGCTGATCATGAACCTGCATAGGAGGGCTTCATTCTTGACAAAACTTTCTTTAAATTTAATGCTTTAAATGCTTTCACCATTGAAGAATGAAGCTGGTGAGGCTCTTCAATGGGAAGTTTTAAATAGTGATCTAAAAGCTGGATCCCATCTAAAGCCTGGTGTAACTGGATTTTCTTTACCTTCATATTGCATTGCAACAAAGCCACTAGCATCCTCCTGCCCCCAGCTCCCTAAGGCTCCTGCCCTTATGTTCTCACTGGCAGAGCAGATCCTGTCAGGGGGCTGTATATCTTGCCCAGCATGATGGGTTCACAGAAGCTGCTTTCTCACACAATGGATTAACCCCAGTTTCTTTGCTCTGTGATAACTGCCCATGCACAGGATCCTGTGATGAGGTACTTGCCACATAACTCTCTGCCCATATGTCAGACATCTAAAGTGAGTCAATCTGGCTGACACTGTAATCCGTAAAGATACAGGCACCATCAGGGGACAATTCATCCCATTTGAAAGTAACTGTTTAAATGGAGTGGACTGGCCTCAGGATGCGAACATTTCTGCTCCACTGACTGTAGAAGAAATATCTTTATCAGTTTGTCTCTATCTCCATCTCTCTCTCTCTCCCTCCCCCTCTGAC
>JANZLQ010000005.1:21437299-21459714 GCA_026212715.1 Elanus axillaris | reverse complement strand
AACTGAATTAGATGATACAAAAAACTTTTGGAAAGTTAAAGCTACTTTAGATAAATCCAAGCCTCATTCCCTTATACTGCCTTCCATGTAAAATAATCTGAGATTACTATAACAAAAGATGGGTCAAAATGGGAATTCAGAAATCCTGGTACAGCAGTTTGAAAGCCTTGGTTTACCTCTTCTCTGCACCATCTGGGAAAAGGTTCATATACTCTTTTGGGTATATGATAGCATAGGGAGTGGCATATTGGAGAAACTGGACCATTTCCACCACTTCTTCCAACACTCAGTTTCTAGGAATTGCATTGAAAAAACTTTCTAAAGGGTAAAAGGGTAGTCAAAAGTAGATTTGCTTTCCCATAACATTATATGTACTAGCTCCTCTCCAGGAATGTCCGTGCAGGAGGACATGGAGCAGACAACTGGAAAATGAAAAATGGGAGTACAGAAATTAGATTAGCAGAGTAGAGATACTCTGATCACAGAGGGATCTTTCACTTATAAAGTAAGGGCACTGCTGAAGCCTGAATCAAGGCTAAAGTAAATTTGACCAGTCTCTTGGCCACAGATATGCTAATAAAAACCGAAAAGTCTCATGTTAGCAATCAAGAGACTGTAATTTGCAGTACAAAATAAATTCATGAAATCATTATGAAACTTCAAAACAAGATCTCATTCAGAGTCTCCAAATTGCCTTCAGTAACTTTATTTCCTTTACAAGGGATAGAAAACTGTAAGGCATTGAAGCAGAATAAAAATGATGAAGGTTTTTCAATGGACTCATTGTAGGAAAAAAGAAAATAAACTATCAAACTGGCCTTTATTGTCAAGGTAGAGAGCCATTTCTGTACTGGACATTTCTACACTGATTTGTGAGACACACTGTCTCCATGTAAAGTTTACATCTATATCCTATTCACATTTTAGTCCTGAATGCAGCAAGAAAAAATAGGTTAAAATAACTGGGAATTATTCTCCAAAAAATTATGTCACCATTACCTCAGAGTAAATGTGTCTTTATGTTTTTGTTGCTCCTTAAATAGCTTTTTTGTGCTGCTAGAGTTTAAGCACTGCTGGAACTCTGTCAATTCTTGACCTTATTTTTTTTTCTTGCCTAAGTAAGGAAAACTCCCAGCTGATTGTAAGAGTGCTCTGTTGCCATCACAAAAGACCCTCTTCTTTGGGAGAAAAGCTGAATTTCCGGTGTGAGATCATCAGGTTCAAGAAAAGGAGAAAAAAATGCTCTTAAAAAAATAACTGAAGCAGACAGCAGAGCAGGAATTGGTGATTATCTATCTGGCATGCAGTCAGATCGTCAGTCATGGTGAGGCACGAGGAACACTGGCTCTGCAGCTGCAGTCTGAAAAAAATTGGTGAGACTAAACAGTGAGCATTTATCAACAACTGGAAGCATTTAGACAAAGCAACTAATTTTTCATTGTCCTCCTTTATAATCAGTTTTTTGCTACATTTTGCTCCAGTCAGAAAGGCAATTAGCATACAGAGTTCTCATCAGTCCTTCTGAGAGCATTCTCTCCTTTTCTGGGTTGACAAAGTAAAACCAATTGTACACAAGCAGTTTTTGGCCTGATTGAAAGATCTGGGGGCAAGGTAGATAACATAATTTATTTATTTTTAATGGGATAAAGCAGGCACTGTTACAAAGGAGCTGCATCCTGGTGAGAAAGAGGGTGGCCCTTCCCAGTTATGCTCTGCACTCAAAGTACTCTGACTGTAAAATACTTGAGCCTTCAGAAGTTTAGGGCCTTGACCAAATAATACTCGGTCTCTTTCAGCTGCTGTGGGCTATATTGCTGTGACAGAGAGAAGCAGAATTCATAGACTGGTCTCTTTTCCACAGAAATTCAGTTTACAGTCATGAGAGACCTTCCAAAGTTGAGAGAAGCAAAAAGGGGGGACAGACACGCCCCAGGCTTGCTCTCTCTTCTTACTGCTGTGGCCTCTCAGAAGGACGTGTGCAGTGGAGTTGGTAAAAAATTGGGGTAGAAGGAAGCACATGAGTATTGAAAAGTAAGTTAAGTGGTGGGATCCTGATGCTAATTACAAAATGTTTTGGTTTTGCTCTAATCAAGACTATAAAGAGAACTCACACTGTTATCGTGGGATATCCTTGTCTTACACCTTTAGGAATGGCTAATGATTTCCTTTGGCATGTGAGCAGTGCAGGTCAATCTGACACTATCTTCAGCATGCAACAGAGGGCTCTTTCCTTTCTTTTGTTTATTAATTCAGAGACTATACATATAACATGGAGGCAAAAAGCTTTGAAAAGCAGCGTACCGCTTGCTTGCAATACAGAGGGAAAACTCAGCATACGTGTGATATATCTTAGGCAAGAGTATGTCGATTGGAGGGGTAAGCATCATTGGCAATATGCCTTTTTAAATCTTAAAAGAAGTTTAAATAAACACACACACACACACAAAATGTATGGCTGAAAGCAAGTTTTCCCTAAGGGAAAAAGGACTGGATGCCCTAATCATTTTTTATTATCACCTGTCAGATACATCAGCTGAGGACTTGGCCCTTCATTTCTACTAATTGTATATAACTCATTGCATGGAGAATTAACTAGGTGGCAGTAATCACTCAATGATCTCAAATATACATCATAAACCTTACAAGTTTTCTTGTCAGATTAAAATTGGGGGAGGGGGAGGATGGACAAGTTTCAGCTCCTAAAAAGATATTTTGACTTAACCACACTTTGTAGCAGCTTATATAGCAGATTTACGGCTAGCACAAAGAAAGTATTCATGGATCCTGGTTCATCACCAATGTTGCATACATACAGAACCTTTAACTTTATATGCTATGAAGAGCTGCTGAATTTAGAGAACTTTTTATTTGGTTCCCAAACTGTTGACAGAAAATATACGCTGTGCAGAACATTATCCACTGTTGCTTCATCCTCACTGGTGTTCAGCTATTCTGTACATTAAACAGCTGCCACATAAGAATGTATGGGGAGAGAAAAATAGGAAGAAAGAGGGGGAGTTCTGATGAAACTGAGAAAGTATAATTAAAAAAAGAATACAAAGATATGGTGTAACCCTTCTGTAAGTTGAAACAAGCCCATGTCTCCTAAAACCCATTTATTATGGAATCACTATAGACATGAAGATTTTGCTCTGGTCTGTGTCAGCAGCAGCAACTGGGAGGACATGAACAAAAATAAAATGTAAGCTACAAGAGCTCATTCAGTGTACAGCTCCTGGGAAAGAGGCCCAAGTAGAAATACAACTCGGTGAAGATCTCACTTAAAAATCTTCTGGTGGGAAGGTAGTCGGTGTCTGACTGTAAGAATTCTAGGGCTTGTTAGTCCCTCAGTCCTGAGTTTCCTCCTGAATTTTAGGACATTAGCTGCAGTTACAGGCATATTTGAGAAGGTCACTTTCTTTCAGTTCTATGATTTTTTTGTTTTTCTTAGTTTTGAACTAATGTGGTCCTGTCAATATCTGTCTAGTCTGGGACTAGATGTTTTCAAATGGCATGTTTGAGTTCATGCTACAAAGCTCTTACTAGTTCTGTGGTGATGCTTAAGAATGTATAACTTGGCAGGTATGAAAAAAGAAAATAGAAATACAGTTCACCAGACAGAAAAATGGGCAAACATTCATATTCCTCTAAAGGAATGTGAAAAAATCTACACTGATATGAGGGCAATGCCTTATATTCTTGACTACACATCATATGAATGGAAGGAAGCACAAAATTGAGATCTCAGTAAGCCATTAATCATGAAAATTCTCTTAAGTAAGTTATTATCCTATTTTGGAACTGACTGTAGTCTCTTTGTAATATGAACCCATGAAATTCATTGTTGGTTTTGGAAATAAGTGTACTTTTGCTCCAAGTTCAGTGATACAATTCATGTTTGGTTGTATCTGTACTAAAGAGTAGGAAGTTGTGCCCAGTCTTGCTGGTAGTGAATGTGACCAAGTTATCTATGGAATGAATCTCCTCAGAGTTTTGGCTCAGAAACAAAGAAGATGTGAGAAAATATGTAGACTCTTTGAGGTGGGGAAAAAAAATCACTGGCATGCATTTATGTGGAAGAGATATTATAAGAGCCATCACTAGCAACAGAATACACAATTTGCAGCATATAAGTGCTTTTGACTGATGCTATTAAAGAATCAACTGTGATATCTAAGTAAATACATATTAAAATAATTATTATTCCTGACTAAGGATCCTCTGTGAAATTAACAATAAAACTCCAGAGTCAAAAGGAAAAGAATCACAAGTAAAGACATTTATGAAAGTTCTAAAAACTGAAGGGAAAGGAAATGATAGTGTTAGTGTAGCAGATTCTTAAAATAGTGGGTGACTGGGTAGAAAGACTTCTATACAAAGACTGAAATGTAACAGACACCCACATCACTGTAATGCAGCTTTCCTCCTCTCACATTATCCATAGTTGATTTCATATTTCTTTTTCTTTTTTGTGATAACAAGATCATCAGGAACTCTCTTTATTCAAAGATTATTTTTTTTCTCCTTTATTCATGCATGTTAGCTACTTATTTTCCCACTGATTATAAATAAAACACTGGTTGTGCTTCACTGATTCTACATGGTAATTGAAAGAAGGATCTTTAAATTATTACCAAGAATAAAAAAAAAAAAAAAAGAAAAATCTTACTAAATAAATGCTGTATGCCAAAGTCTGTTTCATGTATTTATCCAAGGCCCTAAATTATGACAGAATTTTCAAGGGTCAGTACCATGGTGCTTCAAAATTAACAGGAAAGAAGTGAATCTCAGCCAGTGTTAAAGGGAAGGGGTAGTAGGACATGAGGGAAAAGCATGCTCCATTTCCTTTGGCATGGCTTTCCACTTTATGCACACTGACTTATTTACTCCAGTGTGTATCTGTGAAGTATCAGGTGAATTTGGTTTTATCTCCAATGGACATCAATGTAGTTTACTGCACACAGTGTGAAACAATGGAGAAGTTTGCTTGGAGAAGTCTTTCATCATATCCCAAATCCTTATTGATGTCCTACAATGGGTGACATCTTAGGCACTGGTTTTACCACAGTGGAGATAAAACATATAGTTGGAGGAACATACATAAACTTATCTGTATGTATAGAAACATACATTTGGAGAACTAGTGACTTTGGGTTTTTGCAGATGTGAGAAGGTTTTGAAATTTGAAAAGATTTTTTGCTCCCTTTTTCTTTGACTTTTGTGGTTTTCACTTTACAGCACTAGATTAACCATTTAGATTTGGAGTTCTACTTTTTTAAAATGTTGTGGTTTAAGTAATATACTTACCCACCTGCTTAGTTTATTGTCATGACACAAATTTTTTATGTGCTTAAAGTGAAGCATTTTCCAAAGTATGTTGCTGAACAAAAGCCTACGTATTACCTCCAACCTTGGAAAAAAACCAATGCCCTTACATTTTTACTTTTTGTCCTAATTTTGCTATGAATTTCATATATGACCTTTAGCATATGTTTTCATCTTCCTTTTTTTCTTGAAATATCTGTGTAATAACATTCTCTCTCTTGCCTAGCAATTGACCAAAACAATAGAAACCAACCCAGTATTTTCTGGTAGGATTTCTTCCTATTCAATCCATCTAATCTTTCTCATTTGTAAAATAGAGAGAAAAATGTTCCTTTACTCATAGGAAGCTATATTGCTTAATTATGTTTGAAGTGTTTTGAAATCCATAGGTTGTCCATGCTGCAGAAGTGTTAAGAATTTTAATTTTGATAACATGTTAAAGGGCTTTATCAATTATTATCTAGTGAATACTGAAGATCTCTGGTACATTGCTAAAAACTTAAGATATTAAGTACTCTAAAACTAAACAATTCCTGTTTATATAGGTGCAGGTATATAATACGTATAATTTTATGTTAAGTTAGATACCTCCATTTGAGAAATCCAATAATGAAGTTTGTTAAAAACATATTGGATCTATTAACTACACCCTTGCCAAAGAGGGAATTCAGGTAGCCTAAATCATCAGCATAATAGCTGAAAGAATAGAAAGCCAGAAAAGTATGAAGGCACCTTACAATTTTTTTTTTTTTTTTTAGTTTATGCTAAATAACTCTTGTTCATTCAGTCTTCCATTGTGGATCATGGGTTCATTGACCTCTGATCATTTTTGGTTCCTTCAATTTGGTTCTATCCAACTAGTTCTCATCTTTGTTAAGAGCAGTCAAACAAATGTTGATATGAAAAAAATATCTCCTTGAGATAAAATTACAAAATATATTTCAATTGGCTAATTATTTCCATCTCAAGTGGCCAGTGAATCAGTGAGATTGCTTCTGAACACATCTTTCTGTTTCAATGTGCATGTCGAGGACTCTTCAGATTGTATGGTGCCTTTCACTATGAATAAAAGCAGTGTTATAACACAGATAAAAGAAATAAAAGAAAGTAGCCACATGACAATGTCTCTGCAAGATTTATTACTGCCAACAAAAACTTTAATAAAATATTAGGATTAACATAATAATTTTATATGATTTAAGTATTCCAAAACATCTCTCATGTTACTCTATTATAGTGACAACCCAAAGTTATTGCAATAAAAAGTTTTAATGATAGTATTTCAATAATTGCTATTATGTATTTTAGGACCATTAGTCAGTTTGGGTTTTTTTTAATTCCTTAGACTCCCTGCAAAAAAGGAGAGAAAATTGGACTAGATTCTGGAGTCACCTCTATTAGACACCATTTTCTTAACTGGATCTACTTTTTAGTATTCTGCTGCTATAGCATTCAGAGATCCCTAGAGGATCTTCCATTTAATATTAAGATCTCCATAATGTCTGCAGGATTTTGAAGCCAATTTTATTGTCAGGAAATCCTACCAGGAGAGAGAGACTCAAAAAACCTTAACTTTTCTTCTTGCTCTTTCCTTAATCTAAAAAAGATGCTGTTCTGACTGAATGCTGAATAACTCTTGTTCTGGAAAAATATTGCCGAGAGTCAAAGCTTCGATTCTGCATTCTATGGCTTACTGCAGGGGTGCAGTACTATGGGAGAAAAGGAATTTGCTAAATCTTAAAGTCCAGCTTGCCACTGCTTTTATGCCTACAATTTACTATTTAAGAGTTATTGCTCGTTCATAACTAACTGATGTTTTGCACTCTTAAGTAAAGTTTCCAAGTGAAACAGGTAAGCTGATAGAAGCAAATCGAGAAATAACTCAAACATCCCAACCTTAAACTTAAAGTCATCCATTTTATGTTCATAGCAGCTAGTTTTGAGGTTGCTTTGTTTTTAATTCCTTATTAATTGGGGACCTTATTATATGATCCTGTATCTTGGAATGAAAGTGTTGCTGTAAAATGGATTGTCATCTTCAGGTCTGCATGGAATAAAATGTACCAGGAAGATCCCAGGATATACTGGATTTTTTCTTCCGTAGTATTTCCAGATGAATTTTCCAGGCTGATAAGGACTATCACTAAAAATTAGTAAGATAGCTAATATGGATTATTTTGTAGTCTCAGCTTAGCATGAATGGATCTGAAAACACAGAGCTGTTAAACTCAGCTTTACAAGATCCAGCCAACAGTTTCACTCTGCTAAAATTTCACCTGAGTGAATAACAATTGCAGATATATTTATACACCAAATTTTAATGCATTTCTTGAATACATATCAGCATTTTTCAAGACAAACTATAGTATGGTCATAAAACAGTCATTCTATTAGCAGTCCAGAAGTTATTCTTTGAAAGAAATAGTTGAATAAATTAGTATTTATGGTTTCTATGGGAGAAGTAATGTCTGAGGAGGGATTTGGAAGAAAAATGGATGAATGCCAGTGGCACTAGTTTGGAAATTATTTTCAGTTTATTATTCTGATCTCTCTGCACCAAGATTGTAAACCAGTAAGTTACTGAGATTTATATAAATTATATACAAAATCTCCAAACAAATCCTGCCACATTAAAAAAAACATGAAAATTAAAAAATGCAATTCCTGAAACAGAAGAACATCGCTACTTTAATTCTATCCCTGTGCATTTGTATATTAGAACATAGCCTTAAAATTACATAACCATACATAGTATAGAGTACAAGTCTTTTGGATTATTCAGTCCAGTGGTGGAAGCTGCTAATTTGTATTCTTTATTTTCTCTCTATGCTGTCTGATCCAGATTTTTCTCCATCTAATTTACTTATCTGGCTCCATACCATGCTCATTCTCTGATTAACTGATTGCTTTCATGTCTCAGTTCACCATCAGTTTGGTCTGATTTTCTTTTGTGCTTATTACACTTCTGATTTTAGAACCATCTGCAGAAATGATAACCACTTACTCTACAACAAGTATGAATGCACAAGTCAGCTTTTGAGGTGGTGGTGGGGAAGAAGCCAGGCTTATCTTAGTGAGTGGGTTCAAGAAGCCTAATTATTTCCCTCCCTCTGAAAAATGCATGCAGTAAAAATTTGTCCTTATTATCGATAGATACTGCATCATTGTGACCAGACCCAGCCTGGCAATCAGAAGAGACTACATGAATGAACTGTGAATGAAGAACCTTTATCTGGAACACTTTGGACTAAAATAAAAAAAATAAAATCCTGTGCTGAACTCTTTCTTTGATGAGGAAAAGTCAGGAAAGAGCAAACTCCTTTCCTTAAGCAGCAAGTCACTGTGTTCAAAAGAGCGCTTGGAAGGGTGACAGTTTATTGCAAGCATTCACATGCCATAGGTGCAAGTGTCTGATGTCTGTCCTTAAGGAGGGCAATTTGCTCTCAAGCTGGTTAGCATTTAAGCAGCAAACAGCAGGAAGAACTAAGTGGAGCTGCATAAATATGTTCCTGTGTAGCTCAGCAGGAAACTGTTCTCTGCTCTGCATTCCTTTGGGCTGCTCAGACAAATTCTAATTGACAGGCTTCAGCAGCACCTGCCATTACCTGTGCACTCACCATTGCACTGGTCAGGAAAAGACTGAGCTGTATGTAATGTTAGCAATGAAAAAGGCCAGAAGTATCTTGTGGAGGTGCAATAGTGAGATTTCTCTTTGCAAAGAAGAATGATACCCTTTCACCTATTTCCATGAAGTATTTAAATGATTTGTTTGTCAGAATAACCAGGAATGATCATAATGGCTTTTTTTAAAAAAAAAAAAAAAAAAAGTAAATGTTATAGAAGCAACTTTATTAATTATTGAATGTCATATTACTGAATTCATAAAGGACAATATAACATTCATTTTCTTTTCTTTTTTCTTGAAATAAAAAATAAAATCCCTGTATGTGAAGAAGCTAGAAACAAAGCAATCAACAAGCTAAGTTTTCACAAGCACCAAGATGATGAAAAGGACAACCCCCTATGTCTTCTGATAGGAAGTGTTTTTGGAAGTAACCTAAACACTTCTGAAAAACTCCACTTTCTATATCCAAAGCTTATGTAGCAGAAACCTCTCTTTTAATGGATGACACAAAAGGTTTAGATCAGATGACTGTAAATCAAAGCTCTTCCAAGTACAGTCATGTGCTTGATAGAAATTAAGTTGCATGGAACGGTGTTTATACCTGCATATGGGTCACAGAGAAAAAACTGGGAAACCACACACTTAGAAAACTAAATATGGAGGGTTTTCATAGTCCATAGAATTATAATTGAAATTAATATAAGCTCAATGACAGGAAAAAAAATGGAAATGTGCACAACAAAGCAATGACAGGATTTATAAACCAGAGAAATTATTTTAAAAATAAGCTAGAAATGGGACATTTAGACAGAAATAACTACATTGGAAAGGAGAAGCAATGCACGATATGAGGAATTTTCTTTCTGAAATAGAATTCTGCATTTAGGTGTGTCCAAAATCAAGTTTTATAACTCAACAGAACAACATTGGTAATTGCATCAATTCTTACTTCCACTGCTTGCAAGATTTTTGACAGAGAGGTAGATGAGGCTGGGTCACTGACAACAGCCTGCAGAAGGAGAATCCCTTTCATATATTATAGAATATATTTATCAGGTATGGGGAAAATTATGAGAAATTTTGTGCTGGATGCCCAATGAATGAAGTCTGTTTTGTGCTGGGATCCATCACATTTCTTACAGTTTTACTTCTCACTGAGCCTTGTTTCTTTTGAAGCAAAAAAATATTTTTATTAGGTCAATGTATGAATTAATGTACATATGCTCTGGTTTCAGCTGGGATGGAGCTAATTGTCTTCCCAGTAGCTGGGACAGTGCTATGTTTTGAGTTCAGTATGAGAAGAATGTTGATAACACTCTGATGTTTTCAGTTGTTGCTAAATAATGTTTAGTCTAAATTCAAGGATTTTTCAGCTTCTCATGCCCAGCTGGTGAGAAGGCTGGAGGGGCACAAGAAGTTGGGAGGGGACACAGCCAGGGCAGCTGCCCCAAACTGGCCAATGGGGTATTCCATACCATGGGACATCACATTCAGGAAATAACTGGGTGGAGTGGGGGCAGGGGATCACTGCTTGGGGACAAACTGGGTGTCAACTGGCGGGTGGTGATCAATTGCAGTGTGCATCATTTGTACATTCCAATCCTTTTATTATTACTGTTGTCATTTTATTAGTGTTGTCATTATCATTATTAGTTTCTTCTTTTCTGTTCTATTAAACCGTTCTTATCTCAACCCACGAGTTTTACTTCTTTTGCTGATTTTCTCCATCCTCCCTCCCACTGGGGGGGGTGGGGAGTGAGTGAGCAGCTGCGTGGTGTTTAGTTGCTGGCTGGGGTTAAACCATGACAACATACTTTCTCTAATTCTTTTTACATCTCACTTCTGCAATGTAAACATCTGATGCAACTCTTTCTTACATTGTGCTTTTTGTGTAGAATATCATATTCAGTATTCATTATTTGAACTTCCATATTTGAAGTCACTAACTTCATACTTTATAGTGGAATCACCCTATTCATTGGTTTAGCAGGAAGGAATAGTTTTTAAGCCTTAAGCTTACCTTGGTTCTCAAAATCTAAGCAGAATGTCACCATAAAAAGGACACACCTGCTACAACACTAACAGAGAAGACTTCCTTTTGACCACCATAACATATAAAAATCCACATTCAAACTGTTGAGAGGCAGTGATAATGTCCAGTAGCATTGTGGGGTGGTGAAACACTTGAGGCAACAACACTTCATCCACGATAATGGCAGATGGAAGTGGGAGGGCATTCATGCTCTCTGACCATACCTGGACACATAGCTTCATGAACCTCATTGCACCTGGCCTTCAACAGAGAGAACAAGTTTGTAACAGGATTAGGGATCTACCCAAGAAGAATCATTTTAGTGATTCACACCATTGCATTGCCTTGTTACTTCAATCTGTTCGTCATGAGACCTTTTGATCTGTTCTTCGAGAGTGCAGAAGCATTTCTGTCTGGCCTACTTGTAACTGCTTAAAATAAATTCTGCATTAACCGTCAAATCATCCATGGTATATTTCTATCCAAATGCAATGGGTTAACATAAACTGACTAATGTTTAGTTTCATGTAATCTCTAGATGATTTGTACTGAAATATTCTAGGGAGTGATTACAAGTAGTTTATCCAGAGTATCTGAGAGGGAAGTAACTGTAATACAAACCATGCACTTGACAGTATCAAATGCTTGTAAAATGCCGTGATTGTATCTGTTACACTTGAATACAAGACAGATTTTATTTATTTCCTCTAAATGAAAAAAGAAACTCAAGGCAAAATCTTTTCTTGGTGCTAATTTGGTTTAGTTGCTAAAAGCCTGGTTCCCTATACTCCCCACTTAATACCTTCCACTCTGCCAAAATACTGTAAATGTTGCAGAATTAAGCCATATCCTCACACAATGGAATATAGAATTCTTGCCTCCCAGTTTCACTTGCCTAATTTTTTTTTTTGCTTAAGCACCTAGACAATGGCATGTTTATTCTCAGCTTCACCAATATAATTAATGCTGATAATTTTGCCTTTTTTTTCACTTTTCTATTAGTTTATTTTATTCTTGCTGTCAATCTTTATTGACTACAAAAGAAGCACTTATTATTGGCATTTAAGCCATTACATTTTGCTGGGCAAAATTTTATCACTTGCTTTTTTAGAATTTGCAAATATTGGATGCTCTGTTCTCTACAAGTATTCCATGTTCTCTGTCTCTCATAACATGTAATTACATTAAAAATGGGTGCTGTGTGGCACAAAGAAGCTTTGTGCATATACTTACCAACACTGTAAGACAGTTTCTTTAAACCTTAACAATGGTAAGAGTGCACAGGAGTTCAGGGTTCATGGATCTAATGGCTTTAAGTAGCTTTCAGTTAGAAGTCTAAGTGCCAGCTACTCATATTTTTATAATGAGTCTGCAGCTTTGAAAAAGAAACTAATGATTAGCCACACTGTATCATAGAAGAAAGAAATTTCCCTCTGTGGGAAGAATATTATAGTTGCATGGAAAAAAATTAAAGGTTTAATAATATTCCTTGTTGAAAGACTATTTCTGGAAGCCTGCAGTCTGGAATGTAAAAAAAGACTGCTATAAATATTACAATGTTTAATCTCTAATATGTATAGAAGGGAAACACTTTCATCCTGCTGCCTGGGCAATTAGACACACCTCTTCAGTGCACACAGTAACAGAATTTGTTCTTATTCGCTATTGATTTATCTGCTAATTCTTATTGCATTGTACCCTGATAAAGCTTTGGAGTTTTCCTTTTTGTTCTTTCAAGAACATATAGAAATTCACATTTGTAAACAAAGCAAAACAAGTAAATCTCACCATGCTTTCTATTTAATGGAGATATTATATTGTATAGGTATTTTGCCTTATAGACAAAATTTTGTTAGATAGTTAAAATTCCCTTGCCTTTGTAGGCAAACAAAATCAGAAGGGATAGATTAGGGGCTATTTTCCTATCACTTACCATGATTGGTTTGTCTTTAGGTTTAACGTTACTTGAACAAAGACTGGTTTGCATTTAATTCCTAACACTGTTGTTGGCTGTAATTCTTATGATCATGACACTGTTCAGAGCTCTAGGCAGATTATGACCCTGGGGTGCTTGTCCGTGCACAAACACAGAACAAATAGATGGTATTTACAGCTCTTTCAGGGTTCCTACCTTTACAGCCTATTCCCTAAAATGGAAAAAGAAAGGCAAACACAAGTTAAGTAAGAAGTGATCTGGTATTGTCCTTGGCATATTGGGAGTTTAGCAGTTATAAGTTTTTTATATGTATTACAGTTATAGAGAGCTTTTAAGAGGAAAAAAATGAAGAATATTTCTGGAGGCTTACGGGGAACATGGAAAAAAGCTCAAAAGTTTACAAATAAGATGGGCAAAATGAGATGATTGCAGGCTCCCACAAAATGAATGAATGGTAGCAAGGACAGGAGACATTGCAGAGAACTTTAAGAGTAGAAACAAATATCCCTTCTTCAATGCAGCAGAAAAGATATGGAGAATTGGCAATAGACATGCAGTCTAAGCTGAGGGTTTGAAGATTTTGTTTTATAGCTGCTTTATGGATGGCTGTGTGCATGGTAAGATTGCATATATCAGTGACAGAGTAATCAAGCTACAAAATAAGGAAAAGATTTTAACTTGTTCAGTTCCTTGAAAAGATAGGAAAGAGCCACTGTTTAGCCATAATGAGAAGATGGGGACTAGAAAAAGATCTGAATGTAAATTTTTATTCTGCTTATAATTTTCAGTGGCAGTCTGCAAAATGAAGTTCTTGCTAGTGATTAAACAATGAGATAATTAAGTTTAGCCATACTTTCTGTAGCAAACTTTTTTCTACATTTCATAACTTTTTTTGAAATAAAATTGCTGGAGATTTATGCTGTTTTATTCTGACTGCATCAGCAAGCTAGTGAGCATGACACTTCAAGAGGTAGTTATGGCTTCCAAAACTACTTTTAGAGTATAATTTCACTGCATGGACAAACTTTGTCATTAAAGGAATGGTAACTCAGATGGCATTACTGTGAGATATTAAAAAGTGTTGGTATGAAATACATATGGCTCCCTCAAGATTTTGTGTGGTATAATCTGTGATGGTAATAGAATCTCTATCCCACTGTACGTTTGGTGTCACAGCTAAAGCATTTTGTGCTCACAGCCAGGAAAAGATGAATGTCCAGGTCAGGCTGTGCCAGATCAGTAGCAAGAAAGAATCCAGAAAATATTAAAAATGAGAGTTATGTCATTTTTTTCTGTTATATATTAAGCTTCACATACAAGGGATGGAATCAGAGTGTGAACATTTATTCTGTTGGTTATTCTGGGGCATCAGTGATAAGGAGAGATAAACAACTTCCTCATTGCAAGACATGCCTCAGATGTGCTCCCTGTAGTTACTGCCAGTGTCTAGGAATTTCTTTGTGCTGACAGGTCTTTCATTCCCAATTTCCTCCCTGTTAGACTGTTGTGCAACATCCTTCTATGCAAATTTCTTATCAAAAGCTCTATACAATATAACATATTAAAATCCAACACAAGGGTATGCATATAAACATTATGCCTGGTCTACTAATGTCTTGCTAGTAAACCCTTGTAGACTGGAAGAATTGATCTGCTTGTACAGAAGTTGTATTTATGCATTTTATATTTTCTTCATGAGAAGGTAATGGGCTTAATTATGTAAGGTAACAATAGCTTTTTTGGCTGAAACCCAAATCAAAGCAAGATATAAATGAAATATGCTGAAGAACTTCTGTGAAAAGAATCTCCTGAGATAAACAGTCAATAGGAAACTCTGAAAAAGCTTCTAAGCAAAGTCAAAGGTGCAAATACAAAACTTAGTAGTTTGGAGTAGTCCAAGAAGGTTGTAAGTTCAGAAATCAATGTATAGATTACACTGATCTTTAGATAACAGTAATATTGATAATATTGTCCCTGCCACATAAATGTTGCAGAGTATTTTCATGAAGTCAGCAACTTGTTTTCTACCGCATTTCTTAATTGCTAAATCCTCTTTAACAAAATAAGCAATTCACCTAAACCAGCATCATCTAGGAGCCCTCAGGAAGGGCAACCACTAATTTTGATCAAAAAATTGCTAATAGCAATATTTATAAAAGTAATAATGAAACAGAGTAGCTTAATGAATTACTCTGTGGAAGTTTCAGCTGAACATACATGAACAATTTATACCATATGTTGTGGGGAAAAAACAGAGTGTGTGGCAATTTGCCCTTCTAACATGCAGTTGAATAAAGAACAATTCTAAATAACCTTCACTTTATTTATATTTCCACTCCATCAGACCAGACTTTTCTCTTCAAAAGGTGAAAATGCATCTTTAATGCTACAACCAGTTCATATAATTTCAAACTTTTAATATTCTATTTATCATTATTAAATGATGGCTCTATACCATGGCTTGGAACCTTTATAGACATTATGTGGACTTATATATCAGAAGTGAGGGATAGAATATTGGGATCAACTATCAAGAACTCCTGGGTGATATAAGTAATAGGGAAGTAGATTAATCTGTCCTAATTCAGGCATTTAAAGAACTCTCTTTATGGTCCATGGAGAGAAATACAATCCATGGAGAGAAATCACAGTATCCAGTGAATGATTAATTTCTTCCTAAGTCTAAACCAGATCAAACAAATCACTCTCTAGTGAAACCTACTTCTCTGCACTGACTATCACAGGAGTCCAGGATGACTGGCTGCTTCTTAAACACCTAGCATGAGGTGAAACTCCTACCTTGGGACTCTCCCCTATTCAAACAAATTACCTTGTCGGTAAGGTTGTCTTTTCACTTTTGTCCACTAAAGAAACTAATTTTCAACTCTGAAATTGGAAACAGCCCTGATCCCTAGACCCATCATTCCTTAAAATGTTTCTCTAAAAATCTCAAGAAATTACAGTCAGGTTTGAATGAGAGGTAGAACCAAAAATCAAGTGAGGACATTATATCAAGTTAGGGTGTTACAGTCTGGATGGGTGGACAACCATATGGGTAAAAAACAGATTCCATGATTGGGCTCAGAGGACAGTGGTAAATGAGTCATTGTCTGCCTGGAGGTTAGTAATAAGTGGAATATGACAAAAGCCTGTCCTGGGCCCTGTCTTGTTATTGTCTTTATCACTGACCTGGAGGAGGAGTCAGAGTGTATTCTCATCAAGTCTGTAAATGACACCAAACTGTGGAGGACCAGTTGAGATGCTCAAGGGCAGGACTGCCCTCCAGAGGGACCCAGATAGGCTGGAGAAAGGGACTAACAGGAATCTTATGAAATTCATAGAGGATACATGCAAATTCCTGCACCTGTGGAGGAAGAATCCCTTGCAATGATACAGCCTGGGAACGGAGAGCTGGGGAGCAGGTCTTTGAAAAGGGACCTTGGGGTCTTCTGGACAGCAAGCTGAGCATGAGCCAGCAGTGCCCTGGCAGCAAAAAGGCACAAAAGCCTCTTGGGCTGCATTAACAGGATCAAAACCAGTACATCGAAGGAAGGGATTATCCCCTCTACTTGGCTTTTATCAGATCACATCTACAGTACTATATCCAGTTTTAGTCCCCTAGTATAAGATAGTCATCAGTATTTGGAGTGAGTTCAGCAGGTGGCCACCATGATGCCTCAGGGCTGGAGCCCTTGCCCAGTGAGGAGAAGCTGAGAGAGAGGGGTTGTCCAGCCTGAAGAACAGGTGACTTTGGGGGAAGAGAACTGCAGCATCCAGTACCTATGGGGAGACTATTAAGGAGGTGGAACCAGGCTTTTTCAACAGTGTATAGTGACAGAATTACACAAAAAGGGCACAAGCTGAAACAAGAGACATCCAGATGGATGTAAGGAGAAACGTTTTTCCCATAAGGACAGTTAAACTTTAGAAGAAGTTACTTAGAGGGAAGATGCAGTCTCTCTCCATCCTTAAGGGTCTTTAAGACCCAGCTAGAGGTTAGACTTCCTGAGGTTCTTCATAACCTGAATAAATCTATAAGCAGTATCCTTTTCTGAATATATATGGTCCAAAAAAGAGCTATAGCTGGCGGTCAAATTTTTGGTTAGTTAATCCCTACTCAGGCACATGAGGAATTTATCAAGCTCCATAAGCTTATCAGGTTTACCTGAAAAGGTGCTAATGCTCCTATTAAAAGGCTGTTCCAGAACATCCCTGTTGTAATAGTTAGAAACCTCTTTCGAATATGTAGCCTAAATTTATTCATCATTTTTCCTCTGGTTTTGTGCCAACTTAGTGTTTACATTTAAATGACTCTTGTCCCTCTATGGTACTTACTTGCTCGGTGTATTTATAGGCAGGAGTCACATTTTCAGCTTTCATTTTGTTAGGCTAGAAAAATAGGCTCTTATATACTCCTCTCAGAAGAAATGTTCTTGATTCCCTTCATGCTAGCTGCTTATTTTGGTACCTGCCCTGTTCATTCTTTCTGAACAAGTGGCCAGGACTGGACACTACTCTATGTGTTCCTGGGAAGATTTCAGCCGTACAAGATGACACATGCTACTTTCCAGACAGCCAATCTCTTCTTGCTTGGACAGTGGCTTGCAGTTTCATACAGACATTGCATAATACTAGGTGAAACTAATCAGACTTTTTCTCCCCAGCTTTGCCTCATTGCTTAGCTTTGGGTGCTGCCTTAACAAGGGAGTACTTGAAACTGTATGTGGAGCCCCAGGGCCTGTGTCACATCATGAATTTGGATGCACCAATATTTACATGTTCAGCATATGAACTCACAAAAGAAATAAACCATCTTCGAAATATGTAATCTCACAACAAAATAGTTGATATTAGGAGCATTTTCATCTGTATTGAAAATGTCATCTTCCAAAGCCAGCAGTAGCTGGGAAAGAAAATTACTGATGGCACTCATAAATGAGCAGGCAACCAGATTTTCTGACCTCCTCAGTAAGTTTTGACAATCTGGCATACCTTTGAATAATGAAACAGCTATTGTGCGAGCACGACAAGCCCAGTGACCAAACCACTTATGACACAAGCCCCAGTTAGCAATGTTCTTTATTGCATTGGCAAAATGCTAACATATAGAGTCCTTTCTCCTCTTAGAAATGTGTAAGAACAAGATAAATTATTCATGTAGAACTTATTTGAATTGCTTCTGATTCAGTTCTTTAAAGTCTGAAAAGCACATCTGGACATGCATCAGTAAATAAACAGGCTAGGCTTCCCTTGAAACAGCTTGTACTTTGGAAATAACCACATAATTTGAGATCAGGATGACCCTGGTATTTAGCTGAATAATGTTAAAGCATCCCATCAACAGGAATTAAAAGACCCAAGCTGAGATCAATTTGCTGACCCAGTGAAAACTGGTATTTGCAATGCTATAATGGCAATAGCCTTATCCAGTTAATTGCATAAATGAATTTATTGGTTATCCCCTTTAGTATTTCTGTTGGCCTTACAAATTCTCAAAATCAGGACATATGAAAGCTATTCTGGAAAAAAATAACAGCTTGCAGTATTCAAGCACATCACATACCTAGATGCATATTGGTAAGTCCAACAACCTAGGATACAAATGGAAACTGTAATCATTATAATCCTACAGCATTCATATTAGATATGTTTTATATATGTGTTGTGGTTTGACCCCAGCCAGCAACTAAACACCATGCAGCTGCTCACTCATCCCCCCCCAGTGGGATGGGGGAGGAAAATTAGGAAAAAGAAGTAAAACGTGTGGGTTGAGATAAAAATGGTTTAATAGAACAGAAAAGAAGAAAATGATAATGATAATGATGACACTAATAAAATGACAACAGTAATAGTAAAAGGATTGGAATGTACAAATGGTGCACAGTGCAATTGCTCACCACCCACCGATAGACACCCAGTTAGTACCTGAGCAGAGATCCCCACCCCGACGCCACCCAGTTATTTCCTGAATGTGACGTCCCATGGTATGGAATACCTCGTTGGCCAGTTTGGGGCAGCTGCCCTGGCTGTGTCCCCTCCCAGCTTCTTGTGCCCCTCCAGCCTTCTTGCTGCCTGGGCATCGGAAGCTGAAAAATCCTTGACTTAGTATAAACATTAGTTAGCAGCAACTGAAAACATCAGAGTGTTATCAACATTCTTCTCATACTGAACTCAAAACATAGCACTGTACCAGCTAATACGAAGACACTTCCCTCTATCCCAGCTGAAACCAGGGCAATATGTAAAGTTTAGATTGTTTGCACAATTTTATATTTCCTTAAGATAAAATAGAATGCAAGTTTGAAGAATGCAAAAAAAGAAACTGAGGTGACACTAAAAATAAGAAGAACTTGTGTCTACTTTGAGATATAATTTGAAATTTTCAACTTAACTTACCTATATTCTTATTTATATGTGAAAGGGGAAAGTTAGGAAGTCACATTATTAATTTTTTCAGGAATAAATATTAACATATCTTTAAGAAATAGAGTGATTTTTCTGTATGCCTTGGTTTTTTTCCCCCAATTCTGTACTTTAAGACTATTTTAATTTTAAATAAAAATAAAAACTAAGGGCTTAAATATAGTTTAGTTAGTACTGATAGTAATGTACATTAAAGGCCAGTACAGGCCTCAAGTGATGTGGAAACTGTGCATGGGTTGCTGAAATCAGAATCATGGTTCTAAAAGTTCTTGCTCAGTTGTCCTTTTGCTGTGATGATCCTCCTTCTTTAATTTCCTCAGTACTTAATATTGCATTTTCATAGAGGCACAGAAGAGCCTAAATGTTGTAGTACTAGTTCACACCCGAGCCTTGGTGGAAAGGATAGACTGGATTCATCCTCACATAACTCTAAAGTCAGTGTTTATTTGCTGGCTCATTTGTGTCTAGTGTCATCTGAGGTGTCCTGAGGTATCCAAGGCATCCCTGCAGTACTGGGGGTACACTTGTGCCTCTCTGGAACAGTATAGGGAAACCAAGAAGGATGTTGTAGGACATATGAAATGACACTACACACTTTTGTGCAGAATAATATGTAGACACTAGATCTTGTTCAGATCTTATGGATGATTTGCACTCTCTGAAGCAGCAGATGGAAAACAGCTAGGAGACCTCACATTATCTATCACTGTCCTAGAACTATATGTTTAAATACCTGAATACTCCCCTAATTTCCTAAAGATGGGCATCTAGTGCTATTTACTGTGCCATAGGATGCCCTACCTGGTCTCCACCCACCACTTGAGAAGGATGTGCGTTTTTCCTAAGTCCTGTGTCACAGTGTCAGACCAATGAGGCTGTCTCGGACATCCTATCAAATCTCAAATATCATTGGCTGCTT
The DNA here is from genome assembly GCA_026212715.1 of Elanus axillaris. Classification (NCBI taxonomy): domain Eukaryota; kingdom Metazoa; phylum Chordata; class Aves; order Accipitriformes; family Accipitridae; genus Elanus; species Elanus axillaris. The sequence goes on along the minus strand of JANZLQ010000005.1, from coordinate 21,439,454 downwards.
ATGTTCAGGTAGCTAGGTCAAGCCCAAAATGTGGACACTATGATTAATGTTCAGTCTGAGATCAACACTGAACTGTATACATCTATATGTTATTTTCAGCCTGTGAGCTGGATATGTGTTACTGGTCTATAATTACAGTCAAAGGAAGTCTATGAGTCAACGAGGAAATCTAAAGCATAGAGAGCTATATTGCTGACCACAGGTAAGGACTACTCAGCTGCTCACGTAAATGGCTAGTACCTTCTGAAATATTCTAGGATATAAGAGACATCTACATGGGACTTGGAGTTTTGACACAGGGTGTATGGGAGATCCATGCCTTTATGGGATAAGCTGAATGCCCCATGGGATAGCTTAAAGTATTTGGTATTTCTGTTAAGAGCTGATTCCCATGCTTGAGGACACTGTCCAAGTAGCTGGTTTTAAGCTTTTTGCACAGTCAATGGGGAGAAAGAGAGACTTGTAGAGCCTGCCCTAACTATTTAAGTATCTCCTGAGACAAGACAAATTGCATCCTAAAAGTGACAGTTGGTATGAAAGGACTTTAGACAACTATCTTGCTTGTACATATCTGCATTATAGACATGTACGCTTCACCAGATAAATCTCACAGGTGTTTGAAAAGCTCCATCTGATAGTTCTCAAGCTCCCCTGTAAACTTTTAAGATGGTGGTGGCTGTATCACTCCCACAGCTCCCTTGCCTTCCTCCAAAATCATTCCAGTCTGCCAGACAGAGTGAAGTTCTTAGCTGAGCTTGGCCTGAGACAGTTTGCACCCATACCCATAGCTCCTACACACTGAGCAGATGCCTACCCTAGCTGTTGAGGCACCAGCAATGTAGGCTGGCATGCAGGACTCAGACCCAGCAAAAAAACACATCAACACCACAATTGTAATCAACTATGGTTCCAAGTCCAAGCACTGCAGCCTGGATTGTTCATAGATTTTCTCTAGATTTTTTTTTTTTTTTTTTGCATAAAACCAGATACTGTAGTCAATAAATTGCGGTTATTTCTGTTTGTTAGAATGAACTGATGTATTCATAACACTATTTTGATACATTCTCTTTCAAACTAGTGAGACTAAGAGACATTCTCAGAACATATATATCATAAGAAAAGCAAATTATTTCAACACTGATTTAGAATCATTGAGCTGTGTTTGTGCAAGCTAAAGTGCAATTTGCTTTCTTGTCTATATTCAGCAATTTATGACGCTGCTTCAAGACACTAATCAATAGTGGAATAGGTACTTTTCAGGACCAGCAGTTTAGTTTAGCTCACTGTACTATGGTCCAGCATATATGTTATACACATAGAGAAATACATATACGTTGCTTAAAAATGAAGGAGGAAATTTCAAGAGGGTTGTAAAATACACAAGATTATAGTCAACAGTTTGATAGACAAACAAATCAGTGTTTGCAACTGATCTACATTTATTAAGTATATTCCCATCAAATCTTTTATTCTCTGAATTGTTGTCAGGGTACAGCTAAGGGCAATGCAAGCTTTTGCCTCTCATAAAAGAGTTCTAATGTATATTTTTATGGTATAGTGCCACCTTTTTGTGAGTACGCTACTCTTAAATATTGTAGATATGGGCTGTTAGAAGACAGGCAGTAAACTATCTTACTTGTCAGAGAAGGGAGTGACACTTTTTATATCCACTCATGTAGTTTTCTTTGGTTGCTATTAGACTTAAATAGGAGCTACAGTGTTTAAATTTACATTTTTTAAATGGTGAGAGTCTGTGAGCATTTATAACCAGATGTAATGAAATGAGGGATTCACTGAGTGGTAGAGTAGCACTAGGGTACATGTTTTTGCGATGTCACATTGCTAGCCCAACAGAATAATTAGCACCCCATTTTCCTTTTAAATTTGTTTGCATTTCCCCTTCTTTTCTAAAAACAAAGAGTGAATGTCAACCAGTTGTAGATATGAAACAGTAGAAGACAGTTCTAGCAGGTTTATCAGGGAGGCTTCCCTCTGAGCTTTTAAGATTTGTCCACCTCATCATCATCTCTTTATCTGTCAGTATCAGGCAGATTGTCACTGAGCATAGCAATTGTCGGTATCTATAGTTCTTATATTGTTTGCTGGAATCCACCCTTAACATTATGTTGCTATAACTAAACAATGTTTACCTTCT
>JANZLQ010000005.1:21398940-21437134 GCA_026212715.1 Elanus axillaris | reverse complement strand
GGGGAGAAAATATGATGAAAACACTCTGGGTTGAGATAACTACAGGGAGATCACTTACAGCTTACCCTCATGAGCAAAGCAGACTCAGCCTAGGGAAAATTAATTTAATTTATTGCCAATTAAAATAGATTTGGATAGTGAGAAACAAAGACAAAACCAAATATACACCCTCTCCCCCTTCTTCCCAGGTTCAACCTCGCTCCTCCACCTCCTTCTTCCCTCACCTTGATGTCTGCAGGGCTGTTTCTCTTACTTTTTTCCTCACTCCTCTCTCTCACAACTGCTGTGCAGCATTTTTTACCCTTTTTAAAATACACTTTCCCAGAGGTGCCGTCATCTTGGCGGAGGGACTCAGCCGTGCCCTGCAGTCGGTCTGTTCGGCTGGAACCGGCCATGTCCGGCACGGGGCAGCCGCGACCTCTCCTCACAGAGGCCGCCCTGCAGTCCCTGCTGCCAGCACCTGAACAGGGACACACAGTACATACACAGATAAACGTTAAGAAGAAATATGAATTAAAAAGGTGCTGAAAAAAAAATCATAGCTTCAGCACAGGTTGCAGCAGCCAAAGGTTGATCTGATTTATGCTGGTTTAATCTATACTCAAAAGATTAATTAAACCTGTTTTGCTCTAGGAACCTTTTTCTGATGGATGTTCAAGGCCTTTGAAGGAAAACATCTCTTGGCTCTTCACCTTGTGGATTTCTGGACTGGACATGTTCTCAGCAAGGTTTTAGAGCTGTTTGCACTATCTCTCTCAGTTGCTTACATACTTCCAGATAGTCATACTGAAGTTCTGAAACCTCTTTCCAAAACAGAGCAAGCAGAAGTGGGTGATAGACATTGGAATGGATTCTATTTCCTGCAGAGATGAAAGCAGGGGTGCCATGCTCAACACAAGTTTCAAAATGTTTGCTTAAAAGACTCCCACATAATTCCAGCTCTAATCATAAATGAGGATTGATTCTTCAGTTTGATTTGCATGTCTTAGCCCATTATCTCCTAAGTTTTATTTTATCTTAATAGTCAAAGGGTTATAAAACCATTCAGAGGTGCTTGGACAGAAATTAGAGGTATCAGCATTCTGGGAAATCTAAATATTTAATCCCTTCAGTTTATAAGCATCAAATTATAGACTAGTTTATTCAAAATTAATGAATAGTATAAATTGGTAAAGCAAGATCAGTGGAGCATAAAACAAGAGTGTCCAAACATTAAACTTTGTATAGATATTGCAATACACTCATACAACTTTTTAGTAACTAACTCATGTGTCCGGGAAACCGTAACTTTTTAGTAACTAACTCATCATGTCCTGGAAAAATGTTCTAATGAACTGCTGGATGACAAAAAATTTTCTGAGATACGCAATTTCTCATGACTTTAATATGTCATTAAGACTTACATTTAGAACAGTAACATCTGTGTTTTAAAATAATTGGAAACATATGCCATTCATAATACAATAATGACTTTTTTCATAACAGCATTTAATTTGATGAGCAAATGCAGTGTAACACAAATGCAAGTTTTGGGGTTGGATCAAACAGCAGCTGTAAACCTTTCCAAGTAGCTGCGGCTCCATTCAGAGCTTAATGGAACATGAGTCACAGCCTGCCATTTAAGCCTCTCCCACAGCCGAGAAGCAAAAGAACAGCCTGGCACTGGAGTCTGAGATAAAGAAACATTAGGATAGATATAGAGAGCAATTACACATCAATGAAATTACCCTTTGTGCTTTGGATACCTGGGTTCAAAGGTTACTGACAAAATCACCTCATTCTTCCAAACCTCTGCTGAATCTATGTATAATTATCATATTTTTCTATATGCAATAGTGTACACATCTGCTTAAAATACATTGAAATTTGATCCAGTGTCCTTCATAAAGGCACTGGTAGGCTTTCAGCAACACTGATATAGTTGAAGACTAAGATGTACTGAAAGCATTTCTCAGCATGCCCATGAACTACACCTATTTCCTTAGCTCTCAAAGTTTGTTTGTGCGTGTGTTACATTCATTGCTGTGGCTTTTAAGCAAAACTGATAAAAATTACACAAAATTCTATCAAATGTGGAAGTTTCTTCACAATAAATGTTTCTAACAAACATTAGCAAGGGTTAATCAGGGAACCTCATGGTAGTCATCTCCTAGGCCAGATCTACTCCTTCTAAATCCCACTGTAGCTTATAATCCACAAAGTATCAGGCAACAGTACAGACTGCCTTGATTTCAGGTTTGCTTAACTCTAAGACTTTCCAACAATATTCCTAAATGTTTAAATTTAGGTGCCCACACATGCTCAGAAGCACTCTTTTGCAGAAAGACAGCTTCCTATCTCCCATATGCCTTTGCAATAATACAGTTTGAAGCACAACACTATCTGAAGTCTGCTTAATTACCTTGAAAAAATTTATATTATGTACTTGCTGCCTACCTTTTCTAGAATGTCCTTGATTAGGGCACACACTGCATGTTAGGGGTTATAGAGTCTTCATAGTTTCTTTATCCCTGTGGTATATTCTAGGTCAAAGCAGTTTTCATTCCTTTCGAAGCTTTCTTAATGCTTTGTTAAAGCCCTTTAAAGACCTCTCTGCATCTATTAACAGGTTATGGGACAAGTTGGAGAAGTGAAAATGAGAAACCATGGCCAGACTGCAGTCAGATTACTCATCCTCAGAAGCCTGGATAATTTGTAGACCTTGGCGACCTCAGGCAGAGGAGATGGACACTCTTTCTTTCTAGGAGGGTTTCATGGATGAATACATACACAATCCAGTATATGAGCTGTGGTAGTATCTGGATTCCCGTCTTTAACACTTTGTAGATAAGAACCTGTGCCACTCAGAGTTCTTCAGTACAGGCTGCAGGGAGGCCAGCTCCAGTAGCGGGGATGGAGAATCTCTCCTCACCTGGAAATCCTCACATCACTTTGATAGAAACAGTTAGACTGGTTAGGCTAGTATGCAGATTTATATTGCTTCTATATAGTCACTGGGAATAGGCTATAAGTAGGTTATATCTACTTTAGCAAATAATACTACTCAAAGCAATTGTATCTGTAGGGTAAAATGGGTGATGCCGAGGTCCCAACATCTATCCCTGTGTGTTTCAGGATTCCTCTGGCTCCACAGAGTGGATGCTTATCAGCAGTTGGGGTGCATTAGGTTCATGCTAAGACTGTGTCATTTGTCTTAGTTTTCTCCATATGGAATATGGGTAGCATTCTCGAAGTCTGCTCTGCCATGCAACCAGTACACAGTAAATGGGAATGACTGAGAGATTTTCTTCAAACTTGTACTCCTGGTCTAACTAAAATTATAGCTAAGGTAACAACTTAATCACTCATGAAGAAGTAGGATAGGTGGCTTGCATTGTCTAGGAAGGGCTTCAGGCTATCGGCCCAGTGTGATTCAGTTGCCTAGGGAGGGGCATCTAATGCCATTTAATTTGCCCTTGGATATGCTTTCTGCTCTTCAAATGCCTGTCCATTATGGCACAGACTTTATTTCCCTTCCCCTCTTGTTTTGCAGGCATGGGCGGCAGTTATAGGCACAACTGTATGTGTTAGTCATGCTGTATCTCAGACCTCAGATATAAAGATACTTATCTAAGTGCTGGAGGCTAAGTTCAACATCTTCCTGTGGCTGATTTAGAGTATGGACAGGGACCTGGAGTTCACTCTCTTCTGAAAGAGTTTCTGAACAAATAGGCAATAAAGTCTGCTATACTCAGGTTAAAGATGCATACATAAGATTAAAAAATCATAGGAGCATCTGAAATTATTTCCATCAGTATATGGAAAGACTAAAACTTTTAATCAGAAAAAGCAATTGCCTCTACCTCTCCCCATCCCCCAGGAACTATAATTAGTGAGATTTTGACTTGTCTGTGGATAAGCAGTAAATATTCTGAAAGTCTGCTTTCACCTCGTATAACATTATAAAAAAAAAAAGATTAATTTTTACAGTTGTTTTCAATGATGATGCTGTCAGCTTTCTTCATGGAAAGGAAGGTTTCAAACAGCCAAATTAACACAGCCAATCTCTGTTACAAAGCAAAAAACCTAGTATGTGTCAATGGCTGTGCTTGCATTTAAAAGAACGGTGTGCAACTTCAATATTTCCTTTCCCCTCAGATGATACCCAAATCATGCAGGTTTGTAATGCTGGACAATCAGTCCCATTCTTCAGGCCACAAAAATGAAAGGTAAGAACTACTTACACAGAAATTAGAGCCATGAATTATGAACATTTGTCATTTTGTCTGACAGTAGTCATGTGCCTTTGTGCTTGCAGCTGCGTTATGGAATTTACATTCTTTTCAGAGATAATTCTGCTGGTGCCAGACTACAGCTATGGAGGGACAGATGGATTAGCAGAGTATACGCATAAAATATAAAAGCAGCATGGGAGCACAACATACATTACAAAATCATAAATGTATGTCTTTTACTGTTAGATTAGAGCAAAAGTTTGAACTCTTAGGTCATATTATTTCAAGCCAATAAGAGTTAGCAATGTATTTCTTTAGAATTATTTGGAAAAGACTGTTGCTTTTGTGTATTAGGGCAGAGGGCTTTTTTTTTGCCTTTTTTTTTTAACATAATAATCATTCTAATCACAGTGAAATAACTCCATGAAAAAAAGGATTTTTAAAAACATATTCAGATTTGGTTGAAGTTTCCATTTGTTAGATGATTATTCCTCCTCAGTTATTTATCTTTGAGAAGAAACATAGAATCTGTGTACACATAATATATTAAATCTATGATAGATAGGTTTTATGCATAATGTGCAAACTTCTTTTGTACCTTGCGGGTTTTCTTTTACATTGAACAGTCATGTTCAGTTTGCCATAGCAAGCAGAAATGGTTGTATTTCCTAGTTCTGAGCTGTGGTGGTCACAACACATATAATTGTAACAGGGTGTAGCAGACCATTCATGGTTAGGATGGGCAGAGCTGTGCAGAATCATGCTCTTTAAATACATATACTGAAAGTTTGTTATTATGAATTTATTCAGTGAGGATTGAGCCAAGATAACAAAATTGCTGAGAGCTCTGCAACCCCCCATAATTCCTGTCATTAAAGTCTTTTGAGAGTGATGGTTCTGTCTGTCAAAAGGCCAGAAAATACCAATTTCAGTTAAAACATTTTTCTCAGATGTGTTTCAAAGATTATAAAAATACATACCGGTGTTAAATTTCAAGTATGAAATTTTTTGTGATCCTCTAGGAAGTAAGTACAGATATTTATTATATTAAAGTTTCCTCTTCTATGTAAAACATCACCTAAAACAAGATAAAAGGTGAGAAACATAGGACCTTAACTCTCTTTAGCTTTTCTACATTGCCAGTAGCACAATGTGGAGTAATGAAGACTTAGAAATTCTTGCAAAAAATCCAAAGAAAACCAGAAAAACCCATCCCACTTAGTGACACCAGACTATTTACAAACACATTTGCTGTTATTTGGAAATACCTTGTCCCTGTGTTCTAGATTGTTATGGGAAGTTAGACAGCTGGAAGGAATAGGCTAAAAACCTTCATGATCATTCCTCAGCTTCCTATTTTTCATTGTAGGAGTGTCTGAAGGCCCATAAATTAACTGTATACCTAAAATAAAAATGTAATTTCTATCCTTGTGGTGTCTTTGATTTTTTAATCACTTGATTATTGTTATTTTATTTATATAGGCCATTTTTATCTCCTCTGAGTTTAATAAGAACATTAAAGAATTTTCTTTTTACAGCCTGAACAATAAAACTCTTTGTTAAAATAATGTGTTATTTTAAATTTAAAGAGTCAATTGTTTGTGGTTTTTTACTGCCTGTTACTTGTAATGGATGAATAATTGTTTCCAGTAGTGTGATTTGAGACCAGAGAGCCTTTTGCAGCCTCACATTTCTTTGGAATCCTTCTACAAACAATATATTGAAAGCACAAAATTATGTTTACCAGATGCTTTGGAAAAATGGATTTTTATTAATGATGTTGTGGAATAGAACAGTAAGACTTCTTGTTTGTTTTTTGATTTTTGGAGACAGTTAGTACATGATCAGATTATCTGTCTGAGTTTTCAAGAAATGAATAGAATATGGAAAGATTTTTTAGTTCTCTAAAAATACTATGACTTAGAAACTTATATATTAAAGAGCTACATGTTCAGCCAAAGTATTATGGAATTTTCACTTGTATTCACTACTGGTTTTAGAATTGGGCTACTAATTAGTCATTAGAATCACCAGTACAAAATAAAGCAACCAAGGAGGAAATCCTTCTAAATGAAAAGCTTGGCTACTGTTTGCCATGCACTACTTCTTGAACCCTAGAAATGCTAAGACCTCCATTATTTCTTTGTGAGGAGACAAATGGTTCTCCTTAACACTGATGGTGCTTAGGCACAATGCCTCTGCCAAAGGATGGGATGCATATACTAGTAATCTGTTTTGCGGCCTCTAAAATACTAAGGAAAATCAAGAACTCTACAAGTAATTATGAACTCTTCTTTAGTCCTGCAAAAGACAGCACAGCTCTAAAAGTGGGAAAGAAGGAACAGAAAAATAAGTCAAAGACAAATGGGTGATTAATGAACCCAGCAATATTGAACCCTAAAATGCTGCATATGTTAAATTTCAAGAGAGGGCCCCCTTTGCTGTCACACACATGCAGACTTATCAGAGTCTGCAAGTGATCATCTAAGCATGTCAATCAACCTCTAATGCCAGTTAGTTCTCCTCTGTGACAAACAGGGAAACCTATGTCCAGGAGAAGATTCAATGACTGACAGCTGTTAGCAATATACTTAAATGAACTTTCCAGGGTCACCCTTCTAGTCTAAAATCCCCACATATTGGGACTTGCTCAGCTACAGGTGAGAAGGACAATTTAATTTTGGATTCTGCAGTGCTGTCTCTAGCAGGTTCTTTTTGGGGAGTGAGAATATACTTGGATTTAGAACACAAGGGTAAATTAAAGACCTTCTACAAGGGACCTCACTTACATTACAGAATAACCTACCATTTAAAATATAGCCTGATTCTAAAATAGTCAAGGGAAAGATTATGTTTGGTTTTGTTATTTACATTTTCCTAGATTTTACCTATCAAAACCATAAACAAACTCTCTACTAAGATTTGCATAATGTATAAGGGCAGATAGGTTGCACATGTGCCTCAGTGACAGACATTTTGGAGAACTGTAATCTCAAAGGTCTTAGGAAACATTGTTAAAGATAGTAGACTCAACAAAAAATAAGGGGGTATTACCAATATCTTGGTTTATACCATGCACCAAATGTAAGAAGATTCAGCGTTTGCAAATGCTATGCTATTTACCCTAAACAGAGAGAGTGAAATAGCAGGTGAGATCCATATTCTGAATGAATCCCCTATTGAATGTGTTCAGTTTGCCAATTACTTTTCTTCCCTAATGCTACTTCCCTGATAATAGACATTCTGCAGGGCAGAGCAAACCTTTGCACTTCTATCATGCTCAGATTATTCCTCAAGGAAAAAATCCATTAACCAGAAAGATGGATCCAAATGTAACTCTCAGATTCTCCTGTACCTGGTGACATCCATGTGGTGGAAAAAATGTAGATGTTCTGTCAGCACTTGTGCTGAACCTGTGGGATTTGTAGTTAAGGGAGGCTGAGCTATGGTAGAACTGCATTTTAAGAGGTTGGTTATATTCTGTTTCTGCTATATATAAAAGATGCAAAGAAACACAAACAAAAAGGAAGAAAGAAAGGCCAATTTCTCCATAAACTAGAGAAGCACTCTTTCAGTGTATTATAGATGTAAAGGCATTGCAAAACATCAAAGTAATTCACAATAAAATGGTTGTATTAATGTTTTGTTCTTAAATGGAAAGGTTTTTTTTCCCACTGCCTATGCATTTTAATATAGCCAGTTTCATAGTAACTCTTACATTTCCCCAAGTTCTCAGTTGCACTACCCAAAGCATATTTGTTTTAGAAATGCCATAAAATAGAATGATGGCAGCCAGTAATCTCTAAATAGTCTTTAAGATTTTTGTATCATTTGGTAGTGTCTGGAGATTCAATCTATAACTTCAGCAGTTGCTTGGAGAATAGAAGTTTCTACAGGGTGCTAGACCAATGATTCATTTTGGTATATTACTTGATCTTTCCCAGTGGCTTTTGCTGTAGGCCCCAGAGGAAGACATAAGAAACTACCAAACACATATTTGAAAGATAATTTGCCACAGTAAAAAGCCCTTTTTCTTTTATTTCTGGTACTTAGGAAGACATAAGAGATATGCTCTTAATCAGAAGAAAGAATATCCCATATATTTTTTATTTTATTTAGAAGTTCTTGGGACTCAATAAAACTGTCCAACAACGTTTTGAGTTGTATTAACCTCTTGATCTCAATGACTGCTTGTGCAGGAGAATTGTTCAGGCAAATTATGCAATCTGCAAAGCAGAGAAAAATGTATAGGCCTTTTTGTTTGTTTGTTTTTGGTAAAGGCAAGTAAGAAACAACTCTTCAAATCTCAAGTCTGATTTGACATCCTGGTTCATTAGATATTGCAGTAGTTACTGATCAATTTGAGTTCCACCATATTATTTTTAATGTGTTCTAAATTGTTTGTTAAAACATTGTTGTTGCTATAATTTTGAACTGAATAAGGAGGCTGTGATTTTACCTAACTGTTGTGAATCAGAAAACAAATTGGGTTTTACACCAAGAAAAAATGGAGATTGAAACAGTGGAGAAATTTTCTCTTTTTAATATTTCAGATAATTGAGATTTATAATTGAGAAGATTTAGTTATCTATAAAAAAGAAATTTTTATGAAGTACAGCTGTAATTTTGTATAGAAATAACAACATTAGCTGCAATGTGAATGCCTGACAGCCTCTTGTAATATGAGGAGTATTTTGTAGCATACCCTTGATTTATTTAAATACATATTGGTCAGAGATATAGGGATATGAGATAGGCAAAATAAAAACCTGCTTGAAATGCAAAGCTTCCTTGTCTTTGAGAGTCTCAGTAACCTAGCAATTCAACAAAATTTGTCATTCTCATTTTTATTAGGACAGACAATATCAAGTAATGATGAAGACTTTTTGATTAAAACCAGTGGATTAAGCAACTTTTTTTACAGTCCAAGTTCAAGGCTTTGTAAAAAAACCACGGTTAGAAATGGTCAGCAAAATCAGATTCAAAGCTGAGAATTGTTGTAGGAGACCTAACTCAGCCTTAGAGTGAACTGACAGAACAACCTAGTTTGCTTGTGCAACCACAATGTGCCGTGCCAGAGCATTTCATGCCTTCGATATATAACTGGCTTTCTGTGAAAAAAATAACACAATAACATTTGTAAGTGAGCAAAAGCAAACAATTTCTGATAGCTGAATGATTTTGTGAAGTAAGACCTATTATACAGTCAATTCAGAATAGCATGGTTGGAAAAAAGAAATCTATAAATGTACTGGATGAGTCAATAAAATCAAAATAATTGAGCCTTCAATAGATTTCTTCATCAGAACAACAGGCCTGCTAAAACAATAGCTTCAAAAGGCCCACAAAAACAATATTAGGCTGGTGCTTCCAGTTACAGGTTTCCAAAAACAAGGCCTGTATGCTCCTGGTTTCTTGATGGGTGCATTTGGCTTGCTCACATGGCAGGAGCAAAGCTGAAGTGTGATTCACAGTACTTCAGGCTCCATGAATGAATCACTCTTGGCAGCTCTAGAGCTTTCCCACCTCCTGCCTCCCTCTCGATGCACCATCACTACTCTCTGCTAATCTGCAGCCCTGTCTACAGCCATTTCTCTGCTGTCATGTGTCGGTACCATAGTCAGGCATGCCTGAGTGTGGTCTTGCCAGCAGTAATCCACACTTTTTGTTCTCCAGCTGCTAACAGCCACACTGTCAAAGAAACAGTTCAATAAGCCTATGATGGAAGAACTCCTTTTCAAAGTACTTAAGAGCTTTAATACTACAAAGTCTATTTCTCACCAGTAATTTATGTCTTGCGACAATCTTGAAGCTGGAGTTTGCAGTACTGTCATGAAGCAGAGAAAAGAAAAAGTCAGTGTGTCTGGAGGAAAGACTATTTTGGACATACTTGCATAGCCTGCAGTAAAGACTAAAACTGTGTTAATTAAACAGCAAAAATGTAATTGACAGATAAAGAAGTATTTTTTCCTGGACACATTCTTTCACTTGAGTAGATATGTATACATCCGTTATGCATGAACCAGTTTGTGAGTCTGACCTCAATCTTTAAAGTACATGTCCTGTTGTCAAATGTCCCTTAGGATGACAAAGTTTTTGCAAAAAAAGATCTACATTTTGCCTCAGTTCTCCAGCGAGATTATATATTTACAGCTCTAATAAAAGAAAGCTATAGAAACTCCAGGAAGCTGACATGGTGTCCTAATGGTAAAGTCACTGAGAATTAAGTTTCAATGTCCAGTTTAAAACTAATTTTCTCTGTGACTTTTCTAGCTATGCCAATGCAAGTGCTTTGATTCTTCTGTGATTGCTGGCAAGAAAAGCTTAAATTATGTGTGTCCCTTCAGTGTTTTATTACCAAGAAGACAATGTTCCTTCTTTTATTTATTGTTCATGAACAAGCAAAGATGGTGAGGAAGGAGTGCCATTCAGGAAATAACACTTGGAAATGACTTGGGGCTGTCTTCACCAGGAGAAACTATTTCATAGACAAGAAGGCTCAATACTAGGAAAAAAAGATGTTTTCTATCATATACTTTTTCTATTTAGACTGTAGAATTCATTGTTCTTAATGCTTGCACTTTGGGAAGTAATAAGCAAGCAGAAAGACATTTGTATGGAAAAGAAAACTGTCCAGAAAGGCAGAACTATTAACAATGAAACATTTTAGAGAGTTTTAAAAAAACAAGTCAACTATTAAAAGCAACTGTTAGGATTCCAGGAGAAATAATTATTTTCTCTCATGAAATTATTTATCTTTTTCTTAAACATGAAACTTTTTTATTTCCTATAAAGTAAAAATCTTAAACCACAAACATGTCTTGTTATATCTTTTCTATAACTTGAAAATTTAAAATTTAAAGGAAATCTAATGAAAATAAATTTGTAATTGCTGTAGGCAGACCTAGGATACCATGTTTCATCCCATAGCCAATTTTTATGACAGAGCTAGAAAACAGTGAAAATATAGGTTTACAATGGAATCGCTGACAAACTGTTAACTCAAGTGAAGTGACAAGATATTACTCTGAGAAAAGCTAGCAGAGTATCAAAACCAGGAAAAGAGTGAACTTATGTACCACAATGGATAAAATGTAAATATTAAGTTTATTGTGATTGAAACTTATTTGCTTTTCATGTTAAATTTTGCAGGTATCTAATTTCAGAAATATTACATATATATTAATCCATTATATATGATATATATAATATATATAATTAATCCATTATATATAATTAATATGGTTTTTATATATCGACAGTCATCCAGCCGACAGAGGAAATATTTGCCTACAGTATCAGTAAGAAAACTTTTGCAACACTAAATAAGAGTAAATGTTTTTGTTGCTGAATGGATGAGAAAGTGAAGATGAGGGGAGGGCATAATTCTGGTTGCTAAAATAAATTTACTCTTTATTGTTCAGTACCACAAGCCAAACAGCAGAAAAATAATTTGTGTTTGCATTATGTTCATAGAAATATTAAGCACATAGCAAGCTTCCTCAAAAACCTAATTTAGTTCTCCTTTTCTTAATAACGTGGAATGTATTAATGTTGAAAGGCCACCAAGTATTCAAAAATAATGAGCTCCGAAGCTTCCAAAGTCATCTAACCAATACTCAGCTGAGTTTTAAAGATGACTAACTAGGCCAATCTTTTTTTGGTAACATAGAGCTAGGGATAAAACTTGGCCAAGCCAGAAGGAAAATGAAAGAGAAGCTTTGTGAGCCTGTTTAAACTCCCTCTGCACACCATCCACTAGATTGCTGTGCTGCTTCCAAGTCTACTGAGCCAGGTACTCTGAGACGTCCCTCTCTCCCTGTTCTGCTCCGTCCAATACATTTCCTGGCCTCAGGTTGTCCGTTTATGATTTCTTCCCAGAAACAGGACATCACAGTCCAGCTGTTCTGGACTTCATAATTAAGGCTGTCTGTTCCCTTTTCCTGACACCTTAAATGTACCTTTTCCCAAAACCTTATAGTTCAGTTCTTCAGGGACCTGAGTTTAAAGCAAGATGCACCCATCTGACTGAGCACACCAGTCCCTATGAAAGGAATAAATGTAGCCAGAAGAAATGCTAAACAGAGCTGCATGTGTTTGTGTTCTTCAGAGTGACTCCCTGTTCTGGAGCTCTTTGTAGCTGGAGAAAGGTCATTTTCAGAAAATCCTCACTTCCCCTCCTTTTTTTGTAGCTTTCAGCAGTGATATCCACCTCTGTAAACCCTTGTGTTTTTCAAAATGCTTTTGCATCATGGAGATGAATTTACAGAAGTGCAATTCATAGCTTTGTGTCAGTACCTGCGTTGCAGCCTACCAGAGCTTGCTATGCAATGGCAACTGCCATTGCCAGAATGTTTTTCTCTGTGCAGAAATGCTTCTAGCATGTTTTAAGGTCTCTAAAACCCATCAAAAGCATAGTTTGGCAGATAATAAACAAAGGGAGTAGAGAGTCACTGGGAAAATGGATAGATTAGATGTCATAAACCCCTCCTTTGCTACCTCAAGTTAATATGATGTGTGTTGGTGTATTTCTTTATATAGACAAACAGTTGTGGTAGCCCTTGTTTCAGCTGTTTTATAACATCAGTTGCAGTTCAAACAACAACCAATAAACTCCTTCCTAGTTTCCATTTAAATTCTTAGTTATTTCAGGCTTCCTCCCCCCCAACTATGAAAAAATAATATAAAAAGCACTCATATGTTTCCTGGGAAATTCTAGGAGGTTTTAATGTTTGTTATTACACATAGTACCCATCATTATTAAATCAGTGTATAAGTTTCCTCAAGCTAAAAGGGATACATATTTAAATCACAACATGCGGGTTTAGCTACTTTAGCCCTGTTTAACTCAGTGGGAGTAAACCATTTAAATCCTCACATACCTATTTGAAAATGCAACTGTTTTTTGCTAGAATACAGTAGTAGCTTGATTGTTTCAATGCGTTAAAAGGGGTAATTATATGAACAGACAGTGAAAGTATGCTTTCAGTTTTGATTAACTTGATGTTTGCAAAGACTATCTGGAGACAGAAATATCTCTCTGTTAAGCATCTTTGAATAAGTACAGATCAGAATATATACTTGGTGTTAGAAGTAGTATGTAAAGATAAAGTCAGAAAACCATACAAGTACATTGGTTTAGCTAGTCTGAGTTCAAATGGAATGAATGTTAACTAAAAAATTCTTAACTAATGAATCCTTCTAATCTGGACTCCTGTGATGGTGTAATCACACCTCTAGAGTGGTTGTCATATGACTGTGAGCTGGAAAGGAAATTTGGCAGCTTCTAACAGGCGTGAAGCTAGCAGTTTAACTTAGTTTACTTTGTGTAGAAGTGGAAAATAATGGCCTGTACAATCAGAGATAGCTGTGCATTGGGTTAGGAAGCTAACTCATAGTGAAATCCCACTGTGATATAAAACCAGACATTGTAATATCTTGGACACTACTGTAGGAGGTGAAGGTGGTTCAGGTCCTGTGGAAACATTCAATGTGATCACACCCAAAGTTTTTTCTGGCCACTACTGCAACACAGATATGTTGGTCACTCATAGTCTAGATTTTAGGTAGATCTTCAGTGATGTTAAGAGTTACTCTAGATTTATTCTTTTGCAACGTAAGTCACATAAAAGGTATTACGTACAACTTTCCCAGATTTTTTTCCAACAGGAGGGATTCAGCTCATTCTTCTCCACAGTGAACACTAATTCAACACTTTGTGTGGCTCGCTAAGTACATTGTAGTTTGCCTTAGAAAACTGCAATGGTCCACAGTTTCAAAAGCAATAAAGTGATTAGTCTGTCTTGCTTTATAAAAATACAAACAACATTGTGAAGGTGTATTTTCCATTATAAAGTAATTCTCAAAATATGTTTACTGAGTCCCAAAGCATGATTTCCTGGCATAAACACAAAGGTTTGTTTAAGAATCATTTTTAGACTAGTCTTGTGAGAAATATGTCCAGTATAAGGAGGACAGACATTATGACCTCAGATCTGGAATGCCAGCACATAATAAGCTTGTCTAGACCTGTATCACAGGTGTCAGGCATACAGTTGATAGCCAAGTGTAACTTATAGAGGACTTTCATTCAAGCTGCCAAGTAGTTTCTGGGTCCTTCTACTAGTCTTGCCAGGCTGTCTTTCTTTGCTGAGGTGAGTCAGCACAAGTCAATGTCAAAGCAATAAGCAAGTTCTCAGGAATGATATTTTTTAGGACAGCTGATCCAGGAAGAACAGAATAGCAAACACAAGTTCTAGTCAGGAGATGGGCTCAAGTTAAAAACAAACAAACAAACAAAAACCTCAAATGAAAAAAACCCAACAATTTTCCCAAATAGTTAGAAAACAGCTGAGGTTTGTTAATTTGCTTAACAATGCTGGCATGATCTTGCATCATGGCTGAATGTTTATATCTTCTTTCTAAACAAGTAGCAAATATGAAAAGAGTTTCTCTGTTTCAGGCAATCTTCAGACATATCTACTGGGAACAATATTGGCTACATTGATCTTCCTGTTCTTTAGAAGCTTTCCAATATCTGTTTTTATGGTTGAAGAAGACTAATATAGAACTAGCTTAGCAATCACTTGTTTGTCATGAGATGTCTTTGGTCAGCTCTCCTTAGGGAACCATTCTGAACCAGAGAACCCATCCCAGCCAACTGAAGCTTGTGCATGCAAGAACTGTCCCTGGGAGTGACATTTTCATGGGGTGGCATCACATTTGCTTTTGGTGCTATGTTGGCATGGGTGACTTCTGGACAGTCACTGTGAAGGAACAACTGGACCAGCCAAGGCCAGCTCACTACCCCTTTCTAGCACCACCTGCATGATAAGGTCAGCCTTGTCATCTTATACCTCTGAATTACTCTTATTGCTCCTTCTGACCTTTACTGCCTGAGATGTGTGGATCTTGGCTATACGAAGATTAAGATACCTGATTTGTAGTGTCATTACTATTCCTGCTGGTGAAGTCTCTGAACTCCCAGAGGTCAAGCAGACAAAAAAAAATCCCACAACTTTGTTCTGCACAGGTAATTCTGCCTCTAGTCATAGATTTGTAGAATTATAGAATGGTTGGGATAGAAAAGGACTTTTAAAAATCATCTAGTCCAATACTCCAGCCATGGATACAGGCATCTTTCATTTGATCAGGTTGCTCAAACCCCCATCCAAGCTGGCCTTGAATACTTCCAGGGGTGGGGCATCCACAACCTCTCTGGGCAACCTGTTTCAGTGTCTCACCAGCCTCATCATAAAAAATTCTACCTTATATCCTACCTAAATCTACCCTCTTTCAGTTTAAAACCGTTGTCTGTTGTCCTGTCACTACAGGCCTTGGTAAAAAACTTCTCTCCATCTTTCTTATAAGGCCCTTTTATATATAGAAAAATTACAATAAGGTGTCCCTGGAGCTGTCTTCTCTTCTCCAGACTGAAGAACCACAACTCTCTTGACCTTTCTTCACAGAAGAGGTGTTCTAGCCCCCTCATCATTTTCATGGCACTCTTCTGGAACCGATCTAACTGGTCCATGCTTATCTTATACTGGGGACTCCAGAACTAGATGTAGTACTCTAGATGGCTTCTCATGAGAGTGGAGTAGAGGGCCAGAATCATCTCCCTTGACCTACCAGCCATGCTTCTTTTTATGCAGCCCAGGATATGGCTGGCTTTCTGGCCTGCAAGTGCATGTTGCTGACTCATGTCCAATTGTTCATTTATCAGTATCCCCAAGTCCTTCTCCACAGGGCTGCTCTCAATTGAATCATCCCTCAATCTGTATTGATACTGGGCATTGCCCCAATTCAGGTGCAAGACCTTGTACTTGGCCTTGTTGAACTTCTTGAAGTTCACATGGACCCCCTCCTCAAGCCTGTCACTGTCCCTCTGGATGCCATCCCTTCCCTTAAGTGAAATGACTATGCTACTCAGCAGGTGTCATCTGCAAACTCACTGAAGGTATACTCAATCCCACCATCTATGTCACTGATGAAGATATTAAATAGCATTGGTCCCACTATGGACCGTTAAGGGGCACCACTGATTATTGGTTTCCACTTGGACATTGAGCCATTGACTGTAAATCTGTGGACATTCCACCCAGCCAATTCCTTACCTATCTAACAGTCCATCCATCAAATCCACCTTTCTCCATTTTAGAGGTAAGAATGTTGTGGGGGCCATATCAAAGGTCTTACTAGAAGTCTAGGCAGATGGCATCTGTAGTTCTTCCCTCATCCACTGATGCAGTCACTCCACTGTAGAAGGCCACTAGATTAGTCAGACATGGTCTGCCCTTGGTGAAGCCATGTTGGCCATCTCTAGTGACTTCCCTGTCTTTCATAGGTTTTGACATACCTTCCAGGAAATTCTGTTCCATGATTTTATCAGGCACAGAGGTGAAGCTGACTGGTTGGTAGTTCCCAGAGTCTTCTTTTTTACCCTTTTTGAAGTCCAGTGGCATTGACCAAAGGAAGCTGCTTCTCATTAGTGAGGCCAGCCACAGCTCAGGTGTTCAGTCTGTTTACCAGGTGGTTCTTAAATCAGGTGAGCCCAGTGTGAGCAAATAACTAATTAGGCATAGACTGATGCTTCAAAGCACAAATATAAAGACATACTATTTCCTCAGTTAAATGATTAATTAAATTGACTCAACTTGTACTACAAATGGACAAAAGCAGTGCTATGTGAGATTCTACCAGACCTTAAGTTTCACTGTACAGGAACCTGAAATTTGGTTGTTTCACAGGGCCCCAGAGGCAGCACCCTAACACAGTCCTGTGCCTTAGCCAGGACCTTGTTTCTATTGGTTCTTCCATACTCAGAACTAATTTCTTCCATCCAGTCAGGGACTTTATAATATCTGCCAGGGACAATTGATCCCCATAGACTTTGTATATTCATCTGTTTGTTAAAGTCTCAATTGAGAATATCTCAGTTTTGTTTTCTGGCACTAAGTCAGTTACCAATGCATCCTTTGCAAGTAACGCAGCCTTTGTTGCAAGTCAGCTTTTTTTTGTTTCTTGACTGGTAACTTCCTGGCCAGGTTGTTTTGGTCTTGCAGCACTTTCTGCATAAGATGGTCTCACTAATTATTTGAAGTATGTTGCAGCTTGTGATGTGCTACAGAAGACGTTTAGGAGTATCTAGTTACACTGCATCTCCTGGTGTCCCTCTATTATCTCCACACCTCCTTTATTGATACTCAGCCTGAACCATCATATTTTCCCTCCTTTTTTTTTACTTCTTTCCTTTCTAGAAGTGCAGAAACATATCCTGTATGTATCCTCTCTGCAGAAAGTTATGCATGAAACAGAGGAAAAAAGCTCTACAACAATCCGAATAAAAATACTCACAAATCTTTGAACTGGGAAGATGTGTACTTTTTTGCTGCATGTCTTATCCTGTTAAAATACAAATTTACTGGAAACTTCTTAGGGAAGGAATCTTGTTTTATTATTTTAGTTTTTTTAAAAAGGAGTCAATTTAGATTCATAAAACAAACTGCAGAGTAGAGGAATTAATTGGAAGTAACAGGATGGCTGCCTACCCTTCCACCTGGTCCCTTAGTGACTACCTTCCATCTTATTTCCCTACATAACCTGTTTTGTCCATTTGAAGCTCTTAGCTTCTGGGAATCTGCCATGTCATGTATTTGGAAAATAACTGGAAAAGTTGAGCACTTCTACATTATCACAAATAATTAATGATGTATCTACATGCTTTGGAATTGTATGCATGATACTTAAGCAAACAAAAAAATAGAAGTGGGCACTACTTTAGCAAGGAATTCACTCAGCATGTCTCAGTTGTATAGTTTTGGTATGACACTACAAAATACCTCTAAAAAAAGGGTTATTAAATATCCACTTATATGCTGGGAATGAATATTACTCTCCCCATTATCAATCTCCTTTCTTCTACTTCATTAAATATGTCTCTCACTGCTTTTTGCATCTGATCCACTGAAGCAATTTATTGTGTGATAATGAACAATGTTTGTGCTGAGGCTTTAAACAGATTGCTGTGGTAGTGCTTTGAAAGAGAAACAGATGATCCCAACCATAAAAAAAATCTATAAGGTCATCAGCCATTTATAGAGTTGCAGCATGTGACTCAGTTGCTGATTGATTAACTCTGTATCATATTGATATATATATGATGCAGTTAATATTAACTAGCTGTGTTCTTAGATAATATACAATAACTAACAGCCTGTTCTCCACCATGTCTTCTAATAGTTTCCTGAGTGACTATTACACATTTGACTACATTACTTTGCTTACTGTTTTATTAATTGAGATTACTCTACTTGGTGCTGTTCCCCCTTGAGATTTCATTTGAAGTTGAGTTTATAGCTTTGGTTTCTATAAGCTTTCTTTATTTCTAAGAGCCCAGGGGTTAATTTTCTTGGGAAGGGTGTAAAGCATAGTTAGTCACAGAAGTCCTTCACATACCTTACTGTCAATTTCCTAACTCTTTAAAATGTTCCTTTTATACAGGCTTTTCCTTATAAACAGTCAGAATGTCTCCTGGTTCAGTCTATGCCAGTTGCTTCTTGTTCTCCCATGATGTATGTTTGTGAAGAGCCTGGCTCTGTCTTCCTAATGTCCCCTTCATAGGTGCTTGAGGGCAGCTTCTTTCTTGGTCTGCCCAAAGCCAACCCTGCTCCAGGCTGAACAAGCCCTTCTCCCTCAGCGTCTCCTCACAGGGTAAGTGCTCCAGCCTCTAGCCATCATGGTGGCTCTGTGCTGAACTTCTTCCAGTTTATCAGTATGTGTTTTGTACTGGGGGCCCAAAACTGGGCACAGTGCTCTATCTGTGGTCTCAGGAGGGCTAAGTAGAGGGGGATAATCCCTTCCCTCAGTGTGCTGGCTCTACTCCTGCTAATGCAGCAGAATTTCATAAGGCTCCTCTTGGCCCATTCCTCCAGCAGATCTAGGTCCCTCTGGATGCCAATCCTGCCCTCAAGTATATCTACTGCTACTACCAGTTTGGTGTCATCTGAAAACTTGCAAGAGGGCACTCCAGTGCCTCCTCCAGGTCATGGGTAAGGATGTTAAACAGGATGGTTCTGGTGATAGACCCTTGAGATACTCCACTTGAACTCAGTGGTTCACCCATCCCATCTGTAACATCCTAACTGGGATACAAGGATATTGTAGGAGACAGCATCAAAAGCCCTTCTAAAGGGCAGCCCTCCTCTCATCCACCAATCCTGTTGTTTCACTGTATAAAGCATAAAATGGGAAAAGAAAGTATTTTGATTATTCAGTGATAAAGACAGAACTGGATATGTGGAAGTTGTGTTTTTCAGACATTTAAGCTCACTTTTCATTGGCAAATGACTAGGGTTGTTTCAACATACAAGACTAGCTGTTAAATCCCTAATTCTGTGGCATCTTTCTGTGGGCAGCTCTGCAAGTATGTAAAATCCCTTTGAAATTGGTGGCATTGCCTGCATCTGCAGAGATTTGCTTGTGTGGAATAAACTCTTTGAACAGGGCCTAAATCTGCCACAATTCCTGGTTGCTCTATGGGCAACTAATGTAATCTCCTTTCTTTTTGCTTCAGCTTTGATTTATGTTTAAATTTGGGACACCTGTCCCCTTGATGATAAAGACAATTTGCTGTGCTGGGAATAACTTATTTAGCATGGGTAGTATGACAGGAAGAGTAGCACACTTTTAAAATAAAATCAAATAAACCCGCTGCAACATGTTACTCTCAAAACTGCTCGTGACACCAAATTTCTTAACTTGGAAATTGTACAGTTTAGTGCAGCCAGTCACTGCTCAATATGGACATATATTTTAATAGAGCCAGAAAGACTGTTACTTCTTTCTGTGCCATCAGCTATTTTTACCCAGTCTGAGAGAGTTGTTTAAACTGTCTCCACTTTCTGAGGCTGGGTTGTTTTTTTGGTTGGCTTTTCTTCATTCCACTACATTATGGAAAAAGGAAGATTAATAACTTCTAGCAGTCCTCAGAATACTTCACTAGCTTCATCTCTTCCTCTACAGTGAATTCAGACTTCTTCACCTCACCTTTCAAGTTCAGCCTAGCCTTTCACTAAAACACCATTCACAGTATTTTTCTCTTAACTCTCTTTCTTCAGCTCATGATTCCCAGCTGAAACTTTTCTTTCATATGTTTTTTTCATACTTGCCTTTTTTGTGGGTCGTGTCCCCCCCCCCTTCTATTTCTGCCCATGCTCAAAACAATCTCCTTCTTTTAACAGGTAGTTCTTTTGACATAATACAGCCGAACTCAGCTACTTATATCATAAGCCTCAGGCTCAAGTACTACAGCAAAACTGTATGCTCTGTAAAGCATCCTTATTGGTAGGAGTCAAATAAAATTTTCCCAGCCTTAAAAATAGTTTTATTCAATGGCGTTAATACAGTTAAACTGCTAGTCAGAAGACCTGTGAAAAATATACCAAAGAAACTGGAAAACCAAAAGAAATAATAAGAAAACCTTTTGTTGTTTTCAATTGTGAAAAAAGCCACATTTTAAAAGGTGAAAAGTAAACCGCATGCTGGCTATCTTATTTTAATGAATACTTCTGAAATACATAAAGATGGGCAAATACTAAGCCTGTTATATGAAGGCTTTCCTAAATCTAGTTTTTCTGAAGTTTGGCTTGCAGGTAGAAGTAACGTCCCAGAGAAACCATGAATTTAAATAACAATGTATATACACACTATGAACAAGTAAAAACTGTAGAAAAGCTTGAAAAATCTTTAGATGAATTTTGGCCTCTTGGAATTCAGCACGTGAACCTTCACATCACAACCTGAGTTAGAATGGCCAAGATTTGTACACTGTTGCACAGCCCAGCCGTGAGGACACAAGATCATGCTGTAAGAACAAATATGTTGTGTAACTCATACACTGACCTTTGATGTAATACTGCATGCCATTTCCAGTCCTATTTTTAAAATGTTGTAATGAAATCCTTTCCTTTTTGAGGAAAAATGGATGCTGTCATCAGTGGAAAAGTAACTTCTTCCCTGTATTAATTTTCTGTCTATTTTGAATTTGGAAAGAAAATCATACTTTCAGATGCCCAATCACTTTTCACCACTTCTGTTACTAAATCTAAAACAATTGCCCTTGTACTTTTATTCCTGAATCATAAATTTAGTTAATCAAAGATGTATGCACTCATACTTGTATCAGTTATTCATTTTGTCAGTGCAAGTTACATGCACATGGAGGTCAAGCTTCAGGCTTTCTGCAAATATAACCCAAATGTTCTGTCAGAGAATAATGTCTGAAATAGCAGAAGCTTTGAGTCTACCTAGCTTTATAGCTAACTTCAGGATGATTGTTTGTGTAGAATAATGACAAAGGCATCCTTCTGTCACAGGGTCATAAAATCTTGAGTCCAATATGTACTGCACACTGCCTTGGCCAAAAGTACATCCTACTGTAATAACAGAGTCAGTGATCTGAGAGCTTGTCTCCTGGGCCCTGGCAAGGTCACCTTGGCTTAGAGTGCACGTGCAAAGATGGCTTGTGCTTTCACTTTGAAAGTTCCCCAGAGAATTTCTTGGTAGGTTTTTTCTTGCCAGGGGTTGCTTTTGAAATGTGCAAAGTGTGCTGGTTTTGGCTGGGGTAGAGTTAATTTTCTTCATAGTAGCCAGTATGGGCCTGTGTTTTGGATTTGTGCTGAAAACAGTGTTGATAACACAGGGATGTTTTCCTTACTGCTGAGCAGGTCTTACCCAGAGCCAAGGCCTTTTCTGCTCCTCACCCCCGCCCCCACCAGCGAGAAGGCTGGGGGGGCACAAGGATCTGGGTGGGGACACAGCCGGGACCGCTGACCCCAACTGACCCAAGGGATATTCCAGACCATAGGACGTCACGCTCAGCATATAAAGCTGGGGGAAGAATAAGGAAGGGGGGACATTCGGAGTGATGGCATTTGTCTTCCCACGTCACTGTTAGGCATGATGGAACCCTGCTGTCCTGGAGATGGCTGAACCATGGGAAGTGGTGAATTAATTCCTTCTTTTCCTTTGCTTGCATGCACAGCTTTTACTTTACCTATTAAACTGTCTTTATGTCAACCCATGAGTTTTCTCACTTTTAGTCTTCTGATTCTCTTCCCCATCCTGCTAAGGGGGTTTAGGATGGGGCTTAGTTGCCAACTGGGGTTAAACCATGATACAAAGGGACACGCAGACAAAAAGAAATCATTACTGCAGAAATATGTGAAATATGCATTCTGCTCAAAGCTCTTGTATTTCCTGTGGTGATTGGGCTGTATGTACTTTGCAACAAGGAGGATAAGCAAATAAAATAACTAAATTGGATTTTGTGGGATCCAAACAAGGGTACAAACATTCAGGTTACATGGAAGAGGATCTCATTTGGAGATAAATCACCTCTGGAATTTGATGGCAAAACATTTCAAACCTGGATACATAATGAGAGATACTAAAATACCAGGTTTTACTGAAAAATCATGTGTAGTTGGAGAAGAATTTCAAAGTCAATGAACAACTTCATTTGCTGTAGCTCATTTATTATCATTTCCTTGAAGGTTTTTGTCTCCCTTGGTATTTGGAAGAATATTTGAGAAGAAAAATCCTTTAAAGTACTTAAAAGAAGGAATAGTAAACTATCATATTTCCACTACATTCTTCAACATTCAGCATTCAGTGTCCAGCATTCCTTAAATGTCCTGGATTCTACAGAGGCCTTTTTTGTTTTAGTCCCTTGTTCCAATAGCTTTAGGCTCCAAAATCTGACAATACTAGTCTCAGCAAGTTATTCCTCATTTTTGTGTGATGTTTAATGGTATTGTCTAAGGCTTTTGCATCTGCCTGCCTGAACCTGTGTGGAATTAGTAAAATGTAGGACAGAATTAGGTGAAGTCTGCACGCTGTCATCCACTTGAAGTTTCATTAACTCTTTACCAATTGGTATTCAAAAAAAATACTTTCCACATTTTTTTTTCTTTTTGAATGAGTGCCTCATCAATAAACAAAAAGGAAGAAGTTGAGGGAACATTTAAAAAACCTGCTTAAGTACAAATTTATGTGAGTGGGTTCAGTTTTTTAAGAAAAGTGCAGATATCAGTGCTAGAAGTAAGGATACATTTCCCAGAGTCACACCAGTCATGTCACAACTTTCCACTTAGCCTACATGTAAATAAATTAAGTAGATTTATTCATTCTATAGTCTCTGATTTAAAAACAGATTCCTCAACAATCTTAGGTAAAGATATGATCACATGCATGAATTGAAAATTCACAAGTTCTTCATAGTTGCACTCCCACTAGAAACACCAGATCTTTCTCTACATTTCAATCAGAAGAGGGCTTTTAGTTAGTAGATCCTATAAAAAATGTAAAAGCCAAGTCTTTCCCCATATGGGGGCTAAAATTGCAGTGCTGTCCTTCAACAGACACATAGGTTAAATCTAGTTGAGGACATTCTATTCTGTTGGAACACCTCTCCTATGAAAAAAAGTCAAGAGAGTTGGAGTTGTTCAGTCTGGAGAAGAAAAGGCACCTCTCAGGAGACCTTATTGCAGCCTTTCAATGTATAAATGGGCCTTATAAGAAGGATGGAGAGACACTTTACCAAGGCCTTTAGTGACAGGACAATGGACAATGGTTTTAAACTGAAAGAAGGTAGATTTAGATGGTACATAAGGTAGAAATTTTTTATGATGAGGCTGGTGAGACTCTGGGACAGGTTGCCCAGAGAAGCTGTGGATACCCCATCCCTGGAAGTGTTCAAGACCAGGTTGGATGGGGCTTTGAGCAACCTGGTCTAGTGGAAGGTGTCCCTGCCCATGGCAGGGGGGTGGGAACTAGATGATATTTAAATGCTCCTTCCAACCCAAACCATTTTATGATTCTATGATTCTATATTTCAAAACCATTCTTTTATTTGTGAGGCAGTGTTGTCCTGGTAAAGTAGGTGCATTCAGTTTATAAAAGCTTTTTAAGTCTTGATGCTGCAATAAACATCAAATAATATTTTCCAGCATCCAGATCATAACTGCTAACAAACTTTTCACAGTGTCTAAATCATCTTTCTCTTCCACGTGTGTGGACATACACAAAAAACCCCAAGCCTTAAGTAAATGACTCACCCCAAGAAGTCTAAAACAAGTCTTTAACAACAAGCTACCTATAATGTAGTAGTTACATAACTTTTGTATATGTGTCTGTGTTTAAACTCCCTTATTATGTACTGCAATAGCTCTTCTTAGCAGGTCTGATCTTTCATGTAGCTATGCAGTTAAGATGTTCTCTATACACAGAAAAAAATATTTACAACATTTCTAGAAAAAAAAAAAAAAAGAAAATAGAGCTTATGTTTACAGAAACTCCAGAACTCCTTGGCTGTGGTTTTCAGTATCATTCAAACAGCTCATGAGAGAACTTCTTAATTCAAGAAAAAGACAGGCAAAAGAGCCATCATTTTTATAGAAGGTGCCAAGAAATATGAATGCTGAGACCATCTCAATGGGGCTTTCTTTCAGTTCCTCATAACGCTTGGGAATGTTACTGTTTAAGCTGAAAATACTGAAGTTTAGTTTCAGTCCAAAGACATCTCTTTTTAAAATTTTAAAGAGAATTCCTTCTTTTTAAGAGTCATAGAGGAGAAGCAGAGGAATAATTATGTCTTCATTCACCTCTGGCTCTCTCTCTGTATTTAAATACCTCCATGCATACCTTTCCTAGTTCGCCTGTAAACAACTATTTATGTGTTTAACTTAATCCATGTGAGTTAATCCACTGAGGCTCAACAGACAGGTAAAGTTCAGTATAAAACATGCAAAGACAGAAAACAGAAGGGGGTGGTAAGACCTCTAAAAAACCATGTCACCCTGACACTGCTTAAAGGCAGAATCAACTGTATTTCAGGATCCTTCACATGCCTATTTAACATATTCTGAAAAACCTCTAATGAAGTACATTATAAGCATTTTAGTAATTTATGTTGTTTTTTCCAACATTCAGGATGCTGTTACACAAATTTATTTGTTATTCTTGGAACCTAATCAGCTTACACATGCCTTCATCAGAGTGTTCATATTTGATCATCATGAATCCCCAGTCAAATCAAATGAGTGTTAAATGCACTTGAGCATCTATGTCCGCTAGGAATATTTTATTGTCTTTAAGGAATTATAGTATTTTTATTTGTATCCTTGCTTGTTGTATATCAGAAGCAAAATTAGAGAATCTTGCTAAATTCCTATATTTTGGTTACATTCTCAAATATGGTGTTGCTAGTACAGTCTTTTAAAATTACTACTATTTTCTGGAAAATCTCTTTAAGGTGTTAGTTACCTATCTTAAAAAGAAACATAGAAGAACTATTCTTGAATCCAACTATAAATACAACTAACCATTGCTTTCTGTTCTGTATTCTTGAAAGTTTATAGGGGAGTCTTTAAAATAGGTCCATGAAAGATAACTCAGGAGGGGAAAAAAAAAATGACAAAAATCCCAAACAAAAAACCAACCAACCAACTAAAAATCCAAACAAAAATTTTTGTGAAGTTCAAATTTGCAATACAAAAGTCTGCATCTCTAGTGAAATTTGGTTTTCATCTCCAAATAAGAGGTAGAATCCAAATGTTTTCATATCTGAGGACTATTAGAATATACTTAACTTTATGGAACCTTCTCCCAAAATTATGTATAAAAAGTGGAGATCTCTCCATGAGAGTTTCTCAGTGCATGCATAGGAAAAACAATCTCTGTCTTTAAGCATGCACTACCTACGTGGATACAAAAGAACTGTTACAAAGATACCTGAGCCACAAACATAAACCACTGTGTTCAGCATCTATTTGTGCATCTAAATGATAAATATCCATCTGGAGTCTTATTTGCTTCAAGTATTCCAGCAGAACACCTTATGGGATGAAGACTTAAAATATTAGGAAAGTTTTGTGTCAGAGAAGAAAGTGAACCCAAGACTCCTTCATATATATATATGAATGATATTTTCTATATTCCTTTATATATTAAAAAAAGAAATAAAAAATCCCTTCCTCTCATCTTTCATAATGCTCCTGTGTTTGTGTCCAACACAAAAAATTGCATGCTTACTCAGACTTTTCCTGAGACAGGTCTCACAAAGATTTGTTTGTTTCAATTAATTCAGCAGCTTTCCCTTTCTCTTCTTATTGTTAAAATCCACATACATATTAATTAGGTTTGCCTTGAGTTAGATATGTTGTCTGCCTTAGAAGGAGTGGGGGATGAGTTTGTTTACCAGGTAGAGTTTCTTACGCACTTACCACTAATCATTTCTCAGAAATTTTTAGCAAAGGCAGCAAAATTAAACAAAAAAATCACACAGATGGTAAATCAGTGGAAGAATGTTTCTAAAAATAGTATGTGAAAATGGTTACACGTTGTCTCTTGTTAATCAGTACACAGAAAATTGGATAAATCTGTGTGTTGGCATTTTCTGTGGTTAATTCAGTATTTTTCTGTTAGCAGATACTCTTGAATCTTTATGCAAATTTGAAGTATCAATGACCTCCAACCACCAAGGTAGTAATAATAAACATAAATGTGCATAGATGTACTTACATCTTTGTTTTATTTAATTGAAGATGCAAGACAGCTAAGTTGCAGCAAGGTAAGAAATTAAGTGTAGATTTCGTTCCTGAATCCTTCATCATTATCTCCTAAAAAAAAAATCTTTTTCTAAGTTAATTTAACATTCTTTTTTAACCTGAAATATACTGAATCTTACCTTCCCCTTATCTTTCTCCTTTTCACCTTCTTACTCATACTACTACAGATCAAGTAAATTTTAAGACCATTGCAAATGGCTAAAAGTCTCATTAGGCCAATGAAATGCAACTGTGATAATATATATATTAAAAAAAAAAAAATGTTCCACCCATGTCAGTAAAACAAACAGTTGAAAAATGTCATCACAAACATCATACCTTGGAAGACTAAGCAAGAGTTTTGGGTGAACATTGCAAATCACCTGCTTAGATCACCACAACCCAATTTCTTAAACCAAGTTATGTAATTTAAAAAAAAAATAAATCTGAGATTAGATGAAATGTCATACCTTTGTTATATGATGTTTTGATGTCCATAGGTAACTTGACATAGACTGTTTCCGATAGGAAAAACTATCTGATAGATGAGATACAGCATATTTTGCTTCAATTGGGACCTGATGAGTGCTAACCCAGGTGATCTTCTGAGGAAGAGATTTGTTTGACTGCTCAGATTTCTACTATGACTCCTTGTCAGATGTTCAAGGTGGGGCTATTACTTCAGAGGTATTCAGAGGTCACTGGCTTTCCAGACATATATCAATTAATAATAAACTGGGTAGTGTCATTAAAGAATTTCTTTAATTGAGTGACATCCTTGTACTAAATAGCTGAGTGCATGTTTTTGCTTGCCTTCCAGTTCTTTTTCCATTACACGCATCACAGAGTAGGAAAGTTGAATAGATGCTTTAGAAAGATTTCTAGATTAAAGATATGCCAAACTATGTACAAAACAGTGGCAAAGACAGCAAAGTGACACATCTATTGTTTTATGAAACTGCTTCTCGTATATTATTTCTACACAGCCAGAATGTCTCTACAGAGATCGTGCATTGTATCAGCTGAAAGAAGGGGCCTTCGATCCTTGTGCAATTCATCCGGCTTCTTGTGCATTTGTCAACCTAGTTTGCAACTGTGGCTGAAAAAAGGAAAAAAGATATTAAAGATACTGCAACTGAATATTTTTTAAACTTCAGTGAGTTTTGCACATGCTTATGGGTGTATATTCTGGCTGGGGCCTTTGAAAGCAAATCTGTAACACTTGTACTGAAGACCTTCAGGAGTGAGTTAATCTCACCTGATTTTATATGTCCAAAAATTAGACATCTAAGTCAAAATGAATTGCCCCATAACTGGGAATTTCATCTGTGCTATCTTAAACACCTATATTAAGACCAGGCTGCTTGTTCTTTAGACTCACATCTTTCTCTTCACTGATAATAAGGAGTCTAGAATGGCTAGCTCAGGGTTCAGATGGTTTTAGTTCCCAAATCAGAGCAACTGGATGCAACCCGGAAACTCCTTGAGTTTGTTTCACAGGTCACTGCATCAACTGTAGCTTTTCATTTTCATTTCAACACAACATAGGGAGTAAATTGGGTTACTGCAGTCGTAACTTTGTATGCATGCTGATGCATAGCTTCTGTTATCTATAATAATTTACATGTATAAGATCTCAATCTTAAAAAGTTATTGTCTTTCCCAGTTTTAATCATATCCTTATCCCATATAAAATCAATGAACCTTAAAGAGGTGCTTCTGTAGATTTGTGTTGACTGCATTACCACAGACCTCACAATTTTCAGTGTAGGTATTGTAACAATAAGGGGCAAAGAAGAAGAAGAACGGTCTGTTTCTTACAGATGAGGATCTGAATATGTTCATAAAACAGAGATAATAATACTGATTGCAGCCAGACTAAATAACTTGCTTAAGGTCACACAGGAAATCTGTGGTGGATCTGGAGCAAAGCCTAGGTCTTCCTCTTGAGTTCTATGTCCTGAATTCCAGACACAGGAAAAATTCCCACTGAGATGCGTAGATGATTTGTCTGAATAAGGACACAGGGTTTGCTTCCTAACCAGGAGGGGAAAATAACTTTTTAAATGCAGTTTACTGTGATTAACCAACTGAGATTAGAAGTATGGGTATAGGCTCATGTTACTTCCTGCATATAAGAAACAATATTCCTTAATGTAACACTATCACTGCACAGATTTATGGGGCTCATTACATACCACACATCAGCAGAAACATCTGAATAAATGTGGTTTAAGTTTAGCTGGTTTTGTCTTCCCAATGTGTGGCATTTGCTGTAGATTTAATTTTTAAAACTTGCTACCCACAAATGTTTTAGATCACAACTGGAAACTTTTAGGGTAATTACTGGGTCACATTACAGACATGAAATGGGTGGTTCTGCTAACCAAAGGCAGAAGCACAAAATGCTTATTTCTTTCATTATGAAACTACTAAATGTTTCCATATTTTGGCGATTATCAGTATTCAAGGAGAGGCTGGCAATTTCTTTTGTTTGTCACCAGTTATCTCTGCCATTGATTTTGAAAACAACAAACTCAGCTCTCGTGTTTGTATTATCTGTGTTTGAGTATCTGTAGCATATGGGTAAAGGCCATACTGCAGGGAGGAACTCCTACAAAGAAATTCCATACACAACTATAAAAAAAGCAGCTAATCCCTTTAAAGGGAAAAGGGTCAACCAACAGATGTAAGTCTAGTAATAGGTATCACTATTAACACTTAGCACCTGTCTCTGATAAAGACTAAAACTGGAATGCAACCAGATGTACCTTTGAACATTTTCCTAACGCTGTGCAAAATTGCTTTCTTCTCACATTGCTATTGTGTTTAGGATTTTTCAGATGATAGAAATTACCTGTTATGATGTTCTGATACTGCAGCTCAAGGACCACCTGATAAAATTTCTCACCTCATTTATTTCTTTTTTAAGGATAAGCTGTGAAAACATCTTTTTTTTTTTCCATTCACAAAATTCAGAATATACCTTGAAAGTTCAGGCTGACAATATCTTTATTTGAACTAGCTTTCTCCAGTGTCAGTAACAAACAATCTGTGGATGCAGAGAGCTGGGTGGCCTGGAAAACTTGGTTCAGAAGTCAAAAACAAATTTAGAAGGTAGACTTTGCTGGAATACATTCTTCCATGACTACCTTGCATGCCATATTAAATCATAATGATTTAAAGCTTGCTTAGATAAGTCCAGGCAAGCTGCAGTCATGCTTTCAAATGGCAAGTAGCTGTATTTCTGTTAAATGTAGCCACAGTGCAACATAAAACATTAATGAATCAGGGAGTGCCAAAACTAATTTTTTTGAACCTGTCCCTTAAATGTCAAGTGTGGGCATTTCTGCACTTCAGTGCAATGTAGAACTACTCAGGGAACTACATATATCAAATTCGGGCATCCTAGTCAAGGTAAACACAGATCTCAGTTTGGGTTTTTCAGCACGGGAAACTGGTCAGCATTGAACCAAGCATCCACCTGGAAATCTTGTACCTGTGTGAATAAGTTCCAGACTACCTGGAGCATATCTATGCTCCATCTGCATTGTCAGTGTCAACGTGGTTATGTTTCGTTTTTTCCACAAGGTGCCTGTGTCATAACTACAGGCATTTGTTCATGCAGGACAAGGAACACAGTCCTGTGGAGGAAAGGCTATAGTAGAATTGATAGATCTGGTAGAAGAGAGGTGTTAGTTTTCTGGCCTTTTCCATGTTCATTTTGCATTCTTAGTATTTCTTTAAAACACTGAATACCCTATTTCTATTTTTATTTTTTCAAAGAACAGTAATGAAAACTCATGCCTCAATGTGATCCAGATGCTGTGCTGCAGTAGAAGGCTGGCTCCATGTAGGAACTAAATTGCAATCATCCAGCACATGGTAGCCAAGAAAAGTACAGCATCTAGAGGATGCCTAGATTGCTTTGTCCTAGCACCGCCACTTGTTTTAATAGACTGTAAAATGCATTCACATGTCAATGAGTCTGTATTCTTTGAAATTAAGCCTTTGCAACTAAAAATCTGTCCAAAGCTACTTTGGAGTATTAATTCTGCTTCTGTAAATGTTTATTTGGAATTTTATTTTAATTTCAGGTTATCTTGCTATATTTGCTTGAGATACATTTTTTTTTAAAATTTCATTCTTATCCCTGCTAGTGAAAACCAGGTCTATTTTCTTTTTTCTGCAACACTCTTTTCAATTTAGTGTCTATAAACCTTGTGCAGGTGCTTTGGCTGCCCTGTGACACAGCAAAACCATAGGCGATATCCCATGTATTACCAAACCAGTTTCTGGCAGAATGTGTCTGTATAAACAACAAAAAATGTTGTAGTTAAACTGAATTAAATCTTGAAAAAACTTTGAGAAGCAAGAGCCTTGGTTTCATGCCACCCTCTTTTCCACTCTAGTAATGCAATTGTTCTGCAAGATTTGAGTAAATAATAATTTGGGTTGTTATGAAAAAAAGAGGTTTAAATAATAATTAAATCCATGGAGTTTGATGATTTTTCAGTATTCAGACTGGCCAGAAAATGGATAGAGAAACCATTTAAAGAAGTTCTCTGCAGCTTAAGGGTGAAATTATAGTCTTTCAGTGAAGCTTCCAATAAATAGACTTGGTGATTGACATGCCCAGGGAAATAGAACCTCTGAGCCTGATAAGTGCCTCTTTTAACATGCAACATTTTTAGATTCTTTATGGCTTAGCAAGCAAGACACAGAGGCTTTCCTTATGTTCCAGTCTTTACATACACTCTTCTTTCCTTTTTAAGGGAAAAAGCCTATGATAAGTTTACATATTTTTAAGTAAACTGTAATAATCCTTTTGGAAAAGATTTTAATAATAACAGCACTAATCTTAGTTATACATGATTTTTCTCAAAGCTTCTATCTTCCTCTCTGCATATAAATTAGTGCTCCTGCCTATCCATAGCAATTAAAAGTTGAGATTCATTGTAATTTTTAAGATAAGCTTGAATCAAATGTCTTTGAGTTGTTTGTGTACTGTTTTGGAAAGGTCTTCACTCAGACAGTGCCTAAGTCAATGCATATTTAATGGTTCTTCACATCATTTACTTAGTACTACAAGTCTTGTTTTGTATGTGACCAGCTATCAAAGTGAATTGGTCCTGAATTAGTAAAAAGAAAGAATAAACTGAGCATCAAATCCAAGCAAAGCCCTTTTCTCCTTTTTCTAACTTCAAGGCCATACAATTTTGTTATAAAAAGCTGAGCCATTGAGGAAAGAGAATTATTATAACAATTATTCTAACATATCTTGAATAAATTCTAATTAAATATATTAATAAAATAATTTTTTTCCATTAGAAACTCAATGACAGAGTTGTTTTGGATGGAAAACCGGTAATTTGTTGCTCCATTTAATTATTCATTAAAAATTCACTGAGACAGGTAACACTGCATAAAGAAACAGAAGCTTCAACAGGTGATTTTCCCAGAGACAAAATATGAAATCCAGACTTCTACAGCTGATGTTGCAATACTGTTTCATCTCACTCAAGCCCAAGACATCCTGCCCCAGCGAAAAATAGTCTCCAAAAGTTTCCTTCCTCTTTTATATTCTATTTTTGTCCAAATAAGCCCAAATATTCTAGAAACTCTAGATTTTCTTGAGAATGTTTCCAGAAGAAGTGTTTATTATGGGAAATTAAAATGAGAATAAAAGCCAGTAATACTCATTACATAAACTTCTATAACCACCTTATTTAGCTTTTCAAAGATGCTGATAAACAGCTTTTTCAAAGACCAGTTCACATAATGTGCAATTTTAATCCTACAGCTAATGCCTTTTAGACAGTAACTCTTCATAGTAGGTGCTTCTCTGGTGAAGCAAGAGGGAGGTTTTAAACACCTGAAATCCTGCTGTGTTTGTGGTTGCCTGTAACGTATTCCACTGGAACACTTTCACGATCATGCGTGATCTTGCTTGTATTCTCGACAGTTGCAGACTAAACATCTCAATTGACTTCAGTCAGTGTGCCAAATCATGTAAGCGCTACTAAATGTGTGTGCACTGACATTTGTTTACAGGTTTTTGTTTGCAAAATCTTCGGCTCTTCCCTTCAAAGAATTAGTTTTCTCCTTCTGTGAGCCTGAGAGGTGACATGTAGACATCATCCCTGCCTTGCAGGCATACCCCTGCTCAAGGAAATGAGGGTGTTTGCAGTAGCCAAACTTTGCAAGTTTCCCTCTCATTGAAAAATTAAGCAACAGATTTCTGGGGGCTGATTCCATTTTCAGAGCCACCCTGAGGAGAAACCTCCCCTCCTCAGCAGTGGTTGACCCTTTAGTGACAAGTTTGTGTCAAGTGATCTGAGCTGATGGGCCTGGTCACAACTCAGGATAGGTACGGGAAGAGTGACTTTGCCTCTGGAATGGCAGAAGGGTCTCTGCTTGCTTTCTCAGGTTGTCAGAATTTAATGAGAAATTTTAATAAAATTGAATTTGCTTTGTGAAGTGTTTAGGATTTGCTTGCCAGAACTCTGTTTTTGAAAGACACCACAAAAACTCTTAAGACAGACTTTAAAAGAGCTACATGGGTTACAATTGTTAAGTAATGCTATATTGAATGGGGCCAAGCAGACATTAACGGAGAATCAATCTTGTTACAGTAAGTAGCAAGAATCACTCTTTAAGCAGTGTCCAGTGTAAGATATTGGTGTAAAAATGTATTTAATTTATTTGCAAAATGAACTGTCCAATTAAAGAGAAAAGATAGCCTAAAGATATTTTCAAATTATTTTTAAAGGTAGATTAGACTAAAGTTTCCTTTCAGTCAAATCAGCGTAAAAGTACCTCTTTTAATAAGAATATTGCAAGAAATCCTGAAAAGCACTAAATGTTATAATTCTTTGCTGAGACCTGCAATTTTGAGCCTCAAAGATTTGGCTGAAGTAACAATACTGTGGTCTATTACTCTCTTTCTCCATCAGCTAAAGGCAATTTGCCATTACCTTACTCATTTTCTTTCAAAAGGCTAAATGGCAGTTTGAAAAAATACCAGCATGTTCAGTAATATTAATGCTTTGGTATGTGCAAATACTAATGTTTTGATATGTTCAGTTGTTTGAACCTTAGATAATGTTAATACCTTTGGCTCGTATATTTCACTGTTCTCTTATAAACACAAGAGGTAGATAACTAGATAATTATAGATAATTAATTGCGTTAATAACCTAATTAAAGTATCCCAGTCTGATACTGGAATAAGGCAGTTTGCACCATGTCTGAATTGGACATGACACATAGCCAGCTTTTCCTATCTGCATTGCTAGATTTGCTTCATAATCCATATATTTTGGGAGATAAATAGTTTGGAGAATACATTTCTGTAGGAAGGCCATTGAAGGGAAAAATGCTTAATTTGGGTCAGGAAACCACCTTTACTAGTGGTAAAAGCAGATATCCACAGATAGTCAAAGCATAGGATCAGCCCTACAGATCCTGACAAAATATTATTTACACAGCACTTTGCATATTAAAATGTAAGTTTGAGATCAACAGTTTATCCTTCATATCTGAAGGTGTGGTACACTTCAGTTATGCATTTCATTCTAGTCTGTCAAGTACTGAATTAGCTTTCGCTTCAAATGCAGTGTACTACAAGAAATCGTAATGGCTCCTGAAGTTATTTTAAGTATTTCACATTTCATCTCTGAAAAGGCAAAATGCTGTATATATTCTGTTATTTCTCAAACATCTTTTAATGTACTAACATGTGAGTTATTCACAAGAATACTTCAGAAATAAACACTTTCCAGAAAATAAAACATCAGCTACAAATGTTGGTATTTTCCAAGCCCCTTGAAGGATACAGGAACAACGTCCATTAGAATAAATGGAAAAAATATGTTGCCTATTTTCTTCAGAAAGATCACAGAGAGCATGGATTTTTAATTACATGAGATTAAACCAAGGATATATGCATTTGAACTGCTTGATAGATTTTTGGAATTATTTTTTGAAACATTGTTGATTGTTGAGAAATACCGCATAGCTTTAACAAAACCAAAATAATATTACATAATACACTCTTCAGTAAACTCCAGTGAACATATGTTTGTCCAAGAAATTGGTGTAGATGAAAAATACAGTTAAAGAGAAACTGTATTAGTTTTTATGGTGCTTGATAACATGTTACAAATTTTGAAACACTGATTTTTTTCCCCCTTTTTTTCTTTTAGATCAAAACCACATCATAATCTTTAGAACCATGGAAGGGATGTGATTTTTTTTTCTTCAGTGTTTGGACATTCTACCTGATGAAAATCACCCTCTTTTAGTATAGCGCTCATAAACTAATGGAGTGGCAAACAATGAGAACCACAGCTGATTTTTTAAATGGCATAGTCATATTTTTTGTTCTACATCACCATATAAAAACATAATAATGAATTAGAGGTGCCAATTAGGGTCACTGCAGGAACAAGTTTTTTCTTTTAAGGACTTAAATAATACCCTTGTGTAATGTTATCAAGCCTTTACTATGCATTCCTTCAGCATGAGAAAAAGATGCAACTTGACTTAATTTTTAGCCATCCAGTATGTGCTAATGACAACCATTAATAGTGTGAATTACATTATCTCTAGAGCAGTTCAGGAATATGATGCAAAACTTGGCCAAAATTGTTTACCTTTAAACATGCAGTAAGGAAGGAAGATCAATAGATTCGCTAGTGAAGCTGGAGGTTTTGGCTTTGTTTTCTTGTGCCTTTTTTTGCACATTTTGGTTTAGATTGCTACATATTAGTCAAGCAGGCTGAAAGTTACAGCTGCTTTGATCTGTATTTGAAATGTTTCATGTACCAAAGATTTACATGTGTTCTAAATTGTATATACTATGAATAAAGCCATGATTTCAATGAACCACAAGAGCACATATGTAGACAACCATAGATAAGCACACATATAAAACTTTTATAGAATCAGAACCTATATGAACCCACATTCTGTAAAATTCATGGTCCTCTGTCTAAAGTAACATCTTCATTAGTAATGCATGATTTACACAACTTCATTCTTGTAAAGCATGACTTTCATGACACTCAATAAACTCAGAGATAAATCATGTTATCAACATATTCACCTGAATAAAACATGTTTTTCTTATTCTCTTGTAAGGTCATATTAAATCCTTTCACAGATCAGACTGTCTCTTTTTCTCTCTTCCTCTCTGTGAAAAACTTTATACATGCATTTTTCCTACTCTTTTTTCTTCCCTTCTTTCTCCTCTACTTTTCTCCCCACATTCTATTCTACTTCCCCAAACCCCTCTTTCCTATTAAAAGTTAGTTGAAACTGAGCTCACATCCCTGTGAGAAGTCAAACAAGAATGAATCAAATACACATTTGAAACATTCCTGAATTTTTTACTGTATTGCTCTTGGCTTGGCTGAGAGAAAGGTACTGGAAATGTGTGTAAGACTTAAGTGAATAGCTAAGAAAGTAAAATGGAAATAAAATATAGGAAGAAAAACTTTTGAAAATTTATCCTGACTTGTTGAAACAACTTATTTAGATGTAATCTCCTTCAAAAATTGCCCAGAGGTTCATGCTAAATTGCATGTCATTTTATCCCTCACCCTCACAATTTCTGGGAGAAACAATCTCTAAATGTGTTGCATCACCATCCGGGCCGCAGTTGCTACCTAGAACTTGCACCATTGTTCTGTGTGATAAATACGACCATTTTCTGCCTGGGGCTATTCACGATGGAAATTTTCCACCCACAAACAATCTTGTTAGTTTCATAATTGCTTCCCTCTTCTAATGAATGCAGATCATAATGAATGCCAAGCCAATCTTTTGGGTTCAAATCCAGGGATCTTCATCAAGACAATGAATGTGCATTCATTAAGTAGAACCATGTTGAAAGCGCTTTTACCATAAGTATAGTATAATACATTTTCTTTAATGGGAATGTATTATTTTAGCACATTACTTAATTAGAGATGAGCAGACAAACGGAGTTAATTCCTTCAGCTTCAGTGAGTGCAGCAGAAGCAGTACATTTTCATTCATCGCTTAGGGAGCCATTCATTGCATTGAGCCACAGGCTGAAAAAAATGAAAGTATTTAAAATATTATATATGGTAAAGTGTAATTTAATAATTTTAATGCTTACTGAAAAGGTGAGGCTGGAGGTGGCATTGCAGATCATCCTCTCAAGTTTCATCTCTGGGGAACTGAGATCAAATTTGAGATTATTTTTGATGCTTTCAATTCTCTGTTGATGCAAAGCACTAAACAATCACTCAGTTTGGGAGAACAGAAAGAGCCAGAATCATGCCATTCAGTAATTAAATGCATTTACAAACGTGTGGGAAAGTTTGAGCTGTACAAACCAAGACTAAATCTGGCAGAGGCTATTCTTAATAGGCCAT
Organism: Elanus axillaris; assembly: GCA_026212715.1. Lineage (NCBI taxonomy): Eukaryota > Metazoa > Chordata > Aves > Accipitriformes > Accipitridae > Elanus > Elanus axillaris. The sequence goes on along the minus strand of JANZLQ010000005.1, from coordinate 21,399,907 downwards.
CTTGCTAGTTAATGTGAAATGTATTCACAATTTAAAAAGTTAAAAAACTGTATGAAATTCAACATTTTAACTGAGTGTGAAAAATCACGACTGTTAAACACTCATGTTAAATTGCTGGGACTCATTTATGCAAGTATCTTGGCCACTCAATATGAAAAACTGTAGCTGAAAGGAGAGAGTCTCTACTGTTTCCTCTGAAAACAGGATGAGGTATTACTGTAGTAATTTCAGTAAAGTGAACCTCAAATGAAATGTAACCTGTAGAAGAACTCTAGGCTCTGTGCTCCACAGTACATCAGGATGTTCAGCGCAATTCTTCCTATAATAGTGCCTTTGGATGTTAGACTATTTAGTCTACAGGAAAAAATATGTTAAAATGATCATTCAGGTAAATTTCATCAAGGATGTTGCATATAATATGACATTTAACAAAAGTAAAATCTTCTGAAAAACATGATTTAGATTGTTCCATATTATTTTTAAATCAACTCTTACTTGCTAAATATTTTCATTTTGGAAGAAAGGGACTACAGTGATGAGAGTGTCCACATTTTTCTAACAGGTCAGAGCATTTCTGTGCACTGAGAACTCGCTTGTTCAATTCCTTCCTCAGGGGATTTGAGCCGTGGTTCCCCCACCTCTCCAAGACTGCCCTGTTTTCTCTAGGCTGTTGTGGAGAAGCAGTGTATTCTACATTTCTCCTGTCGACATCCTCCTGCGGTGCACAATGGCCTGAACATCCACTGGGGTCCAACTCTCATCTGCTATGTGCACATAGAATAATGTCCATAGACTCTTGCTGTCAATCTTAGTAATTGCTGAAAATACTGCTTTTCAAATGGGATAAATCAATCTGGATGATTCAGAGTACTTTGTCTCAGAACACCTCATAACTGTCAGTAAGAAAATAGATGACTTTTTTTTTTTTTTTTTTTTTTTTTAAAAAAAAAATAAAATTCAAAAAAAA
>JANZLQ010000005.1:21384390-21398840 GCA_026212715.1 Elanus axillaris | reverse complement strand
CCCCCCACCCGCCCTTGTATTTCTTGGAGCAGGCCTGTTACCCAAACTGCATATTTAACCTTTAATTTATTTTATTTTTATTTCTCCCAGTGTTTCATTTCTTGGTTTAGTCTTGTTTGTTCACCACGCTGCTGCAGCACTAAGCAGTTTATTTTAGTTGATGGACATTTTTTTTTTTTCTTCCATGGCTATTGTATCTCTGTGAAATTCAAAGCTAATATGAAAAAGAAGCTTCCTTTCCATTCTGAAAAACCTAGAATTGACTTAATTATTTTAGATTTCCAGCGTTTCTATTTCTCGGTGAATTAGGGTGGAATACAGGATTTCTTTATTATTGTGATTGCAGTGCATGCTGCAGGAAAATAGCCAAGTAGAATCCCTCTAAGCTAATAGTCACAGTGCTGCTTATCATTGTCTCCGTTTTCCTCTGTACAGCAGGGCCAGTTTTAACCACCGAAAGAATTAGAACTGTGTGAATGTCTAGATTTGTAGTAGTAATATTTTTGCTTTTCTACATAAGCCACACTTTTAAATCATTTTTTTAAAAGTAAATTTTCCTGATTAAAAATACTGGTTTCATATTCGGGTTTAGCTTTTTTTTTTTTTCCTCCAATCATTGGTATTTGAATGTACAAAGTGAAAGGTAAATGTAATGAATGAAAAGAATGGATGCTTTCCAGGCTGGGCCTGATCCAAAGCCTAAAAGAACTATATGAAAGAGTATGCCATTGACTTTCATGGCACATGACTTGGGCCATGATGCCTCATAAAATGTAGTCATGTAGCAGGATTTTTTAATTATTATTATAAAATTGAAAAATAAATGATTTATTAGTTGCAAGTAACCTCTGTGTGCTGAAATCAAAAGATGAAAATTCAATGCAAAAGTGTGAACATGAATTTCGAACATCCAGTTTTCAAGTGCTAGTGTTCTGGTTCTGTTTTTTTTTAAAGTAAGAATGTCTTTAAATGATTTATAGCTAGATATTGTTAAGATAGTACAACAGACTGAATAAAAGAAGGAGCTCTTTGCGAAATGGTTAATAGGCCTTATTGGCAAATCATCACTATTGCAAGTGTCATGGTTACAGCTCAGCTTTAAAGTATATGAATTTAAAACCTAACTATTGTGACTAATATTTATTTCAAAGTACAGAATGTGTCACAGCAGTAGGGCATCCTATTATTAATGCAGTAAACTCTTGCTGTAATACTTTTTGGTATGAGGTTGCTGTGCTCAAGTTCCCAGCTATATAAAAGTAACAGTGAAACATGCCTTTTTTCAGCTGTATCTTGCTGTAACATGTGAAATGACTCGTTCCCAGGCAGAACCATATGGACAAGTTGTTCCATATTAAACTACTACAGTATAACTTTTTGAGCTGGCCTCGTATGCTATAAAGTCTCTGGTTAAAACACCAATTTCAAAGACTGTTTTCAATTCTGTTCTATTTTTTAAATCAAATCAAGTCAAGGCATGGCTCTTCCAAGTAATGTATTCAGGTTGGAATTTCTTAATATGAAAAAGTTCATGAATCCTTACCTGCTCTTTCATCACTGCAGTGCTGATGCTTTGCAAGGACAACATCTGGGTCTTGCTCTATTTTAAATATGCTTTCCACTGTGTGCAATTGCATACTACATTACATGATTCTACCATACAGGCTTTTTTTCTGATGGTGCCAGCTTATACTCCAGATCTTAATTTCACCGAAGGAATTTGCATGGGTCCCACTGACTTCAAATCTAAGAGTAAAAGCTGCAGAGGAGTCATGTTAATGCAGGCAGACTTGTGCAGAAGATGATACATGGCCAAGATGTTTTCTTCGTGTTTCCTTTGTTTTTTACCCTCAAAGAGGCACCTGCTGCTGCAAAGGGACACTGCAGTAGCTTCCAAATCAGGAACATTCTCTCTCTGTGGTTACAAAAGATTTTTTTTTTCCTACCCTGTAAGTCACTACTTAAAAGCCTTTCTGAAATAAAAAGTAAACACAAAAATGATATTTCAGGGTAATCTTTTTTTGCCTTAACATCTGGTAGGTGAAAGTAAAAATGCCTGTGCATTTTCAAAACAAAATGAAAAAACAACCTTTCCTATTAAGTTTTTGTATTTTAAACGGCCTTTATTCAGGGAGAGGGAATTCCCTAGCCTCAGTTTATCTTTACTAGAATATCGGTAGCTCATGTGTAAGCTTGTGTTTTGTCCTTTTTGTTTTGGTAGTGTTTTCCAGTTGAAAAGAAGAGTGAACTCCCAGTCCTCTGCCTTTTCCAAACCTCTAGTTTGTAGTTGTACTTATCATCAATATTGCAGGCCCTGACACTCTGCAGCACTGTCACTGTATATACTGTGAAGGCAGTAAAAATGAGCACTAATCAATCTTTCAGGGAGAAGCAATGAGCATTAGAAGGCCACTATCCTGTGACTAAACACACCCCTTTTATGGAGTGTTGGTGCTAATAAAGGACAGCTTATTACTGAGGCAGAGACCAAAGCTTGGGTGAGGTCAACCATGACTGGCAGTCATCAGTCATTCTTAATGATACTTTTTCCCGTGCTTTCTAAGGGATTCTGAGCAGAGTGCAAATCATTCGGGGTCATCCATAGTTCATGTACCCACAGATGGCAAAGGTTTTGAAAGACTTTAGTTTAAACTTGGGGTTTTTTTGGGTTGTTTTTTTTTTTTTTTTCAAATGTTACTCAAGTAGGCAAAAAACCTCAAACAAAACAGATTTTTTGCTCATTTGGAATGTTGTATTTTCTTTCACTCTAATAGATGTTTTACACACTAGAGTGGTTGTGCATTATAAAGAACTACATAAATTTATTTTTATGACGTCTGTCTTCTTTAATTATTACCTTTGATGTCTATTGGTGACTAAAGAGAGCTTAACAGGATTTCTCTCCCTTCTTAAATTTCGCGAAGTGAAACTCAGCCAGTCCCTGACAGATGTCTGTTCCTCACCTTCAGGATTATTTTATAAATCCCTTTCTGATGAGCGGAAGTGTCAAATCAAGGACAGGTCATAAAGTAAAAGTATAAACCTTTTAAAGGGAGACCTTGGTAATATATAAACATTTTGCACACTATCTGAAATTTTATGGACTTAAAAAATGATATTTTAGCAATAGGAAGGCAGAAGTTTAAAACACCAGACCGTGTGCACGTGTTTTTAAATACACACTGTTCCCTTGCTCCTTATCTTTCTTTCCATAGTCAAATTTCACATGTATTGAGAAAATAGCTGTAGTATCTGTAGGGGCTGTCACTAAAGTTTGGGTTTCAAAGGGTCTCCCCCTATTTCCTTTCCTTTGAAATTTGTGCTTTTTTTCAGTCGTTGTTTTTAAATTCCTCAATTAAGCACTCTGCACCACCTTGAAGTTGGTGAGTGGGTATATAGCTGCTGTGATCTAGACAACTGCTGTCATTTTAGCTGGTTGAGATTATCTGAGATTTTACTTGAGCACAGCTGTTAGTTTACTTCTAAAAGCTGAGGTAAACTGGATCGTTTTTTGGGTCTACTGGCAAGTCCACACCACCGCATAAGAAATATTTTACTTTACAGTAATACATTACTTCATAATGTAAAATCCTGATGGCAGTTTGGAGGGCAAGGGAATGTATGTGGTTAAGTGTACCTACATGCATGTGAGTATATACAGACTTGTATGTTGGCTATAACTGGTGGTGTAATTTTTACAGCTACAGATGATTTCCTCTTTATTTTCATCTTTGTACTGTTAAAAAAGCCAAGCATGTACAGCATGTGTAAACTGAAGGATGCAGTTTCACTTGATTAACATTAAAAGCTCATTTGTTTCATGGTGTGTCTGTACAGCGCCGAGCACAGCAGGACCCTGTCCCATGTAGAAGCATTTAAAAGTTTCCATACTTTGTAGCATGAAGTAGTAGTGTGCTGAGGGGAAGGGGAAAAAGGTAAATCATTTTTTTTAAAGGTCAGAGGTTTTTTTCTGCAGTGTCTTTGTGGCTAGGAAAATTGTCTGATAAAGTCTTTCCTGGTTGATGATGTGAATGCTTACTTTCCTTGTTGGGATTTGCGTCTTTTTTGTGTCCTGGTTAAAAACTTGGGTTATTTGTACGATACTGCAATTACACATTGTGTTCGAGGCTTCGGGACAGTTAAACAAGTCATTGATGAACCAGTGTGATTGGTACATCACTTGAAATGATGTAAAGCATATGGAAATTACTGATTGAGAAACAAACAAACATTTATACTATGTTCCAGCTGATAGCAGTGGTCGTTAAGGCCTTAATCAGGAAGGGGTTATAGGGCTTTTGTGAGCCCCAGTCCCAGTGATGCTCTTGTTACTTGCTGGTGAAAACACAAGCGATGCTAGAAGGCAACTTACCTGGCACAAAGACTGTGATCCAGCACCTGGCTTTGTGCAGTCACAGGGGTGTGCCCACGTGCAGCCTGTTGCTAGATCAGGACCCGAGGCTACGATCCATCCAAGAAATAATTCTGTTCAAGGCTCTACGTATCCGCCAAACCCTTTTATTTTCAGTTACACAGAGTTCTGGATGGTGAGGAGGAGGTGTGAGAGCGTCCACATGGGGAGGAAGATGGTGAAACACATCCTGTCACCGCTAGTTTGAGGGCCTCCAGAAAGCCTAGGCTAGTGGTTTAGGTCAGCTGAACGTGTGGGAGTGGTATTTTAGTGCTATGTAGTGGTAGTTCTCTCTCTGGTCAGGGGACAAAAGTCACCTTTGGGTTCAGTGTCCATCATGTTGCTCTGCAGATAGGGGATAAACGAAAAGCAGAGGTGTTCTGTGATTGCATCTCATCAAGGTGATGCACAAGTTCAGCCTTTCACATGGGCATAATTCTGGTTTTTAGATACTGCATCCCTTATACTCTCCCCCCCCCCCCCAATGTTTTTAGATGTTTAGTTTTTTTCTTTGTATCTGAAATCCTTTATTTTGTCTTTACAGTCTGGTTGAATAGGAATCGTTTAGTTTATGCAGCTTTGTGCTTTTTCTCTACAGCTTGTATCTGCATGAATGTGTTGCAGCCTGATGCGAGTTCATTCGATTAAATAAAATGCTTAAATTGTAATCCGTGCAAAACGATCATATTTGAAACACTTGATGTCTCGGTGAGAATCCATTTAATAGTGATCAGATTTAAATGATTTAACACAGTGGTGGTGGTGGGAGGTGGGGGAGGGAAATACAGTTTTGAGACATTCCTGTATATAAAAAAAAGATTAAACCAAATTCAGATATGTCTCTCTCCCCCTTCTCTCTCTCTCTTTCTCTCTTTAAGCAGTCAAAAGATATACTGTATCCCCAGTGAAAGGGCGCTTTCAATCCAGTTATCCACTTTACCCAGTCTCAGTTTCCAGAACCTTCCACACCCCCCTGGTTAAACCACTAAGCCTTTGATTCCTTCCTGATTACACTATGCAAGACATCTATCAAACACTGTCTTATCTGTTTGTAAGGCAGCTCAGGCCTCAGATTTAAGTCATGGGTTTTGGCTACAAGTTGGAGTGTGATTAATAATTGACTAATGTAGCTTTTATTTATCACAGGCTAGCACATTTCACCATTACTGAGTTAATTTATGTTAAGTGTAAGCTGTCGTTCAATCTGTTTTTCAACTTTTTTTTTTTTTTTTTTTTTTTAAATCCGAAGTCTATCTTTCACTTTTTGAGAAACAAAATCCTTACACAGGGCACAGTCTTACTTGGTGCCAAAAAGTTGATTTCCTTTTCAGCGGAGCCATACATCACCGGCCCTCCCAGCTGCAGTGTCAGCCCCTGACAGAATGACATGTGTCATTTATCAAAGGGGCCAGGCCGGGCCTTGGGAAACGCACACGACAAAGCCTGAGAGAGTTCATTTCGCAGTCCCCTCCTACCCTCTGCGAGCCTCTTGCCAGGAAAGCCTGTGATGTTTCTGTCTTCGCAGCATTACTGTAAGTCCTTCAACCTTCACAGAATTAACCCTCGCTGCTGCCACTGCTGCTGCCAGCCCTCCCCAGCGCTGCCAGACCTCCCCCGGGGAGCCACGATGCCCAGGTGCCATGCTGGCCGGCCGGCGGGTGGAAATAACGTGCACCGGCCTGCTCCCTCATCCGTTTCCCCAGTCCTCCTGGAAAGGACTTTTTTTTTTTTTTTTTTTTTTTTTAAATCCACAATGCAATTGAACAGAAAGAGCTTTAATTTGGAGCTATGTCTGCTCTGGAGTAGTCTAGCCTTTAGGGTAGAAGACACTCCAAGGCAAGTTTCCTTTCTGAAATGTTCCACTTTCTGCAAGCTACTTAAATAATCACTGACATTTATGCCTGTCTCAACACTGACCTATGTTTTCTGCAGCATTCCCCAAAGTTCATCTCAGATTCACCTCAACTTTGTTTAGGTTTGTTTCAGTGTAATGAGTATGAAGTAAATTTGGATTCTGACTTGCTTTAAACTGTAGTGTAAATGGATTCCTGTATCTGCTGCAGTGGTCACGTAAACTTCTTGGGTGAAACAACATCATTGGAAGAGACCATAAGCAGCATCCTATCCTACCACAGCGTAGTCAGTGTAGCTACAAATGACTGAAGCCAGATAGGAGTTTCACCCTGTTTATAATCTATCATTGTTTCTGTGAAAATGTTCTACGCCAGGTAATTTTTTTTTTTAAATAGCTTTATTTCTCAGCCAGTTGGATCAAATCTATTCAAGCAATCACACTGAATATATTTCTTCTCCTGGGGCAGAGGAGAGGGCAGCACCAACTCATGCCACACTCCATTGGATGCTCAGCTTTAATAATGATATAAAATAGAATAGTAAATGTCTTTCTGCACAAATAGAACTATGACTGAATTTGTGAGGATACACATGGATATGATTATTCCTAGAATCAAGATTGGCCAATATCCTACTATGACAATTTATTATTTTTCTATTGTTTAAATACTGTGTTACTGGTATAAAAATCTGGTATGCAGTGTGGTCCCTCTTGAATGGTGTCCTCATTCATAAGTAGGTCTCAGTTCCTCCATAAAAGATTTAATATATAAGTATTCAATTAATTTGCTTTGTGTCTTTATTGGACTTGTGATGTTCTTTTGTGCAGATGATATTAAATTACAATGTTTCACTACTAATAAAAGATGACTAACTGAAATGCCAGTTCTTTGAGTCATATTATTTTATTTACAGGAAGAGACAATACACAGTAGATTGTTTGCTTCCCACAGCTAATACTCTTAACCAAATGAATAGCTCTAAGCAGGAGTTCTACTGAAGGCTTTAAAGTTGCCAAGAACTTTGGTGGACAGAGAACCAAGCTATGTCTCAAGGGGTTGTAATTTGGTTGTGGAAATGTGTATAAGTAAGGAAGGTGAGAATTTGCTTGTTTGAAATTTACATTATTTATTTGAATTTACATTAAAATATTTAGAAGCTCATTCTGGAAGTATTTTCAATAAAAATGCTGATAATACAGAGATTACATAAGGTAAAATAAAATATAAAACTTGTTTTCCTGTCTTGCACCATGGTTCATCTTACCCTGAATGCTGGAGAATAGATAATGTCACAGCTATAACTACAGTTCCAATATTAGATTATGAAGATGCCATTTATCAATATGAAATGAAATCACAGCTGCAAGGGACTGAAAGTTCCCAGTGATAGATCACATTGGTTTACATTGTTGTGCCACTCATGAATGAATCACTGTGATATGTATGATAGTTCTGGATGATTAAATATTGAAAATAAACATAAATTGCATGAGCATCAAGATCTATTTAAATGCATGAAAAGAAATTCACTCAGTTACTGCACAGCAACTTAGCTAGTTGAGAAAAGAAATAATTGTTCACTGGGATCATGGAATACACACTCATTTATCAAACAGAAGGTTGGAAACTGAGCTTGAAAGACTTTTTTTTTTTTTTCTGTTGAGGGTCAACAGACCACAAAGTAAGAAATTAAATATAAGGTGGGAGTGTTATGAGAACAAATATATATTTATATTTATTCTACAAGTTAATTGGATGGAGGGTAGCCCAATAGATGTAGAGAAGGGCCTGAATTAAGTGTTTATTAAGGCTATTTCTGGACTTTCCTATTGTTAAATACTTGCTTTTACAATTAGAATATCATTTTCTTCTGATAAAATGCATAGGTATCTGATTTCATAGGGTCCTGAAAACTGTGAAACTCTATCTTGTTGACATTCACATGATTAAATGTCTGAGCTAGAATCTCTGGATTCACCACTCAGACTTCGCTTCCCAGCTGGTGGATAACATCAGTAGAACACTCAAAACTGGCAGGTTTCACTCAGATAACCACTTTTGGACCCATATTATACTCAACAGCTGGTTGTGTCCTGACACAGAGTTTGAAGACCACAGAGAATGTGAACAATGGCACCACAGACAGTGGTTTTGTACTGGGGACAATGTGGGCTGCACCAAACACAGGTGTGTTCCGTCCAGCAGAGCAAACAAACAGCAGCATTCAGACTTAGAGAAAACAGAAATAACAAAATTTCTATAATCAACCTACTTGCAGATATTCAACAACAACCACAGGTAGAAGTGTACCTCATAGATCACTCTGGGAAGATGATCCAAGCCACTCAGAGACTGAAAGAACCTACAGTATCATGTTGGTGGGGTATATTCACTGTGTAGAACTCAACTTCGCTGCTTTGGTTCCCCTACTTTAAATCCTTTGACTGCCTTATTAACAGCAAGTGTCTTATTACGGTTAGTTATTTGTTTATATCAAGGTTGTACAACTAACAAATTGAATGAAATATTTGATGGGTCACTCTGGGTAAGAATGAATGCACAAAGTGTGTGTGGATGGAAGAGTGCATTGCTCCCAAAAGGGACTTCTTTGGTATCAGGATATATATACACATATGGACTTAATGTGAGGCCACCACTGTGGCATTTTAGCTATAGTCTTGGAAAGAGAAAAATTGACTTCTGATCCAAGGCTTAGGTGTTGAATTTCAGTTCTCTCTATCATCTGTTGCTCAAGAACTCTGTAACAGAAGAAAAAACCCAAACAAACAAGGAGGCATCTATGGTACTTTCTTAACCTTTGAATGCTATCAATTGCTATCTGTGAGAATTTCATCCACATCTTCCAGGAAATAATTTGTTTTATTCCTTATTCAGTTATGTATTTATACTGAGGGGACCAGATACAGAAAGCTGCAGCTAGATGTAGCACTCCAACCATTGACTGACTGTCCAGCGGTTCTTCATGTTCTTTAACGACACTTCTGCTTCTCTTTCTAATGGGCCTGCAGGCTGCTAAGCAAAATATTTGAAAAAATCTCTATTATCTGGAAGAAACATTGCTTCATGAAATACACAATTATCCAGAATAAAACTCTGTTTACTGTTGTTATTCCCTCAGCCTTCTACCTTAAGATACTCAGAGTGATGTGATGAAATACTGCATACAAAATGATAAAGGTAACTCATTTTAGTCCTGTATTTTAAAAATATTATCATATAGTATCATGTCCATAAAACTGTGTATGTCTGAATCATGTTACTTGTTTAAAATTGAGTCTTTTTCAGATGGCATATAATAAAACAACTTCAGAAAACTCAAAAAATCACTGTAGTGCCATTTCTTTTTTCTATAAATGAAAGTCCAGGGCTACATATATTGAGCTTTTAACTTGATGTAACTCAGAATGTATGTCTGGTAAACTGCAGAAGTGACAATATGGGTCTCCTCTTTTCTCTCATAAACTTGTTTTGCTGAATAGCTTATGCTAGTATGAAGCAGAACTGTATGTTACAAATACTATATGATTTTGAAGTGTTTGTTCCTGCACCAATTTTATTAGGAAATTAGTAGCTAGAACTAGTTGAAGTTCTAGTTTGTCCTGCTCAAAATCACAGTATGTGGATTTTTTTGTGATAGGTGGGAATTTTACTCTGAGTAATATAATTAAAATTAATAAAAAACTCATGTCCTCTTCATATAACTTGTACAAGTCCTAGATTTCTGCTTTTTAATATGAATTTTCCCTCTTTCGTTTATCTTTGTTAATTAGCCTTTTTTTACAATGCCTTGGATTTTACCTTGATTTGGAGAGAAAGCATATAAATTTTTTGTTAGAATTCAGTTGAAAAACCTCTTTTATATCATTAATCAAAACCAATTTAATTTTTAAATCATTACCAGTGTATATGACTCCATTATAAAATTACAGAATAAATGTTTAGTTTATTACTACTAATGCTTCTGTGTACTGCTTGAAACTGTTGCATGACATTGCTTGCTCAGCAGTCTCTCCAGTTTTAAGTTATCCTATGCCCTTCAAAATGAAACACTTCTACAGAAAATGAAACATTCAAAAAGAAAGCAAATTCCAACTCGTAGAAATGCTTTTACAGAGAAAATGCTCTTAGAGATATTTCTGTTTTGCAACAAAAATGATATGGTACATTAATGACTTGACTTGTAACTAATAACATAAATAAGGTTGTCTTCATGAAGTGAAATGAGGCAATTGAATTTCATATTAAGAAGGACTAATGGACAGACAATACCTGAGAACTAGACTTTGAAAGTACTTCAAATTGGCAAGAAATATAATTTGCTTTAGGATACCCTATGGTGGATGTCCCATAGTATTGGTACCTTAGATGTAGTATTATTGAAAGTGCAGAATTATTTAGGGAGCAAAACCCTTTCTTCAATAGTAATTTATGTCCCATAGTAGCTTCAGGATCCATAATCTTGGAACTAATTATAATGTTTCCAAGCAGTGTTCTATCTAAATAGAAACTTAAATTATGTTATTGAGGTTTAAAACTCACAAATGCATTAAAATGCTTCAAGACTTAAGGAAAATTGTCAAATAAATTGCAGACTCACAGACATGGAATTACTAATGTCATTTATTTCAATTACATATTAATTAAAAGTAGCAATCAGTAGTTTCCTATATAATTTTTTTACACCAGGTTAAATGAATAAGTAGATGAAATCGTCACTGAACTGTATTTAAATCAGTAAATAAGGTTTCTCTCTGTTACTCAGTTACTTGAGAAAACAATCCTCACAGAAAAAAGCATCATATTTTTTAGAAATTTTGAAAGTCTAGCACTTCAAAGTCAAGATTTCTGGTTAGAAAAAGAAACCTTCAAAATAATTCATATACATGCTTAATATACCTTATATCTCTGCCTTTCTCCTACCATCATACTCTGACTGAAAGTTATAGTAATTTTGATCAACAAGACAGAGGAAACAAGTACATAAGTAAAGAGCTCATAGTGAGGGATGTCTGCACAGCATTCCTGAGGGCTGAGGTAAGAGGATTTTGTGTGCATAAGTGTATATATACTACATTAGTGTGATTCCCTGTCACAAGCTGCCCCTTCTATGTCATTTTTGCTCTTATGGTTACTAAGTTTGTTGTAGCAGGTGGTGTGTCTATGTTATATCTCAGACAGCTATCTTAGCATTTATGCTTGAAATTTTAGGTGAATTTTCTAGAACACTTGGAGTAACATGCTGGTCATTGTCAATAGGATTTTTATGACTGATGTCAGACTGAACAGACAGAGCAAGGCCATCAAAACTGGTGATGAAAGTCCTCCTCACTAAAAATTGTCATGGTTACTTTCATCAAGATATGGACATGAGTTGAATGAATACATAATGGTTTATTCCAACAAATCTGGAAACTCCCAAGCAGCCCACTACTGTGGTAGAATGAGGTCTTTTTTTTTGTTTAAATGCTCTGACATTCTATAGTTTTTGTTGGCATGGTGAATCCCTGCAATCAAATAAAGCAGCGTTAGAAGAGCGAGCTGAGGTGAGTCAAATGCAAAAAGTGCATGAGCACAGGTCTATGACTGCATTTTGACACAAAATTACTTGCATGCTTCTGTTGCATGCTCAGTTTACCAAGGTCATAACACAACAGCTCATCTCATGCCTTCAAGGTAAAGACTATGGTGCTTTATACTCTAGCTTCATTTTGTGGCCAGGAGCCTGATCATTAGTCAGTAAATTGTACCCAAACAGGTGTTACTGTGGTGTATCCTTGAAATACCTTGGTTGGCAATGTTTCCTTTATTTCACGATACCCTTGGCCTGACAGTATTGTACCCTCTCCATAAAATAACTTGTTCTTGACATAAAAATGGCATGTAAAGTGCTTATTAGCGCATACTTTTACATCTTTGGCCTTGTCTTTCTATAGCAGGCTTCAGTGCTTGTTTTGTAGCTGAAAAACAATGTTCTGAATTTTGGCTGAATCAAGTGATAGTCCATCCAGAACCTGACACCATGCACTGCAAAAGTTAATCTGACACCATTCAAGCCACAGGGACATAGTCAATATATGTGTATGGAAAGATTTCAGAAGCAGCTCCAATGACTTCTCTTTATTCATAGTATTAGGGACCACTAGATATATCAGATATTCAGAAAAAGACTGAAATTGCCACTAGCACTCTGTCTTTCACTTCAGTCCAACAAGTGAGGCCAGACAGTGTCACCTGCCTCCATGTATATGTTGAAGTCTTCTATGAAACCTAGCATTTAGAAATGAAATTAATGGGGACTATTTCTTTCTCTTTAAACTTTGGCATTCAGTGTATTTTATTTTCACAAAGTCAGTGCTATGAAGACAGGCTTTGTCAGCTGAAAGCCCTTATTAATATGGCTTACACTCAGAGTCTGGTGCACTTCAGGAAATCTACGCTGAAGTCACACGTTACTGGTAATATTTTAAGACCACCCTTTCATGTAACACCCTCTAATATTATCTTATTTAAAGTTCTTTGCATACTTTTCTTCTTCTTAAAATTTGATCCTTGGAAAATCATTAATCTGAATGCCTTCTTGATTCAGAAGTGTGCCCAGAACATCTTTTCCAGTTGTAGCGATCTTTCCTCCACTTCACTTTTCCTTTTTCAGCTGTGTTCAGATAAGAAATTACAGAAAACTAAAATCTTGCCAGCTGAAGCCTGCAACATCTGATGGAGCCTTCATCATGACCACAATTGCTGGTCTTAATGACAATTGTTCCCTAATGCAAGCATAGATCAATGGCTCACTTGTATATTCTGTTCCATAGAGTAACTATATGCCATGAAAAAAGGTATTTTATATTTATAGAAATCTGACCCATTTGGAATGGTGGGAAGTGAAGCCAGAATCTTTCAGATATTTGAAAATAAACTTTTGGGACATAAGACAGAGGAAACTGGGAAATTGGGACCTAAGAAAATTTTCATGCTCAATCTTTTCACTACTGAAATTCAAAGGGCCAGATACAGCTACACAGGCAAGGGAAAATTACATGATGTTTTTGTTACTCTAGTAGATGAGCCAGAGAAAATACTCCAGACTAATCATGGAGCCATAATCTTTTAAAGTGCTTTTTCAGTTCCTCCATTGATACTGGAATTGTGAATTACATTCTGCAATGTATGGAACAACCTACTTATAATATGTAGTCTATGGAATGGGCTTCCTTGGCATGCCCCCAAATCCACTGAGCTTGTAATAAAAAACTACCAGAGAGAGAGAGGAACAAAGTTTTCATAAAAATCCCTTTACTGTTATCCTCCTTGTAGAATTTTTACGATTATTTTTTGTTTGTTTGTTTGTATTTATCTCTTCCTCTGACACTAGTTTGTAGCTGGAGGTGGCAGTCCAAACTGTTTACTTTCTTTTCATTGTGTCAGAAAAAGACTAACTGCTTTTCTTTCATCCTCTTGGAATCTATCCTGAAGTCAACTGTTTACCTTGGAATTGTTTCTACTCCCTCTCACTTGCTAACTCTGATAGTCACTGATTCTCCACCTACAGTGACTGACTGACCAGAAAAGAAGGTATCCTTTGGAAAGATTACAAGGTTTGCCATGAAATGTTGGTTTATGTATGCTTACACTTCAGATCTATTTCAGCCCTACCTACTAAGGACATACTATGGTGAAGGAAAAACCTGTCTGGAGTGCTTAAAAGCTCAGGAATGTTTTCACAGTTTAAGTGAAGGCTTTGTATTAGGATAAAGATTGATTTAAGATTTAGTTAAGGTTTGCATTCTTCTTCTTTTATTTGACCACAACATTTATATGTATGTTATTTATAATTGTCACAGTCTGTCACTCCTTAGTGTCTTTTAACTTTGTTGTTTATCATTCTCCTTCAAGTGAAAAGCACTTTGAAGTATTATGCTTTCATATTAACCATCTCTACAACTTCCTTTCTAAAGCTAAATACATTTAGATAAAAATGCTGAGTATATCTCATTTTGATACAAGTCCTCTGAAATATTTGAATATTTGTTCTGTTCACTTCATCCTACTCTGAGTCTAAAGGCTCTTTATCACAGGTATTAGATTAAGCCCTGTATTGGGTCTGGCTGAGATGGAATTAATTCTCCCCATAGCAGCCCTCATAGTGCTGTGTTCTGCATTGG
>JANZLQ010000005.1:21367954-21384290 GCA_026212715.1 Elanus axillaris | reverse complement strand
CCAACTGAGGAGGGGGAGTGATAGAGCGGCTTTGGTGGGCACCTGGCGTCCAGCCAGGGTCAACCCATCACAAGCCCATATTACTTTAAGCTATAAACATGACCTTTAGGTTAGCGTTCTTTCTGTCTGGCTAAAGTGAATAAACATCACCAAGAAAAATGGATTTTTTTGTCCTTTGTAAGAAATTAGCAAACAGCCAATATTCCTAGACACCAGCATAATTTCAACCTATGTGACTCCAACCACATTGTTTGTCCCGTCAAGACCTTCAAGCAAATTTCCAAAATGTGGCTCTCTTTAAATCCATTCATTTATAGACTACACACTTTCTATGTCGTCAGCTGGCTGAATGTGGTGGAAAATATTACTGAATGTGCAAGGGCAGTTATGCAGCGTTACAGTGTATTTAGGCACAGGGCTCTGCCAATGCCTTTCAAAACACCACAGATCCTTTGGGGTTGCAATACTTAGCAGAAATAAGATTTGCTATTCACCTTAGTGGCTAGCACTTATTTAACCAGAGGATCCAGAGCTAAATATGTTTGCAGTCTTACATCTCACCCATACTAATCATAACAAATCCAAGCATGATAATTTGAGACAGGTTGACACAGTGTCTTTTAAGACAGATATGTGGCAGTCTGAACAGACTAATTTCTGATCCTAGAAAAGAGTAGGCCATCCAAGAAAGAGGTTCTATTTACAAATTACATGCCTGTCCTTTTACACTGCCTAATCAATAAACAAGGCCTGCATTTTTCTGCTCATTTAACGTTTCTCTACAAAAATCTCTAACAAATGTCTACTCATTTAGCATTTACAGACAGGGATTTTGCTTGAGAAGGGTATGAAGGTTTTCTCTGACTTAGTATTTATGTGTATAGCTCTCCTAATCTGGCATCAAAAAAGTGGGAAATGTTATCTACGTAAAAGGTGAACCTATTACTATGACATTAAGATCAGACACAAACCATTTCCTAAACTATACACTTAGGCATATGTCTCTGCAATAGAATGTAGTGCTATGTGAGATACTTCTGCTAACTCTGAAGGCATTGCCTTGTATACTGGAATTACTGTAACCAATTACAGCATCCCATCAGCTTAATTAGCACTGCCGAGAAGTAGGTATTCTGGGTTTTGATATGTTGGGGGTTTTTCATTAAAAACAGCTTTTAAAGATTCTTTTTCAAAGTAGCTATGTAAACCAGAAACAAACATGATTATGGCCTGTTTAAGACCCCTTGAAGTCTATGTACATGTATGTGGACATACGTCTATGTGTACATACACATACACTTTGTATATCACCAGTATCTGTCTACATCTCTATCTAGAGTTTGCGCTATAGATATTGTGCTATAAACGTATTTCAAAATGCTGTGTTGTAAGAACTGTGTGACTGGAGATCTGGAAGTAGCAAATGACCAAGTTATGGATCACACACAGTACTTCTTTGTCCAGTGAACTATTTGTTGATCCAGTTACCAGAAATTTTTAAAGTTCATTTACTCAAAAGGGTGCTTGGCCTCCTAGAAATTCAGCTTTCTTTTTGTGTTTTGACAGGAGGGACCATACTATGCTGCTGGGACTTTTGATTTAGGTAAAGAGAATCCACATCACTAATACTTTACATGCATTTTCTCGCCATCTTTTTTTTTTTAATTAATTTTTAAATTATTTTTTATAACTTACACTTAAATCTTCATTTATTTTTTCCTTCTCTTAATTCTGTCTCTATTGTAGCTAACACCATATCAGAACTGATGATGTAGGATCCTGAGAATGGCATGTGACATACCTAAATTCCTAAGCTGGCATCACAACAGAGCTGTATCTTGTGAAAGACTGATCAGATGTGTTTACATGCTGTTTTCAAATACTGGTGGCTGAAACTATGATGATTCATCTCACTTTTGCCACCACAGCCCCACTGATGGGGTACCTTACATTTGAGCTATGCTGTCTTAACTCCTGTTACAAGTTACAGAGCCCTAGTCAATATTGTCAATAAGGCCTGGACATCTATTCAGCTGATCAAATATAGATGGAGTATTTCTCTTGGCTCCGTCAAATGTCATGGAAATTTAAAGATCTAGTTCACTTACAGACATGCAAGTTTAAGTTTCTTTATTTTTCAGCTGAATCACACTGTCAATGTTGGTCAAAATTCCTGGAGCAAGCACAGCATGTTACTTCTTGGGGATAAAAATTGCCAAAAGATCGACAGAGGATGGTGACTGCTGCTTGCAGACATTTGATTGCCTAGTAATTCTCTACATTTAGGGTTAACCCTTAGTGTTTAAATTATTGTTAAAAATAATTTCACTGTGCATGTTGGGTCATTTCTTCTGATTTCTATTTTAAATGCAATTTAGAACCATCTGCTTTTTATACTTTTCTACTTAGAATTAAGGTCATAGGTGCTCATTAATGATCTTGATTTCCTGACGTACATTCCAGAGTGAAGCAAGAAATACTTCTAGCTTCTTTGCATGAAATACAAGCCTTTCTTAACTTTTCTTGCTGGCTCCAACAGAGTGTTTTGATATTTTCATATTTAGTGTTTTATTACTTTGGTTTTCTATATCATGGTCTTTTTTTCCCTTTCTTTTCATTTTAATTGCTATTGTACTGTACTTGGGCTATAGATGTGTGAGAATAAGGATCAGAAAAGATGAGTCTGAAGCTGATTTCCATCGAGCCCACACATAGTAGGAGCATAACAGTTCTTTCTTTAAAATGCATGTGACACACTTGGCTCACTCAAAACTATTATAGATTCTGACAGGTACTATGTTAATGTGTGTGAAGAAAAACATGTTATTCACAGGACCAACTAAACAAGAGAAGCAATTGGTCTTTAACATATCCACTGGTTTTGCTAGAAAGTTAATTTATACATAGGAACATTTAACAAAGTGTTGCATTTTCTATAGAAATGGATTGCTTTTTAGGTCCTGGCTGATCATTCAAAAATTCATGGTTTCCCCTATGGTAGGTTTTTCCATAGTCACGTATCTACAAGCAAATTCATTTTTAAATGAAAATATGTTTTCAGACTTTGTACAAAGTAAAAAATTAAGAAAATCGGAGGTTGAACTCTTGGAATCACAGAATTCCCCACTGTTCCTTTTCTAAAAATTATCTTTTGATGGTTTTGACTTTTTTTTTTGTTTTAAATTTTATTAAGGTATTACTATACCAGAAAGCAACATGTTAAGAATCACAGAAGGAAAGACCAGAAACCCCCACTTCTTTTTTTCCAAATATCTTTCATTAGCTGTGATACTGATAGATTTCAATTACTATTTCATACCAGAATCTTAGTGATAAAGTGATTGTATATCTGATTTCAGGTTCCAAGTATATGCATTATATATAAAAGATAGTTTTATACATATATATATGACAGAAAAATTAGTTTGTATCTTTAAATTAGCACAGAAATTTTAGTCATGGATGAATGATTTGATCGGGTTGCACTGCCAGTTTTCACCAGGTGCATTCTTGTTTCCTCAGTCTTGTTGACCTCAGCAGACATTTGTCTCATTATGAATGACACCACAGCTGACCCTGCTCTTTGGAGCCTAAGCAAAAGGTGAGGACTGAGTAGGGCATGCGGCAGAAAGCCTTCCCATCCAGGAACTGTCAAGCTGTATCTATGTACCTATGATTTACAGATCAAATGCAGTCTGTTTTCACTGAAGACTACAGAGTCCGATGGGGTCAGAAAAAATATCTTAGGAATAGAGAACTTTTATTTTTGAAGGATTTATTAACCCAGGGATGATTTGGTAAAGTAGTACTGTTGTTTCTGTGTTTCTGTGTTATTTTGGTTAGTAAAATATTAACACAATGCAAATCACGTAGTAAAATTAGAAAGACTTTGAGATCTGTCTTTTGGCACAGATTCTTCCTCCTTTATTTTGTCCTAGGTATGCTGGGGCAGACATTTCTACTTCTATAATAGTATCTTGAATACAGAAAACAGAAAATATTTCTCTTTAGTCTTTCAAAATACGCAGATTTTTAAAACTTTGAATCTTACATGGTAATAATGTTATGAAAAAGAAAATTATAAGTATATAAAAATAGTTATTTTTTTAAATGTTAGGCAAGTACACAAATACATACATATTAATTTTCATTTTGCCTAGTCTCCACTTCTTCCAAGTATAGTCCATTATCAGGAATAAAAAGGATTAAGAGTGTTCAGGAACTGTAGATATAATTATTTTGCCTTCCTTCCAATTTACATATCTTTTCCTTGTTGTTAGTATTACAACTGTAGTACGATAGTTGGAAAATTGGATAATGGTATTAAAATCTAGCTAAATGTTCTCCTTTCATTTCAAATGTTTACTACCCAACTATTTCTAACATATGTCAATGGAAAGGTTTTACACTTGAAGCGTGACAACTACCATTACCAGTTCCCAGTGTCCCAAGGCTAAAATGAACAAACTCCCCAGCATGAAGTAGATAAATAGGCTTGTATAACTTCAAAGAATTCTCTAACTCAGTCTGCAAGAATATTCTAAAATTAATGTGTACTCAC
This sequence comes from Elanus axillaris, assembly GCA_026212715.1. Taxonomy (NCBI): domain Eukaryota; kingdom Metazoa; phylum Chordata; class Aves; order Accipitriformes; family Accipitridae; genus Elanus; species Elanus axillaris. The sequence continues at coordinate 21,379,729 of JANZLQ010000005.1, read as the reverse complement.
AAAGCATGTTCTCTTGGCATGTATGTGCAAACATCAGTGTAATGAATTTTTCCTATAATCTCTTTGCTAGAAGTCCTTAGTTTTCTTTACCATTTTTAACTTAGATACAAAAGAGGCATCCTGCTCTTAGCAGTGTTTGCTGTGAAAAGTGTAAAACATTTCAATAGGCAAATATTAAGCATACGCTTCAAAAAGGGGACTAAAGCCACCTAATTCCCAGACCTTTGGAGCTCTATATTTTTGTGGGATCTGTATGAAAGGTACCTGTAAATACTCTGGGCAAGTGGAGAAAATGTCAACAGACAATCAGGAAAATCAAATTGACTTTCAGGGACCTTTCCCATAGGAAAAGAAATCCTCCCACCCACAAAATTGATTCTATAATCCTATGTACTTTGAAATGCAACCAACATGGTCCTTGACACATATGTGTATAACATAAGAACAGTATGGTGGGGCTAGTTTGTGCAAAGCACATTTCTTAGTGTAGAATCACATCCCAGTTATTCTACATATTTGATTTTCAGCAAGAAAAGCCTACAGTTGCAGTACAGCTCAGACTTCTTTTCATTTTTGTAGTACGTGTTATCTGAGGGATTCTTTTACTGGACCACAAAAATACGCTCTGTAAATCAAACCATAATAAAACAAAATGAACAAATTCTACAGAGGTCACTACAGAGAGTCAGCTGGGATATGAAGTGAGAAGTAGAAGCCAAATTCTCTGTTCTCTGCAGCATTGCTGTCAGAAAAAAATGGGAAAAATGTCTGCAGAAATGCTGGCTCGTTAGCAGGACAGTGGAAGATTTTCCATCAATTCTGTTTTATATTCTGTGTATTAAATATCTGGGTTTCTTCCTTGAAAGAAAGTCTGAGTTAATGAAATATTAAGTGTGGATTAAAGTTCACATAATGTTTTGATGTAAAGTTTAGGTAATCTATACCCCATCTCAACCATTGTATGATCCCTCTATGGTCAGTAAAATGAAAGAAATTCATCAATTTCTTAGGTGTTTTTGGTTGTCTTTTTCTCTGGAATTGTCTAACTTTGTACATTGATGAGGAGAGCCTCCAGAAACTAGCTTAGAATTAGATGTCAAACATTTAGGTGCCTAAATTAGGACAGATGAAGTCTACCCTTAACCACTAACAAACATTTCCATTGCGTGAGTGCCCCCCATGATATAAAATGACCTCGATTCAGTAGAAATAAAGCTGACAACTCACATCGTTTTTAAGCACTAGTTAGCTTTTTTTCCTATAGAAGTTCTGATTTTGCTTTAAGGAAGGATCAGCTTTCTGTACAAATTCTGGAATCTGCCACTTCAGTTTGAAATTAAACTTAATCAGAGAGAGTTTTGGTTCTGTTTTTAGAAAACTTACACAAAACAATACTTCAAGAAAATTTTTGTTTCAAATCGTTTTTATTGTTTCAAAGTTTTTAACATGTCCTATAGAAATCCTGAAAGGATCTTACTCAGTACCTTTCAACTGAAATTTCACATCCTAAAAAATCTAGTGTTCACATTAGGTAGAATTATGATTTACTTACCTATTTTAACTGACTGCTGAAGTTATGAAATATCTGGTTGGAACTTCCTCACAAACAAGGCATACTTTTCCTTAGACACAGTTTATTTTCTCTGTTCCTCCCACTAATTTTATTTTGCTCTTTTAATTTGCCATAATTTATTCTACTTCTCCTTTCACCTTCTCTTCCTCTCTTGTCCAAGGTACCTTGAACAAACTTGTCCTAGGATACTTTTCAGTTGGAGGAAAATAACAGGCAGACAGTATTATTAGAGCATGCAGGTGTAACTGTGTATTGTGAGTGATGTATCTTGAAAGTGAAGCTGATGTTGCCTGCTGTGTGGAGCATGAATTGTCTGCTGTCTTTAAGAGGGAATCTCCACCCTCTACCTGGCACACAGGTACCTTACTTCTGTCTTGCTTTCCCATATGCTTCCTTGGTTGCACAAACTCAACCAAATATTTTCCATATCTCTGGGAATACATCTTTCCTTCTGGCTGTCACTTTTGAGGCTTGCTTTCTTGTTCCCCCCCCCTGTTTCAGGTAAACTCCCAGTTCCTCTTAGGGATCTAAGAGGATAACCCACAGGCTCCCTCCTGGCTCTGCCACTGTGCCTCACCACTCTCCTGACATTTCTACCTGTCATGCATGCTTAGTGGTCCTTTGAAATGACACCATCTTCTGCTGCTTCTGGATGGTTCCCCTCAATCCACAGGTCTGAAGCCAAGGCATACAGGCAACCTTTTTTGGCAGCAGCAGTTTTAACACAAGTCTGGATGGTGCCCAGAGAGTACTTACAATCAAAAAAATTAAAAATACTATACCATGCATCACACACAGTAAGAACTGGAGAAGAAGCTGCTGAAGAGCATTTCTTGCTTCATAAGGTCAGTAGGTTTCTGTCCTCTATATAATCACAATGTTTTCTTTGGTTTGTGTAACGCTCTTATTACTGAGCCTTAAACATCTCAAAATGGCACACTCGGTTCTCATAAAAACATAATTTCTTGTGGATTGTCTGGCTTCTTGGGTCTCTGGTATAAGCCTTACAGCTAAGGTCTAATGCAGGAGCACCTATCTCCTTTTCTCCCACTCTAGAGCATGGTGCAGCCAAGTGAGGGGGTGTTCTGTTGACACTTGATGGAAAGACCTGGAGAAGATAAATAAGAGAGAGTTTTTTGTTAAAGAGCTTTTAAAAGTGATAAGGCTTGTAGCAACATATAGAGATCTTGGCTAATTAACTGTATGAATATTCCTAGGGCTACTGTTTGCCCTAAACATTGGCAATTCCTTCCAACATCAGGATGCCAAGGCTAGAACCTAGGAAAAGGAAAAAAAAAAAACAGGAGAGCAAGAGATTTTAAGTAAATGTATTCCATGGTGTGAGAGATGCCAGAAGCTGCTGAAAGATTTCCTGTGAGCTGAGAGACTCTTCCCTGTTAGCAAGGTTACGCGCATTTTTTCTAGGAGCTGAAGCAGAAGTGTTAGCAAAGCTGTGGGAGTTAGACGAAGAGGTGGGGAGCAAGGAGCAGCGCGAGGCAGAGCTGGTGGGGCAAGCTGCGGGGGGAGGCAGAGCCAGGGAGGGCACAGAAGCAGCATCAGAGGTGGCTCGCACAGCGCTGGGAGCCGAGTAAGCTGCTGGTAGCAGCTATAGCAGTGAGGAAGCCAGCAGGAAGAACATGAACAGGTTGGATAGGCTTCAATCAAACCCTGATGCCTAATGAAAGCTAAAAAAGTTAATAAGAGAATGAAAATTACTTCAGGGGAGGAAAACCATCAGTCTCGCAGTAGTCAGAGGAAAAGACCATGAGGTTTTATACTTTGAGCACTGTTTTTATCCTATTTGTGGGAGTTTTCTTTTGGAATGTCTACTTTGTTGGAGTTTTCTTCCTTTAACAAAAATATTGCTTGTAAACAATTTCAATCATGTTTATAAGTGGAGTAAATTAGTCATCTGAGCACTGGAATGTTCACTGCATTTTTCCCAGGTTTCTTGACATAGGTTGACGTGGTCTTTTTGTTAATACCCCTTTACAATTCTTTTTCATTTTCGTTGGTTATTTCATGTTTTTTTGTACTGGCTTCATAGTGTTTTCATCATACACACTTTAAATTGAAATGGACTGTGTTTTCTCTTCTTTATATGACAGGACAGTGCCTGTAAAGAGATATCCCTTCAAAATAAGTTCAGCAACTCAATCCTGGCTCTCTCTTTTACTCTTCCTCACTTCTGGAATGAATTCTAACTCATTTGAAATCTGTCAGTAAATTTATTTAAGGTACATTTAGTTACATTTCATATGACTGAGTTTTAACAAATGTAATTTAAAATTCATTATTTAGCAGCACTCTGAAGTTGTGTAAATAGTCCATTGTAATGCATGACATTGATTTATTGATAAATATGGCTTCTTCAAGGAGGAATAGGTGTCAGTATATATCATCCAAAAGCTATTAGATTGAACTTCACTGCCTCCTTAGGGTGCAGTTTGACAAAATAGGTTCCAGTGAGTTGATAGGTTGTGTAGTGTATCTGTATCTAGAGGCAGGGAACATTAGCATCAGTGGTCTTTGAAAGTAACATTGGAATGAGTGCAATAAAACCTGAAAATAACAGTCAGCCACGCAGTGCTGGCAGATTACAAAATCTCCTACCATTTTAAATGTCTGTTCTGCAGTCCTCTGAAGAAAAAGAGTGCACTAAGACATGATGAGAATTTATTCTTTTATGGGCTTGGATAGAGACAGTGTCCTGCATGCTAATCCAGGAAGGAAAGTGTTAAACACTTACTGTGTGTGTAACAGTGCTTAGCAGTGAACCTTTACATCCAGTACAATTAATACACCTTTGTGTTTCTTTGATCCTAGTCCTTTTGATTTTAACTCCTCTGATACAGGTGTCTAGATGAACCCAAATACATTTACAATAAATGTAATATGCTTTGAAGGACATATGGTTGAGCTCTAAGAAATACTAACAAGAACTGGGTTTTGTAATATAGTCTATCCATCACTTCTAGGTTGAAAAATGCAGAAAATAGCCAATCCCCTGAAAATGAAAGTCTCTAAGGATATTTTTTCTCTGCATTGGTAAAGTACATGAAGCACCTAGGTACAAAGCTACTAAGGGCTGATTTATACTTTTAATCTAGAGTACATACTGACGTATGCTCACATGATTTAAAACTACTCAGGCTTACAGCAGTGACACTTCTCAGGACCTTTAACAGCTCCAGAGAACCTTGCTTGATCCTCAGAAGCTCATGGAAACCTAGAGATCACCCAGGTTGCACAAGCAGTAATCCTGTTTAAAGAAAATATATACTGCCTCACACATGATACAGTCCTTGAAAAAGGCAAAATCAATGTGGGAAAATTTTAAGAACTGAAAAGGAATTGCAGAATGATATTGTTATGACTGAAAGTCAGGGATTACACTGAAATACTAAATTGTTCTCAGTTACTGGCAATCATAAAACCAAGCTAGTATGGTCCCCCAGAAAAAAAAGTATTAACACATACTGTTAGCAAGTTGGAGTGGTTAAACAGCCAAGTTCACTTCATAACAAGAAATCTCCAAGTATAGGTTTGGCCATCTTTATTTTTACAGTCAAATTCTTGTTATGGACAAAAAATAAATATACCTCTATGCAAAGCCAAGAGATCATTCTTACTACAAATGAAATTTAAGCAATGTAATCAAAGAAATACTATTCAGATCTATTTGCTACGGAAGAAAAAAAATGAAGAAAAAAGAAAAAGAGAAAGGAAAAAGGAAAAAGAAAAAGAAAAAAGAAAAATTAAAAAAATCAGAAGAAGGAAGAAGGAAGAGAAAGATGAAAAATCTAACTCAAATTTGTTTCATGTGGTCTTGCCAGCACTTGTCCCTTTCTGTCTGGTGTTAGTGCTCAACCCTCCCCTCTCCTTCAGGGTCCAAAAGTTCAGTCTCCAGTGATGAGTGTAAGAGCGAATCCTCTGTCCCAGGCTCCTTAAAGGGTGGAATATTATGGTGGTGGTGATACAGTTCTTTTTCCTCTTTCTAGGGTCCACTTGGGACTATTATATTAGCTCCAAGTCGGACCTGCCACTGGCCAAGGCTGAGCCCATCAGTGACAGTGGTACTGCCTCTGGGAGAACAGATTTAAGAAGAGGAAAAAAACCTGCACAACAGAAACTGCAGTGGGAGAGAGGTGTGAGAATATGTGAAAGAAACAACTCCACAGAAACCAAGGTCAGTGCAGAAGGAGGGGGAGGACATGCTCCAGGTGCCGGAGCAGAGATTCCCCTGCAGCCCGTGGGGAAGACCATGGTGAGGTAGGCTGTCCCCCTGCAGCCCAGGGAGGTCCACGGTGGAGCAGATCTCCACCTGCAGCCAGTGGAGGACTCCACGCCGGAGCAGGTGGGTCCCCAAAGGAGGCTGTGACCCCATGGGAAGCCTGCGCTGGAGCAGGCTCCTGCAGGACCTGCGGATCTGTGGAGAGAGGAGCCCACAGTGGAGCAGGTCTGCTGGCAGGACTTGTGACCCCATGGGGGACCCACATTGGAGCAATCTGTGCCTGAAGGACTGCAGCCCATGGAAAGGACCCACGCTGAAGCAGTTTGTGAAGAACTACAGCCTGTGGGAAGGACCCATGTTGAAGTTTGTGGAGGACTGTCTCCCCTGTGAGGGATTCCATGGTGGTGGAGCAGGGGAGGAGTGCGGAGTCCTCCCCCTGAGGAGGAAGGAACAGCAGAGACAAGGTGTGATGAGGTGACCCCAACCCCCATTCCCCATCCCTCTACACTGCTTGGGGGGAGGAGGGAGAGAATTTGGAAGTGAGGTTAAGCCCAGGGAGAAGGGAGAGGGGTGCAGGGAAGGTGTTTTTAAGATTTGGTTTTATTTCTCATTATCCTTCTCTGATTTTGATTGGTAATAAATTAAATTAATTTCCCTGAGTCAAGTCTGTTTTGCTTGTGACAGTAGTTGGTTGAATGATCCATATCTCGACCCACAAGCCTTTCATTGTATTTTCTCTCCCCTGTCCAGCTGAGGAGGGGAGTGATATAGTAGCTTTGGTGGGCACCTGGCATCCAGCCAGGGTCAACCCACCAAACCCTAAAACTTGCTCGGCTTTGTTTTATAGCCTATATTTCTTTACCTAAAAGCTGGTGATTAGTTCGTAGCCTTAGGTCTCCAGCATCATCCTGTGCTCCCTCTCTGGCCATGCACGTCTGTTCTCCTATAAACTGTGTCTTGTGTCCCTCCCTGCCTTTGGGGCCCTCTGCTCTCAGGCCAGGCTGGTACTCCTCTGCAGTGTATCTATCATACATAAATATCTGTATTGTTGGAGTCATACACAGATTAACTACTTGCTACTGTTCTCTGAGTAAGAATTATGTTAAAACACAGAGAGAGAACAGCGCATGTAAAACTCACTAGGCAGAAATGACCTCCTGGTCATTGCAAAAATTGCAGCTACAGCTAAACAAAGTAAAAGAAAGCAGGCCCAAACAAGTTCATACACAGCAAACTGAAGAGTCTTCAGGGCTCAGGCCTTGCCCAGTTAGTTCAAAGCTTCTAGCCACTGACTAGCAATGGCAATAGTATATACCCTGAACTACAGGGCTTTGTTGTCTTCTTCATTTTGGTGTCCTACCCTGAAAACCCTCAATATTACTTATTATTCTGGTCTACCCCTACAAAGATGTGTTGATTGTTCCCAGTTTCTTCACTCATAATTCTTCTCTTTGTGCTGTCTTCATATTCTTCTGGCCTCTGCCTTGGTAGAAAGACAAGAAGCCACTTATTTTCCTGTTGTTGGACATAGTAGAAACAGTATTTAGTAATATGAATCTTTTCTTGGAGGTGGCTCATTTAAAACTATAGATATTAAAGACCTGTAGTAGACAACTTGTTGAGGTCAGCCAGTGACTTTGGTCTCACTTACAGCAGTAGAAAACAACAACTATTTTCAGTGAGGATGAATAGTTTTTCTGCTGAAAAGATGAAATTGGAACTTGCAGAGAAATAATGAAAAAAAGCCACTGTCTTCAGCTAGAGGGAAAAGCCACATCAGGTTTTTCCTTGCCACATTTGTTATATTGCCTGTAGTTGACTACCTGTTCTGGAGGTTTTATCCCCAAACTTTTGTCCTGCCTTTACGACCATTGCATCTGGCTGGAAAACAGGAACAGAACCCTGGTCTTGTATTTATAATCAGTCCTAATGAAAACAAATGCCTAAATACTTCTGACAATGATGCCTGCATAATGATTGCAAAGAATGTCAAGTATTAACATACTGCCTCTGACGCTGCAAGGTCATCCCTGGGCTGTGATGTTTTTTTCTCAGCTCTACTTCCAAGAATAGCATTTGAACCTTGATTACAGCCTTGCTTTTCTGAAGTCATCTGGCAACAAAACATGCACCCAACAGTTAGTTTTTTCAACTTAATTATGTTTTGTGGCTGAATTTCCCCAAAATTCTCTGACTGGAATATTTTCTGCTTGATTAAAAGGACAACAGAAGCTATTTTAAAAGGTAGAGCTTTGAAATGACTGTAATAAGATACTGCTTTTGATGCATTCCTGACATACATTTATATTTGCATTATTAAGAGGGAAGATTTATATGGAGTGAGGTTTTATATTTTATTCTTGTCCTCTAAAACTTTTGCACGTGGGGTGCCTATGTTTAATCCTTCTGGCAGAAGGAGGGAAGCTGTAAGCTGTGCATTTGAATAGAGGCATATGGCTGAATGTTATATGAGTACACAATTATAGGCAAGCCCCCAAAAGGTCCTGTAGAAAATGAAATACTCTCCTTCTAGTTGTAGAGTGGGCATACATGGGCTCTAGTGAAGTAGCACGTTATCCTCTCCTGTTGATGTATGCTTTTGTGGGGGTGTAAGTACATATATACTCAGAGTGAAAAGGAAAGTTCAGCAGGTGCCAGTGCTATTAAGCTTCATCTTCTTATCCTGTCTTTTATATCTTCAGTACCTGGGGCAATAACTTTCATCCCATTCTTGTATTTATAGCCAGTCACAATATGTAAGGGAAGGTTTAGCTAAATTCTTCTACTGTTTATACCAGCGTGATACTGGAGCTTTTCTTTTTACATACATTAATGAAAAAGAAAAAGAAAAAAAGGAAGAAAAATAACCAAAGTACTTATGGTTCAAATGGCAAAAGAACTACTGGGATCAATAATTAGAACATGCCTGGAACTAAGGAGTCCTTGTAGGGGGACCTGTGGGAATGAGGGGTGGGATCAAGTTGGATTCTCCCCTAACATGCAGGATCAGGTGAAGCTGTACCTGCCTTGGAAATATTTGCTACAGCCATGCAGCGAAATCTTATGCAGGTAGCAGCATGTTTTTTTCTGTCTTCTACTCTGCTCTCCTCTATTTCCCATCATGGTTTTCAGGATCACTGCCTCAGCTGTTCCACCTGCTTAACCCAAATGGGAAGCCAGGTGCTCATCTGGCTACCCCAAGCATCTAAGCTACTTGCCTGAGGAGCAGCACATGCAGATGGGTCAACAACATAGAAACATAGAATCATTTCGGTTGGAAAAGACTTTTAAAATCATCAAGTTCAACTGTAAACCTAGCACTGTCAAGTCCACCGCTAGACCATGTGCCACATGGCCATCTACACATTCTTTAAATACCTCCAGGGATGGTGTCTCAACCACTTCCCTGGGAAGCCTGTTCCAGTGCTTGATAACCCTTTTGGTGGAGAAATTTTTCCTAATATCCTAACTAAACTTCCCCTGGTGCAACTTGAGGCTATTTCCTCTTGTCCTAACTTGATAGGCTTTGAAGAAGAGGACAAAGCAATGCATAAGTATATCTCTCTAGTGCAACTAAAAATATGTGATAGAACAGGCAACTGATACTAATGACAGCAATCATGAAAAATAAAAAGACATAGATGTTTAATGGCAACAGCTTGTGAAGGACACAGACTCAGCTTTCAGCAAGTGAGGAATAAATGCCACATTTGACTGAATCTTTCCCATCTCATACAGGTTTTCCCTCTGCTTTTATCATGTGTGAGCAGAATTTGGCACAGTAAAAATGGCATCCTCCTCCTGTCAAGTGGGTTTGCTCCTACAGTGCCTGTTAATAGGCATCATCCAGGATGATTCAGAGTGGATCCTCCTCCGGGTAGGCATCAACTGTGCTGCTTTGAATCAGATATGGTATGGTTTTTACTTACTGCTGTAAATTGGCTTTGTTTGCATATCTATATGTCAGTTTTGCCTACATACCAAAATGTTACCTGCCTCCAGTTCCTTCAGAAAGGGAAGATGCATGTTTCAACACATAAGGACTATTTATCCAGGGACTTCTCAGGTCAGGGTCTGTTTTGAAGGCCCCTCTCTCTGCTGGGACTGTTGTAGATCTGTATCCTTCAAAAGGATATTTTATGGAGGTTGATGACTTTAAAGTGTCACACATTAGTGAAAGAAATTTTGTAGAGGCCTTTTAGATGCTTCAAGTTTGGGAAGGTGGTGGTAGGAGGGATAGAACACAGGAAGAAATAACCTTTCTGGTGTGGTCAATCACAAGTGGAAGACTTGTGGTTTCATAGAGTCTTCTTATACCTTTTTCATTGATCTCACAACCCTCTGAGCAATCCAGTTGCAACCTGACCCATGATCTCCACCAGTATGGAAGGCCCAGTCTCTGATATCAGATGTATTTTTCTGCGCATTTTTCTAATATTTTTTCTAAGCATTTAGAAAAGAGGAAAATACTTCTTTATGTATGTTGTGAAATTGTGCACATCTGTCAGTCAGTCTGTTTGGGTGTTCAGGGCAGCCAGTAAAGGCCCAGCACTCAGTCTGAAGCTCTCTTCTTCTATGTCACACTTAAAAATCAGAATGGGAATGCTTTTCAGGCTGGCTATATTATAGCTTCACAAAGTGTGAAGAGGAGATGAAATGTCAAGGGCAACCACATGCTGCATTTCTGTAGTTATTTTATTATCATTTCTGATTTATAGCAGATGGCTGTGAAGAAATTATTAGAAATAACATTATGTATGTATATTTGTGAGTGAGAGAAAGAAGGAAAGAGATTACTTATTAGTCATACAGTGCTACCTTCTGCTTTTAAGTACTAGACATACTGAAGTGATTGGCATGCCTGGTGACACTTTCCTTAACCCATGTTTTCTTAAAAGAAGCTGTAGAAGTTATTATAAAGAGGGTGCTAAGAGCATCATAAAACAAAATCAAATCAAACTTTAGAATACATAGGACGCATTTAGAGGGAGCCATAGAGGAAAACAATTTATCAGAAAACATCACCAGGCATACAGGACCATTTGTTAAAGATCACAATGCATGTGAATATTATCTTTTCATAGACCTGGGAGGGTTCAAGGGATCAATAAGGCATAAATTCAAGCTAGGAAAAATGATAAACTTTTAGTTTGAAGGGGAAAAAATTACCTTTTTGCTGGTTTCATGAAAAAAGGTGAAGAGAGGAACCTCCACAGTAAGCTAGAGATCATAGGTTTATTTTTTTTCTTCTTTAGTCACTTTGATTCATGGAAGGCAGATACAGTGTATCCTGATACCATGATATTTATGTCATAAAGCATGAGTGTGATTTTATAACAGAAACATTGCAAAAGAGCAGGACCCTGCTCTTGTTTTCTACAGCTGTTTCCCAGTCCTAGCTTCACCTCACCTTTAAGCTCTGTTTTCTGTCTTCACTCCCTCATCTCACCCAGTGTTTTCCTGTCACTCCATATTATTCCCACTCACCCTCCAAATACCAATTTCTACCAAGCCATGATTAAGTTGGTTTCTGGCTCCAGTTTAAGGCTTAGTCAGCCCACTCTAGTTTAGTCTCCCTGTCTCCATCCTTACCATCATTGTTGCTTCTGTGAATATATTCCTTGCCCTGTTTTTCATTATCTCCTGTACAGATATTAGATATTTTCCACAGTGTGAATCTTGGGTGTAGCTTGGTCCTGGACTTCAGTCTGCTGCATCATTTCTTACGGAGGTAGGATGCTCCAAGCATGGAACTAGGAACTCAAGAGAATCACTGAGGCTAGAGTTAATTACTGGTTTGCTGTTAATATATTACCTATGATTTTCCAAGGCTTGCACTTTGGCTGGATTAAGTGGCTTTCCATAGGGACAACAGAGGGTACCTTCTTCAAGTGTGGATCACTAATACAGCGAGGACTTGATTTAAAGCACTAAGGTGCTAGAAGAGCTAGATTTTCTTGGGGCGGGG
>JANZLQ010000005.1:21353152-21367854 GCA_026212715.1 Elanus axillaris | reverse complement strand
GGGTGGGGTGAGGCAACGAGAAAATTTTAGTCATACATTAGATTTTCCTTTCCTTTTACTTTGCTTTGGGAATTGTTAGAAACATTCCAGCTGATATTTAGAAAGGAATGCTTAGCATGAGACAGATTGCCTGGATGAGAAAATTGTGGTCCAGACTATAAATATTTGATTAAGTTCTAAACTCAGAAAAAGATCTTTCACTGGGAAGTGCCAATGTTAGCAGCCCATTTTACAATCTAAACATCTTTTATGGGTCCTTTTAAACTTAAAACAAATTTTGAATATCTTTGTATTGGGTTTAAGGATTTTTAAACAGGGGTGGGGGTTGGGGACTGTAGGGTTGGCTTCTATGAGAAGGCATGAGGAGCTGCACCCATGTCAGACAGAGACAGTTCCAGCCAGCTCCAAAACAGAGGCTGCACTGGAGCAGGGTCCTGTCAGGAGCTGCAGCCAGTGGAGATAAGCCCATGCAGGAGCAGGTTTGCTGGCAGAAACTGTGGCTTATGGGGGACCCATGCTGGAGCAGACCATTCCTGAAAGACTGTGCCCCATGGAAAGGACCCATACTGGAGCAGGTCTTGAAGAACTGCAGCCCATGGCAAGGACTGGTGTTGGAGAAGTTCATGAAGAACTGTATCCCAATGCTGGAGTGGGGGAAGAATGTGAGGAGGAAGGAGTGGCAGAGATGAAGTTTTATGAACTGACTGCAACCCCCATTCCACATCCCCCTGTGCCGCTCAGGGGGATGAGGTAGAAGAGTCAGGAGTGAAGCTTGGCCTTGGAAGAAGGCGGGGTAGGGAGAGGGTGGTTTTGGTTTTGTTTTGATTTCTCATGATCCTACTCTGTTACTAACTGGAAATATATTAAATTAATTTCCCCATGTTGAATCTGTTTTGCCCGTGACGGTAATTTGTGAGCAATCTCCCCCTTCCTAATCTTGACCCATGAGCTTTTCCATTTATTTCCTCCCCCTGCCTTGTTGAGGAAGGCCACTGAGAGAGTGGCTTGGTGGACATTTGGCATCCAGACAATGTCAGTCCAGCACAATCATTAATGAAATCAGTGTTGTTGGTATTGATTCATTCATGGCATTGATTTCCTAGAGCATATTTCTCTTAGACTGGGTGAGCAGTAGGTGAGAACATTACTGGCTATTTAGATGTTTGCCCCCAACTTGGACCTGAGTTACATGCATACAATTTAGGAATATTGTGAAAGATATTTCATTTTTCCAAACAAAAAAATTTGTGAAATAAATAGAAAAGCATTCTTTTTCAGCAGTTTTTTCTCACAGTTTCCAAGAATGAGAAAAAAATTAACAGCTGTAACCTAGCAGTGGTAATAATCTCTTCGTCTTCTGTGATTGCTTTCTCCTTATAATTTTTTTTATATAATTATATATATATAATATGTATGTTCATCAGAATCATTTTTCTAACCTGAACTCTAAACATTTTGAATGGTACAAATCAAATGCAAACTTAAATATGTAAACTCTATGGCATATACCTGTATGTATACAAAGTTTGATGTTGATAATTGTCATTAACGGCATGGGAGGAGCATATAGATTTGTAAAATGATGATAATAATTTGAAGGAGCTCAGCAAATCATACTAACAATATTTGTGTTTTGATATAATAGAATACCAGAAGCTTAATTTTTAAATCACTGCTCTTCATTTTAAGGACATGTTTTTTCTACTGAGGGTGTGAGTAAGCTCATATTGATGTTAGTAGAAGAAGGACTTGGCTTAAAATAAATGTGTAACTCACATTATCATTATGGTATAGTAATTACATGCATCATCAAAAGCAGAATGTGCCCCTAGGTGCATTCTAATGTAAACTCTAGTGTGTACTGTACACACATTCTGTAGCTCATTTTAAAACCTGGGGATAATATTTTTTATGGGAAAATTGCAGATTTGGGAATGCATTTTATATCAGGAATGATTATTACCTGCTATAAGTGTGAATTTCATTGTAGTGCAAAAAAACCTGTTAAGGTCCCTCTGTACCTTCATACCACAGTGTAGAGTTGCAAATAAAAGGCCAAAGAGAGCTCAGTTACTCCAGCTGAATGCCAGGTGTGTAGAATCTGTGGATCCTACCTCAGCTCGAAGGTTTAGGTGGTACCCTGGGTATATCTAGCATTCAGGTTGACTTTTGTCTCCATGAATCTGCCTAGCTTCTGATTAACCAGATGTATTATATTGGGTCAATTAAGTTTTTCTTAACAAGATACCTTAAATCTCCATTCACTGTTGAGTTAATGCTTGGGTATGACATTATTTTTTTATATATATCACTGATGTGGGTTTTTTTTTTCACATTAATGAATGAAGTTACTGCTTTCAGACATCTTCAATGTTCTTTTCATGTACACAAATCCTTCACTCTCCTGTACCAGTGTCAGAGATGGTATCACCTGAGTATTTTAGATAACTGTCTGATTTACATGATGCTTTCTGTCTTGTTGCTTTTCCTCCTGTAGTAGCCTTCCATTCGTTTGAAATTTTTGGATCTGTATCTCTGACTTACATGCCTTCCCAGAGAAATAAATGCATAAGAGACAAAAAATTCATATTTCTAATATGAAATCGCATATGTAAATTATGTTCATACTTGCTCAAGTCTCCCTCCAGATTAACAAAACCCAATTTAGCTGACTGACACCTTGCCCACAGGTGATGTGTAGCAAGACTAAAAATGACTGTATAGTCCTAGATCACAGTATTCAAAATGATAAGATGTCCTGCATGTTTTCAGTCCTTTTGCTAATATTTCTAAGTGCCATTCCAGGTCAGCTCTCTCTCCATTGATTGAAAATGATCAAGCAAAGGAACTTGGGTAAGTAACAGGAAAAATATATAGGAAAGTTGTGTTTTAGCAAAGAACAGTTCTGACTGAAGAAGTGAAGCACTTGACCTGTGTCTTCAGAGGTGTTAATATGGATCTAAGCATCAGTGACAGCACTATGGTTGCTCTCTAAATCAGTTCCCAGTGGCCAGTCAACACAATAACTGCTCATGTCACACCACAGATGCTGAGACACCCAGCTCCAGGCAGAAGGCTTCTCAAACCTGTGCTCCTTTCTTTATCCCATGAGCATGGCTGGATTCTGCGAAATGCAGCCAATTTGTATGCAGCATATGCAAAAAGCAGATGGGAAACAAGCAGCAAACCTACTGCTGAGTAATAAATGCTCAGGTGAGGGAAAGTGCCCAGCCAAAAATCACATTGGGGTTGGTCAGGAGATTGATTTTAACCTGTATTGTTGAATTGCCTGTTAGCCCTCCATAAAGCACTTCTGTGGCAGACATTTCACTAAATATACATAAGTAAATATATAGTGGACCTTTGATCTGAACCTCAGCTTCCCACTTAAGCGTGGCCTAACTTATAGCTGTATTCAGCATTGGTATATGTTGAATATGGCCAAATTAAAGTTGCATATCATATGTTGGAAGAATTGACTGTTACATATCTTAATATAATAAATCTCCTATAAAATCTGAATAGATTCAAAAGGAAAAGAAGAAAAGCCAGAGCGGATGAAAAGTTTCATTCACTTGGAATCATTCTTTGATACAACCCAGAATGAAACATTTATTCAAAGTGATGGGCTAGATTAAACCTAATGTAGGTAGTTCAAAGTCGCTGCAGCTAAACCCAGGATAAATTAAGCTGAATGTACCCTGGTAAATGTTCAGAATCATCTCTGGAACACAATTTTGAAGTGTTTGGTGTGAATATGAATTTTGCCATCCACAAAGTGAATACAAGTTCAACTTTCAATACATCGTGTGTCTGTTCAATGCCACATTGTGTAACCACTGCTAGTCCTAGTGTTATATTTTGCCTGTTATGCAAATAATTGCTTAAAGGGTCCTTAATAAAATTCATTTGGAAAAAATTGAGAGCAGAAAGACAGTGGGTTACATTGTCTGTTTCTTAAACTCTGAAACACAAAATAGGACACAGGGGTGGTTACATAATTTTCTTTAGTTACAGTGTATAGTATTTCAGCTAATGAACTTCTTAATCTATTTTGTAAAATCAAACAGCATGCAATAAAACATTAAAAATAACCTTAATAATATTTTTTAAATATGCAAAGCAAAGCCAAGAGAACACATAGGCTTACTTTTCCTAATTAATTTTAATTTCTGTAAATGTCCTCAGAGATTTATAGGTTTAATCTATGGTTCTGTGAGTCCCCCACAGGAAACTATGTTTTTAAGGAACCATTTATAATGCAAGAACTGCCTCAAAACGTTTCTAAGCTCAACAACATTCTTTTAGAAGATATATTAATATATTCTCCTTACTAGAATTTTGTGCCTGCAAAATTCCCTTCATTAGTTTTACTGTTCTGTAACTTTCAGAATATGAGAGGGAGAGTACCATATTTTAAGTGACTAATTGTACAATCGTGTCCACAAAAATCCAAAATTAGTAGAACCCATTGAACAACTAACTAAATGAAATGTCCTGAATTTAATTTAATATAAATAAGTAAAGATCACATTTTAATAAAATAATCTAAAATTAGGTACCTAGGCTAAATCAGTTGTCTAAGCTCCTTTTATATTCCATAAAGAGTTAGACACCTCCAGAGATAGTGAGGATAAATCTGCCTTTGGAAACAGTTATGTTTCTTCACTTACTGTGTAGAAGGAGCCTAAATTTAGAGTAGACATCCAACTTTTAGATTATTAAAACTAGACTGAATCCCATTAAATGCTTTCAAAGGACGCTACTCATAGACTGAAGTAAGAGTCACTGTAGGAAGGTAATTACAGTCCCCCTTCCTGTTAAACCCCTTACCTTTCACATTTGATAGACAATTAGATGGATGAACTTCTTGTATTGCAAGATCAGAACTGTTGATTAGCAATAATGTAATTCATGGAGACTCTAGGTCTTCCGTAAGTAAATTCTGTGAGAACTTTGCATAATAGTACATTAACGGGTAAAATGGCCAGGCCTGAGAGCTCATTAAGTAAAACTCAGTGTGTATGAAAAAGAAATGACTGAAATGGCCATTTGTTGTGAAATCCATCAAAACATCTTGCAGCAAAATAAACAAATGAAAATCACAAAGCCTATTACAAAACTAAAAAAACCCAAAGCACAGAAAATAGCAACCAGAACTTTGTTTCTCATTTTCATTCTCTTACACTGAAAAAAGTTTGGGAGATACAATGGAAGAGTTGACACAAAGCAAAAATGTGTGTAGAAAAATAACATCAAGGAATTGTGGAGGTGGAGAGTAGGAACACAACAGAGGTAGAACAATATAATAAGCAGGTAAAATATTAGTTGACAAGGAAGAAAGGCGACAAAATAATTCTTTAAAAAGGCAAGACGAGAATTACATTAACAATTACATTTTCATGGATGTTGTATCAGTAATTTATAAGCCTACAGATACAGGGACTGCAGCCGAGTCTCTGAGCTATTGCATGTTTTGTGAACTTAGTGAAATTGGACTTCTCATGGATTTAATGAAGGTAGAGGATGAGAAAGATAGTTTCTTGAATATGCTTATGGATTAAATCTCTTCTAGCAAAATTGAGCAATGGATATCATGTGGCAAAAAGGAAAGCTTTGAAATAGTAAAAATTTAGTTTGTGGTTTTTTTTATCCTGGAGAAGTATCCTGTTAGTATCCTGCAGAAGTTTAGAAAATAATTACTGAAAAGTATGCTTTTGCCAGTTTGAAAACAAACACATTTTAGTTTGTGTACTATTACATTTTTGTAATGTGTTACTTAAAAATAGTAAGTTTTAAAGCATACATACAATTCAGTACAGTTAGGGCTAAGAAGAATTGGATTTGTCTCCAATTTTGAAACAGAATATATTCTATTATACAGTACCATATTACATTAATTGCACCTCTTTACTGGGCTGCCCTTCTCTTTTATATCAAGAACAAATACCTGTTTTTACTGTCAGGTATATGTGTGGCTGATCAGATCTCTGCATATTGGATCTTATTAATTATTGAAATGTTGACTTTCACATTTGACTAATCAATTATGTCAGATTTCATCTCTCAGCTATTGAGTTCTGAAAGAACTTTCATGCTTCCTTCCATGCAGCCATTGTGGGGATGTGCTCCCCATAAACATCTGCCAACTAATATATTATGGAGATCCAGAATGCTTCTTGTTACCTGTATGGCTAAAAAAGAGTCCTTAGACTAGTTAAGCTGTTGCAGCACTAAAACCACTGAGTATTGTGCTTTCTGCTGTTGCCTTTATTTTTTTACATGCCTCAATTCTTTGGGTGCAACTGTCATTTTCCTCCATGTAAACTCTTTGGGAAGAGGGTTGACTTTATTTCTCTTTGTAGAGAATCTAAGAGAGTAGGCGTTAGCATGTGCTGTCCATCTGATTGATCCTAGGCAGCATGGTAATAGCACTGCACAAGGAAATCATTATTCAGCTACTTTGTAGTATGGAGCTAGTTTCTTAACATTATTATTGCTATAGTAATATTACAGTATTTCACATTAGATGAGACACAAAAGGTGTAGCAGTGCCAGGGCAAACCAAAGGTTCACCTAGCCCAACAGTCTTCAGCAAGGAGCAGAAGCAGATGCTTAAGGGAAGTGCAGAAGAAAAGTTATATAAACTACAGTTATTCTGAGTACTCTGCCAGAAACTCTTGTTATTAGAGGTTCAGAAAGTCCCTGAATGAGCTGTTGTTTCTATGGATCTAAGAATCCTCCAAAGATTTCTCTTCAATGAACTTGACCAGTGTCCGCCTAAGAGCATGTAAACTTTTAGTGTCACAAACCCCTTGCCAAAGCATTCTACAGCTTAGCTTAGTGAAATTACTACAGTTAGTATGATATCAGTCCTAGCTGATGTAATTAATTGGTAGAACTAAAATTAGATGTTTGTCATTGTAATAAACAGTTGTCAAAGTGTTGGACGATATGTTTATTTACTTACTGTATCTTGGCACATATTGCTACTCCCTTTGATATGCCATCCTTTATACAACATCACATCAAGATTCCCTCTCTGTCCTTGGCACTTGCATTGCTGCTTTCAAAGCAAAATAAAAAATAAAACTGACAGCATTCCACAGCTATAATGGCTTACCTGTAAAGTGCTCTGTGGTACCTAGAATAAGCAAGAAGCAATAGAAAATGTTTTTTCTGTTCCCAGAACAATTCCTAACAGGATCCCACAAGATCCATCATTTTGATGGAGATGTTAATTATGATATGTTATAATGGCAGCTGAATGCAGCTTCTAAGGACCTCTATTGACATTTTCCACCATTCTTTCATATCCCAATGACATTATAACAATGGTATTAAAGGATTTACTCTCTCTCTGATGTGGCTGTTTTGGCATCATTAAACACAATGGAAGTTTTGGAAACAGAAGTGCAAGATATACTCACCGTGTCACAGAAAGTCCACAAAAATATGTAATTAACCACTACATGATAACAACAGCTCATGTTCAAATTGTCTTCAAGGTTACAAGTATTTCTTTTAAGGAAAATTTCATGAGAATAGGGAATGGGACATCCCCATGTTCAGTTTCCCCCTTGTTTTCCTGAAAGGCACTATTTGCCCCTTTCTTATAAAACTGACGAGGGACCCAGGTCACAGACATCAAACAAAACCATTTACAGAGGCTCACAAAAAATGTTCAGACTTGCCAGAGCTCTTGACATAAGAATTGCTTCACAGTCAAGATGGCCCTTGTTCATATGGCTTTCTATGAACATGGATCAGGTTTGAGAAAAATATAATTTTCTTCTACCAAATTACTATGAAAGTAGTGGGTGATTGTAACATATCCCAAATGACACTACTCCTAGTGGCTTCCTTTATCAAAGAAGTTCTTCTTTCAACATGGCCTTTGGATGGAGAAATTGGGCTCTCTGAACTTTAAGAAATGGGGGAGTTGTGGCAGCAGAGGTGGATGACTCCTCCTTTCTCTATGTAGATGTGGATGTGGGTAGATGTGAAAGGCATGAGTGGGCCCTTGGTTTGTAGGTGTCCAGATCATTATCTTCTCTTTGGTATTGCTAAGTCTATTTAAATAGGCTGAAAAATGTGTGTCAGTGGGAGTTTTTCCTTCACTTTTCTCACTCATGAAGCAAGAAGAATTCCTGATGTAACCAAGTGCTCTCCCACGTGCACTGACAGCCACCCACTCATGGCAGATATTTAACTGAAAAGAAGGGAACAAGAACAACGAAAAATAGAAAGTAGTCATCCACGAAGAAGAGGAATATTGCATCCCTGAAAAGAGGGAGCACAAGTACTGTGACTGAAATATCTTCTGATAGTAAGTCCTGATATGTCTTGTTTCAGTTAGGGCTGCATCTAATCCATGCACCAGGATAACTCTTTAAAATACAGCAATTAAATTCTAGTCATACACCTCTATCCAATCTGTCTACACCCTTCCTATCCCCATTGTACCCTTCTCATCATCAACTTGCACTTCATTTGCACTTACAACCACTGTGAGCAATTATTGACAAAGATGCAGTTCTTTGTTTCTGGAACAGAACCTGCTATTCTTTCTAGGATTTTGAGGCCAAAAGACAAGTTATCCTTAACTAGAAAAGAACTTGTCCCGAAATCATTTGCTGTTTTCTGTCTAGAACCGTATAAGATTATCAGGTAGACATAGATATCTAACACTTTTAAACTACAGGAATTAAAATGTGAAATGAAGACCAAATGAATGGAAGACCCAACAAATATATAGAAAATTGTTTTTCACTTATTAAAATAACTCTTATGAATACCTAAACAAGACCTCCTTTCCCCCCCCTCCTTCATTTACATCTCAAGGTTTTATTTAGAGTATGCAAATGTGATGTGTTCCACAAATCAAACCTGGCAACTCATAATCACATCCAGCTGTATATTATTTGATATTCATAGACAATCATTGTCACTGACAAAAGTGTGTGTGGGGGAGAAGTGTCTATCATTCTGCTATACAAATTAATCAATAAAAAAGTGTGCATGAGAAAGCTATGAATAGAAGTGGAGATCAGTAGATTTTTCCCTAAGGAAGATAGATAATTCCTTTTCCATTTCTTTCTCCATGTCACCAACTTGGACTCTTTCTTCAGTGTGTTAAATCTTAAACCTTCATTTGTTTAGTTTTCCTGTCCCTCCATTCTTCTATAACAGTATATTTAGATATGAAAATACATACTAAATGCAGAGTATTTAGAATATCTTAATTATTTTCCACCTGAGTTTCTAAAAGGATGTTGCTCAAAAGATCTACAAAGAAATTTCTATAGTATTTTTCTTTTTCTGATAAGGTTTCCATTTGAAGATAGTGGAATATAAATTTTACTTCTTTAAAGTTGTCATGATTTTCTGGTGTTATGGGTTCATTGTAACTCCTCCAAAGATTCAGCCTAAGTTGGCAGTGCTTCCTCTTACCAGATCAAACTATGTGTTTCGTAAGTCCTAGGAAGGCTTTCGTTTCTGAACCAGGACAATTAACAGCGAACTACTTTCAGACTTGCTCAGTGATCCCAAGGTACAATGAAGTAAAGAATATTTTTTTTTCTTACTTGTTATATATTTGAGAGATTCACTTATCATATGATTCTTTAACTATCCATATTTTGTACAGGGTTTAATGTGGTTTCTAATATGCTTCAGGTGATCTATGGATAAGTATGTCATATATCCATATGCCAACATACACTTTGGATAACATGCATAAGAACATTTTTCAAAATCTTTAAAGACTGTGTAGAGGGTAGACACCGACCTAAGGGTGGGGGAAGAGGGGGAGGGAAGTATGGGAGAGCTTTCATGACAGTAACACTTTTAAAGAAGAAAGTGAGTCATTTACAATAAGCTGTGTGGAGAACTATGTCCTCTTCCTTGTCAGAACCTACCTTTTTCTTTCTACCCAACACTCTCTCATCTAAAACCTATGCCCACCATTTTGATTATAAGGCTAAAGAGTGATGTTTGCTGAGGGCATTCACTCATATGCTCCAAGGTCATTCTATAAGTGGAAGAGTAAGTGATCAGCTTGCCTTCATAGAGATTCCTTTTCCAATACAGGAGATGTATATTCACATTTTATTTATTCAAAGGTTTTCTTCTGTGCTGACAAAGTAAACAGAGTGCTTACTTTATAAACTATGTCATTGATACTATTATGAAGGCCTGTCCTAGTAGCCAGTAGCTAGTATATTCTAGCCTATTCCATCCATCAACATTAACAGCCTTGAGCATTTGTTTCTGAAATAAGGCTGGACTATACGCTGTTCCCTATAGCCTCTGTCCTTTTAAGTACTACACCTATGTTTCCTTCAAAAAGAAATGGATAGTTCCCCTTTTCATGATTAATTTAGAAAAAGAATAGTATAGAAATTAAAGTACCTTCAAAAATTTGGCTATCAACCTGTTCCAATCTGCTGTTGTACTGTGTTCAGATTTTAGTGTGAACATAAAAAATATTTCAGCTCACCTTTCTTTGATGGTGCTATCCAGGTTTGACAGTCATATGTTTCTAATGAGGCTAAGGTAGTGTTTTGCAAAAATTTAAAATTTCTTGCTTTTGAGCTTCTTTAAGGTAGATATCCTTTCATTAAGTGGCTATCAACATCTGTTATCCATTGAGAAATAATCACCTGTTGTTCTTTTTTATGCCCAGTTAACAAGGTTGTTATATTACCGATTTTTTTTTGTTAACCTTTCTAGCTAGGAGCCTGCCAGCTGCATTATGTAAACAAAAACATTATGAAAAGGGTACTTTAACATTTGTTCTGCATTACATGATTGTTGAAACACACAATGTTAACTGGACTTCAAACCTTTTCTCATAATTCTGCTTGTTTCTTAATGTTTTAATTCCAGTAGTGGAAGGACTTTGCATTATTCCACCTCAGGCTTTTGGACTTTTGTGGGGATTTTTGTTGGGGGTTACTTGGTTTTTACAATAATATTTGCCCTCATCTTTGCAAGGTACCCATAAATGTTTCCCACCTGCATGGTCTTCACATTTTCTCTCCCTGAAATTATTTCATATTTCTTTAATCCTCTGAGGATCATAAGTTAGAACTATCCTATGTTTATTTATATTACCCACAGTTTTTTATTATGGGTATTTTAATAACATATGTACATTACTAACCAATCAAAGCAGGTCAGCACTCTCCTGGATGATAAAGAAATCTGATTTATAAGGTGATGCAGTTATGGAAAACATATCAACCTTAGAATACAAAAAGCATCACAGACCATGGCAAATGTGAGAAAAAAAAACCATTTCAGGGCATTTCACATGTGTATTGGGTCTGGCTGAGATGGAGTTAATTTTCCCCATAGCAGCCCTCATAGAGCTGTGCTCAGTATCAGTATCTGGAAAGGTGTTGATAACACACCGGTGTTTTGGCTGCTGCTGAGCAGTGCTGGCACAGCACCAAGGCTCTCTCTCCAACACTCCTCCTCACCAGTAGGCTGGGAGTGGGCAAGATCTTGGAGGGAACGTAATCAGGACAGCTGACCCAAACTGACCAAAGGGATATTCCATACTGTATGATGTCTGCTCAGCAATAAAAGCTAAGAGAAAGGAGGAGGGAGGGCATTTGTTACTATGTTTGCCTTCCAGAGCAACCGCTATGTATACTGAAGCCCTACGTTCTGGGAAGTGGCTGGACATCACCTGCTGATGGGAAGTAGAGAATAAATCTTTTGTTTTCCTTTGCTTCCGTGCATGACCTTTGCTTTTGCTTTATTAAACTGCCTTTATCTTGACCTGTAAGTTTTTTCCATCTTATTTTCTCCCCACCCCCTCTCCTGCTGAGGGGAGTGATAGAGCTGTTTGGTGGGCACCTCGTATCCAGTCAGGGTCAACCCTCCACAATGTATTGCACATTCCGATCCACGTGTTCTGAAAGATTTGACAGTGACTTAGATAACTTTTCTACATAACTCTCAAGTGTCCTGGTCAGTCCAAGAGCAAGTTTACCTCATGACACACCTTTGCTTCCTGAAGATAATGTTCTCCTTACGTAAGGCAACCTAGAAAACTGCTATAACAGACTTGACCTTGGTTGGGATCACCTCAGGTAGTCTGCCTTCTTCTTAGGTGTCTGTTTTCAAGTTTTCAAGATGCAATTGGACAGGGTGCTCGTTAATCTCATCTAGGCTCCCTTTCCCAAGAAAGGTTGGACCAGATGATCTTTTGAGGTCCATTCCAACCTGGGCTGTTCTATGATTCTCTGAAATTTCCCCACCTTTTACAACAGAAGATGAAATGAATATCCAGAAACCCTTTTAATCTTCACAGTGTTTCTCTTTTTTGTTTTGTTTTGTTTGTTCTTTTTAATTTCCTCTTACATATTTTAACATTTAGATTTTCTTTATTAGTGTTTTCATTCTGAGTGTATTCTCCTTTTGTTCCTAGGTTTCTTACCCTTAGAACCTACTTTGTGCCTTTTGCAGTCCTCCTAGAACCTCAGACATCCTTTTTTTTAATCTTTTTTTTTTTTTTCTTATTTCTCAAAAATATGGAAAGACCAAACCCATACATTTGGAGTGTTTTTTTTATTTAACACATACAGAAAAAACTCTCCCTCTCTGGAGACCTCTTTCTGCTCTCCCCAGGGCATAGCACAAGACTCCTCAGAGCAGGACGAGTTAATCAGCAACATATTATAAGCCTCTTTACTTTGTATGTTGCACCATATTGACTCCCTTCATTTTTCCAGTAATATTTGTGAGGGGCTTTTTAGCTATAGAATATGCCTATGCACTTCACTTTCTTTATGAATAGATTGCCTGGAGAGAATCTGGAGTGTCCAACATGCTAGAAAATAATTTGTCAGGAATATTAGGGAAATAATTGATTCTACCTTGGTCAGAGAAATAAAGAATATAACATTTTGAGGTTTTTCTGTTCAAGCTTCGTTTCTATTTCACTCCCTAATTACTAATTATATTCTTCTGTCTCCCCATGAAATTCTTCTCCCATTCTTTTTTTAATCTTTTGCATATTTTTTTTTTCATTCTACATCAAGTCCTGCTGTGGACCCATGAACCAGACAGTCCTTTTTCATTATACCTTTCTTCTCATACAGTCTTTCGTCCCTCTGAGATTAACGATTCCATTCTCTGTCTTTCTGTTAATTCTTCACCACTGCATCAGACCAAACCTGAGTTTTTGGCTTGTTTTCCACACAAGATTCTAACTATTTTTTGCAAAATGATTTCTAATTTCCTGAAGATTTTAATCCCTTACTTTAATTTTAGTTTTATGGTGTGATGATGGCTTTGCTATATATTACTTTAAAAGGAAAATAACCTCTAACTATGTCTTTTATTTTTGCCTGGGAAAGTTTCTAATTAATTTTACCTTCTTTTTCTGTATAACAGTCTGTGTCATAGCCTAAAACACCTGAAATCTTATTTCCTCTCCAGGTAAGATCAAAAAACTCTAGTATTCTTGAGAATCAGCTCCTTTTATATTTTTTATTATTTCTTATTTCATTATTAGCAGTTCATTCCACCTTCCAAATAATTTTGATTTTATTTTGTAGATCTAAGTTTCATGAGAGTTTTTATCCTGATTGAATCTCTTCAGTACTTAAGAATTTTTCAATCTCTTACTTACCTTTGACAGTTAATATTTGAGAAATATGGCTTAGAGCACTAATTTACCAAAGCCCTTTCTAGTATGTTTTATTTCCCATTGCAGCTTTCCTGTGCAATTCTCCCAGGCTTTTTTCCTCTGAGGAAAAAGGTTGTCAAAAAGCTTCCTTCCATAAGGCATCCATTCAACGGACAAGGTGGAAACTAGAAAGTTAAGGGTATCATCAGTTTGTACAGAACACACCATCTTGCCCTTGTAACTCTAGACACAGATATCTGCTTGCTGTGATAACCTCATACTTGGTATCCCTTCCCTGTCAACTAGGCTGCAAGACTGTTAAACATCACACAAAGAGAGAGATATATAAATTATGAGGCTTATTTTGTATTTGGCCAATTCATTTCCCTGTCAACAGCAGAGCCTAATGACTGGTATAATCTCAGTCTCTTCTGCATTTTGCTATTGAGACAAAGCTTTATTTTTCAAGGCTCAGAGTGTTTTAGACTGAGTAAGGTCTTTAGACTTGATATAGGCCATCTGGGTGAAACAGTGTCCTGTATTATGTACACCATAATAAATGATCTAGCATGGGGTTTTGGCTTTACATTTTATGAAAGTCTCAAGATGTATTAAAAACTGAGTGCACATCTTGAATCTGAAGTCTTTAAATTTAGGAAAAGTTATTCAGCTCCACATTCTATGGTTATATCTACAAAGATGTATAGCAGAACCACGGTTCTGAACCTGGTCACCCTTGACTGAAAGTGATTGACAGTGAGGATTGGTTTATTGGTGACAAGACAAGACTTTGCAATGCGTGTGTGAGACAGCAGGTACTCGCAGGTCAGAACTCTTGTTGCCTTGGCCAGAACCTTGTGCTTGCATGACTTGAGAACCAATCATTACCCAGTGTAATTGAGCTAAATGTCAACTGATTTTTTTATCCCAGAATACTTCTACCATACATATTCTACTCAGCGAAAATACCTGTAGACTTTTACATGGAGGGACTGTATTTTGTTAATGTGGCAAGTTTTTGGTATCGGGGGGGGGGTTACAGGGGTGTCTTCTGTGA
>JANZLQ010000005.1:21326310-21340614 GCA_026212715.1 Elanus axillaris | reverse complement strand
GGAAGTATCCTCCCCTCCCTCCCCCATGGATTGGGTGCAATTACCAATAAAGTCCGATAGGAGGCACCCAAAGTATGTAAATGATATCACAGCTGTGTACAGATACCAGCTTAATCTCATGACCAGTGATGTAAGAGTTTTGTAAATCGACATTGCCCAGCATAGCAAAATGATAATCCCAATCCCTCTCCCTGAGGTGATAAACGGAACCACAGGCAATACATACAGCATATAAGAATTTACAAACCGCCACCATGTGAACAAATGAACCAACATTGTGACTAGCATCTGTTTAGCTAGTATAAGAAAATGCGTATAACAAATTTGTTTTAACATGCTCTGGCCAGATCTGTCATTATTTCAACCCTTCTTGCCCCACGTTGGGTGCCAAAAAGGACTGTCGTGGTTTCAGCCCAGCCAGTAACAAAGGACCACGCAGCCTCTCGCTCACTCCCCCCGCCACCCTCCGGTGGGATGGGGGGCAGAACCAGAAAGCGAAAAGGAAAGAAACCCGGAACCTCGAGGGTTGAGATAAGGACAATTTACTGGGGCAACAAAAAAAAAGAAGTTAGAACAATAACAATACAAATAAGAGAATACACAAAACGAGTGATGCGCAGTGCAACCGCTCACCACGCGGAACCCGGCGCTCCGCCACTTCCCCACCGAAAGCTGAGAGCCCACCGCCCAGCCTGCTCCCTATATATATACTGGGCATGATGGCACATGGTATGGAATAGCTCCTTGGCTAGTTCAGGTCAGCTGCCCCAGCTATGCCCCCTCCCAGGTCCCTGTGAAAATTAACTCTATCCCAGCTGAACCCAGGACAACTCCCTTTTCCCATCTTCTTCCCAGCTTTTATGTGGTGGGATCCTGTTTTTCTTTCCATGTTACCATGCTGTCTGCTACTTTTCCTTTTCTTATACAACTGTTACCTCTTTTATTACCTTCACTCTAATGTGTTTTCCGACATGCCTCTCACTAGCCTGGTTAAAAGTCTGGTCACTGAGACCTGTACTCATGTCTTTGTGCTGTAGGAAGTACAGTTTTTAAGGTCCTTTCCCTTAATGGAAAACGGATGTACAAAAGACCAGCATTTTTCCTCAGAACAAAATGATTTGAATAAATATTAAACTACCTAAAAATAAATTGGATACAGATTGTTGGTTTGGGGCTTCTTAGGCTGGATATACTTAGATATTCAACTCTTTTTTTTGTGTGTGATTTTCTGAGAAAAATATATTTCTCTCCCACTACATTTGTGTATCATTATATCATACCATATCTGTTTTAATGTTACTACCCTGTATGATTTTGCAAGCTTATACTAATAACAAGGCTGGCAGGTTAGGTAGTATACATTAAGTTGGTAATGATTTGGTAAAAACTCTGGAGGCAAATCTGTTATCCAAACACAGGCATGTAACACCAGTTTTGGTTATGCCACGGTATCCTGCCAACACCCCACCTGCTCATCCAGAAAGCCACAGGTCTCAGACCACCTTGGGCACTTCAGATGACATTGTGAAACACCTATGTCTAATTCAGATGGCTGAATTTTAGTCTATGTCTCAGATATTAATCTGAATTAATGTTTTGATTTGGAGCTGAATCCCATTCTTAGAGTCACTATATACATTGCTCCAGTACTAGTGTTCTCTCTGATTCTGTGTTTCAGATGGGACATAAAATAGGGGTCCTGATGACATCTGACTACCAGTGATTTCCTGATGTTTACAATTTTAGTTGCTTTAACTAGGGCTATGTGGAAATTCCAAATTTCCTATTTAACATTTGCATTTATTATGGTTGAGTTGGTAAAAGAATTCAAAGTCTCTGGAAGGTATATTACTATTACTACTTTATTATCTCTCAGATACATGTACATGTGTGTGCACACAAGCATGCATGATCTAGCTTTTTAATCAAAAGGAATTCCTGAATCAATGTTAGAAAGCAGAATTGCTCTATATAATTTAATATTTTTTCACAGTTGAGGGAATAATAATTTTGAGGTTTGTAACTGCTACATATACTTGAAAAATCTCAAGAATAATAAATGTCATAGCAGTATATGGATTTATTCACCTCAATTCTTTACTCCCAGAAGAAGGCAGAGATGTAAAAATGTTGGTAAATCAGGATCGTGGCAGTGTGGAGGACCAAAGCAAGATTACCCTGTTTAAAAGTGGAGCATGATTTAGGGCATGTAAGATAAAAATTGGGAGGTGACATCTGCAGTTACCTGTTGGTGCTCTCTAGGGCACATCTTGGTTTCTGGTCCTCCACATAGCTGGATCTCAGGAGTGGTTGGTGGAGCATACTATAGTTCCTACTTTATTGGTGTATCTAGGTTCCTTGTATATGTAAACTCATGTGCCCTGACTGTATACAGGATAGAAATGAATTAAGGCAGGCTGCCAGACTGAATGCAAAAATGCTCCTGTATCCTGTGGTCTAGGTGTAGCCAAAAAAGCCTAAAGCAAACAGTCCCAAAGTGTCTCCTATGACAAAATAATTTATTTGGCACCTATCTTGTTCTTATCTGAAGATTACCTCATGTTTCATGCTTTCCTTGGTTCCTGCCCAAGATAGAAAGTGAATTTCCGACTGGCTCATGACATGATTTATTTATTTTTCCGGTGTTATTTCTGGGTTAAGCCTTACTTGTGAATCTCTTCAGTGCATGATGGTTCATGCCAAGGGTCAAACAAGCTGGTCAAATCAGTCCACTGCCCTAAAAATGTGGTTGTGTATAATGGGAAATCAAATGCTGAAGGTCTAATTAATGCCTGTAGCCACAAATAAAAAAAAAAAAAAAGAATAAAAGAAAGGTTTTGTAAGAAATAGAAAGCTGGCATTGATTCCTTTTGTCTCAGATGAGAGGATCAGCTCAACTTCTCTTTGCTAGTGGGGCACTCACTCTTTGATCATGCTGTTAGAGATACTGTCTGTGCTCTGTGGTTTGCTGAAACTGGCTATTATTCAGCAGAACTGAGCTAAACCCCTTAAATTCCCTTTAAGTGCTCCTCAGTCAAAGCTTTACCTCAGATCACCGGCTATGGATTTAAAAAAAAAAAAAGAAGCAAAAGATGGGATAAAATCACCACCAAATCTGCTGTCAGATTATTTTAAGACATTCAGTTCCAGTCAGTTAAAATGACTCAAAAACATGCTGGTAGAAAAACAGTATAGTGGAAATGAACTTAGTGAACTCAAAAGAAAAACAATAGCATCAGACAATGTAGACTGCTTCCCTGAGCTTCCTGTCATACAGTTAGTCCCTAAATCCCAACAGAGCCAGTGAAGGCAAACAACATTTTATAAAGCAAACACAGAAGTCTGGGTCCTTCCTGTTTTTCATAATGAGGTCACCTGAAAAATGAGCTAGATATATCTCAGGTGTTTGTTTTCTGTTGTCTCCTGCAGCTGTTATGCAGAGAAAGGAAGAGTTTTCTTTCCTGTTATTTGTTTTTTTAACAGATCCTGTGCATATCAACAGTGAAGAAAGAAAGAAAGCATGAAAAGCATGGGCTATGCAAACAAGTTCTCCTTATACAGGTCATCGATGCTATGAGTCAGAAGAAGAAAATGGAATTCAGGATGCCAGGCAAACATTCAAGTTACTCACAAATGAGCTGTAAATTGCCCTGTTAAAAAGGTAACAACAAGTTTGTATGAGATGTTTGAATGGCACAATACTATTCAGGAACTGCTTGCCGTTGAATGTTTATAACTACAATAACATAACCTCATGCATTGTTCAAAAGCAAAGGGAAGTCTCAACAAAGTACTATATAAGTCTCAAATAGCAAATTCTGGAAGCACATAAAACTTTGATTAGCACTGAATTTTCCCATTTTACCAGTACAATATATGGAAAGTTCTTACTTAGGAAAAATGTCCATTGGATCCATCTATATTTTATAGGCACTAGAATTTGGAGATCTTTGACAGAAAAATTTCTTGTTGCTATCCATGTGAGAGATTATGTTGCACAAGTAACATTGATACAGGCAGCAAATGGTCATTTGAAATAGGATACATTATCCAGAAGAATTACAAAATGGTATGGCTGTTAAAATAGCCCAGGCGCAATGACTGAAAGGTGATCCATAAAAAAGAGGAGAAAACAGACAACTACAGACCTAACAGAACTTTAACAGAGCAAAAGGGAAATCTAGTTTTTAATGCTTATCTTAACTGCACCAGTTTTGCACCAGTATAATCATTAACTTCAACGTGGCTGTCTTTTGTTCATCCATGGGAGCTGGGTCAGGTTTGAGCCTACAGTATCTCTCTGAAGCTGTTAGCAGTCTGTGTACTAAAGATGAATTCTTTTAATAGTTCTTAAAGCTGATCTTTAAGTTTGTGAATTCCTCAGTGGCTGAGTCCACCAATGTGTAGGTACATAGCAAATCAATGTTTACCTTTAAACGATGTGCATGACTTCACCTAGAACATAGTAAGGACTTCTTTCTGGGTAGAAGCTTCAATGCTGAAAAGTAAGAGGTGTGGGGTTTTTTCCACAAAAGCTGTGGGCAGCTTTCCAGGTGGGATTTGTGAGTGAAAACGTTTCTTTATGCAGCTGTTCATGAAAATTACATTTGACAACAATAAAATAATGACGCATAGGTAATTTTTATGAAATTCCAGGAAAGACACTACCTTTCATTTCTCAGACTAAAAGGAGAAAAAATTGGAGTAATTTCTATTTAATTTCATACAGTCACTATAGCTTTTTGCCTTACAGAAAAATGAACAAACAAAACCCCAAAACACATCAGAGGTGATCATGTTCATTAAATTTTAAACCACAGATATATGCAGCCATTTACTGCCTGATTGGATTCTGAAAGATTAACTTAGCATAAGAGCCACAAGTTCAGTTAGATGGCTCAAGTGGCTAACTTGGCTGATTTATTGTTCTCTGGGGACAAAGGGAACTGAAATTTGACAGACAGGATACGCTGTACCCACTTACTGGCAGAACATTAATTCCCAGAAGTCAGAATGTATGCATTACAAGCAATGCATCTTTTCATTTTGTTTGGTTTTCAAGAAGTATACAGCTGAAAATAGCACAGACGATGCCTGAATACCTAAGTAACTCCTATATAGTGAATGGGTGCACCAGAAAAGGAAGTGTGGCTGTCCAAGAAGCACTTCAAGGAAGCCTCGCAGGCATGTTTGATTTAATGCAAGGTACTAGCCAAATCTTTTGAGCTGTTAAGTAGCACAGGTCTCTTTGAGCAGCAGAAGCAATAGCAGCATGCCTTTCTGGGAAGAAAGCATACAAGGTAAAGAATGTGTGAGCTGCGGAGATAAACTAGGTTACAAGGTGGGAGCATCTGTGATCCAAAAAATGTTTATCATACCAAGTAACCTTCTTCCCTACTGCAGTTGACTCATCTAAATCCTGTGCCATACTTGCCTATGAGGAAAAGACCACAATGAAAATACAATTTAAACTTCTGGTACTTATTTGTATAACCAAGTTTTTCTTCCACATACATAAACCACATTCTTTAAAATTAAATGTCTTTCAAAATCTGCTCCAAATATTTTAATTGAAAATTTTCTTGCCATAAAGTCCTGCAATGCTAAAAGTGAAGCTTTTTATGGGACCAGATGCTTTATTGACAGTATAACATTAGTAATTCTAAACAAATTAGATTGCCTTTATTATGATAGAGTAAAATCTAATAAGATCCATGTATTACGTGACCCCTTTCGAAAATAAAGTGTGCTTACATAGCTAAGCACACTCAGTGTGCACACCCAGATGGAGTCCGTAGTAGAGACAATAAAATTTTGAAATAATTTGGAGGCTTTTCTGGTCCTATCACACCACTTTCTCAAAGTCAGGTGATGAAACGTTTTAGAATGAACTATATTTACAGGAAAGCTATCGTCAGACTCAGAGCTCTTAGTTTTGTCCTCTCCACTCTTGCTCAGGGTAGCTACAAGTACAATATCCCACCTAGCACTCAGTGAACCAAACAAGGCAACCATTAAAGCAATTGGGAGTTTTTCCTGCTATACCTTCAACCACTTTTCCTGCAACTACCTCCTTTCTTCTCTGACAGGCTATTAATGCTTGCACAATACTTCATCTCTGTTTTGCCCTGAAGGTGGAGCATTTGCCATAGGTATACTTCTTTCTGGAGTCTCAATTTGTGGGGTGCTGGATTTAGAGATCCCATTTCAGCTACAAACACAGCTTACACTCTGTGAAAGCGTAAAGTGTTCTGAGTAGATAGCTAATGATTTATTGTTGCCAACAGTGGTTTTCTAATTCCATTACCATAATTTCCACTGAAAATTCTGTTTACAGCACTCTATGTTTAGACTCCAGGTAAAAGAAAGTTAGTAATTTAGTTCTGCGAATGTGCCTCAGTATTCTAATTAACATGTTACTTATTATAGGCCTTCTTTCTTTCTTTCTAGAAAAAAATATCCCAAAGAAACAATTGTCACATATTCTTATGAAGAGGGGACTTCGAGTATTACACTACATATATCACATAAATTATACTCTATTCTTAATACAAACTCTGCACTGTAATTTAAAGCCAATGTGCAGTTACCTATTTTCCATTGCTGCTGAACTGGATTACCACCTGGCTTGACTCCATCCTTTGGGAGGCTGCCAGCATTGTTACAATTTAATGCTATATCCCACTGTGTCAGGAAAGACATGCCTCCCCAATCTCACTGTCAAATGAGTGTTTGTCAACATCCCTTAATTATTACTATTATTAGCAGTGAAGGTTAAATATGTGTGCTTTGTGAATGGTAATGTCTATTGTCTATTTTAGTTTTGTTAGGTTCAGTTGTACTACTAGAAAATAAAATAAAGATTTAATTGAAAGATGATTTTAGGGTCAGGTCTGTGAGTGTATTTGACATTGTTTGTAGTGAATTTTGTACCAGCTATACATTCCAAAATGACGGTCCAAGAGGAGAGAATCCATGTTCAGCAAACTAGCGAAAATATCTCTCTCAGTAAAAATAAAGTAAACCTCAAATCCCCAGGACACTATACAGGCACAGACGAATACAAGGGACATTTTCTCCTGGGCAGGATGAGCACTACAAGAATGTCAGAAAGTGAGCACAGCTCCCATACATGTTGATTTGTTTTGTACCCAGGTGAACAGTTACTTCTAGGAACTGTGGCCATGCAACTGGTTGACAGAACATGATAGATCAGAGAGTTTTTTATGTCAATGGAAATAAGTAAATTCTTGCAATTTTTTCTAAGATAAGCCAAGTTTCCCTTCAAATTATTGCTCATATCCTATTTGTTTCCAGTATACATGTGACCTATATATGCTGGTCTTTTAGGAAGATAAAATTTTATTTTCATTGTCATGCCATGCCACTAAGAAGGTGTTATAATCACCTCAGTATCAGGTAAGACACTGGCTTTTGGAGCAGGTACGTTACCTGGGCTGACACAGCAGCTCACCACAGAGCTAGCTGTTCAACTCCTTAGCATTTCCAGTCTCTCCTCTAGCAATGTAGCTCCACCTCTTTATGTAGTTCCATCTTCTGTCTTTCTGGCTCTGGTGCTCTGGTGTTCATTAGATGGTTTGGGGTTTTTTTCCTGCATTAGCTTTCTCCTCCATTCATGAGTTCAGCTGGCCTATGGAGGGAACTGCAAGTCACAGCCAGTGCAGAAGAGAGTTTAGTCAAGAATGAGGAGGGAAAAACCCTGTTAAATTCTCTCAAGCTATCTTTCTAACAACCTATCTGGCTAACTTCAGCCACATTCAGCATAAGCACAATTTAGGTCAGAATTTACTTCTCCCTCCTCCCCCCCTCTTTGTCATCCTCTGTTCATCTCACCGTCACTACACCTTCCCTTGCATTGTATTTTTAAGGCTGTAGTATCTATGAACTCAAGAAATTGATTGAACCCATTGATATAAGTACAAAATAGTAGTGCTTTCCAGTTGTACCAGGTCAAGTTCACTGTGTGATCGCACAACCTTCTGATCTGGCAAAACAGGACTAGAAGATGTGCTGCAGTAGCTTAATCAGACATTGCTATGGGACTTGTCCCTGCAACCACAGCCTGAAGCAGGCTGTACCACTGACAGATTGCAACATGTGACAAATATGTGCTGCTCCCAACAGGGTGATCCACAGCCCTCCACATTCCTATGGCACAGCCAGTGCTCCCACCAGCAACCTGGCTTGTTGCATACATAAACTAGGATACACTCAAGCACTGTATCTTAGCAGGGAGGCAGCTGAGGAAGCAAAAAGAAAAAAGTGCTTTAAGCCATGTCCCAGTGGACTAGAAGAGCTTCTCTCATCAGTCCGGACTGGAATACAGAAATAGTAGGAATATTTTAAGTAGCTGTTTTATTCTTGTCTTCAACCAGGAGTTTACTGGAGTATCACGTGTCTTGTTCTCAGTACTGCCTCTATGAAAACTGTCACAAAATCACTCTAGGGAGTTGGTCTTCTCGTATTCAGTTTCTCAGCTTGTGGCAAGGACGGTGAGAAGGGACATCAAGGCAACGCTAGGATGTTTAGCAGTTCTTGTGGTTTACTGATTAGGATAAAGCAACAACATTACTACAGAACTAGCTAGCTAGCTGTAAGTTATTTTTAAAAGACGATCCACTATATTGAGTGAGGATGTTCTCATACATGCACTATAACTGATGACAGGCACAGGGGAAGCATCTCAGCTTCTGCTTGCCTGAAGTTTATGTGCCTGATTCAGAGCTGTACACTGGTCATTTCCATCTAACTTGGGTATCAGAAGCAACAATCCTCTTGTGAGGTTAGTTTATGACTTGAAAAAAAAGTTTGAACTTAAAATGCAGCCTGAGAAAGAGAAGGAATTGGAAATAGTGACTAACTTTTCCATAGTAGTCAGATGTCCAATCTACTCGTTCAGAAACAGGGAGATCTAAGTTCAACCTCCTTCTCAATTAAAGAGTTCAAACCTCTCTTTCCCCCTTCCTAGCATGGTAGCATGCATGCTTCTTATCAAACATCCTTTGCAAACTTAAATGAAAGTTCTAGTTGAAGACAGACATCTCACCAGCCAGGCAGCATGTGAGAGGGGGCTTCTTGGATTTAAAAGGCTAATTTCCTTCCAAGTGCTGTCTCAGGTCCTAAAGCAGATGGTCCTAATTCTTGCCCCAAAATATTTGCCTTGGTTTACAGGGAAGACCAGATCAGGGAAGTGAATTATCCTAGTTTCTCACATGGATGTTTTAGTGACTATTGCCTTCACTTTCTGTGCTGTTTCTCTACAGTAATATTGAAGAAAAATGGCAAATCCAAATCCACCCAGAACATTTCATGAAAACATTTCATTTGAAAACAATGTAACAAGTCTTCTACAGTAACTATCTTAAAAGCTTATCATGAAACAAGCTGTAACATTTTTTTTTCAATCAAGAATGTGTAGCTGACTAGGCAGTGGCTAGTTTGAAGGATATAGGAAATAAACAGAAGATCATTTCATAGATTGTAATACACAGCATTTAGAACAGACCAAGTGGGAAAACCAAACTGAAATTATGCAGTATTTTGTTAGTTGGTGTCCCTGAAGAATGGTTATTATGGGTACTTTCATGTATATATGTTACCATATTTTGAAAACAATAACTT
This sequence comes from Elanus axillaris, assembly GCA_026212715.1. NCBI lineage: Eukaryota > Metazoa > Chordata > Aves > Accipitriformes > Accipitridae > Elanus > Elanus axillaris. The sequence continues at coordinate 21,330,972 of JANZLQ010000005.1, read as the reverse complement.
CTTCTTCTGTTAAACTACCCCTTATAAATCTGAACAGCAAAACTACTCTAGTATTTTGGGAGTTTCTGTAAGTATTAAAAATTATTTACCTCTGAACACTGATTAAATCAAGAATTTTTGTTAATATTCAGAATCCTTTATTATTTATGTAGACAACATATTTTTCTCTTGCAGAAAACAAATATTAATGATTTTGATATATTCATTCCACTAGTCTATTAATATATTATCTAAACTGGAGTTTAAAATACCAGTTTCAACTGAAAATAACGCTCTATCCTGGAAGCACTCCTTTTCTTTCTTTCATTGGGGTTTAACCCAGCAGTTGATACCATTAAGATTGCTTTCTTACTTTTTCAATACCAGTGATGTTTCTCTCATCCCTTGTACCACTGAGCCTACTGTGGTAATGCTGAATATTTTGGTTTTAGTATATATTAAATATAGAACCATCAGTAAGTCACCCACACATCTGGTAAAGCACTGAAAGTCACATGCATAGTGACTGTCAACCTCATTAAGTTGAGAGACGTTTTACAGCTGCAGGTGTTCCAAGATATTCACTTTAGCTTTTGCCTCTCACTCCTCACCATCCCAACTATGTTCCTTTTTTGAAGCTTTTTTTTTTTAAACAGATGATACTGAATTTGGCAAGGAGAGAGTATTGGTGCCTATATTGGACCTTTCAAAGAGCTGCACTTGGTCATTTGTTACCTTTCTTAGTAAGATTTCATCCATGCTCAGAAGTTTCCCTGTCATTTTAGAAAGAAATTCTTAGAACTCCTCTCCTCCACCTCGGCAGTTCTGGCTGGGCTCCTGCTTAACTTCAAACACCTTACCTTCCTGGGCACAACTTTCCCCTGCTTATTGAGACAGAGTTCTTAAATACCAACATGAAGCAAAACTTCTGGGATGTTAAATGTACATTGTCTTGTCCTTTCAAGGACAAGAAGTAAGTCTAAGTGCAGCTTAAGAGTACAGCATTTACAGGAAAAAGAGGGGTTTTTTTGTAGCTGAAAATAAACTGTACATCGGTATGTTCTCTAAGCAAATGTTTCATTAATTTGTCTTCTCTTTCTCCACCTCCCACTTTTCTTGGTTTCTTTCTAATATATTGAAACTCTACTTGGCAGCTTTTTTTCATTTGGGTTCATGAGAACTACAAGCAGATAGCCTGCTTATTGAACATGAGCCAGAGATCACTCGTCCTCTGAATATTGAAGAAAAATAAAATTTTAATGAAAAATCTCAGATTTTTTTTCTGCTGTAGGATGTCTACCTTATGGCTCAGTATCACTGTTACTCTTCTGTTTCCTTTATCTTTTAGGTTATTCTGTTGTTATGGCTTTGTCTTCTGCTTGGAATTTCTAGGCAAGATTCCCAGAAATCAGCAAGGAAAGGGTTCTGAACCTTTGGATTGCAGCTTATAAATCTAAATTTAGGTACCGAATTTTAAAACTCTACTCATTCAATTCTAACAGAGAATTAATACATTAATTCTACATCAATAAATCTTCTAATCTTAGAAGTAGATTCAAGTTTCACATTTTGGATACGTAACAACTACCAAACTGTTTGGATAAAAAAAGAATTTTGCTTTATTTTTATAGTTAGCTACAAATCAAGATAATTTTAAAATTCAAAAGATAATCTAATTTTTCTGTGTGAAGCATATGTGTTTGTGCAGGAACAAGGGAGGATGTTTCCTAATGGTGTTTTGCACTTCAAAAGCACTAAACGCACACTAGGTTGATAGCCTGATTGTGCTGGATTGAGTCCTGAGTAACCCTACTGTCTACTTTAGCACAAATAATGTAAGGGAATTAAGTAATTTAAGGAAAATGAAGACTCAGAGATACCGATAGCAGAGCTACAGGCAGTGCTGGTATGGATGGAGCCTGTGCTATTCTTGACATGCCTCCCCCATTATATGACCTGGAGAACATGTTACACCTGGGATCATAGGCTACAGCCTTGAAAAGTCTTTACTAAATGCACCTTTTCCAGCTAGGGATTTTCTTATAGGGTAAAGTGAATCCCAAAACCAAACAGAAGCTTTGAAAGAAAAAAGAAAAAATAAGCCCTGGGTACAGTATAGTCTGTAATAGACTATTTGTTGGATATTCTTCCTTCTTGCCCATACAGCTGTTACCATGTTATGAGATTCCCCTGTCTTCAGAATGGTTCATTTGGCCATCCCTCATAACTATAGTTTTCTGAGTTACAATTTTTACCATCCACAACTGCTTAGAGGAGTGTTTAATGTGTGAGTATAATTCTGTGGGGCTGGGCTCAGAAGAAGGTGTTACTTATTATGGTAAGAGTGGCAGAAAGAGCCTATGTGCTGGTATTTCTTATCAACCCTCTTTCATGTAGCTGTATTTTGAAATATGATGTCCTGCACAGAAGTCCACCTAAAGCCAAATTAGCTGTGAACAGACTAGAGTAATTACACGTCTTGCATTACTCAGGGCAATCCTGATTTTAAACCCACCAAAACTTTTCATTGATAGCATTGTATTCTTCGCTCATGGTCAGTCTGTCACACACTGTAACCTACCATTCATCTGTTTCCAACTGAATCAGTGTTTTCCTCTATGTTCATTTATGGACTGATCCGGAGAGGCACAAAGAACCTGCACAAAGAACCTGCATCTGCAGTGAAGTTCATTACACTTCCCGGCAGGATCTGGCACTTCATTATTCCTTCCTTCTTTACTCATAGGGCATCTCTCTATGTTGGCTCTCATTTTATTCCAGCGGTTTTCTGTAATAATTATTGCCCCTGTTCCTGACTTCTTCTATGTTTAGCATACTGTCTGATTTGTCATTTCCAGATTTAGTGAAAATCTTGAATGACACTGAATGTACAATGGCCTCTAGTATCAAGGCATCCTGCTAATCTGATGATAACATCCCAGTGATGCTTTGTGATTAACCTTCTAGCCAAGTATCTTGTTAAATATACAGTGTTGCTATTACACTTGCATCCACAGTGTAAATGGAAAATACATGATACATGATCTCTTTCCATCTACTGTCTTCACAGGACACTTTAATCTGTAGTTTTCCTAAAACTGATCCAGTCTTATTTTCAATGCCTTACACAGGTTGAAATTTCACATCTTTCATATAGGTGATTAATTGAAGCCTAAGGCATATCACCCTTTTGAAAGTACTTCTCTTATAATTTAATATTACCGTTCATCCAAATACTTCTTTTTTTTTATGCACAAACGGTGAAAGTGCAGAAATGACACTCCGCCAGGCAGCGGTGTGAGCAGGGTGCTCTGCGAGGGATGTGGAGCTGGGATTCAAGGGTGACCCAGTCCCACGGAGGCTGGCCACAGCGTGCAGAGCCGGTCGCTGGTATCAGGGTTCATTGAAGGCCCCAGATGAGGTGAGTGACAATCCAGGTCCAGGGGCCATCCAGGGAGCTGAGCTGGGAGCAAAGCAGACAGAGTCAGGGTCAGGGCTGGAGACCAGCATCCTACAGCAACACCAGGGCAGGAACCAACAGGCCTGGGCTGGGCTGAGTGGTCCTGGGCAATCAGCAGGGAGAGTAAAGCTTAATGGTGCCCCCAGGGTGCTGATAGCAGCCTGCTACTCTAATGGTTACCTAATCTTTGTATTGCAGTAGTCCCAGTATGCAATATACAATACACATTATGTATGGGTATGATATGAAACTGTGTGTTGCCACGTTTGCTCTGATTTTATTTTTGTGGTAGGTACATGACACACTGAGCACGATTTTCATATGATTTTTTGCAGTCATATTTTATTAATATCTTCAATATCTTTCCTTCCCTTGCTACATTAGTTATAGAATGGGAGAGTATATGAAGATAGCATTTCCTGCTGACATGGTTACAAGTTCATGGATGTTTATATCGAATAAGTTGTTTATAGAGACAATTGTGATTCATGGGTTAAGCATTTAAATAACTACTTTGTCAACACAATGTCAGCTGCAAGCATAGTAGACATCTCTAGCAACTCAGTCGTTTGGGTCTCAAGTCCTTATATTTGTTATGCTAATAAAATGCACATTTTATTGTAAAGCATGACCAAATTTCACTAATGTCTGATTTTAAATAGCTGAAATACCTATGCTTAGGTGTAAAATCTCAAAGAATCTGTCAGCTTAAGATTTTAATATTTAAACATGAAAAATAGGTTTTGATTCTCAGTGTCATACAAATAAATTTCCACAATTTCTGTTCTTTGATGAAAAACCAAGTTGCTTTGGGAATGGTAGGATTAACAAATTTGTTTGCTACATCCCCTTTGTGACAATTATCCAACTACACCACATCTGGGATACTGACTGGAAGCTCTGTGCACCCCCTCTAACGGTGCTGGAAGTGGTTCACTCTCTGCTACCTAGCCCCCACCTAACCCTCATGTCCTCTCCTTGTATTGGGTTTCTGTGGCAAGGTTTTGGTAGCGGGAGGGGTTACAGGGGCGGCTTCTATGAGAAGCTGCTGGAAGCTTCCCCTGTGTCCGACAGAGCCAGTGCCAGCCAGCTCTAAAATGGACCCGCTGCTAGCCAAGGCTGAGCCAATCAGTGATAGTGGTAACACCTCTGTGATAACATTTTTAAGAAGGAAAAAAGTTGTGGGACAGGGAGAAACAGCAGCTGGGGTGTGAGAACATGTA
>JANZLQ010000005.1:21279700-21326210 GCA_026212715.1 Elanus axillaris | reverse complement strand
AGCTGAGTCTGTTTTGCCTGTGACGGTGATTAGTGAATGATCTCTCCTGTCCTTATCTCAACCCACAAGCCCTTTGTTATATTTTCTCTTCCCTGTCCAGCTGAGGAGGGGGGAGTGATAGAACGGCTTTGGTGGGCACCTGGCATCCAGCCATGGTCAACCCACCATACTCCTTCATTGAAATATACTGTATTAGCAGAGATCCTCTGAAGGCTTTGTGGACAGGTGTGAGGTGTCTGCACTGGTGAGAATAAAAACCATAAAGTGGTAATAGTCTGTTGGCTGCACCTCAGTAACTAATCACCCTATTTGAGCATACAGAATGGAAAGATTTTTTTTTTTTTTAATTGCTGTTCATTTCTAATGAAACATGGAATTATCTGCTCATCTGTAGTTATCTTTCACTCTTTTCATTGTTGCTTTTGCCCCCTTTTTATAAATACTTCATATTTAGATGCCACCTCCTATAAAGAAGAGCAAGTAAATTTTTTAAGTAGAAATTGATCTAAACTGGGGCTTTGAGGCAACTGCTGAGTACTGTGGGACCATTCCCTCCTATTTTTATTTTCTTTCTTCAGAACTAGATCCAAATACCATTAGTGTGCTTTGTGTTCCTCTATCAGTCACTTCACAGTTGACAGGTTTTCACTAAGTGAAAAAAACAAAGTTTAAAAACATTTAATTGTTTTATCTCTTTGCTTTATTGCACAATCCATTGATTAATAACTAAGCTACCTCTTACCTCTTTTCTTGTGCATCTTGTGTAAGGAAGGTCTGAAGAAGACTTATGCAACTCACAAATTTTTACAATGGCTCAGCAGGCAGATTGATTTTAGCACATGCAATGGTATTATGAAACCAATAAAATTCAAGTTCAACGGGTCCTAACAGCATATTTGGCTTGCATGGTATTACATTCTGATGATAGTATATTGGAATATAGGATGAACAGCAAATTTTGACTTATTCAGAAGTTGTTTGTGATTTTCTGCATTACATTTTAGCATACATCTATTTTTTTCTCACAATAATTTTCAAAATTTGGAAGACCTTCACTATCTGGCTTTGAATATTAACTTTATTTGTGATTATATCCATCCTCTCTAGTAGAATGTAAAAGCACCTGCTGGTGATACTAGCAGCACCAACATTATAAAAATGTTTCAGCTAAGCACTGGAAAGACTTGATAAATAAATGTCTTGTATTACTTTGTATGTAGAAGGTTTTCTCAGTGTGTAAAACTACCTATTTATCCAATGTGTTCTACAAATCCACAATTCATTTTTAAATTCAAGAAATTCAAAGCTTAGTGCTTTTATCATGGCAACTTCTGTTTCATCATGAAGCTTCTGTTCTGTGACTTTGGTAAGCTGGATACAGTATTTTACAGTTAAACTTGTAAATTATTTTTATTACTATTGTCATTATTGTTATTATTATTGCTTTTATTATTATTATTACACATGGTCTAACTACCTAAGCTAGGACAAATGCTTGGTGTTCTGCAGAGACAGAACTACAGCCTCTGCTGTACTAAAGAACATATAATTTCAGGCTCAGTCCCATTATCATTCATTGTTATGTGTAGGCTCTAACTGATTTTAAGGATTGAGTCTGAATAGACTGACAAAGAAAAGGCTGGAGAACACTGGTCTGATAGTCTACTGGCTGTCTACTTCCACTTAGTCAGTCATATCTGGAGAATCAGAAAACTCTGGATGTTGTAACAATAATTTTATACTTCAGTGGAATTCCAAGCAGATGGTTGTCTGCAAGACTCAAAAATTATCCCTTAACAGACATTTCATATTTGTATAAATGTACTTGCTTTTTATTTAAAAGAAGCAATGTCACTCTCATTTCCAAGGCCTGTGTTTTTATCAGTGTTCTTAGAAGAAAAAAAATATTAATGCCCCTTAGCCTATGATTGAGACAATTAGACCCAAAGTAACTTGACTTCCTTTGGATTAAAAAGACTGGAATTTTCTCATTCTTTGCAGGAGAGGAATTGTATTTTTCTGCCTGTGTCTTCCACAACTGACACTGGGTGAAATGGACATATGGTTGCCATAATCACAGTGGAAGTTGCTATATCAGTCATTAAGATAACTAGTGGAGCTAGAAGTCAGCTCAGGTATGATGCAGCATTATAGTAGTTACTATAATACGTGGTGATGGAGTATTTAATTATTTTATTTTTTTATATAACAACCTACATAGGTAGTTATGAATAGATTTTTTGTTTCCTCAGACGTAGGTAAGCCCTTTTCCAACTTCAAAGGAAAGATTTGCATAGAAAAATGCCCTTAATCAGGCAAACACCAACAAGGGTCTGTGTTTCCAGTTGTATTACTTATAGCTTAGGTTTTTCTTCACTGCTTTGAACACTTGGTGACCATATCAGTTACTGGAACAAATTTTGCTCTTAATTACACCATTATTAGGAGCAAAGGTTGCTAACTGTTAAAGATGTGCTTGGTTCAGCACAATGAAATCTTGGGAACTTTGGCTCTAAAGTAAAGAATATTTTATACTCAAGGTATATTTTGTATTCTGTCCATAATGTACCTTGTCCAAAGACACTATGTGTCTTTCTGTAACAAAGCCTTTCATTCTCAGGTAGGTTTTCTGTTCAAGATGGTTGATATGACAGAGGATATACACATACACCCTTTGCACGGAGACTTGACTTTTCTTCTTTTGCTTCCATTAAGACTAGAGGACACTATGCAGACTGCAGATACATGGAGGGTCTCCAAACATGGGAACAGTATAACTGGTCCTTCTCACTCTCACTAGATGGTGCTGCAGAGTAGCTTTCTGCAAAATAATAAAAAAATAAAAGTACAAAGCAAATTGCTCCCAGAAATTGCTGGTTTACATTTCACTTATGACTGGCAAAATAATGGAACAACTATTTAGAGGGGGAAAAAATCATAGGCAATGTAGGTGTAATGGAATTAGGATTCACAAACAGTCCAGATCTCTAAAATCAAATTCTTTACAGATTTGATATGTCAAGTGGATTGTCAATTAGGGGATTAAAATACTAGCATTGTAATAACAGTGCTTCAGCACAATTTTTTTGTTGTGTCTTACAGTGTTCTGAGTGGGAACTTATTCATTCTTTCTTTATATACCCAAGCTATTATCACTGTACAAGACCTCAACAGCATGGTGTCTTCCCAAGTTAACTATTTGGGATTCACAATTAGGCTTTACTGTAGGCAGTCTTTAAGATTTCTCTCTGAAATTCTCTGACAGGCCCAATCTAATGCTCAGAAACCACAAGAACACAAACCAACGTTTTTATTCAGAAATACAGGAGAGGAATATGCCTTCTGAAATGGGATAGCTAAAAGGCTAGGACAGATTTCCAGCAACTGGGAGGCTAAGGTATCTCGTCTTCAGCCTGATGGGGTGCAAGTGGGCACAGCCCATCTCCATACAGAATGCTATAGGCTGAGGAAGGGATGAGAGCACTCATCCCATTGCTGGGGTCACATCAGTGTACAGAGAGAAGAAAGGACTTGTGAGCTGTGGAAGACTGGGCACAAGATAGAGCTTCATGTTGTAGCTTATTGATAAGAGCGTTCACTGGGAAGAAGTTTGAGGAAAATAAGAATAATTTTGGGTTCTGATCCAAACATTGCTTATGCTATTTTCACTAAACAGTCTTACATAAGGTATGGAAGCTGCTGAAGACAAGGACTAGAGTTCAGGCTTTCTAGAGGAGCATCTCACCACTGATGTACATGCTCAGGCTCCTTCCTGTGCCCTCACTTGTGTTCTCTTCCCTGCCTTGCAGTTGCATCCCAGGAGCAAAAAGTTATTTTCTGCCTTTTCCAACAGGGATTTGAATGGAAAGGAGGGCCTTGGGGCTTACATGTTAATTTCCGTAGACCTGTCTAATCCAGGCCTACAGGTAGATACATGTGGGAAATCCGAGATATGCATCTTTTTCTTTAGCATTCCTAATGACTGTGTGCTCTGTTCATTATGCTGTGCATGTGCATCCCATTCTGAGGTACCTAACTAATTTACTATATAGGGAGTACAGGTATTTCACTCAGTCCCCATTTCAGTAACTATCTAGAAAAATAACTGAACTGGTATGAAATGCTGATGAGGAAATTTTAGTTGAAACACCAGAAAAATTCCTGGCTATGAATTGTATTTATCTATGAATAATACTCCATCTACTGGATTCCCTCCCCAGACAACTTTTAAAATGAAATGCGTCAAATCCATCAGACTAACACTGTTTAATTTTTCTTTTCTGACTTCTGTTAACTCTTAACTATTCTGAGTACAGCTTACTGTACATCTCAGGTGTGATTCTTTTCATGCTTGTGTTTTTGGTTTATTTCCTTTAGAAATATAGGATTAAATATTAATAACCTATCTAGCCTACCTGTTTAGTAGCATTATGACTGTCTATATTGAAATCAGGGTTAAAATCAGTTTAAGAAAAATTGACAGTATGTCCTAATATTTGTGGGAGGCTAAGTATAAGGATATATATTGCATATTTTTGAACTGGCACACAGGGAAAAAATGATACATCCTTATAGGTACAATACCAATGCAAACACAGACACAATGCAAGCATATGTAAAGCAGACATATACGTCTGGTGTAAGAATGACTACACAGAACCTGTTTTCTCCCCATTGCCTGTTTTAAGTCTGATTCCTTTAATTGCCAGCTGGCTGTGAGCTCGAACAGGGCTGTCAATGGAAACAGCAAAAACAGATTCATCCCTTGATTTAATAAGGATGGTTCAGTACACATCATCTGCACTATGCATTTATTCATGCCCTTTTCTAATTGGTCTGTTCAAATTGTAGAAGATTACATAATTTTAGTTAAATTATATGAGAGGGAGAGAGAAAGACCAAAGGGGGGGGAGATATTATTAATTTATATTTCATTTTAATTCACCTAAATGTATTTAGAAATTTTGAAATATTTAAAGTTAAAATGAAAGACAAATGAGAAATGCTTTGATTTGCTTATATCTTAATTCCAAACAACTATCACCCACTGGAGTCTGGAGCATAAAGCAAGCTACTTCATGTGTAAACTAAGAAAGACAGAAGGCATGCTGACATAAAAGAATAAAAGCAGTAGTTTAAAATTCTTAGGTTAAAAAAAAAATTAGGATTTTAATTGGCTCAGTGAAGGACTTGCATATTTACACCAAAATATAACATCAGTTTTATTTTATGTGAAACCAAAGAAAGCCATAAGTATTCTGTCTCCCAGAATTACACCAAAAAAAAAATCCATTTAGGTATTTCTGAAAGTCTTGAGGAGTAAGGTCATGCTTTAGTGACTATATGTTTAAAGGCACATTTAATCCTACTGCAAAGCTGTTTGGTGAGAATCTAAGCCTTGGGTCCTGAGCAGGACATTTGGCTGATGCTTTGTGTAAAAGATCCCTGACTTAAGCTGCAGACAGATACTGATTCATGGGACAAAAGCTAAGTCAGACCTGCCTTTCTCAGCCCTCTAATATAGTTAAATACATAACAGACTTAACCTGCATATATGGAGGGGAAAAAAGAATGTCACTTAAGGGTGTCAGTCTTGTCCGTGTGAGGAAAAGGCAAGGTACCAAGGCCATGCCTGACCATAAAGGCTAACTCCTTTCACTTTGATCTGTTCCTTCATTTATATAGTAACTTTTTCTTCCTTGTCTATTTTGAAGGTGTGTAGAAGTGGAGCTTTGTTTGTAATACATATACCCCTCAGCTAGTAGTCTGGAAAATTTTTCCCACATGAGAAAAACCTTTCTGTTCCATGGAGTGTTGCCACTTTCTGCAAGACCTCCTTCCACATTAGTAGGGAGCAGTACTGTACTACAGCTGATCTTAGAAATATATGACAAAGTTAAAAATTTCCAAGATACTCTACAGCTAAAGTAAAAAAAAAAAAAAAAAAAAGGTCAAATTCCAAATTTGAAGAACTAACCACATTATGCAACTGTGAAGTGTTAAATCCATTCTATACAGTCAACCCTCCCAGTGAACTGCAGGGATTTAAAGTGCTGAAAGCATAACTTCAGAGGTAGTAAAGTCTTGGAGGAAATGAAGGAGATTTTCAACTACTTGATAATAAAAAAAATGTATGATATTTAAGAATATTTGATAAAGAGTTGAAATTTTAATATGCAGAAGACACTTCATGTTTTGTGTATTATTTTTGGGTTTGGATGGCATTTTTCTTCACTTTTTTTTAGGTGAAAAGGAAAAGCAAATTGAAATATCAGGTTTGAAATGCCTTATCCCCCATATTCTTGACATCCCTATGAAATTTTTCCCCTCTCTACTACTTGGCTGTTGCTATGTGCAATGATGATTAATAAGTGTAGCAGAGTAACATTTCTTCTAAAATGAAATGATGAAGAATTCTGACAATTCTGTTGTCACTGATATATTTCAAAAGCAGTTGTCTTTTCAAACATACAGCAAAACCTTCTCTGAACCATTCAAGTTTTCTGCAGATCTATGCCCTGCCTCACTTTTATCTATAAAAGTATGAAAGAGACTTATTTTTTATTTTAAATGAGGTTTCACAATTGCATGGCTACTTAAAAATGCCCATTTGTACAGCTACAAAATTGCATTATGTACAATACTCTGGTAATAAATTAACTAACTGGATGTGATTCCAATGTTAATATAGTTTTATCTGAAAACATTATTCAAGCAGTGCAGATTTCTGCATAAAAAAATGTTTATGGTTTGGCAAAATGGAAAGCCAGAAATAAGAATTTTGCTTTGCTGTGCAGGATGCAGGCTTTGGTATAAATACTGTGTTCCTTTTACACATCCTTCTTGCACACAGCAGGGTTTGATACCACTGACGTGTATGGCTTGTTTCAACAGGCCTTGATGTCAATAGGAGCTTTTCCGTGTACTTAAATGGATATAGGAAGAAGAGGACTGGTTACATATTTACTGAATATATCCTGTTTAATGACCCAAAGAATGTTTTACCAGCTGTTTTGCAGGATGCTGACCTTTTTTATTAAATTATTTATTTTCCTACCATGTCACAGCTTTAGGACAAGTACCTAAAAGAGTCTGCGGCAGTGCCTGCGGGCCATAGGTTACTCTACAGGATTCCCCTATAGACATTCCACAGGCAGAGGCCATACACGGCATAAGTGGGCTGTAGTGAGTGACTTGCCACAGCAAATCACTGAGGGAAAGTGTTCAGCTTTCTATAACTGCCTTTAAGCTTAAAATGTCTCTCAACAGAGACCAAAGGACTGTGTAAAGGCACCAAGAACTTTTAGTTTGATTTTCATAGCTGACTGTAAGAGACCAAAAACTCCAGTTGATGAATTCATTACACAGCTTTTGCCAGAACTGGTGTATTGACTTTAGAGGAGGTATTATGGGTTTGAACTGCATCTCACCCCTGGGGAGGGCAGTCCTGCCAGGTCAGACCTAATATGTTTAAGTTTGGAACTCTCGGCCTATACTTACCTGCATATAAACTTTAAAAAGGCTGCCTTCTGCAGTTGTGAGAGTCCATTAAGTCACAAAACCATCAGCATTTGTTTGGGAAAATCACACTTTGGGAAGGGAGGGGAAGCTGCAAGTAAACTTTTGATGGCAAAGCACAATCTGAAGAAAACCCAAACCATTTTGAAACCCTATTAAACTAGTGATGAGCAGAAGTGGAAAGTCTAATAGCCCTAATGTGAGCAGGGTTTGTCACTCAAGTCTCTCTGTGACTCTTACCAAATATCAATGCCTTGTTTTTCATTGAAGTGTATCCTGTAAGTTCATGTGTCTCAAAACATCAATTTAATGATTCCAAAACTGCTATGGGCATTCACTACAGCTTTTGGAAGAGCTGTAGCAATCATGGTAGCCTGGGGTAAAATGCATTAATTGCACTTCGGCATTGGCTGATAATACTGCCGTTTACATACACCCAAAATGTAGTTTCGTCTTTCATCAGTGGAAGTAAGACATAAAAAAAAGAAACAGAAAAAAGCTTGATCAGTGGTATGAGGTGGCATTTTTCTTTCACTTCCTTACTGCTTTTATCCAACAACCAGCTCTCAACCCTGAAAACAATGTTTCCCAAACAAGTTGGTCATTGATGCATGATTGTGAATTAACACAAATTGCTAGCACATCAGGAACTGAAATCCTTTTTCCTGTTTTTCAGAGTTTGTAAAGGATAAAATCCTGGAGCCTGGTGTTTTCCTGAGTGAGAATCATATCATCCTTCCGGAAGCAGACAGGCTTGTTTTCTGTCATTAAAATGGTCTGGAGAGAAAAAATTTAATTGTTCCTGTCTCTTCAGGTTTAAAATAGATGTCTGAAGCTGTTGGCATAACCTGCTGCACCTCTGTATCATTTACTGTCAAAAGAACTTTACTTTTTGAAGCAAAGTTCAAATTAGGGAACATTATATTTAGAAAGGAAAAGGGTAAAAGTATAAACTTTTTCTCCCTTGTTATTGTATCTTGAACTGACTGGAGTTTTACTGTGTTTTAACAGCTTCATAGATACTTGCTTGTTTATTATAACACCCTAGAAAAATGAGACACTAATATCAAAAAAGCATGGAAATCTTTTCTTTGTTGGTCTTGTCTCTATTTTTGTTGACTTCTGGTGCCTTGGTTATTCTGTGTATTGTCTACTGTACTGCTTAAAATAAATAAAGGGATTTTTTTTTAATTGCACATGAATTCTTTTTAAATCTGCCTTTTTATTTGCTATTCAGTTATTTTTACAGAGTTCCTGACAAGGAGAGGACTTGTCAGTCTCCTTGACCCCTATTGAGGTGAAGGGGATCCTCAGAATCTCCACTCGGCCTCCTCACTGGTGGCTTATCCAAAAAGAGGAGAGGTGAGAACTGCAGTCTCCTGATTATAGGAGACAACTTGGAATGATTGGGATAGATGTGAGATCAAAAAGGACAGATGCCAGATATGTCGCTGAACTCTTGGAACCTCTTTGTTATTTATGGAGTAAGGTGAGCTGAGGTGGTGGCTAAGTATAGTTTCTGAATTGACTTATACCTGCTTTGGCCACTCTTGGGTGAAAGACCAGGAAAGGTTAACTGTATTTACGGAACTTGTTAGACTTCTGCTCAAGAAATTGCATTTTAGAGTTGAAAACCTAACCTTTGATAACTGAGGTAAGAGGTCTGTGTCAGACAATTTTGTGAGGGTCCAGAACCCTCAATGTTTTATGACCCCTGTCCATCAGTATTCAGGAAGGTGTGAAACGGAAAATACATCTGTAATGCTAAAAAGAAGTTCTTGATAGTGGATAAAGATGAAAAATCTGTCTCTTAAAGACCCCTTCCATGTTCCAGTAGTGTTCATATTTCTCAAAGTGAAGTAAAACTGAGTTTGCTTTCATTTTATAACTGTAAAGTACCAGAGCTGTGAAAGGATGTCATGTAAACAAGAAATAGGTCCAAAAGGAGAGATCCCTAAAAGACATGTAGGTTTGAGAACATTTCATTTTACTGGATTTGACTTTCACAGGATGACTTGCCAGAATTTATAACCTATGTTTGTCATTCGTGTTCTTGGTGTACTACATGCAGAGTGAAGGTGAGCGGGATCTGCTGCGTCCACTATATTGAGCAGAGCAGCTGCCTCACCTGTATCTCACATCACTGGTGGGGCATGCCTGTAGCATTGAGTAAGATATCTGTATAATGTTGGGTTCAGTTCCCTCTCCTCTCATCTGAAGCATTTACACTATGTGTTCAAATTTAGATGATCAGCTCACTTAAATGTTTTCCTTACCCATCCTGTCCTCTAGAAAATTTAAGTATCAGTCTGGTAGTTGAAGGATTTGATCAGGATATTGAAGGCTTTGGTTCTTTCTCTGCCTGAGCACTGTTACATTGTTTGTGTGATAAAATGTGTGGGCAGTATTCAAAACAGAACACAATTTCCCCTTGCTAGATGAATGCTCCTGTCACTGAACTGAAAGACTGACATTCTGTCTCACAGGCATTCTCATTCTCTGAATACCATTATTTTTAATTTTCTTTCTTCATTGTAAGAGTATCAGCTAAAGAGAAGACAATAATGTTAAATAATTCACTTCAAGCCTGATCTTTAGGATACTGGAAAGGCTGAGGATAGTCAGGACAGTTCACACTGAGGATGAATTATGTGCAACTTCACACTCCTTGGGTGAATTGATAAACTGCTAAACTTATTTTATGAAACATGGGTTGCCATTCTTTAGATGTGCTTTTGAATGGCATTTTCTATACTTGTGCTTTTCTTAGAACTCATTACATAGTAGACAAATTCTGGAAATCCTGTCAAGCTGGGACTTTCATAGAACTCAAATGAAGCAATATTTGGTCCAAAAGTGAGATTCATATCATACAACTTTAGGTGCTACAGAACAGGTCTTTATAAAGCTAGTTGTCTAGTATTGATGAAGACGGAGTCACTACAATCAGTGGAGAACAGATAGAAAGCCATTTAATCTTGAAATTTGATGCAAACATTCAAGTAATTGTGCTGGTGAAGTCTTACCTTTTCCAGTGGCTGAGCAAATCTTTTGTGGAATGCTAATCTTTCACTTAGGAAGCTGAATATCACCTAAACCCTAGTAAATTTTAGGGGAGTATCAGATTTCTAACCAGAGTGTGCAGCTGACATCTAGCAAACCAACATTAGAATTCAAAAAGGTAAATGTCTACTTTGACATGTGACAGTTGTTTAGACTCCTACTGTTCATGGAAAACAGAAGCAGCTTACAGGGTTACCTATCAACAGTTCAAACACACATCTGTTACAGGTTGGGTTCACAGGCATTCTGGAGATTCTCCCTTTCTCTCCATTCCCTTTAGATATCATAGATAACCAGCTTGCAATATATACATTTTGCATGGCAAAAATTGATTGCAGTGAATTTGCTTTGTGTGCCCTGCCTTCAAACCGATAATCTGTGAGCTCAGTCTAATATGGAAGTCACACTGCAGTGGTTGCCGTGAGCTCAGTCTAATATGGAAGTCACACTGCAGTGGTTGCCATGCCAAAGTGCTCAAAATTTTAAGCTCTGCTGAGTGGCAAAGTTTATTAGCTTGGGCTTGGTGCCACACTGACACAAATATACAGCATCTGGCCAACTCAGGGGGCAGGCAGGGAATGCCTGGATCTGCCATCAGAAGGCCTTGCTGACATACTCTTCTAAGTGTTAATGGGAAGGCATGGGTGGCAGCGTCTTTAGTTCTACATCACTGGAGTTAGGGCTGTGGAAAAAAATATCCAAGTGCTTAAAGTGATTAGTCTGAGAGAAGAGGGAAATAGGTGAGCTTCAGTCCATGACATGAGGTAGACTACAGAAAGCTATTACTAGAATTAATGTTATTGCATATTTCCTAGTCCAAGATATGTCACTACTGAGTGTGGTCCTTTGCAATTTGGGATCTCATAGATGCCCTCATCACTGTAGGAGTGTTTTTCCATTTACTGTGGTCAGGATACCACTACTCTTTCATACACAGGCCTTGCTATCAGTCACCCACATTTCAATTGCTTTGAGATAACTTTAATGTATATAACTCTGTGTAGGACTGCCCACTTAGAAAATAAAGATGAGGCAGAAGGTGGATGATATTTATTATTTGATGCATGATTCAAGCTTCCTATCTTTACTCTATAGGTATAAAATACAATATATGCTACACTATACAACAATATACATACTATAAGGTAGCATGTCATAAACAAAGGCACTTGCATTTCTGGAAATTTTTGAATCCTGATTAAACACTATGCTACTGAAGATAGGTTATTACAGGTTCTTATTTATGGCATACTATATTGTTTTTTCATATGCATATTGTTAGGTATGTATAGATTGTTATCTTTTACATCATCTATTTTAAACTTCCTTAGAATAGATACTTAATAAATCAAACACAGCTGTAAGTGCATTTTGAATATGTGAATGTAGTGCTTGCATAACCCCCTGCCATAAAACTATTTATAATATATGAAACTCCTTTTCAGGTATACTAGTAATTTATAAAAACCAAAATAAGCTCTTTTCATGCAGTCAATAAGTGCAACTGAATTGTGGAAAGGAGTTTCTTACAGTTCACTAAGGTCAAATAACTTCCAGGACAACATCCAAATCTGTTTCATTAATTCCTAATCTTGAGTTTGTATCCCCAGCTATAGTTTTAAACTTTGATGTCAATGCACTTAACATCTTAATTTGAAAGCTTATTCTTTCAACCAGTCACACATAAACATTTATCAAAACCTATCCACTGTGATTTCTTTACATGTCTATAAACCTGATCTATATCATCCCTTTAACCATATAATTTTCTCTTAAGTTTTTATTTCTTTAAATTCCTTCCAATTCTATAAATTTAAAATGCAAATACAGAGGACATGTGAAAATCACTGTTTATCTCATATTAGTGGAAGGTACTTTTATTATATAAAATATAGATATCATTCCTTATATTTCATATGTGTTTGATATATTCCTAGGCTGATTTAGAGCTTCATCATTTATCATTTTGAATCAGTGGGAGAATCTCCACTTAATCTTCATTTTATTAGGCTTTCACTGAATTGTTTCAGTAAGTTTTTTGGATATGACTAATCTAAGCTTGTGTCAGTATTTTATTTCTCAATGCTTTTAGAAGAATATTATTTCATACAGTACAATATAAAAAACACTTGTATCAAAGCTTTCCTCTCAGTAATGAAACAAAGTCTCTGTTTAACCATATTGATAGGGAAAAAAGAAATCTCTTCTTTATTGACTTGCTGAAATCAAAAGTAAACTGTGGTACTTTAAAATCATAAGTACAGAGCGCATCTGTTTTACTGAAGGGTAAACAAAAGATGGAAGGCTAAATTGCTCAAAGACACATATTCAGTAACAGAAAGAGTCCAAAGTCTCAACTCTCAGGCCTTTACTTGAAAGACCAGACACAGGCCCAACTATAGTTCAACTTTCTGTCAAGCCTTGTGTCTGTAATTAATCTTTCCTTTAACACAAAAGAAACTCCCTACAGACACCTATGATTTATTTCTTGGAATCCCACTTGATCCTTTCCTGGAGGTCCTTTGCAACTTGAAATAATTTCACTTCATGCACCAAAGACATCATCACATTCCTTACTGATGAGATGTCATATGCTTACAGGCACCAGTAATTTCTTACATGGCATGGCTCAATAGACCTAGCAAAGTGAAAAAAAGTCAGGAAATCTATTTGTTAGTCTTCAGCAACCTGATAGACAAAGGCATCTCTGTATATAAAATCAACCTTATAAATATGCAGAGATCTTCAAGTATTGATGACTAAAAGAAAAAATAAACCTATAAAACTTGCAGTGTCTCATTTGAAATCACAGTGTAAACATTTTGCAAGGTAAAGCATGACTTTAAGCATATTAACAGTACATGCATAATTTAGACCTATGTTTGGTGCTGTGCGTTTGCTTATAATCCTGAGTAAGAGCAGAAGGCTAAAATGAAAAGAGTTTGGGGAGTATCCAGGGTATGTAGTAGGAAATCTGAAAGTTTCAGACAGGTCATCCAAATCTGTAAAAATGTCAGATTTTTCTTAGCAAAAAGACAGGTTTTGCTAATGCAGTGTCTAAAATACTCTTACAGAGTTTAGGATTTCCAAATCAGACTTCAAGTTGCTGGCAGGGCAATTGTGGGGAACTCCCTTCCAGCTATTTGTACTGGACTTGGCCTGTAGTATATGGGTGAATAAAGGACTACCGTTTCCATTGCCTCTTTCAGAAAGTAAATGTTCACTAAGAGAGAATTATTTATAATGCACTAAAGACTATTTAATTTATGTGGTGCTGTTCTTGAGTCCAAAATCTCCATCACAAGAAATGAATGCAACTGTTCACAATAAAGTACATTGGAGAAGTAATTTTCTACCAACCATTAAATCTTTAAAATATTTTCTCATGTATAAGCTGATCTAACAAAACTAGAACAAAACAAAACTTGCTCTAAACTCCTCTATATTTGTCTGAAGTGTAGCATAGTAACAAATCCACTTTACTGCTGTGAAATGTCTGATTAAATCTGAAGATCAACGTGATCTCAGATGTTGAATCAATACAAAAATAGATTATTTCCATAATAATGAACATTTTCATCAAGTATAGTTCAAAGCAAATCAGAAGAGAGAAGGTTTTAACAGGGATCATTCCAGAGGATGCTGGCAACGTGATTCATGATCCCAGAAACAAATTGTATAAATCTGTCAAGTAAGGAAGTAGTACACTGAGGTAGGGTTTTATTTTGTACATGATTCCTAAAATGTATTTGTTGATGGCCTTATGCTGTTATTTTACTTCGTGTTGCTGAAGATATGAACTGAATGATAGAATAGAGACAATACATATTTCGCATTCTGCTTCAGAGTCAAAAACATTCACTATTCATGCACTCTCAACTCATTAATCTATCTGGATACTAATTTACATGCTTCTTTCCAGGGAGAAAATCTAGTTGGTGGTATGTAATTTTTTTTCTAAAGGTGCATGAATAATTTGTAGTGATTGAATTCCTTCAACAAATTAGATTTTTTTTTGTCTGTTACTAAATGTCAAGACAAAGTCACAATTTTAGATGCAATTCCCAGTAAAAACATTACCCTAATTATTTTTCTATCAGTAGTTCCTCCAATACAGAATAGTCAAATTTTGTTGGAGGTACTTGATCAAAGGAAAGGTCATAAAGTTTTGTTTTCTCTTCATAAATGAGCCTTCTCAAGAAACTCTCTATTCTGCCTGTCATGTCTTCCTCTTATGTGACAGATTTGTGGAGATGTAAGGTGTGTGCTGTCACATTTTTGAAGATAATATTTTTGTTCTGATCTTATTGACTGAAATTGGAAGAGCTGGAGCAGAAAACATAAACCTGTTCCCAGTTTCCAAGGATTCAGATGTTTTTCCCTGTGCAAATGAAGACTACTCATTCCATAATACCGGATTTTCAGATCAGGTTTATCCAGAACGATCTTGATCAAGCTCACTGAAATGTAGACAGTTTATTTGAAGACCATTATAGATATCATTCATATTAATGAATATTTTCCTAGCAGTAATACCATGAATTATTTTAGAGGTGAAATTTGTGCAAGTAGCACAAAAGCCCCAACCCCAGAAAAAACATTAGTTTCAAAACCTCAGTTTTGTACTGAAGAATGATTTTCAGGAAATAAACTGGAATGTATTACTGCCAGATATTCTCAATACAACTTTCAAACCACTAAGTTGTGGCTCTGTTTTATCTCACTAAATAAACTTACAAAACATGGAAAATTGAGAGAATGAAAAAAAAAAGATTAAAACAGAGTTGAGATTACCAGCACCTCTTTCCATTTTGCTACTGGGATGTTTTTGGAAGTTAAAACAAAAAAGCATGACAAGGAAAGATTTCTCAAAGACTAGCAAACATTCTGGTAGAGTTTTGAGCTGTTAAGTAGCTAGTCAATTCAAGACTCATGTAAATGAGTTTCTCAGGGATTTATAGCTGATCATTCCCTAGACAGAGCTGGTCTTCTTAACCAAAAGCATGGATATGATTTTACAACTTTATTATGGAAATGGCTGTAGCTCCCACTGTAATTAGTAGTTGGTCTTTTATAGACATAGCTTCCAGAATGCTTTATAGGAAGCTGCTTCATCATGCACTGTTGTAAGGAAATTACACTTTTTTAAATGTGTTCCCATGTTATCAGTTTGGTGATTACTTTCAGTTCATGGGGATTATGAGGTGTCAAACTTATTATATTTTACAAAAGAAGGGAAAAAAAAGAACAAAAAAAGGAATAGATCTACTGATATACCCATGTCATAAATGCTCATGTTACCTTTCATGGCCTCTTAGTGCACTGAGCTAAAACCACATTTCTTTTGCTACTCTTTGTGAAACTCTCTTGGGCTTTTTAAATACCTGCTCCCTTAGCTAGACTGCCTTCTGATCCTGGGCTTCAAAGTTTGATTTTTATGAGGAAACCACACTCCTTGTCTCGGTGTGCAATCTTTGCTGTCACCCACTCTGGGGACCTGCTAAGCGTGGCTTGCTGCACACAGATTGTTTGTGAGGCTGCCAAACGGAAGCCAGCAGCTCAGCTCAGCTGAGAGAGATAAAAACAACATTATTTCATAGCTATAAAAAAACACAATAGACTTGTAAATGGTGCCTTGTACAAACAGGGCTTTTCTTCAGGAAAAGAATAGCTCCTTCAACAGAGACTGAGACATCTGTATTGTTCATTCAACTCTTGTGCAATGAGTTGCTATTAATAGCTCTGCATTAGAAAATCTTGCTATAAATAACATCTGAAATCTACTCCTATAATACCCTTTGTCCTTGATATGCCTTCATTGGGACATTTGTATATTTACCATGAACAAGAGTACAAAACAACTTAGGATAAAAAAAGGCTATGACTATATTCAGTGATTCAGTTCTTGGGACGGCTTTCATTTGGTGGGGAAGGAGAAGGGAGAAGAAAGATATAAACAATAAACATCTCTCTGACTTTTCTCCAATACTCTAGCCAGACTAACAGGCAAACAGACACAGCTTGACAGACAGATGATTGTCTTATCAGCTGTAAGCATCTTGGAAAGAGTATATCCAATTCTCCTAAACCAGCTAATTAATTGGGAACTAGTCCCTCTGTTCTCTTGATATGGGAACTTTTCACAGCAGATGGTCTGTTCCATGATACAAACTGTATATTAGTTTTCACATCTTCTTGAAATGGAAGATGTCACTTAACAAACCCTTCCAAATTCATGGTTCCAATAGGAAGAGGCTGATGGTCTATCTCAGCAGATAAAGATTTGACAAGGTGCTTTAGAAATTTCATTTGTACTTCTTTTGAGTCTTTTAGTATACATAATGGTTTTGTGGTATGTCTTTTGTTACTTGTTTTCATCCTTGAATATGAGGAATATATGATTTGCTCTTCTCTGGTTTTATTGACATTAATGTTTATTGCAAGAATGAAGATAAAGGGACCAGTTTTTAAACAAGCATTTTCCTTAGTTGTGTCCATTAGTTGTTGTTAATCAGAAAGCAAAAATTCTCTAAATGTCTGGCTATGAACTTAGGTCTTCAGGCTCTTGCTTCTTGCTGAATTTTAACTTCATTGTACCTTCCCTACTGTGTGTCTCGAAACAGCTAGATTTTTTTTAAAAGTAGAAATAAAAAAATTGAGAACATGATAACAGATGTGACTACAGTTCTTCATGTCCTCAGAAGAAAGGACAAGAAGAAAACAATTTAATTTGGAACAAGGAAGATTTCCTTCTGTCTTCTGAAATCAGTTTTGCCTTCATTCACACACAATACTCAGTTCACCTTTCATTGCTGGATTGATCCTGGGTTTCAGGCTTTGGGTGACCTCTCTCTAAAGAAGCTCTGCACAAAATCAACACTAACTTGTGCTGCAGCTGTTTGTCACAGCTGTTTCATTTTTTGTGGAAGAAAATACTCTTCTCATTCTGCTTCCTTCCTTTCAGCTGGTTTCCTACTTCCAGGATCATAAAATATTTTGCCATTTTAATCACTCCAATGGTTTGGTACCTCATCATGGTTCCTCCAGGTGTCTGCTGTGCACCTAGAGGAAGTGCGTCATTGTATAAGGGTAACAAATTTGAGAAAGAGTATATACTTCCTGAGCATGGTTTCTTTTTTGCTTATATATTTTGAAAAAGAAATCAGCTGGATATCAAAACCCACAATGGTACAGTAATGCAATACTGCAGCTCCATCCCAGGCTTTTATCCCTGTTTTGTAAGAGGTCCCACTTGCAGAGGCATAATATATAATGTTACAGCAAAACAGTGTAGGAGGGACAGCATATGTTGTTTTATCTCCTATATGTTCAGGTGATTCATCTTGCAAGCATCACATTTCTGTACAGCAGCATTTCTTTTCCAGATATTCTGGAGTGTGTGTGTGTGTGCAAGTGCTTGTGAAAATATGGTTCTTCAGTGCCTCATTCTACCTAATTAAGATTGCTTAATTTAAAGTTGGCAATTGGCAATGTTGAATAGCCTTTGGCCAGACCTACCATTAACAGAGATAACTCATAATAATTATTGTAATGATACACATGAGTTTTCTAGCAATAGAATATAATTTGTCATGCTATACATGACTGTAGAGTGGGATGTTCCAGTTTAAAGAGTATTTGAAAAATGCATTGATATCTCAGTTCTTGAAATCTTTACTAGATTATGAGTAATTTTGAACAAAAAGATTAAAAAAAAAGATTCTTATTTTCTGATTATCCTAAGAAGGCTCTGCTCTGAAGGAAGCAAATTGTTTCATTGCAGATACATAATTTTCATCACAATAATTTATATTCTGAATGAACTGTTGTTCACTTTAATCAGCTACTGTTGCATTGCTAAAAGTGATCTTCCTAATTTTTTTTTGATCTACACCTGAATAATGCTGATTTTACATTATAAATTTGAATTGTGCATTGTAGTTTTCTTTAAACACTTGGATTCATGGAAACAAAGCTAATCAGTTCAAAATTCATTGTTTAGTAAATAATACAACCTCTTTGTGATAGGATCCTGTGCCTGCTGACCTTGTAATAGACATATATATTGGTAAAGCATAACGACATGATTCTGGTACATTAGAAATAGATGTTAGTGGATATTGTAAGTAGCTAGGGTCAATAAAAGGATTTCCAAAGCAGACAATTTGTCTCTGTTTGTTTAAAGAGAATAGAAAAAATATTTCCAAAAGAAAACAAGCAATGATTGTAAACTGATATTACAAAGTTTTATTTATTATCATCAGCCAAAACTCTTTACAGATTTGTTTTCATGGGAACTAAAATCT
The DNA here is from genome assembly GCA_026212715.1 of Elanus axillaris. Lineage (NCBI taxonomy): Eukaryota > Metazoa > Chordata > Aves > Accipitriformes > Accipitridae > Elanus > Elanus axillaris. The sequence continues at coordinate 21,307,323 of JANZLQ010000005.1, read as the reverse complement.
ATCAAAGATCTTGAAGAAGAAGAACTCTTCAGTGGAGCATTCTGCTTTTTCTGAGACTATGGGTGATACTAAATATTGAAATCAACATACAAAATAAAAATATATAGAATATAAATAGAACCTTCTTTTTGTTGCATGAGATAAATACTTATTGGAATGAGTTCAGGAGGATGCATTATTCATGAACTGTAATCCACAAGCAAGTTACCTAATTTTCTCAAGTAAATATTGGTAAACTTATTTACATTGCATGTTGTAGCTAAATAAAATGAAAAAGGTACTTTTGAAGAATTTAAAAATCACTTTTGAGGATTATTTTTACATCTCATATTGAGTGAATGGATGCCTTGGTTATCAAGAATCCATACTTCTAGGGCTTTGAAAAAGCCATAAACCCCTAAAATGATCCAAGGTAGGTTTATGTTGGAATGTAAATGTCACATTTTAACAGACCTTAATATTTTGCAGCTTGGACTCTCCTGCAACATGTCCCTACATCATCCAAAGCCTGGGACATGTTAGAAGATGCTGGAGCTCTTTTCTAGTCTATGTGCCTAAAATGATTTCTTAGGGAAACTGGAGGAAATGAGGATGAATGGTAAGCATCCAGCCCTTGCTTCCACATCATGTCCATGACTGTGTAGTTTGTACATGCTTCTCACAGTCCTATTGTTCATATCTTCCAAGAAAAGATCTTTTCCTCAAGTACCAAATCTCTTGTTACTCTTCCATGGCAAAATATATATACTTTTTTTTTTTTTAACTTTATCATCAGTGATCATGACAGGTATAAAACCGTTCACTGCATGAGATCCTCTGGCAAGTGGTCCCCTAACAGAAATTCCCCAAAGTTTCACGAATGACAAATTTGAAAAGACAGATAATAATAGTACATGAAAGTATAGAAGGAAGAATCTGAATCTCTAAATAAAGGGAAAGTTATTCCATGCAGATTGGGCATTGTTTCTCTTTACCAAAATCTTACAGAACCCCAAAGAGATCTCTGTTTACAATGATCCTTCTTATCAGGCTCAAACAGAACTTTGTGCTCATGCTTAGTCATGTGGAAGTGGACTTGCTTACCTGACAGAAGGAGGCACCCCAGTGTTTGTATTCATTGTCCCAGCATCACCTCAGATACTAAGCAAGTCCACTCAAAAACCTCTTCAGGAGTGTGTCTGGTGTTGACAGTGCTCCAGACTATGTTTCAAAACATTTGATATTTTAATTAGAAAACCAGCACATGGAGAGATGTAAGCCTTGTCACTAGAAATAACCATTAAATTAAAGAAGGAAAAGTTACTGAGCAGGTAGGGGGAGAAGTGAAATCTTATAAACCACTTTGAATACTTCAGGAATCAGAAAGCAAATACAAAATAACAGATGATCAGAGTCTTGCAATATTTATTACAGTTTTGTGATTTGTCAGAGCCTTACTAATAACTTTGTGAACAGTTGGACTTGACAATACTTCCCCTCTCTCTCTTTGGCATAACTTTTTCTATCTGTACCCATTTTCTTCAGTTTCCAGTAAAATGTTTGAGTAAATGAAAAGTGTATTAACTTCCAGGATACCTGAAATTATTGGTATACCCATCTTGAAGCTTCATTTGCTATACAGAGTATTTGTGCTACAATGTAAGAGCTAGTAAGTGACACGGAAAAAATGAAAAATTGAGATACTTCTGTTAGTATCTTATGCTCTGGCTAAGGGCTAAGGCCATGGATAAATAATAGAATTCTAACTAAGAAGATTAGACGTAGGTAGTGGCAACTATCTGATTTATAAAAGAAAACTTTAGAAACTAACCTGGTACAGTATTAGTGTCTAGTTTGTCAGCTGAGGAAATGTTACATTTTTAGGTGATCAACTGGAAACACTGAGAAAAGACATGAGAGGTTCTATGTGTTTAAATCAAAACTAAACAGCATGAAGATAGTAGTGTTTATATTGCACATCAAGTCTGAATTACAATCACTGAATAAGAGCAGGATAATATTTCATTTGGTTGTACCAACTCCTTTCTCTTTCAGGAAGGAAACAGTTCATCCTTGAAATCCAGATTTTCATTTTGGTTTAGGACAGTCTTTATGTCAACAGTAGCACAGTACAAAAGCATAGAAAAAAGAAGTTTGGAAGTTTGCAATTAAAACTGTTTCACATTGATTCATGAAAGTAGTAATATGAAAATACCAAAACACGGTTTTCTGTTTGGATTTCTCCCCCTTCCCTTGAAGAAGTAAGATTAGTCAACTTGGTATCCTGTAAATGTCTTCAGAGTTTAGAACAAGATCAAGTAAATCAGAAAAATAATATTTCTTATGGTTGTGCACTTTGTACACTATATTTTAACTTGTAACTGTAAATGAAAGAAATAAAGCATTATATGATAATATTCTAAAATCTGTCCATAATTTTGAAACCAGCTAAATCCTGGATTAGTATCCCAAACTAAACATTTAGGTAACAGAAAGACTTTTAGAAATCTGTAAAGTCAAATGTTTTGAAATAAGTGAAACCTAGAATGTTCAGTCTTTAAATAGTTGGATTATTATTTAAATACTAAAATAAATGGACCCACTACAGAATATTTTGGAAAATTATTGCAGTCATACCATGCCATTATTTGGTATAATATAGAAAATGGAATGGCTTGATCTGTGTATAACAAACAAATTCTATAAATTAAAAAAAAAAATTAAATTACTCATAGATTTGTGCTTAAAATACAGAAGAGACTTTTCCTTTGGCTGTCTTCTCCATATGTGCAGACTGAGTGAAGAAAGCAACATGAAAGAAAGCTTCTGTTCTTGCTTACCTCTATCTAGTTGGTGGACTTCCAGTCCAATGGCCAAAAGATGTGAGTATTCAGAGCATGCTGGACTTCCTGGATATGTGCTGGCCATACACGCACAAAGGCCAATATAACAGATCTACTGCAATCCAGAAGATTCAAACTGCATGCTGCAAGGTGCATGGGCTCATAGATCAATCTAAGATTTCACCTGATGCTTGACACTGGTGAAGTAGGATGAGGGCCATCCCTCAATGGCGCACTGGATGGACTTGATATTGATCTCATATTCCAATCCCTCTCTTACAGTATGGTTCTAATTAATTCCAGTGTCTCACTGATTAAGGTATAAATTATGAGATAAGGAAATGAAGTTTTTTTTCTTCTGTTTTCTGATCTGCTTGAGGGTAGAAAGGCTCTACAGAGGGATCTACAGGCTGGATCGATGGGCCAAGGCCAATCATATGAGGTTCAACAAGGCCAAGTGCTGGGTCCTGAACTTTGCTCATAACAACCCCATGCAATGTTATAGGCTGTGCCCAGGTGGCCAAGAAGGCCAGTGGCATCCTGGCCTGCATCAGAAATGGTGTGGCCAGCAGGAGCAGGGAGGTGATTGTCCCCCTGTACTCAGCACTGGTGAGGCCGCACCTCGAGTGCTGTGTTCAGTTTTGGGCCCCTCACTACAGGAAAGACATTGAGGTGCTGGAGCGTGTCCAGAGAAGGGCAATACAGCTGGTGAGGTGCCTGGAGCACAAGTCTTGTGAGGACCGGCTGAGGGAACTGGGGTCATTTAGCCTGGAGAAAAGGAGGCTCAGGAGAGACTTTATTGCTCTCTACAACTACCTGGAAGGAGGTTGTAGTGACGTGAGTGTTGGTCTCTTCTCCCAAGTAGCAAGTGATAGGACAAGAACAAATGGCCTCAAGTTGTGCCAAGGGAGGTTTGGGTTGGATATTTGGAAAAAAATCCTTCATTAAAATGGTTAACAAGGATTGGAAAAGGCTGCTCAGGGAAGTGGTTGAGTCACCACCCCTGGAGGTATTTAAAAGGCATATAGATGTGGTGCCTAGTAACATGGTTTAGTGGTGGACTTGGCAGTGTTAGGTTAATGACTGAACTCAACAATCTTACAGGACTTTTCCAACCTAAATGATTCTATGATTCTATGGTTCTAACTGCTAGTAATTATTTTGAAGCCAGATATGTGCAAAAATTCTGTGCAGAATTCATAGAAAGGCCTGTTGTAATGAGTAATTATACATTGTAGGATACAAACCATGTTGTGTATCTCTGCTGGTCTTCAGAAGAACAGTATTCTGCATATGCACCCCCCTGTAGCATGGAGCTGGGCAAATCGGAGCTCTGTTCTGAACTTGTTGGTGAATACAAGCTAGAAGTAGTATCTGGATGCTTGGACTGTGCTGATACTGGTCTGGCTGTGCCAGCAGCCTCAGAGTAATAGTACATAATGATAGGAAGGGGGAAAAAGGGAAGAGAAGGTGTTGTGGGCTTCCACAACAGAAGGGAAGGAGGACAGGGAAAGGGGAAGAGGAAGGAGTAAATTTTTATCTCAGATTTTTCTCCTTGTTTTTGTATCTTCTGTTAAACTCTTTCCTACTAATCTGCTTTGTTTGGCTTGTTGCAATTACCTCTGTCATTCCTTTTTACTTCATCTGTTTCCCTATTTTCCACCCCTGCAATGTACCATGTCCTAGCTCCTGAAGGCAGCTGAAGAGAAAACAAGTGGAATTTTAAAAAGCTGGAAGAACTATTACTCCACTTGCCTATTTTTTTGTGTTGCCTTTTGTAAGGCTTATAGGATTTACCCCTCACAAGGATTTATTTATGCACATTTGCACATATTCTTTTATTTATGCACACACATGAAGATAAGAATATCCCATTTATAAACATGTGTTTAGTTTTTTTTAGAATGGTCTGTAATGTTACAAAATGGTAAGAAGCAAATATCTCATGAAATAAAATATATGAAATTTATTCTTATTTTCTTCTTGCAGTAGTTGTTTTTCAGTATGTTTTTTAATTTCCTTGCAACTTCCTGGACTTTTACAAATATTTGTTTATTTCTGTAAGTTTTGTCTTCATATAACTTTGAGGATCATTTTTCTTAGGAATGCTATTGGTTTTCTATTCAATATCTAGGCAAGTTATATTGAAGATTGCTCTTTCCCCTTTTGTTCTGTTTCATTTTGCTTGTAAGGCTTTATACAACTCCAGTACAACAACATGTACTATCACATAATCATATTCCAAAACTATGATGGCTTTGCACTTTCCAGAGTTGCCTTAAGTTTTGGAGATACCTTGACACAGTACATGCTACATATAAGAGCTATAGACAGAGCTACACATCAAACACATAGCGAGTTCAGGCAGCACAACCCGGTAGTCCCAGCCATTTCCAGCTGGATATGTGGACCCTCTGAAATCAAACCTCTGAACTGTGCCAAATTTCTATGCTTTCTAATTTCTGTCAGTGCAAATCCTTGACAACCCTACTATCACCAAACTTGATTGACCATGTATTACTTTCTTGTTAATACAGAAGGCTCTGAAAAATATTTGCATGTAAGAAACAATAATTGTAAATTGAACCCTTATTGCTGAGCAAAAAAGTTGTTTCATATAAAGGATTATATTCATTTCAGCTTTTTCAAGATTTATAAGCTCAACCCCTTCAGAATTCATAAAAAGAAAATGCAAGGGTGATGATTAGGACAACTACTAATTTCTTTCTAATGAATTCACATATTTTATGTAGGTGGGCCAAGATAAAGACCCTATGTATATCAATGCAGTAGATCAATTCTCTCTTAGATTCATAAGTGCATGCTTTTACAAATGTAAGCTTAAGAAATTTTTCACTCTGTGCTTGTCACCAGCTACTACTGGAATGTGTCACATGTTCTTGGAGATTCTTAGTCTGATCAAAAAAAATGTTTGGGGGTTTTGTCTTAGGTGTTCTTTTGTAGACCACGAGTTAAAAATGACAGAGGACAGCACTTTAGACACTTCTTGAAACTTTCTACTGAGTTTATAGCCCAGCCTCTTGTTCATTGACTGCAGAGATGCACATTGGTGAATCAGTGAATCAGTGCTCAATAGCATGAATAAGAATCCTAAGATTTGACCGCTTATGTATCTATATGGTTCCTGCTGGTGATGATGGATGACAAATATTTAACATGGCAAAGAATATAGTCATGTCAAGCTGCAAGAGTATTCTAGTAGATAATTAGTTAAACTCTTTTGAAATTACCTCTCTGTAAAGGTAAGAATGTCTCTTTCAAAGCGTAAGAAACATAATTTTCTACTGAAAATATTATACAAAACTGGAAGGTAAATTTTTCCCTTAAGACCAAACATGACTTTCATTATTGATCTCTGATAAATTCCTCCTTGGTTTAAAAGTATTTTAAAATATTTAAGCATTTTGCATTGTTGATCTTTCTTCTGCTGCCATCACTCTACTTAGATACTAGTTGCTCTGAAAAGCACTAAGACTATGTGATGTCTTGGAAAACCAATGGAACAGAAGCTAGAGACAAAGCTAACTTAAATGTCATTTATATGCATAAACATAAAAAAGGAACAGGTCAACTCCTTTGTCCATAACTATTAGACCAATACCACTACCCTACTACCCTAAGAAATAATTTGGTCTTAAAAAGTGGTTGTAATCAGACAATTCACAGTCCTCTCTGCCCCAAGCCCTGATATAACCAGACACCAATTGCAGTACTTGTTCTGGCACTGTAAACTTGCTTGGACATCAGGAAAAAAGAATATGTGAGAATGGAAAGCAAAATGCACTTGTGCTGTATGTCTGAGGCCCTTTTAATATGGTCTTGAATAGAATCTGGACCCTACTGTGCAAGGTCCTTAACAAATAGTAGGAGACAGTCCTTGTATTAGTTCAGAGGCATACAACTAACCCATTGGCTTACACATGACACTTGATGATTTCATGCCTTATTTTCCAAATAATTTTCTTAATGAAATGAACTGTTAAGACCAGTGCATGAATCTGAACTGTATATAGCACACCACCTACCACTGCATTTCAGAAAATGAGAAATGTGAACATGTTCAGGCATCTGTGAACAGAAATTGCAAGTTGTGGAAAATAACCCCCTTTGTCCTAAAGAGCTTTCAAGCAATAATTCACTCTTATAGAAAGGTCTTTCCTAAGGTCATGCTACCTTTATTTCATAATCCCAGAACACAGCAAGGAAGTGAATCTGGGCACGACCTCTTTCAACTCCTGTTCATTAGAGCAGATGATACAAACAACACAGGCCTTTCACTGCAAGGCCTGTGAACAAGCTGAAATCATAGGATAATCCAGCCAACAAGAGAAATCTGTTGAAATGGAAGCAGTGTGGCTTATTAACTCATGTTTTTGTTGAAGCTATCTTTACCTAGAATGAGTTACTGTATCATTTTGAACAAAAAACGGGATTCAGATAAAGCATACTCTAATTAACCTGTTTCCCCACTTAAATGAGAATGCACATTATAGTTCTTTTAGTTTAGTTGCCTGCTTCTACCTAGCCGCATTATTTCAGTGAGACTAATGCTATTTCACAATGAATAGCATCAGAATCAGGCCATGGACCTTTAGGGAATCCAAAATACTCCTTTCTGTTTATATATAAACAGAGTGAGTAAGTCCTTGCTTCAAAAAATCAGAGAGTGTTTATAGTCAGACAACTAAGGTATTCAAAAGAGATTTAGGTAACAACTAATGTGATCTTAAGACAGGTAGACCCTGTAGTGTATTCAGGCACACTTTGTGTTAATTCAGTGTCTGTTTTCCATGCTACAGTAAACCAATGAAAGTCTTGCAGATTGTTGCATTAGATACCATACACGTGAGTAGGGTCAACTTAATTCAGTAGTAGGACTTTTTAGATGCTGAGTGTCCATCTTTCACCATGAATCACTGAGATAACAGAGAGAAGGTAGCTGAAGGGTAGAACAAAACCAGAAAGCAGATAAGATTATTTTCAGTTTATTCCTGAAAAGTGGCGGTAGAAATGTGAAGCACTTTTAGCCAAACTTATGATGTGATCTTTCTTTTGTATGAAACAGTGGATTTCTTACCTCTTTCAGTTTGCTGTAGGTTAGAGCCACTGTTAGGGCAGAACACTTGGGGACACGTTCATTTCCACAGTGTAAAATGATAGCAAATTCCTGAATACATAAAGCATGTCAAAGTAGAATTTGCATTGGCACAGGGCAGGTATCACTTCTTTTTTTGTTCTTGGAAAATGGCACAAAGAGACTGATCCTGTGCATCATGCAGCAATTCTCAAAGTCTTTTCACACTCTGTGGGAAAACATGCAAGCCAGTGGTTTACTCCAGCCGCATTAAGGAGTGTGGTGCAAAGTGCTGTGGTTTAGCACCAGTCTGAGCTAGCACAGTCATTCAATGCAGTGCAGTGCCAGAGAAGGCACTAGATCACTTACCATAGTGTTGCCTTGGGCTAAACCTTAGAAGGTCTCTCTGGGAGACTTATCAGGGCCACACTGTATCTTTAATCTCAAGGTAGGGCAGGGTGTGATAATTTGACCACTTCTGAACCCTGTGTTGTCACACTGAATGGATAGGATAGAACAGGATAGGATAGGACAGGGTAAGATAGGATAGGATAGGATAGGATAGGATAGGATAGGATAGGATAGGATAGGATAGGATAGGATAGGATAGGATAGGATAATGGTTTGCTCTCCTTCAGCTTCAATACTGCTTAAAGAGACAAAAGACCTGGCAGGTCTTTTGATATGTCTTTTGAGTATTTGCTATCTTTTCTATATACAGCTTTTGAAATACAGTGTATGAAATTCTTGAAGGTGTGGTCTTGGAAGAAGATTCACTTTTCATTTGAAGAGAAGCATTATTAAAACCCAGCATAACAACTTTCAGTACGTTCTTTTTCTCTTCATATAGTAAATAATTGCTAATGGCAGACAAAACTATATTACTGGCTATTAGGTTTTGGGGGGACTGTGTTGATTGTTTAGCTTTTTTTCTGTTTGGCTGGGTTGTTTTTTTTTTTTGACCTACAGAGAGATTTTTAGGCTTTTCATTGTTCACAGAATATTTGAAAAACACAAACTACACAAAAGGTGATGCTGTTTACTGTCTTCTGTTTACCTGATGAATAGGATCTGAGGGCAAATGATACAGGATACATTTTAGAAAGCACAAAAGTAGGCAGCTGAAAGATTCTGATGTGCAGGAACCTACCTTGTAACACAGAGGAAGGAAAATCTGGAGAGGGATTCAGATACTTAAACACAGGCATCTAGTGCCTTTTGAGTACCTGAGAGTATCCTCCTTGGCCTCAAACCATGTAAATAAGCTCTAGTTCTGTGTAATATACATCAGCCCCATGCAGATGTCTAGGACACCCTGGAGAGTCTCAAATGACCTAGTTACCTTTATTTAGGTATTTTCTACTCATTAGGTAGATTCTCTGAATGTAAGGATGGAAAACATGCTTCCTTTCTCCTTGTAATCCGATCTTTCTTTATGCAGCCCTTTGATCTGTTGTTTAACACAAAGTATCTACTCTGGGCCAAGGGAAATGTTTGATTCAAGGTTTAAGTCAAGGAGAATGCTTGATTCCAGAAAACTTCATGGAGAAATCCCCAAAATTTTACTAACTGCCAGACATCTCTGTGACTTCTGCTTCTCCATCTGTTCTCTACCATATCTGGTGGTCTGTTTTACATGTGAAAAATGGATAATCAGTTTTTTCCATTAGTCTGAACAATTAATTACCCCTTTATGTACAGATTTCATGCATCCATAATGTAGATGACAGGCTATAATGTAAGCATTCTATTAATTATTCGTATTCAATCAACTGCATGATTCAATAACAATTCCATAAATAAGAAGCAACACACAGTGTTTGTCCCATGCTCAGATTCTGGGAATAAGAGTCTTTTTACCACTCTGCCTCTAGGACATGTCACAAATATCTGGTAAAAATAAACAAAAATGCTAACACATTTTACTGTAGTTTTGTTACAGTATTCATATTTCAGTACAGATTCTTAAAGAAAAAAATAGGAGATGAACAATATCAATTGCTTACTTTTCTTAAAAATGGGTTCTGCTTTAAAATGTGAAGAGAATGTGCATATCTAATACTCCAATAATGGTGTTTAAGGCAGGAAACTTGGTTGTACTTCTCCTTAATTTTTTCTTTAAATATTTTAGGTTTATATAGTACTTATTCATAGCAAAGATGTTTTTGCAGTGATGGACTTTTAACTCTTTAAAGCAGACAGTGCATCCATTTCAGGCCAGATGTCCTTTAAATCAATTGTCAGAAACAGCTGAATTGCTAAAGAAATTTCACCTTATTCTAAATATAGAAATTATTTAAATGAGCAGAAAATTACCCACCCAACACAAGTGCACTGGCACTGTTTTCTAATTGCTGCAATCATGTTGCACATGCTTGCTGGCTCCTGAGCTGATGATAGCTCAAATTGAAGAAGGAATTAGTTTCACTGCACCACCAAGAACAGTGATAATGGTGCTCTGAGACATATGTAAGCAATGTCATAGCATTATAGGGCATTATACCAATGAAAAGGAAAAAGTGCTGGACTGTATCAGCAAGTAGCTGTGATTAACAACTAGTGCAAAATCGAATGTTTTCATCATGTGTGTGATTTTAGCCCATTGTTCCAGTGAGAGATTGTTGAGCTGTATAAAATACCCTTCATCGTGTAGGTGGGAAAACTAATGATGGAGCAGCCAGAAACTGTTAGATTGGCAATTCTTTAACTGTCAGTCTAGTAATTTTTCAGAGGAACTGGAATTTCTTGATTCTGAGAAGAAATCCAAGTGGCAAAATTAGAGATAGCTCATGACTGAAATGTCAAAGGAGTTCTGCAGCAATAGATGGAATTCTTTAATAAACACATTCTTACATATGCACCCATATTGTAGCAGTAAGTAAGTGAAAGTAAGTAAGTGAACCAATTAATTTGTATAAATACTAAAAATAGGCAAATTTATCTGTTTAGTGTTTCCAGCTGGATGGCAGGAAGAGGTAAAGCTTTATGCCTAAGTTTGTACTGAACTCCCTTAATATGCATCTATTTTTTATCCACACTTCTACATCTGTAAAGCTGCTGCTAGAGACAGAAAAGAAAAGGGAGCCTTCTTTTCCTTGACAGAGAGAATTAACACCATGGAAAAATGTGGGTGGTCAGGTTGGGGTTAAAATTGATGTAAGTATTGGAACAAAATGCATTTTTTTTCTCACAGATTGACAGAAATGCAGGTAAATGATACTTAATACAGGTGAACTATACTTAATAAGACCCAATTAGAGGGCATTTTAATCTTACCTCAGACTTGAATCATGAAGTATTGAGATGAAAACCGCAAAAGAATACAAAAAGTCCATCTTGGTTTTTATCCATCTGGTTTTCACTGGTACACTCTACATATTTGTATGCAACCAGTTCATTGCTAGTGCTGCAGACTTTAAGAGCAGAGCTGCATGGATTTAAGTGGGGGGTCCTATCACCACCCAGTAACCACCAAAGCTGTAGTTCCAAAGAGATGGGTGAGGGTGACAAATCTATAGAGATGATACTGCAGTGAAATTTAAAGAAATGGACACAGATTCGGGTCTCCAGTCTCAATATCAGGTTGAATTGAGTTTGGCTATTCTGTCACCAAAAAGAGTGGGTACTCTCCCAGTTCACCCTTGTTGATCATTCCCCATGAGACATTTCTTTCCTTTGACACACCGAGGAGTTGTTGGAGTCTGTAGTGGACTGGGTTAGTTTGCTGATTTTGCTGAAAACTAATCCATTAAAATATGAGTATTTTTATGCTGGATACATGGGCAGATTCCACTCAGCATGGAGAACAGGGACCCATGGCTATGGGTAAACAGTACGAATTGCATTAGGTCAGCTTAATCCAGTCATGAAACCTTCACTGCAGATGGGAGTCAGGGTGTTGAGCAGCAGTGTAATGATGAAATTATCATTTTACATGGAGCACTCACTACCAGAACAGAAAGAACAGAAAGTAATCTAAACCTACAATTTATTTCTAACTTTAAAAGCAAACAAACACACCCCCTCAACTCAAACCAAAACACTTTACAAAAGTAAGATGTATATATTTATTTATTTACCTACTTATTTTTCCCCATGAGGGAACCCTCAGCTTGAAAGCCATGTGAGTTCACTGGGTAAGAAGTTTTCACATTGCCATGTGTCTGAAGATCCCATTGCAATGACAGACAGTGAAGTAGCATCAGTAAGAAAAGTGCTCTAGATGTCAGAGGCCACCTGAATTGGTGGGGTGTGATGTTGTGTCAAGATCAATGAACAAGCAAAAGAACAAAGAGGCAAGGGTTTGTTTTTTGATTGGGTTTGTTTTTTCAGTTTTCTTCCAGCCACATTGCCCCTCCTATTCTTTTGAGAGCCTTGTGTTCTGGGACTGCATGACCCTCCAACAATAAATTTTGGGGAGAATATAGGAGAAGATTATAAGAGAGATGTTTGTTGTTGCTGTATCATGACAACTTAATTATATGTTCTCTCTCTTTTTAATAAAACTTCATTTGCTTCATACAGAAAAAGGGATTGCATTGCCTAAGCCAAGCTGATGCCAAGATAAGATATTTGGTGTTTCTACTCTTCAGAAGCATAGGCTAACTTTGTGTTGTAATGGTGAGAGAAACTGCTTTTAAAACTAAGCCTTTTTTATGTTGAATAATGCATAACAGAAATTATTTTTTGTTTTGGGTTATTTTGAAGTTAGATTCCTAAAAACAAGACTCAGAGAGGGATTATGGTTGAATCCACTAGGCAGTGTCTAGTTAATTATTGAAGATGTTCTGGCTCTCTGGTCGCTGGCTCTCAATGAGAACCTGGATGTGATGCAGCTGTTGGTGGAGGTGTGTCCAATGTTGTTTTTTCATGGTAACCAGCTTGTGGGGAAGTTTGTATTTGACAGACTCCTGCTGTGGAGAATGAGATTCAGGTGCCTGCTTGAATTTGGGAATGTGTTTCCTGTAAAATAAACATAGCCTTACGAGACACCAAATTAAACAAGAAAATACAAACTCCTAAACACCTTTTTATCTGTAAAAACACGTCACTTAATCACAGGAGACTGTAGCGGGGGCAATATGTTGCAGAAGTTAAACCTATTTCTGAAAATAAATTTTTACTACTCTAAAATAAAAGGTACTACTCTTGCCATAGTGTAGCTTTATGGGACCTAATTATTTTCAGAACAAATCTTGATAGGTAAAATGAAATAACCACCTACTGGACTAAATTTGATGATTTCCTAGGTACTAGTTAATATGACCTGATTACTGAGGACTTTCCATCTGTAATATACTAGATCTCAGAGAGCACTTACATACAACATACACTAAATAGGAAACTACAGCCAAAACAAAATGGTTTATATTAACCAGAGGAATTATTTGAGAAAATGGCTAAAAATGTCAAGATCTCATAATCATGAAAGAGAACAAACTTTGATGCAAACTCATCTGAACCAGGAGCAAGAAGAAGGAATCAATTAGATATGAGAAAGCAATTTACTGCTAACAGAAAGGGAAATAGTGGAAATAAATGAGAAATCTAAATGTGTGGAATTAAAATGAGAAGGTATGAGAGAAGTTAATGATACAACAGTAAATATAATAAAATGTGTGGCAGCTAAGAAACATCAAGTTGGTTTCGGTGGTATTATAGACCCCTTCATTGCAGTCTTAGTAAATGGCATTAGACAGCAAAAATACTAAAAATGAACATAAAAAGGCAGTGTTGTTCAACAGATGCATCTTTAATTCAGGAAAAAGCAAGCATAGCAATGTATTTCCTAACAGAGCACTAGATGCACAAGACTATAAATGATGACTATTAAACAACAACTTATAGTAATGAATATATTTTATGAATACAACTACATAATATATCCCTATTAATCTTGGATGATCTGGACGAAGGGAGCTTTTAGCCTGTTGATAGTTTTTAATGCATTTAGCAGTGTTGGAGAAGTACTAAAGGAACAGGAAAGTGTAAATATTATGGCAATATTTAAAAGGGCAAATATAACCTGAATAAGTGTAGGTGGCAGGCTGGCACCAATGCAGGGCACTACTATTAACAGCCTCTTAAGAAAATCCAGTTTTGATTAAATTATTTTAAAACTCAGCCAAAGAGAATATTTTACAGCCTGACCTTATTCTAAAGACACAAAGAAAGGATGTGGGACTTATAATTCTTTGGTTTCCTAGTGATTTGCATGTTCATTACAGCTACAGAAGATCCAATCCCTTTGGTCTTCTTTGTCTGAAGGCATTTAAATTCATGTCCCACTTTCAGGAAGAGTGTTGTATCTTTGTTATCCGGTGGCTCCATAGAAAATGCAAATGTAATCTCAGTGCCAAAATTCACAGTTTCCCAATCAGCCAAGTATCCCCAACATTAAGCTAGAGCACTGTGCTCCCTCTTTCATTGTCTTGACCTAATAATTCTTGAATTCTTGCAGGATGGCCTCACGACTTCAACATGAGGTCAGAGTATTTGGGTCAAGTTCAAAGGCTGCTGGTAAACCACAGGTCAGATCAAATGAAGGTGTGATTCCTTCTGGCTCTAAACATTCTTTGCCTCTTAAACCTGGATGTCATCACTAAGTTTACTTGATAAATTACTTATCAAGTTTACTTGATAAATTTTCCACCAGCCTCACACTGATATTAATAAAACAGATTATAAAGCTAATCACTGCTGTCCCATAGAACAGAGTCATTAGGACACGGAAGGCCGTTTCCTGAAAGTATGCATATCTCAAAGAAGAGCACTACCAATAAGAGATTCAATCCAACTCTGTGTGTCAACACCATCAAGTCACACAGATCTGTCCATATGAAAGCAGGACAGAGATTCATAAGGTTATCCTGTCATAATAAACTATTCCAGAAGGTAGCTGATTGACACTCTTTCACTTTCTCTACCATATGTTGAAATCTGGCTAAGGGAGCTAAATAAATACCCAGTCTACTACATGTATAGATAAGCATAAGATTTTGTATTGTTTTCAGACAAGTATGAGTCCTGGGTTGCAGTGAGGAATTTAAACTCTTAGGTGTCAGGAGACAGAGTATGAGCTGAAAATCCATTTTACTTCTTTCTTTCTGCACTTCTATGTTAATATGTACTCCCCATTAATCTCTTTCAAAGCTGACTGGAGCTAAGGAAAGGTCCTTAAACAGGCATTGGATCAACAAATCTTAAGGACCAATGGTACTGATTAAGCAATCAATATCGTGATTTATCAGTGATATCATATCTAGAGTAATATATATACTATTGTCTTTCATATAAAAAAATAAATATATATTGTATACTAACTGACTGATGGCAAGTTACACAGAATTTTGGGGAAAGCCTATTTTGTTCCAGTGCAGGCTTTGTTAATGATAAATTTTCATTAAAAAACACACTTCCTGTAGTTGCATGCTCTAGAGAAAATCTTGAAATATTCAGAAACAGAATTTGAAGTTTATGTTTTTAAAATTCAAACTCTATTGAAAGTTTGAAGTTGATCTGGATGCTTTTACCAACTATTCATCATGCTTTCACTCTGCTTACATTGCTATAAATGAACTCAAAAAAGTAAATATATATAATTAAATAGCAATGAGGTAGAAGCTTTGAGTTCTCACAGCTAATGCATTGTAACTTTGGAGTGGTATAGAAGTTCATAGAATTTCAGTAGCAGGAATTTATTGTGAGATGAGAAATAAGACTTGACTGTTCACAGCATTATGGCTGATTTATAAAAAAATGATTTATAAAAAAATGATTTATAAAAAAAATGGCTGATGACCTTCAGATTTTAAACTAAAATAAATTTTAAAAGAATTTATTCACAGATATCTTAAAATTTTTACTTTCTGGATGTATGTAACATTTGTGTCTTACAACCATCATGGTGATCTCTCACCAACATGAACAGCAGGTGATATGCATGAAGATAAAATAACATTACAAATATTACTAGAGATGTTTTCAAACTGAAAAAAAGAGCAGTAAATAATTTTTGTGTTCTTCAAAATTTTTGAATACACTGTATATATATCAAGTAGAAGTCACTGTGCCTATTCTATGAATATCTAATAGTTATCAAACTGAAAAAGGAAAATCTGCACCTGTGATTCTTTTGATTTAACCATTCCTTACTGTTAGCACTGTGAATGTGGTAATTTAGCTGCTTAGTAACTTTTCTTTATTTCTGTGCTTAGTGGATTGAGTTCTGAAACATGTTGATCTGCTGTTACTGTAAGTATTGCTCAATTTTGATGAAAAAGCAAAACACTCATGCCATACCTCTCCTTTGAAGAACATCATTAATCTGATTCTTGAAATCACCTCTAGTGCCACATATTTTGTGCACCTTCACTGCAGAAAACATTATCTGCACCAAAGGAAAGAATCCCAGAGCATTTCTACTTGAACATAGTTTCACTGTGTCCTTTGAGTCATTGTCACACACTGCATCTCATTTTTCAGACCCATGTTCAGAGAGATGCACATACTTACTTGTTACATGTCATGTGATTTCACAATATGCATTCTAGAAAGTATCAGATATAGATAACTCATTACCTCTTTGTGGGCAATTATTACTTGCTGGGGACTTTTTGCTTTTGTTATGAAGTCTATTTTCCTGAGAGGAAAAAATTTAAGATTATATTTCCTTTTCATTCTATTCATGAAAATCCCCAGCCCTTTTTTCTTTTCACTCTTTGAAACCTACATTTTGACAAGTATTCTTTACAAGATGCAGTAAAATTAGTACCATTAGCTGCAGTCTACACAGCATCTGACCTTTCAGAAAGAAACTGGAGCCCTTTCTTAATCGCCAGCCTCCCTAATTACCCTTCTTTTCACAAGGGTTGTTGCAGTTAGGAAGCATTTCAGCCTGCTAGTCCCTCTAGTATATTTGCTTTAATAAACTCTGTCCTTTTTTCTATAAACTGGGAGATAGATAATCATGTTGACAAGTCACATTATATAGTTGTTAAACTTACAATCGTCTTTTTAATCTCAGCCTAAAATACATCTCACTCTGACAGTAAGAAAGCCGTATTTTTAACAGGTACAAGTATACATCGAAGGCAATCATAAAAGGGAGAAAAAGCTGTTCCTTGAACATTCCTGGACAATTTCTTTTACTGGAATATTGTGTTAGAAGAGTTATATGGCTTCTTACATCCAAAAGACACTTGATTATTAAATTCACATTACAAAATGAAATTAAAAGATTAAATTCTCAATAACCCTTTTTATGGTCAATGTCTTGATGTCCTCACTACTTGAACAATCTGTTTTTTCCTATAAATTCTCATGCTGTTTCATGCAGCTATTCAGAATGGAAAAGACTCTTCTTTTGTCATAGGACAAAGTGACACAGGGATAAGATGCATAGTGACTATTTGTCCATTATGGCAAGTGGAAAAAAGGGTGGGTGGGGGGAAGTATTCTGAATAGAGACACAAGTGAAATATTTAATGAAACTCTTCATCTGGCTATTCTGAACCTGTATCTTACCCATCCACAACTCTTCTACCTAGTCCCACCCCTGAGAAAGTGTTTGTGATGGTTCATTGTCAGACTAATGGGGACAGACACAGGGTGTGGGAAGGTAGGACTTACTCTTTTCAGAGCCAGGACTGAAGTGCCAGTCTGTCCTTCTGTGCACCCCACATTCAGGGAGTAATGACTGGGGTCTGCATGCTAACAAACACACCAGGCACAACTTTGGTCTTCTGTGCCCATACTAACTCCACAGTTTCCCCAATATCACCTTCTACTGAGTTGGTGATATTGGCCTCAAGGCACAGACAGGAAAAACCTGTGTCCTGAGGGGATAAAACCAGAATTTGGCTTTTTTTTCACACTGTGGTGAAACAGCATTGCTAATAATTATGCTAAAAAATAAAATACATTTGTGTATTTTATTAATTTCCCATAATTTAATGCTGCCTCATAAAATTCTATGCAGTTGGGCAAGCAATTTTTTCTTTTGACAGGCCAGTAAGATATCATTAATTTTTCATTCTCATCAATCACTATGGTAAAGGCTGTCTGAGAAGGTTTTGTGCTTTGGCTGGTAATTTGTCATGACAATTTTGCAAGGCTGTTTTAATGCCTTCTCTTAGCTGATTGAAAATGTCTTATTTACTTCAATTAGCTTTGCCAGTGAGACACTGTGGTTTTATACAAAATGAATTGTTAATTGCTCCCCAAAGCCTAGGTAGACACCTGCTTTTCTATTAAAATATGGATCAAACTGCATATGTGGTAAGGGCTAAAATTAACTCAATTGTACAGGCAAAGCAGACTTAGGGCCTTCTAATCTGTAATACAGTCAATGCTATTTGTGACATAAAATAATTTCTGAATTTCCATTAAATATTATTTTTGCAACTTATAAAAAATAAACCAAGTGGGAGCTAGGTAGTTTTTACTTGCTTGGTATATACTACTATATAAAATATATATTTATGTATATATCTGTATTGTCTGAAGTGGTAGGTGCTTCATAAATCCTTTGTAAAGCTGGTGAATTAAGCAACCTTTCAAAGACAATCTTTTAAGCTTAACTACTCAGCTCTTTATAACCTATTTAATACTGACAGATGATAGCGAAAGCAATAAAGATTTAAACTTCTACATTAAATATCTTTAAGGCCCCATGGTCCAGTCTCTAATCATGCAGCAGTATTTGTTTTCTGTACATACTGTATGCAATGCTTATAATTACATTAATATTTCCACATGGTGAGATTGTACCACCACAGTATGGAAAATAATTGTCCACAGCTGATTTCACTAGGTCAGCGACACATTCTGCAGCTGGTATGTGGCCATAATTAGTGAAATTAATTAGCCTTAGGAAACTAAGCCATGTGACCTATACTTTAATACACATACTTGTTGCTATGGTGGCCCAAATAGGAGTATCTCCCAAGATGTTAGGGCCCCTGGTTTCCGTTCATAGTGAAGAGCTACAGGCTGTGGAGCTGTAGATAAAGTAAATCCATTTGTTGGACATGCTAAACTGCAACAAATAATAAATGAAGTGACACTGGTACCTGAAGGCATCATTTGATAGAAACCTAAACATAGCATTTAAGCTTAGTGATTAAAAGCTTGACTATTTTTAAACTTCAGGCACTGTCAGAATTTTATGGCACTGGTCAGAAAAACTAGAGATGAAGTGAATATTGCAGTGGGTTTTTTTCCTTCACTGTATTGATTTCTTTGCTTATATTCTAAATCTTTCTAAATCCAAACAAATGAAAGCTTGTGGGCAGATTTGTCAGAAAGACCTTTTTAATTTTGGATTTATATTTTTTTAAACTTCCCACCATTTTCAGACCATTACTATATACTCTCCTTTTTTCCTTCAATATCTCTACAAAGTCGTGTTTACATACTGATGTACCAAAATCTCTGTTACAAAAAACCCCTTGTGGGTTATATTTAGCTCCTATGGTGTAGAGCAGGGTAGCTCCCCAAAGACTCGCTGAGGTAGATGGTTCCGTTTCTGCCAATAACTTACATAATGCCTATATTTCTGCTGAGATTCAGCGAAGGGATTTTTCTGCTTTCTGTAACTATCTGAAAGGAAAGGTGGCTCAGGTGTCCACCCTCCTCATGGAGGTTTAAAGTGAATAATGTAAAAAGAGAAAAAAAGAAAGGAAGATTTAAAATAGATTTTTCCTGGGGACTACAAATAACTGCATGGTTAGAAGTTCTTAAGAGGTTTATGAAGAATTTGGAAGACCTGGAAAATGATTGGAAATTAAGAAAAAATGCCCATAATTTTATGCATTCCTTATGCAAATGTAAATACTATTGAATTTCTGAAAACAGTATCCAAATTTAAGCTTTGGACAATGGGTCTTGACCATCTGTGCTGGGTGCAGGTGCCCAGGTGCTGGCAGCGGGGGCTGCAGGGCGGCCTCTGTGAGGAGAGGCCAGGGCTGCCCCGTGCTGCACACGGCCGGTTCCAGCCGGTTCCACAACAGACCTACTGCAGGGCACGGCTGAGACCCTCCGCCAAGGTGGTTGATGATGAAAATGTATTTAAGAAAGGGCAAAAGAAATGCCACAAAGGCAGACGAAGAGGAAAAATAGTATGAGAAATGGCCCTGCAGATACCAAGGTCAGAGAATAAGGAGGGGGAGGAGGTGCTGCAGGTGCTAGAGCGGAGGTTCTCCTGCAGCCCCTGGAGGTGACCATGGTGGAGCACATAGCTATTTCTTGAAGGAACTAAGGCCTATGGAGAGCCCACACTAAAGCAGGGTTATCATGAAGAATGGCAGCCCATGGAAGGGCCCACACTAGAGCAGGGGAAAAGGGCTAGAAGGATGGAGAAGCAAAGACAGTTTTACACACTGAGCACAACCCCCATTCGCAACCCTCCTCCACTGCTCAGGGTGTAGGAGTCAGGAGTGAAAGAGTGAAGCTGAGCTCGGGAGAGGAAAGGGGATGTTCTAATGTTTGTCTTTGTTTCTTACTACCCAAATCTATATTTTAAATAATTAAGCTAATTTTCCCTAAGCCTGTTTTACTTGTGATGGTAATTGATAGGTGCTCTCCCTGTCTTTATCCTGACCCACAAGCTTTGACATCCTATGCCCTCCCCCTGCCTCTCTGAGGAGGAGGAATGAATGAGCAGCTGAATGGGACTCTGGCTGTTGGGCAAGGCTAACGTACAGTATCTGAAAGGCTTGGGATGGTGCTCCAACCTGAAGCAAAACTGATGCAAACTTTTAGCCAAATAGTAAGTGTCTCCTTCTTATATACAAGAGCCTATTACAGATGCCAGAGAATCTTCTTTCTAGTGATAGCAGTTCTGGTTTGCATGACAGCATCTAAATTCAAACTCAATCTATAAATACTATTATAATATAAAACTATAATTTTTAATTTTGTGCATGTGTGCTTGAGGTAAGGTTCTTCTGCATCTTACAGCAGTGAAATTAGATTTGAAGTTTTGCCTTCAGGTACAACAAAGATGCAACAAAACTAGTTAATAT
The DNA here is from genome assembly GCA_026212715.1 of Elanus axillaris. NCBI lineage: Eukaryota > Metazoa > Chordata > Aves > Accipitriformes > Accipitridae > Elanus > Elanus axillaris. Next base: position 21,286,381 of record JANZLQ010000005.1, on the reverse strand, counting down.
ACTGGGACTGACACTGATTTCATACTGTTCTGTACCAGGAGTAACTCCAACTCATCTTATTCATGTGGTCAGAGATCAGAATATCAGATTATTTATTTATTTATTTTTAACAGGGTAGGTAAATTAAATCAATGACAACACAAGAAATTGAAGAGTGTCTAAGGGGCAAAAGGAAGCTTACAAAGAGAAGGGAACGAATTAAAGGAATTACAAGGAATGAGCTTTCTGAGTTCAAAAAGAATAGAAAATAAGGCAGAAGTGTGATGCATAGGAGAAGTATTATGAAGATGAAGATGTGGTGACACCTTTTCCAATCAAATTCGTCTGACAAGTCAAACAAAACAAAACAAAAATTTTTAAACTTCAGTGAATCTAGCTATAATGGATTCAAAGTTCTACAAAATTATGTATATATGATTCATTTTCCATGGATTAGTGAACTATGCTCAGACATTGCCTTTATGGACAAGATTGGGAAAGATGATTTCCTATATGCAAATGGTTGAAAGCAGGGGATGGGATATATCTGTCTTATACCCAGAATTAAATATACTGAAATAAAAAATTAGCAAACATGTAAAAAATAAACTTCAATGCAAATTTCTATTGATAAAATGTAGAGTATTCTTTCAAAAACTTAACAGTACTCTAGTGAAATAGTAATGCAAAAGACAACATAATTAACCAAATTAAACTGGTACCATTAAAAAATAATAATGTAAAAAAAAAACCCCACACCTTTAATACTAAAAAATGTTCTTATCTAACAGATATCTGAAGATATTCTCAGATCATCTGGCTTCCTCTTTCTGCTTCCATAAGGCGCTTTAGTATCTTTAATCAGCTCACTTAAAATTCCTGAGGCTCAGCCCATCATTTTAAGAAACATGGTCTCATTTCTACCACTGACTTACTAAGCAACTCTGTTTTCCATCTGACTCATTCTCATATCTAACAAGATAAATTCTCTAGGGCGGACGCTTTCCTTCACTGTGTGTATGTACACCAGTTATGTCACTGCTAGGCAGTGACACAAATAGTAATGAACATATTATCATAATATTGATGTTGTGGTTTTAATTTGTTGGTGACTGTTGTCCTCAATGCATGTTGTTACATATGATTAATGTTTCCACTTTCCTGAAAGAGAAGGAGAAAACAAGACACAGTCAAGAAAGATGACTATTGATCTTGCACACACTGCATAAGAAGTTGATGGCAGAGCAGAGAGCAGTATATAGAAGTGCCTTGGCTTCCCAAACTATGTCTTAATTATAAAAGCATCATTTCTACTCTTTACAAATGAAGCTGTGTGATAACATCAATAGCTTTAGTATTTTAAAAATGGATAATTGATTTAGTGTAAATGATGCCATTAAGGAAGGGTGACAATATTGAGACAATTCCTTATTTTTGTCTGCTATAAGTGTTTTCTGGAAAACCTGATAAAAGAAAGAGGTTGAGTTCTGGTTCAAATAATTTTAGTTAATAGAAGAATGTGGAATTGTGGCAGATGAAACAACACTATTAGCTTCTTCCTTGACCTTATTGCATGTCTCATGTCCATATACTGAGTGAGGTAATATTTTTTTTAATTTGATTTGAAATACGGTTTTTGAACTTAATTTAAATTCTACTTAGAATTTTTAGTTAACACCTCAGGAACAAAATTATATGTTTAAGTCAAAATACTCATAAATGTTATTTTACGGTTCTCCTTAATCTTACAATGAAATTTAAAATTACATTAAAATGAAATTTAAACTCTAAATAAAATTCATTGAATACATGATTGAACTAACAGAATTCAATACCTAAAGGAGTTTGGAAGGCATTACGAGAACTTCTCTTGTCCACTCACTTCCACCAAGACAGGATCACGTTACTCTGTGCCATTTTTCAGAGGTACTTGTTCAGTTTTTTCTTTAAAAAACTCAAATGGCATTTTGCAGTTTTCCTCAAGCATTTATTTCAGTGTTTAAGTATCTTCACCATCAGATGTCTGACCTACCCCTTTCTTGCCTTTCCAGGTCCTACAAGGAGAGTACTAGCAAGCTGAAGCAGGTACATTAGTTTGCATACCTGCTTATTAAGGGTGTAAAAACTGATCTGCCTTTCTCTTCCTCTCAGGAATGTAGACAATTATCTCTATCCCCACCAGGAATCTTTCTGTTAGGTTGGATGTTTAAAGGCTCATCTCCATGAGCACAACGGAGCTCAGAGGTACAATGACAGGTGAGTGAATCCCAAGAACCTTATCAGGAGCCCCCGTCCTGGCTCTTCCCAGGGCTACCTTGAGAGGGTGATCAGCCCCATGGCCCAAGAGTGACTGACACTCACCGATTCAAGTCAAACGGAGAGGCTTTCCCTGGGGAAAACCTCATAAACTGGAGATGGGAGTGGGGTTTACTGCATACAGGTGTATAGCTTCATTACCGGATGCAGTGGAAGAGCATTTTGCATAATACATGGCATATTTGGGGAAACCATATTTGGGAGCCAAAGGTGGACAAAGGGAGGAATCAAGGTGGTTTGGGGAGGAACAAGCATGGGAAAACAGGGTTGGGGATAAAAGGAGCCAGTTGTATGTTAACAGGGGAGTTGGTCACTATGTTTGTATGGGCATGCCCTACGCCTGATACCCACAGCGTGTTCTGTCTTCTCTTTAATATCCATTTTTAATGCTTGTGTGTGTGTGTATCTCTCTTCTGTGTGTACCTGTGTGCATGAAGGTCTAGGTACCAGCCACTGAGTGGGACAGAAAGTCTAGACACCCATGTGTCTGTTGTGCTGTTACCTAGAGAGCCTGGAATATGTGTGTGCTGTGTAGGTGTGCATGTCAGCAGGCAATTGCCAGCAAACATCAAGTTGGTGTAGTTGGCAAGCGACACGAGACTTGACAGCCAAGTTTTGGAGTGGCCAGAAGGCTGGGTTGGATCTTGGAGAGACCAGAGGGTCTGAGAATTGGCTCCTGGAGGGACCAGGAGGTCTGGAGTTTGGCTACTGGTAAGGCTAGAAGTGGAGACCAGCTATGGAGAGACCCATTTGCATGTGTGTCTGTGCATGAGGTCACAGGGAAATCCAAGGGCCAGGGACTGGACATACTGGGTGTCCATCCAGGCAAGTTACTGAAGAGATTGATCATGTGTGTGTCTGTCTGTGTGCTGTGCAAAAGGGGCGTGGAGTATCAGCAACTGAAGTAGGGCTGTGGCCTCAGGGTCTCCTATGTCCGGGTGCCAGCAATGGGGAGACCTGGAACCCAGTGACAGCTGCTGCACAGGCTAAGCTTCTGAGCCCAGCTGCTGGAGGGATCCATGCAGTATGTATGTCTATATAGGTGTATACCTGTTCCACTAATCAAACTTCATCTTCATTAGCCAGAGATGGGAACAAGTTAAGGATGTTGATGCTGTTTGTGTGAGTGCATTTTCTGTCTATGTTATGGTCTGTGTGACCAGCTGTGTGTACACATATAAATATATATATATACATTTGTTGTATGTATGTGTGCGCATGTGTGCCTATTGGGAATTCAGGCTCAGCCTTGCTACTGGTTGGACTTGTGACTGTGGAGCTGTGGCACCTTTTTCTCCATTTGGCTACTGGATTAGGCAACTCCTAACACTTTTTCCTACAGGTAATTATCTAGTTTTCTTTTGGTATGACTCCTCTTCCAAATACTGGTTTTCATGCTGTCCATAATCAGTATGAAAATAAAAGATCTTAAGCAGGAAAAGAAGTAGCTAACCATTCAGCTCTTGTATGTCTCTACATTTCTAATTCTCTCTATATATTGTCTAATTCTGGAATAACATTAAAAAGGTCTACAGGGGTTAGATGCTGAATTAACAACATTGAAAAAGGCAGAGAGGGTGAGAATTTTTGCCATGCACTTCTATTGCTAATTATGCATACTATTTCATGCAGCAATGCTATTTCTTTGTGTTTTGACAAAGTTAAAACCAAACCTTGGTTTCTCTAGCCATATAAAAATATTCACCTGCATCTCAGTACTAACATTACACTATCACAATCCTGTCAATATATTTGAAGAAAATGAATTTTTCATCAGAGGTACATTTTTTAGATCAACCACCCTCACATATGGCTGAATAAAAATGCACCTGCAAAAATTACTATTTCTAGAATAAAGAGAGAAGTGTTCCTAAAAATGCATCAGTCACTAACTCTCAGCCACAAGGTTTCAAAAATATAGTTAGGAATATTTTCCTTTTAAGGAATAGCAATTTTGCCTGCATAAGGCATATGGAGATAGTACTTAAAGCACAATGAGGTTGTCACGCTCAACAATCATTTTGTCCTGCAGGGCCAAGGTTTAGACTGTTGTTTCTCTTTTGGTGTCAACAGCTTCTTTTTAATGTCTAGTTTTCTCTTGCCAAATCACAAGCTGCTTTCAACTATTCAAGACCCATCTTCCACTTCTTATCTCATATATGCAAGTGAAAGAAGAGGAATGGGTGAGAAGAGATCAAGTGATTAGCAGAGGCAAATAAAACATTTCAAAACTAGCAGGTCTGTGTAAATGCCTGACCAGAAGAACATCACCAAGTTTTATTAAAGTAAATGTGACTACATGGGTGCTTAAATGCAGATAACCAGGAATGTGTATTATGGTCATTTGTTGAGCTCATAGGATCAAACATTTAATAATTCTAGCATCAATACAGTTATCTTCATATTGAAATGTTTCCCAAACACTGTCTAATTAGAGAAATCTAATGTCAATTTAATTAGTCAGTCTACCCTGTGTGATTAATAAGTGTTTTAAAAATAATTCTTGTGCTGAAAAGAAGGCACAGGGACATCAATATTGGGACTAGAACTCAAGATAAGACTCAGCAGCCTCCCTCCCTGTCCTGCCTCCTTTCTATGAGTAGCAAGAAGTTAAATGCAACCCATTTAGAAATGAAACTGAGCTGCTTCTGAGCCTGGGAGAGTCCAACATAACCATCAGGCGCTGCTTGGCAACTCTCCAATACATGCTATCAGCCACCCCTAAAATCTGTTGTTGGATTATACTGATGGGTTTGGCTTCACATTTAGAGCTCTTTGATAGCTTCCCAAAGACATCTGTCATGACTGTAACTGGCTGTACTTATCTGTAACCTACCTCTAGCTGCACCTTCGCCTCTTTATCCCTGCCAAGCATTTAACTCCACCTTTGCCTTTTTATCCCTGCCAAGCATTTAACCTGCTACCATTATTTAATAACATATGGGACTCCAGACATAACCTGGGATCACATTGTGTTGGGCATTCCATAGGTTTGTGCTAAGCTACTCTTTGCAATAAACAGAATAGGAGAAATTACAATTTCTTTGTCAGTATATATACAGACCCCGTTATAGTGATCCCTAGTTCCCTTTGGAATGTTATTACCACATTGTAAAAGATTAACAGTGCAAAAAAAAATGTGACTATTAAGTAAAAAACATAACCCTCCCCCCCCAAAAACCCACTACACCAAAAAAACCCCAACCCCCCAAAACAAATAGGTATAAAGTGTTGCTAGACTATCAAGAAAAAAATCCCTGTGTATTATCATCTAGATTTATGAGAAACTTAGAAAAAAGAAAATGACATCTACTTCAACATGTGGAGCGGAAAAAGAAGAGGTACAAACCATTTTTTAATACCTTCAGACTAAATTGGTTCCAGAGAAATCTGAGTGCTTGCAGGGCCAGACAGCTCATTGGGGCAATCGATATAAAGGTTCTAGAGGTGATGTTCTTAGTCAGTTTTTGGCCATCCGTTCACAGAAACCACTGTAAATCAAAGTTTTTTGGTAGTTTGTATAACATGAACTAAGCTTCAGGTCAGCTTCCCATTTGGGCTCCAGAGGAAGTAAGATTTGAAATAGACTTTGGGACACTGCTATGCCTTTCAAAGCTCAACTGGCATTGCAGGATGGCTCATTTGAAGTAAATCTTGAAGGCAAGGTAAACAGAAGTGTTACAGTTAGGTCATAGTTTGAAATTTGCAGGTATCAGGAAGGCTTATACAAGTAGACACACAAGCAAATTAATCTGCAAACTTCCTCTCTCAAGGGTAAGACGATGTAGAGTGATGGAGATGTGCTGTAAATGGCTACGTCAACTGTGAAGTATTTTGTGGCCTACAAACAGGAAGATATCGAGAGAGTTTCTTTAACAGCATCTGGGTAGAAAACCTATGGCTCTTAATTGATGAGCATTATGCTGCTTCAGACCCTGCATCAGAGGCATAAGATAGTGTTAATGAGAAGTTACATTAAATTTTATGTAAATTAGACTTTATGTTCAGAAATGTATGGTAATTTAAATGTGGCTAGGGTAGTTTTCATCTTCTTTTGCTACATTTACAGAATACGGTGTCCAGACAAGTCACATATATTTACCTGGAATGAAACTGCTCAATGTAGATAAACCAGCACAACCCTGGAAGTGCAGCAGCAGTACTGTGACACTCTGCCCTAACAAGCTTGTCCCACACTTACAAAGCTATGCTGCTTCTGATGTGGGAAATAGTCTGCTGTTTCTGTAGCAAGCTCAGGTTTATACAGTAAAACAAACCAAAGGCTGACCTGAACTGGGATATCAGCAAATACTAAAACTGTCTGGATTTCTTTCCTTTTTTTCTTTTTTTTTTTTTTTTTTTTTTATTTTAAGATTTGAGGAAGGG
>JANZLQ010000005.1:21258371-21278756 GCA_026212715.1 Elanus axillaris | reverse complement strand
CTTTCCAGCTACCAATGCAGAACACAGCACTATGAGGGCTGCTATGGGGAGAATTAATTCCATCTCAGCCAGACCCATTACAACACCAAAACAGAACTGGGCCTAATGTCACCTCTGGTGGTGCAATCAGGACTTTGGTAAAAAGTAGAGAATCCCAGAGATAAATTTCCAGTGACAACACCATCATTTCAGAATGCTTGTGGAGGTGAAGGCAAATCTTTCTCTGCCAGATACAAAGTGCTTACATAAACTTATTCACAATTACAGCTCATGCCTGGTACTGAGACCTGAATGAAAATCCTACATGCAAACACTCCTGAATCCCTGTGCTACAAGAAAAAAAGACTGGCCTCATGTTAGAATTAACTTAACAGAAATTGGTAGAGGTCAGCAGCAGCAAAGTTTGACCTAGTACTGTGTGACCTCATCTAAAAGTTGTGAAATACTGTGTTGCATCCTGCAAAATCTTTTCTTGCTTGAATAATTCACCAGTTTTAGAATGTAGTTCTTAATCCTAAGAAAGCATAGGAAAGAAAGTCCATATTGAAGAGTGGTGAATGGGCCAGTGCAGGACAAGCTAGGTGTTACCCAGTTGGATTGTTCCTAATATTCAATAACTTGAATATCTCTACATGGAATAACCCTATTAGAGATATACTCTGAAACCAAAATAGTATTATAAAAGTCCAACTGCAAATAAAGCAACCTTTCTCATGTGAATAATTCTTCTGATAAATGCTCATGGATGACTCTGCAATATTTCTGGAACACATGGAAATTAAAATAGATCTCATTCTACTTTTGCTTACCTCCTTTTACTCCTTGACACAGCATTTTCTTAAATTCTAGCTCTTACAGATCAGTAGATAGCCTGAAACAGACCTAGAAAAGAGAGATTTTGCAGCATCACTTTAAACCTGGCTCAGGATAAATATTAGTATTAAAAGGCATAAAACAACTGCATCATTTCTAATCATATAGTGCAAACATATAAGTATTACTCCCTGAAAAGAAATATATTCACTAGTAAAGCACCAGTAAAGGAATGATGATTAAGATAAAACCATACCTTTCTTATTGATTAGAGACTGCTCTCAATGTTAGAATAATAGGATGAATTAACTCTGCGACATCATAAAGTCAGAGCTTGCCAAATACAAGTGGGTGTACTACTGGCGCCATCTCTGATAGCCAGGTCTGCCTGAAGGCTATCAGATAAATATGTAATTAAATAAATATGGTTCCCGACTGATCTAACTTTTTTTTTGCTAAAGAATAGAAAACATGAAATGAGTATAGCTCTTTGATCTAAGAGAAAAGTTTCTGCCTGAAGTAGAATTTATGTTTTATGGATTGATTGTGAGCAGTTGTTTTAAACAGTCTGAATTTTGTTCCATCTAAATCCATGTGCAGCTGGATTAAGTATTCCTTGGTGCAGGACATGCAATTTAAATGATAAAAGAAAGTAGTCACTGGGTATCCTGATTGGCTGCTAAAGATTTCAAACCATAGTGTGTTCCTGGCATAAGATCAAGTGTCACATATTGGATGCTCATCACATGTAAAATACTAGGATGCCAAGTGCTTTTCATTTAGCCAAGCAATGCATTGGCCCTCTCCCAGCAGCTGGCTGGTACCCATTCAAAATTCACAGGTTGGTGGGACTGTGATCTCAGCAATCTTTTCTTCCTCATTTTGCTTCATTTTTTGCTCATGGCTTTTTCCCCCCTCCCTTCTTTTTTCACTGATGATTGATAGTTTTCTTTTTTCTTTTGTGTTTGTGTGTGTGTGCACCTTCTCCGTGTCCATACTCCAGAATCCCTTCTTTCTTCCTTTTTTCTTTCCTTTTGTTTTTTTCCCCTCTCTTCTCTTTCCTTTTTTTGTCTTTTTTGTTCCTTGTTCCTTTCCCTCTCCTTCACTTTCTTCTTAAATTTTGCTGTCTCATTCCCTCAATTTCTTCTTCCTTTGCAAATCAGTCCAATATATAAATATATATATTAAACATATATTGTCATATATTGTCAATACATGTGCAATACATGTCGTGGATAGAGTGCTGTGATAAGTTGTGGTTTAAAACCACCTACTTTAAACATCCTTCACTTTGGGGGTTTAATCTTTCTGGCCATTAGTCTTTGTTCTTCTGGTAAGAGTCAACTGCCCAATTGCAGAGTACAATCACTGCTGACTTCTCCCTATTTCCTAGGGTTATGTGCTAGTTTTCTTAAATTCTTTCTTGAAGGAAAGCCTTATACTGTGTTTTTCAGTCATCACAGAATTGATGAATTTAGTATCATTTCACATAAGGTTAACATTAAAGCCAATCCAGATTCACATGTAATCTGTGTTCAACACAGGCTGGAGTTATGCAATAATTTATGACAGCATATTTATTCTAAAATCCAATTTTTAAAATTTGTAATTTATATACGTATATTTTAATATATAATATAAAAATTATATAGTGTATAAATAGAAAATATTTCTATCTAAATAGAACATATATACTATAATAAAAATGTTAAGATTATATTAAAAGATATTATTATATAAAATATATAATTGCATAAAAAATTATAGTGTTCTATATAACTTGTCTTCTTGAATTTTTTCCATAGGAAAAACAAAACCCAAACCCAATCAAGTACATTTGAATACTGTACTTCAGTATGTCTTTTGCAATTAAAGCCCTTAGGACAAATCCAGAGCCTCTGCAACTTTCACATACTCTATTTCAATTGGGATAGCTGTAGTTCTGCTATCTGCCTAGAGGAAAAAACTCCTGTCTTCTGTAGTCCTAGGAGGTCATAAAATGATTGCACTGCCCCTATTATGCAATTACACACACCATTTTAACAGTATAGTTATGAGATACCCACCATATTCCTCACAACATTTACTTTTAGACTATTATATTGTAAGTTTTATCAGTACGTTTTCTTTGCATTATCCAATAAATATTGACTGCTTGAAGCTATATGATTAATGAGTGAAACAATGCTATATTAGGAATGGAGCTGATCCCTGAGGTACTGTATATCATAATTTCCTGCCTGAAGTTAAACAAATCCATTGGAGGTTCTTAGTAAAATCTTATTCATATGAGCTTCATAGAACTGATCCTGTGAACCCTAAATTTTCTGAGGTACATTATCTACTATTTTACAGTCATCAGAAGCCATAATTAGACAGTTTAGAAATATCATCCTTAAGGCTGATCAAGTTTCTGGAAGCCTGAGAAGCAGCAAGCTACAAGCAAAACGAGATGCTTGCTTCTGAGAACAAGAGAGTATTTGAGAAAGTGTTTTCAGAGAGGTAGATTTCTAGAATCCTCCTGAATTCGCATAGGGCATAATGTAGGTGAAGGAGTCTGGGCCAAAAGGCCCTCCTTGGACTCATATACCACATGAACCTTTTATTATTTTTTTCTTACAAAGACTGTCATATATTATTGTGAGCCTCCCTCTTGGGTAGTCATGATTTACCTTACAATGTAGTTTAACATGAGGTCATTTCTATCCTGGACCTGTTGTGTATTCAGTGGCAGCATGTTTTACCAGATGATACACTCTGAAGAGATAAGTATGTCAGCACACTGCCTGTATTGTATTGCAAGGAGAAAGTTATAGCAAACTGGCTGTTCAGAGCCCATTTCATTCTACTTCTTAGAGCCTGAATATTTTATGGAAACACCTGAGATAAAAAGTTTTTCAAAATAATGTTAATAGTCTTCAGGCCAAAGTCTTTGGAGAAGTCTTTGGAGAAACAAGGATAAAAAATGTTGACCTAAATTACAGCTTTCTTTCCTATGACAGTATCTTTTGCTCATAGCTAGTGTGATAACAAATTGGGGATAATAAACTACAATAATTACCCCACACCTCCAAAAAAAATTAATCTCATCTACTGTTACCATCCAAGACTTCAGGAAGGCCAGTCTGGATGAATGTTTTGTTCAGAAGTAATCTGTAAATCTACTGTTGCCTCCCGCTATTGCCTTTTACCTGATCATTGCCTTTCAGCCCTAGCAAATTAAATGGGTGATTAAATACCAAGGAAACTTTTTCACAGGACCTTTTATCCTGCTTTTCCTTCACCTGCAAGTGAGGTATGTGTGTTCAAAATTGTCCTGACCTCATGCAGAATGTATTCTAATCCTCCTTGATACAATCTCAGTGATTGAAGCAAGTTCCTCCTACTTAATCATGAAGGCTTTAAAAAAGATGGTATCTGTGAAAGTGTTGGTTGCACTATTCCTCTCCTGTCTGAACAGTGGGAGAAGAAGAGGCGAAAAGGAGAAAGTAGTAGATGTTGCAAAGGATTGTCTCAAAAATGCTTCCTATATGAATGAGCAAAAGGAGTACAAAGAGTCAGTAGGGAAAAAAAAATATGTATATTAGCCACTTAATATGAACATCTACAAAGTAGATGGCTATATTTGAATTAGTCATCCTTGTCTCCCTTTATAGTCATTCACTGGAGAAAAATAGGAACTTCTAAGTTGTGATTCATGTGATCTATTTTTAGTTTTCTACATAAGGAAGAGGATGAGATATGACAGAAATTCCCTATTTTTATCTTTCAACTATAAAGGGAGTCCTTACAGCTACATTTCAGATAGTTATGTCTATACTGTAAATGTCTAATATCATGTGGTATCAGTACATAATAGTGGAAGAGGTGGAACAGTATATAAATGGCAACTCTTTGGAATAAGAGGATAATTAAGGTAATAGGGAGGGAGGAAAAAAATATTCCTGTAGACACAAACATACAGAAGCACTTGAGCAGATGGTGGTGGAAGATCAGCCAGAACTCCACGTACTTACATAGCCAAGCAAATGTGTAGATCAATGCTCCTTCCTTTTCCGGAACACAAGTACTGAATCAGAGCAGAAATGTCATTCTGCTAATGAATTAATAGATCTACTGTTAAAAAAACCAAACCAAAACAAAACTAAAAACACTATTGTCAGACTTTCTCGTCCTTTTACTGATCACAGGTTGCAGAAAAATTCTGATTCCTCCAGGTCTGAAAGTAGGTGAATGCAATGTCTTGTAAGGAATCATATACTAATTGAATTCAAGACTGTAGTATTCCCAGCATATTGAACTTGCAGTTATCTTAGTTTAAGGAGAATGCTTGCCAGCAAGAAATTGCTCATCTGATACTGAAATAATCACAGAAATAAAGAACACTAATGAAACAATTACAGGAACAGAAAAGGCATCAAACCATTTTCTGCTCTGAGAAATGTTTTGGTATTTAATATGACAGTCCTCTGCAGACATCTTTTCTTGCTAGATTCAAACAAAACTTCATATATTACAAAACTGCAATCCACCAAAATGTGCCAACTTTTGTACAATGTACCAATATTTTCTTGTTATTTTCACAGCAAACTTTAATTTGTAAACCAACATACTCTTCCCTGCTGGAGCTGAACCCCTATCTATTTATTTGGCTAAATCTTAATTCATTGTAATTTTTAAAGCTGTATATTTTCCTATTAATGATGTTAATGAGGTTAGGCGAGGCTGTTTCCTCAGCATCCATAATTAACATTATTTTTTTAAAACAGGGACAAATGGCCAGAAGCAAGTGAAATGAGGACGTGTCTAAGGAAAAGAACACTGGAAAGGGAGTAAGGTGGAAGAGGAAAGGGGTGATGCAAGATAGAAGAGGGAAGATGAAGCCAAGTATCTTGTTCATTATACTCAAAGCAGATCTTGAACACCTTAATAAAAAGTATTATTACATTTTAATAATCTCTCTAGTTTTCAGAATAACACATCATCTGGTTATGTACCTGTCCTGTTTTTTGATGGGATAAAGTTAATTTTCTTCTTAGTAGCTGGTACAGTGTGTTTTGGATTTAGTGTGAGAATAATCTTGATAACACTGATGGTTTAGTTGTTGCTAAGTAGCACTTGTCCTAAGTTAAGAATTTTTCAGGTTCCCATGCTCTGCCGACTGAGCAGGTGTGCAAGAAGCTGGGAGGGAGCATAGCCAGGACAGCTGATCCACACAAGCCAAAGGGATATTCCATACTATGGAACATCATGCACAGTATATAAACTGGGCAGAGTTGGCCAGGAGGGGTGCATCACTGCTTAGGCATCTGTCAGTGGGTGGTAAGCAATTTCATTGTACATCACTTGTTTTTTTCTTTTTTAAATTATTTTATTATATTCCTTTTCATTACCATTACCATTACCATTACCATTATTATTACAGAACTTTACTTTAGCTATTACATTGTTCTTATCTCAACCCATGACTGTTATTTTTTTTCCAAGTCTCCTCCCCATCCCACTGGGTGGGAGGTAGGAGTGAGCGAATGGTTGTATGGTGCCTAGTTGCTGGCTGGGCTTAAACCATGACAGCACCCAAGTACTATTGCTTTGCAGTGCTTTGTTGTGAACACTACTGGTGTTCTATCCTTGCAGACAAGAAAATGTCATCCAATCTACTTACCAAAACAGCTTAATTTATGAAATGTCAGTATTAAGTTTATTCTTACTTTGTTGCTGGCTTTTAGGTGGTATGTTCTTTCATTTACCCAAAAGAGTTGTTTAAATTCCATAAGCAGTGACAAGAATGACAAAAGCAACATGAAAGTGTCATTGAAAAGGAAGTACAGAAATGCTGGACTGTAAACGGTGAATCGACTTACACTGAGTTCAGCTCCCAAATACCTAGAATCCTTTTAAAGTATGTTATTTCAAAATAGAGCAGTACATGGGCTGGAGGTAAGATTAGCTATCCTCTCACCTTGAAGGTCAATTATTGCCAACTATTCTAGCCCACAGTTTCCCCTTTTAAAGAAAAATGCACGATATAAAACCCAGTCTCATTCTGGTTTAGCACAGCATATATAATTCATATTCTCAGTGTACCTATATGTGATCATTGACTGTGTTAAATGGATGAAGAAAGATGTGAATAACTTTTGTGCACTGAATAAAAAGGTAGTGCATAATATACAATGCTATGACAGATCATCTATTTCAGAAAACAAGCAGACAGAAATATTATAAAAACTATTAAACTCACAAAAAGCTTAAGCATATTTTTTGGGGGGGTAGAACTTATATTTTTGCATAGTATTTACTGGAAAATATCAGTTCTTATATTTAAAGTCTCAGAGTTACATTTCAGTTTACATCAGAATAGGTATAAAACTTAAGAACTGTTATAAATTCTGCAAATAAATCTTTGTCCAGTTACTTCCTGACATGGATATGTATTTTACTACATTTATTCAAAATTATTTCAGGATCTCTTTTTTCTTTATTTCCTTATTTCTCTTATTTAAAGGAAATCAGCCATTGTATTACATTCCTTTAAATAGGTAATTCTTAGTCATCTGAATCTGCTGATCTGTCTTTTCTGCAGTATTTTCTTGATGCTATTTATAATAATGACTTCTAAGGAAGTTTCTAGTATACAGCATACACTAATAACTTCCCTGAAACTCAAATGTACTTTCTATCAGCATTAATGTTCTCTGTCAAACAAACTGATGGTTTCTAATTGGAATGCATTCACAAAATATCAGTTTGGCGCTAATTGACGCTTCTGTTCACATCATCAGCTGAGAAGTTAAGGGCAGTTTGAAGACTGAAACTATACTTTCATTTCTGTAAGATGTTTCCTACATGTCAGAGCTCAAGTGCATGAGCAAAGTAAGACAAGCTGCTAAACAGAGAACTTAAGACTTTGAGTTTTCAAGTAATTTTGCAGAAATTGCTTTGTAATACCATATCCCACAACCCAGCAAGAAAATCCTTCTGTCCCTCCCCCAAACCCTTAAATCTACTAGTTTTCTACAGGAAATGAAGATCAATCATGGAGAATGAAATAAAGCACGGTTTACTTTATTTCTATCAAATTAATTCTTTTTTTTCTTTTAATATATTTCTAGTATACCCACTGATGGCTATACTTTTTGGTTTTGAGCTGTTTGAGTGCTGAGAATCATAAATGCAGTGGCCAAAAAGTTTTATTCTGGCCAAGAACAACCCAAAACTTCCAATGTAGAGTATGACATATATACAGAAACTGAAATGCAGAGGTCTTTTTTATTTTTAAATGAGCCTCTTCCAGCCATGGAGATCTTATTTTTAAATAATTGGTCTGTTACAAGATGTTATGAAAGGCATGAACTTGCAATTTAACAATGGAGTATAAATCACAGTTTAAGTGCTGTGGGATTTCATCTGATGATCCACAATTCACGAGCCATTTGTTTCAGTAAATCTCCCTGATACATCAGTTCATAAGTGCCATGATGTGCCATTATAAACCATTGTCAAAGCGTCTGTGGAAACACCAATGCAAATGGCAACGAATCTGATAATCCTTAAGAGTTCAAAGATCCCTACCTCAGAACCTCAGAAGGGCCAAAGCCCAGC
Source organism: Elanus axillaris (assembly GCA_026212715.1). Taxonomy (NCBI): domain Eukaryota; kingdom Metazoa; phylum Chordata; class Aves; order Accipitriformes; family Accipitridae; genus Elanus; species Elanus axillaris. Next base: position 21,270,338 of record JANZLQ010000005.1, on the reverse strand, counting down.
TAGAACTTAATCTGGCTACTGCTGTAAAAGACAATAAAAAATGTTTCTGTAAATACATTAGCAGCAAAAGGAGGGCTGAGGAGAATCTCCATCCTTTATTGGTTGAGAGGGGAAACATAGTGACGAAGGATGAGGAAAAGGCCGAGGTAATGCCTTTGCCTCAGTCTTTAATAATAAGACCAGTTGTTCTCAGGGTACCCAGCCCCCTGAGCTGGAAGACAGGAATGGGGAGCAGAATGAAGTCCCCATAATCCAAGGGGAAATGGTTAGTGACCTGTTACACCACTTAGACGCACACAAGTCTATGGGGCCAGAGTGGATCCACCCAAGGCTACTGAGGGAGCAGGTTTTTATCAGCATTTATCAGCAGTCCTGGCCAACGAAAGAGGTTCCAGTTGACTGGAGGCTAGCAATCGTGACTCCCATCTACAAGAAGGGCCAGTGGAGGATCCAAGGAACTACAGGCCTGTCAGTTCTACCTCTGTGCCGGGGAAGGTTATGGAGCAGATCGTCTTGGGTGCCATCACGCTGCACATACAGGACAACCGGGTGATCAGGCCCAGACAGCATGGGTTTATGAAAGGCAGGTCCTACTTGACTAACCCGATCTCCTTCTATGACAAGGTGACCTGCTTAGTGGATGAAGGAAAGGCTGTGGATATTGTTCACCCAGACTTTAGTAAAGATTTTGACACTGTTTCTCACAACATTCTCATGAAGAAACTGGCTGCTCATGGCTTGGATGGGCATACACATTGATGGGTAAAAAAAAAGCTGTATGACTGAGCCTGAAGAGTGGTGTTGAATGGAGTTAAATCTGGTTGGCAGCCAGTCATAAGTGGTGTTCCCCAGGCCTCAATACTGGGGCCAGTTCTGTTTAATATCTTTATCAATGATCTGAACTAGGAGATCAAGTGCACCTTAGTAAGTTTGCAGATGACACTGAGGTGGGCAGGAATGTTGATCTGCTCTACAGAGGGATCTGGACAGGCTGGATCAATGGGCTGAGGCCAATTGTATGAGGTTCAACAAGGCTGAGTGCCGGGTTCTGCACTTTGGTCACAACAACCTCATGAACCGCTGCAGGCTTGGAGAAGAGTGGCTGAAAGCTGCCTGGCAGAAAAGGACCTGGGGTGCTGGTTGATAGCCAGCTGAATATGAGCCAGCAGTGTGACCAGGTGGCCAAGAAGGCCAACGGCATCCTGGACTGTATCAGAAATGCTGTGGCCAGCAGGGGCAGGGAGGTGATTGTCCCCCTGTACTCAGCACTGGTGAGGCTGCACCTCGAGTACTGTGTTCAGTTTTGAGCCCCTCACTACAGGAGAGACATTGAGGTGCTGGAGCATGTCCAGAGAAGGGCAACCAAGTTTGTGAGGGGCCTGGAGCACAAGTAATATGAGTAGTAGCTGAGGGAACTGGGGTTGTTTAGTCTGGAGAAAAAGAAGCTGAGAGGAGACCTTATCGCTCTCTAGTGGCTCTCTAGAGGTTGTAGCAAGGTGGGTGTTGATCTCTTCTCCCAAGTAGCAAGTGATAGGACGAGAGGAAATGGCCTTAAGTTCTGCCAGGGGAGGTTTAGATTGGATATTAGGAAAAATTTCTTCACCAAAGGGGTAATCAAGGATTGGAAGAGGCTGCTCAGGGAAGTGGTTGATTCTCCACCCTTGGAGGTATTTAAAAGATGTATAGATGTGGTGCTTAGGGGCATGGTTTAGTGGTGGACTTGACAGTGTTCAGTTAACAGTTGGACTTGGTAATCTTATGGGTCTTTTCCAACCTAAATGATTCTGTGATTCTATGAAAGGGCCACTAAGATGATTAAGGGACTGGACCATACCTCCCATGCAGAAAGTGAGAGACAGTTGGGACTATTTAGCCTAGAGAAGAGAAGTCTTGGAGGGTATCTCATTAGTGTGTATAAATAGTTTTTTTGGGGGGGACAGTAAAGATGGAGCCAAGCTCTTTTCACTGGTGCCCAGTGGCAGGGCAAGAGGCAATGGGCACTAGCTGAAATACAGAAAATTCCCCTTAAACAGAACAAAGAACTTTTTAGTGCAAAGGTGCTCAAACACTGAACCAGCTTACCCAGAGAGTTTATGGAGTGTCTGTTCTTGGAGATGATCAAGACCAGATTGGACATAGTTCTCAGCAACCTATTGTAGTGGTTCCTGCTTTGAGCATGGGGGTTGGACTAGAGACCTCCAGAGGTGCCTAACAAGCTCAGCACTAGTAGGAAGAAAATTATATCTATCCCAGCCAAAACTATGACAAACCAACATAAGGGCATTGACAATTCTTTAGGGACAACGTGCTTCTATATTGATCATCTGCCCATGTCAGAAGAGAGGGTTGGCCAGTGAAACCTTCTATTTAGCAACATCAGGCCATACCACAGTACTGCATCTGCAATTTAACAACTCCCTCCTTCTTCATTCCATCACTTGATATGTGGAAGCCATTTCAACAGTCATATCGTATTTGTTTGTATATTGTTTATTCTATGGCAAACAGAGGCTTGTGTTGGAACACAGGCTGACCAGCTGGCTGGCTCCCCCAGACCAGTGGGTCTCCCATTTGCCCAGGCAGTATGTCCAGTGACTGGTGACCAGATGGTATGTGTTCACACACTGATGAATTTTTTACACCATCAAGCCGGTGCCATCTTGTGCAGATCTGTGCTAATTTTCTTTATTACCACACATCCTACTTCAAGTGTCTTATCTCTCTTGTCCAGCAATGTACTTAAACATGCTTAATCTTAAAACAAGGATTAATCGAGTTCCCTAAATAGGACTGTTCATATTTTAAAACATACACATATGCTTGAATCAGAGTTGAAATGTTTCAGCTATTCCTCCTTGGATTGTTTTTGGATTGGATCAAATCATGTTCTCATGAGCCTCCTGAGTAATCATATAATCATGAATCATGCATTCAACAAAACAGGACAAATCATCAGCTTTATTTGTTATGCAGATAGATCATCTGACTAGCTCTAGATGTTTCTGAATGAATAATTGATTATTTCCCACTAGCCAGTGTTGTTACCTAGTCTGGCTTTTTTGTCTCTTTAGTCCACTTTTAACTGGACTATAAAGGCTATTCTACCTCATCAGGTCTTATGGATAAAACTGTATCTTTTAAAATAATGAGAGACTTGATGCTCCTTGCATTTAAACCACTGGAAGAAAATTATGGAAAACAGCAATGACACATGAGGTTTGGCAGATGGGGACATTATAGAAAGATTCCTCCTTTTCTGAGACTTCACAGAATTTCTCTCACTTTTTACAGTGAGTCAAAGCTCTTCTTCTGTGGGAGAAACTGTTGCATATAGTATTCTGATTTTAAAATGCCACAGATGTCAGAAAAGAAATCAATACTGCTTTGTACAGATTTTTCTCTGGCTCTGCATTTGCACCAACCCTCTGCCTACTCTTCAAAGAGCTGGTGCCTCCCAGACTCAGTTTGACTTGTGATCTTCTGAGTCCAGCAATAGTACCTTTTACTTCTATAAACATTTTTTCCTCAAATCTGTGCTCCTCAGGTTTCCTATCAGAGTTTTCAGGTCACTGCTTTACATTTTGAACTTGAAGGTCATCCTTTGGCCCAGGTGTTGTTTTCCACATCCTCAGATATATCATACTCAACAGATATGGGTTTGTTTGTAAACTGCATTATTTCTTGTAATCATTTTAAATGCTTAAAATTATCATCTTTTATTTATAGATGTATCTTTATGCCAGACTTTACCCATCCTCAAAAGCTGTGGCAACAATTCCACACAAAAGAATAACCAAAAGAGGCCATGCTGTATGCAGAGCAGCCGTTTTTTTCTGTTCAGTGCTATGTGAACAGCTAAACTAGTATGAAACACTGACTACCAAGAGAGCACTGCAGAAAAGGTCAGTGCTTCTTTTTTTCCTTGGTTCTTCTGTTTTTCCTTGATGTCCCATTTACCTTTGACCAGCAGTGTCTGACCGTTTAGATTTATCAGAGACACTTAGAGTAGAACAGCTCTGTGTCACTGTGCCTTCCTGCTATCAAAGGAGCTGGGTGTAGAAGAAAACACAGTTTCCAGGGCATTGTGACCATGTTCAAGGCTGGCATAGTGCCAGCCGAGAGTAAAACTAACAGGTCTTTTATTACAAATGCTGCATAACAGTGAAGAGCTAATCTTCTTTATGAAATAACAACTCTGCTGATATACTGTGCCACCACTGCATATGTAATTTAAAATCATAAAAAGTAAACATGAAATTGTCCCAACAATCCTTTCTTTCTGTATGTCTGTGTTAATTATTGATTGTCAGTTGCCCTCATTTATGAAAGAAATAAAAGAAATAATTTGACCCACTTGCAGGTATTCCACTTTCAGCCTCAGAGAAAACCACTAGACTCCCTGCAATAATACGTGTGTAGTCAGCTCCTCCTACCCCGTCCATGACAGAGGTTGCTCTTGTGGTAAATATCTCTTCAGCGTGACTGGCTGCACTTTGCTAATTTACAATGAATCAGTTTATTACACTTTCAGTTGTATAAGCTCTCAGGCACTGTCAGACTGCAGCAGTCAGTAGGTGCACAGTTATGCAGACAGGGTGGCTCATAGCATGTAGGGGGAGCACTTAGGCTTAAGATGCTAATTTTTGTGAAATGTTAGCAGCTGACTCAGAGGCTAACAGCACCTACATGGTTTTATTTTTCACAGCTTTACAATTCCCTCTCTGGCACACATGTACTTTTTTAAAGAGCAAAATTATTTTTTCAGCAAGTGTATTGCTCACAATAATATGCTTATGCTTCACTACCACTTCTTAAGAGAGTTATTTTTTATTAAACTGTTAATCAAAATATTAATACATGAAAAATTTATGCTATTCAGCTGCTCAGAAGGATGCTGTGATGGATTGTGAAATAATAAATGTGTGGGTGAAAATAGCGATGAATGACAAATACTGTATTTAAGTTTGGCGTATCAACTGTATTGAGGATTGCAAATAATTCATGGATTATCAAGCATCTCATATACCTGGAGTGTTATTTTTCATGCATAGTGCATTTAGATTCAAACTGCACTGTGTCAGTCTGCCTAATGCAGATATAGCAAGAAGGGGGACGCCCCTGAGAACGTGTGGCTTTGTCCATTTTGCCACTGCAGGGGAGGGACCGGGATCTAGGCACACTATAATAAGTGCCTACCAGGCAGAGGAGCACCTTGTCTGCTGGAGAAGTGCAGAACTGTTGAATGATTTCAGTTGAAACAGACCTCCAATGGTTATCTGGTCTAGCCTGAAGCTCAAGTCAGGGCCAGAACAGACCAAGTTACTCAGGGACTTGTCCAGATAAGTTTTCGATCTCTCTAAGGACAGAGATTTCACAGCCTCCCCTATTTGACTATCCTCATGGGGAAAACCTTTTCCTAATATCTAATTAAGAATTTCCTGCATTACAACTTGTGACTATTGCCTTTCATCCCAACACTGTGCAGCTCTGAGAAGAGTCTGGCTCCATCTTTATAGCCTCTCAGGGGGTAGTTGAAGGCAGCAATGAGATCATGTTAACCTTTTCTTCTTAAGATCCCCTTAGCCTCCTTCTTTAAGGACAAAACCAGTTTCCCCAACCTTTCCCTTTTATACTATGTGCTCCAGCCTGTGACTATCTTGCTGGCCCTGCACTAGACTCACTCCAGTGCGCCCTTGTCTTTCTTGTACCGAGGATCCCAAACTGGACACAGCATTTGAGGGTCCCAGGGCTGAACAGAAACACTGAGTTTGGAAACAACATTTATTTTAGCTCAAGATATGCAGTCAGAGACAGTGATCCAGATTATCAAGCCTGCAGAAAGTAAAAATGGTAGATAACAATTTTCACTGTACTTTTTGTTAATTTTCATATTGCACACTAAAGCTAGTTATCTGACTTTGCTGATAATTCTGTAGGCAAAGATGGCCATCACTGATATTTTTTTCACCTATGTTATCCTAAATGGTCCTAAAGAATCTTAAGGATGAAGATAGTGTGTATTGAAACTTACAGTCTCTTTATCTAGCTCATCACATCTCAAGTCAGACCATATTTACATGAATGGATACACTATGGGAACCACAACCAGATTAGAACAAATAATAAAGTTTTGATATCTCAGGTTACCTAACTGGAGGTGAGAAAGAAAACTTTAAAAAATATGTCCATGTTTAGAGCTGCAAGAGACTGATTTATGACTCTGAAAACTTAAATTCTGGTATTACATGGCCAAACTCATGATTTTACTCATGCAATAGCAATCAAAAATGCACTTTAATAATAAAATGCTTGAAAAAGTTTTGTACTGGAAAAGGGCCATTAATAGAAACTGCATTTCAACTGGGTCAAGTGCAAGTGACTTTGGAGATTGCTAGAAAGTATTTCTGTATGCAGTTAGTTGTTTCTCCTGGAAGATGTTCAAAGACTGCATTGCGGGACATTATCTCAACAGGAAGGAAGTAACTATAGTACCATTCAAAAAGGACTAAGGCCCAGGAAACTATGGTTAGTGACTGTTAGCAGCATAAAGTTTGTTTGGTGGCAAGAGTCCTTTGTGGTCATTTACAAAAGAAGGATTTTCTTGTAGCCTTCCTCATCTCTCCATAACAAAACCATAGCAACCCTCATGCAAAGTATGTGAATGAACGTGCTGCTGAATGCCTGTTTTGTAGGGGAATGGCTGGCAGTTTTGGAGCTGTGGCCCTGGCAACAATGATGCCTGGGTGTTTTTCTCTAAGTACTGGAGTTGTCTCATAGACTCTTAGAGTGAAGGAGCAGAAAGGATTGTTCTAATCATTTACCCTGACTGCCAGCATATCCCAGACCATAGAACTTCCCTCAAGCCTTGCCCGGTTTAAGCCTTTAAATTGTGTATGAGCTAGAAAGCTGCTGCTTTTCAACATTTATGGCACTGCTGTGAAAATGCACCTGTGAGAAATAGAGTCATCTTGACAATTCCGTATCAGTTAGAAAAATCTGTGACCAAGCTATTAACACACTTCACTGCCTTTTGTTAAGAAAGCAACCTAACACCAAACAAACAAAACAAAAATAAAGCTAAAACATAGTCTGTAGGAAATAATGGGACAGACAAATACATCACCTATTAGAAATACATCCACACTTACAGAATACTACAAAAGGTAGAGCTGTAAGATATTAACGCTTGCCATTGTTAGAGATTAAAAAACTGAACATAAATTGTGAACCAGAATCCTTAAACAACAAACAAGAGAACTAATAGTTCATTAGGATCTAAAAAGGAGTATAAGATTAAGAGCACAAAGATTTTCCAGGTTTTTCCATTTATCTGGATCAGAAATAAAATTGCTGAATGGAGTTGGCCGAAATAGGTGAAAAATCTTTAAATAATTTGTGAAACAAGAGCCGTTGTTTTGTAAAATATGCCTGTGTGACTCTACAACTGCACCTGACGGTGACTAACGATAACAAATGATTGACATGATAATTTCTTACTCTCTGGACAGGTAATGTTTTTTCTTAAGACATAAGGGACTTGTTTTATAAATAATGGCACTCTCAATATGTAGGTACTATTTTTTACAAAAACAAACAAACAAACAAACAAATAAATAAATGTATTGGGTGTCTCTAGTCTTCATGCAGAAGATTTGGAAATAAGTATTGATGAATTCCAAAGGCGGACAGGACTACAATGCAAGACTGAAAAGAGTTAATTTTCATCCTCAACTTCTTCTAAAGGTTAAACTAGAGAATGTTTTGATCTAGCATGACATGACTTTCAGAGGTTAGATGGTTACAGTGACCACCATCTTAGTGTATCTGGGCTGATTTTCTTTGAAATATTCTTTTGTATGGTTCAGATGGCAATTTTTGAAATCTCTTTATGCCTGGTCACTTCATCAAAGTCAACTCCCTTAAGGAACAGAAGTTGTAGTGTGATTTCTACACACCTTTTGAGGATTTATCTTTAAGTAAATATAAAACAAGATGGCCTTTTCTACACTGAAAGCAGTAATAGCTGTGACCTGTTAACTCCCCAAAGATTTTATTTCTCCGTCATGTATCTCAACACATGATGACTATGCACACAGTCTATATAGGTGTCTATGTACCTGTCACTTGAAATGTGAAATGGAGTACAGTGCATGATATTTGTCCAGAATAGAATTTGATGTGATTTTTTCCTCTTTGCTCTTGGGGACACATCTAGGTAGTTCTCCCCTTTATCACATGACTATGGTTATGATTCTTTTCTCGCTTTTGACATTATGAGGATGCCCTGTTTCACTTCAATTAGGACAAACACAAAGGCTGTAAATCAGTCTGGCTGTGTTTCATTTGTGATTACATGCTGATTTTCTCATTCTGTTCTCTATACAATTGGATTAATGTAAAGATCCTATAAATTTCAATAAAAATAAAACAAATAAAGCTATCAAACTTAAACTAATATTGGTTTCTGTGAGATGCTACACTTAAAGTTCAAAGGTCTGGTAAGTACAGAGGGCTTTCCTGCCTTTAATACCTATGGCTTTGATGTTCATCAGCCACTGAGAGCCATTTATTGCCTTGTAAACTTGGATGCAATTGCCTTTCTGCTATTATATCAGTTGTCACATAAAATGGTTCTTTATTCTTTCATTCTCTGTGTCTCTTCTCAGAGTTATAATTATTTGTCAGAAATATCTCTCACTCTTGGGATTTCCAGTGTTCCTATGTGGAATATCTTCTTTAGCAAAGAAATAAGAAAACAAATTAGAATTAGAAACAGAAAACAAAATCAAAATTACTGGAGAGAATCAGCTAGTAAAGATTTATATTAATGGAACAATGACTATGATGGAATAATGTTCACTTAAAAAGTCATTTAGTTAACCTAATAGAATTAAACACAGTGACATCCATTCTCAGCACTTGATCAGTCAAACTCTAATGTAGCAGGTATGTTATTTTGACTAAAATTAGATAGTATCAAAAAAGGAAAGTAGGATAAATATGCAGATTATGTGTTGAAATCAAGTAGGACAGATCCTCTGGTGGCATCTAGTGATGTAGCATCTCAGAAAACAACTGGCATGTTTTACCCCTGCTGAGGATGTCTTGACAGGTTTGTTTGGGTTAGAACATCAATGAAGGGAGAATTCAGTCCATTAAAGAGAACTATGCTTCCTAAATGTATAGTCAGTTAGCATTTTTTCAAATTACCCCTTTGGAGTGCACTCAAGTGTTTATAAAAGAACAAAGTAGTGACAAATGTGTTCTCTTGTCACTTGCTTGGAAAATTGAGTTCTGTTCAGTGTTGTGAAGACAGAACAGAAAGAACACAGTGTGAACAAGAACATCAAGACCTGAAAATCTGACTTTGATCTCTCTCTTAAGAACTAACCAGGAGCACGGTGACATTCTGTAAGGAGGCTAGATATTTTAAAAGCTGTAGTTGTGTATGATGATGGCTCTTACAAACAATAGAAAAGTGATCTCATTTGAAGCTCACAGAACTTTTTTTTCTCTGATACTATACAGCGTGCATCCCCTTTTCTTTGCCAAAATGCTTCTGGGCCTCATAAACTAGGACTACTGACAGGATCCTTTTACTTCTCTTTTTTCCAAACCCTGTAACTACGTGAATTAAGCTCTGTAATATCTCCAGTAACCTACAAGCTATGTGTCAGGCCCCCTTCTAACCCCCAATTTTATTTCTATTATCTAATCCCTTCATGCTGAGCCTGTCCCATTCAATGGTGGACACCCTCTGCAATCTGCAGGATGGAGACTGAAAGAGGTTGGAAAAAAACAGTGGAGGCTCTCATGTGTGGGAGCCAGTAGGTAATATATATTGTGACACTGTCAAGAATGGAGCACGGTGGGGAAAATGACATGAATTCTTGTCTGTAAAGAGAAACAAAGCTAGTAGACTTTAAATTATACCAGCTGGATGATACATCACAGTATATTTCTAAATGCTTGAGCCCAGAAAAGGAAAGAAAATATGACTTGGAGTTGTTGTTTTTAAGAAACCTTAATTTATGGTATATCTTAAAGTCTTGGAAAATATTCTGAAGTGTTTTTTTCCTTCAATCATTTTTTCTCCATATCTATTTTAAATGTCCTTTTAATCTCTGAATTGTTCTCTATCTAAAAAGGCATTTCTGTTGCAGATTATTTGCATACTCAGTTTCTGCCTATAAGTATTGTAAATTAAGCTTTTTAAAGAATTTGCACTTAAACCAAAGATAAAAGTGAGCTATACTGATGAAGAAATTACATCAAACAAAGCAAGCTAGCCTTATCTTAGGAAACAATCTGCCATTATGGGCAAATTTAATTTGAATTATTGAAGTAGAATTGTTAGATATTAAAAGGACTTAAAGTGAGAGAGTCATATTCATTATGCTTTAACTGGAGTCTCCAGATGTTACTATATTTTCATATGACATAAAGCTCTAGTTCCAATCTTTTATGGCTAACTTGGATTTATCCACCCTGTAAGAAATTACATTTCAGATTAGTTTGAACTTTATTATGCCTTTTATCATATTTTTTCCAAATGTGTAACACAAAGTGAAGCATTAGGGCTGTTTAGTCAAAGGATATTAGATAGCCTTCCTGGAAAATTCCTTCATAACTAAACTCCATTAAACATTTTGCTTTATGTGGGCTTTGAAATGTCCTATAGAACTTCATTATAGAGTGTAGAATTCCTTGAATAATTATATAAAACTTTACAAAAATTATTATTGTCTGCTATGTTCCTTGAGTCTTGGCCCTTACTATCTGGCAAGGCAGCATGGAGGTCTGAAAGACTCAGTTCTGACTGCAGGAGAATTCACTCTGCTTATATAGGCAACTTGATGTGAACCAAGTAGATGGATAATCTATGCCATCTTCCAAAATCCTCTGTGAATAGACGGACAAAATTATCCTGCCATCCAGGGAGTGAGACAATCAAGATGAATACATTTGCAGCAATGCCACACTAAGCAGATACTCTAAGAATACTGTCAGTAGGCTAGTCATAATTTGAATAGGCGTCAGGTTTTATAAATTAAAGAGGGAGCTACCCTGGCGTCCAGGCAACCAAAATTGTATCTTCAAGCCACAGTATACAGTCAAACTTGCAGTGAATTTCTCAGTTCTTCATTGTGCCTCTTAGTAGTGAGGCCCATAATAATGTCCTACACACTTTTAGTATAATTGTAACAGAACTTTTGCAAATTGTCTCTTTATATGCTTTCTGTGGTATGTATAAAGAATTTAATATTAATTTTAAGTATGATCTATATATGTTTAAAAAATATCTGTGCTATCATTTGCATGCATTGCTCAAAGAGGAGTTAAAATAACCGAAAACCAAATGTTAGAGTTTATATCAAAATTCTGTTGACAGCTAATATTGAAAAAAAAAATCACAATTCCTTGCCACCAAAACAACATCTCCTGGTACTTTGGCTATCTAAGAAGCCCTACTAGGTTGAATCTTTTTTTTTTTGTTTAAAAGAATACATATCTCAACTTTAAATTATTTGTGCTATTGTCATCGTGAAATTGGGTTATTAAACTACATTGTTCATAATCTGCTTCTTAAAAACATTTTGGACACTGAAAAAGTACTGAATGTGCCTGCCAAATTAATGAGTGGAGATTCCTAAAGGAGTATATTATTTCTGTGTTCTGTGTCTGGAGCCAAAAGGTTTTTGAACGTTTGCTCTGTCTTACAAAGCATTAAAACTTTTGGATTCTGTTTATACCAGGAAACATCTACCCGCCCATGCCCTGCCATGATACAACAACAGTTTCTATCACATGTGGGACTTATGGTGACAGTATTTGGGAGAAAAAGACATACTTACTGAAGTCTTTTGAAGAGGTCATTTGTGTGAGCGGGACTGTATTGGGTCTGGCTGAGATGGAATTAATTCTCCCCATAGCAGCCCTCATAGTGCTCTGTTCTGCATTGGTAGC
>JANZLQ010000005.1:21242838-21258271 GCA_026212715.1 Elanus axillaris | reverse complement strand
CTCCATGGACTGCAGGGGGACAACCTGCCTCACCATGGTCTTCCCCACGGGCTGCAGGGGAATCTCTGCTCCGGCACTTGGACCATCTCCTCCCCCTCCTTCTGCACTGACCTTGGTGTCTGCAGAGTTTTTTCTCTTACATGTTCTCACTCTCTGGCTGCTGTTTCTCCCTGTTCCCCAACTTTTTTCCTTCTTAAAAATGTTACCACAGAGGTGTTACCACTATCACTGATTGGCTCGGTCTTGGCTGGCAGCGGGTCTATTTTAGAGCTGGCGGGCATTGGCTCTGTGGGACACAGGGGAAGCTTCCAGCAGCTTCTCACAGAAGCCGCCCCTGTAACCGCCCCCGCCCTGCTACCAAAACCTTGCCACAGAAACCCAATACAGGGACATGTAACATGTATTGCCAAATTACGAGGCAGCCCATGCAGTGATAGAGGGTATTAGTGGGGAAGAAGCAGATGTGTGTTACAAGGCTTGTGAGGACAGGATAGAATATTCCTGACAAGCTTGGTTCTACTTTTCCACTTCTGTGCCGAAACACATCTGTAGTGAGTTTTGTAGTGTGATTAATTTCAGAGCCATTTACTCCCGCTTCAGATTCAGGGTGATAAAGAAAGGGAGAGTGTTTCTTTCTGACTCACATTTCCATCCTTAGCCATATATGTAATAAGACATGCATATGGTTCCCTTCACCTGGTAACAACTGAATTTTGAGGTTGGAGGTTTCATGGCAATCACTAAAGAAAGTGGGTGCTGAATGTTTTGACATTCGTATATCCTCATCACCTGAAAACTTGAGTTTGGAGACCTCTTAACCCCTCAGCCCTCACAGGGAGTCCAGTGTACACACACACATGGTGTTATACTCTGCTCTCCATGCACTTTAGAATCCTTTTACAAAGTTTACAGCAGAGGAAGTGGCCCCCAAGAAATAAGAAATGCAGTTATCAGCATGCATGCAGGTAAAATGTCTTAAAGCCTTCCGGTTAACATAAGCAATTTTTTCTCACTTACATACTTGTCTATATGTGGCAACGGGTAAATACTACCATGTTCACCTACCCTGGGTAACCACAGAAAGATTTCAAAATCATTAGGAGAGTGCAGACAAAGGGATCACTCTGCTAGGTACGACACTGCCAAGAAAACTCACTAATGCACTAACGAGCTAGGTGGAGCTCCCACTGGCAGTTCTATATAAATTGGAGAAACAAGCATTTCTGAGATGTTACGGAGGTGCTTCGCAAACCTGTGGAGCATGTGGGGATCACATCTGGCAATTTTATCATTACATCTAGAAACACGTCTAAGTAAAAGCAAATTACCCTCATTTATGCAGTTTACAGGAATGGGCTATGCTAGCCAAAGACTGAGTGATCTCTGAAATCAGCCTTTCTTCTTCAGGAACTTGTGTCCTCACCCTGATCCTTAGAAGTGCTAGATAATAAGAACTGGTGTAAAGTCCATGCATAGGTATGTATCTCCATGACAAACAGTAAGTCCAGGGTACAGTTCAGACAAGACCATTGAAACAGAAGAAAGTCCAAAATTCTCAGAAGAACTGCCTAAGGAAATCCAAAGGTGCTTTTTTTTTTTTTTTTAAATAGGAAGGGAATCCATTCTTTTCCCTTATTTGTCCATATCATCAGTGAATAAGAGCTGACGGATGACAATAGAGTGGTTCTGAATGGGCAACTCAGGCTTCTCCAAATCACTTCTGAGATGTAAATTATTTTTAAAAAGATACTTCTAGAAACAAGTAGACTGGCAGCCTTGAAGTCAGTCTGCTAGAAACAGCTAGAACAGCAAGCACAGGAATCATGGTTTGAGGATACCTGAGGACTCCAGATGGCAGATTAATTCAGTCTCAAATTACGAAGTCTCATGAAGTCTTAGAACTAGAGAAAAAGTAGTGGTGGTCCCACTCTCTCCTTGCATACAGCAGAGTATTGGTGTATCTTCAAATTCAGTACATATCCATCAGGTAGACGAATGTTTCCTCAACAAGCGGGAGTGGGTGCTGACCCTTGTCTGTCATGACAGAGCCAACACTAGAAAAATAAGGAAGACAGAGACAAGAGAAACAAATTTTAAACAAGAGGAAAATTGAAATGAAACAAAGGCTGAATTTGCTGGAAAAAAAATGAAAGCAAGAAAACTGAAGAGAAATTCAGATTATAAAGACTCTAATGAAAGAGGTACAGCAAAATGCTGTGACTCAACAGGACAGCTGCATCAAGGTAATGGTGAGAGACAAGTCCTCTATTATTTTGTGATAGGTGCATAATGGTCAGGACTGGAGCGAGCATTTATACATAGAGCTACGAATTCATGGTGCTTAATGGTGCTTAATGGTGCTTAATTGTTTTCTTACTATTCCTTATGTCATAAACTGAATAGTTACTATGAAATTAAATTAATTAGGGGAATAGGGCTTTGTAATGTTATTACGACACATACAATGCAAAATTATTTATATTAAATCATGGCATTTCATATGTTTTGCAAGCAAATGTTGAGTTTGAGACTGACAGGATACTTGGTATTTTTCTTGTTAGAACTTTACTGTGGAATCAAAAGAAAAGATTTCTCTGAAATTATGTATAACATATTGAGACAATGAATTGGTACTGGTTTATGTCATCTGATGATTTGACCTGATTTTTAGAAGAGGGACAGAGACTACAAGAAAAAATGGACAGAATAAAATTAAACCCCTTTCCTTTTCTCAATAATTATTCAAATACCTTGAACAAATACATTCAAAGCTAATAAAAGAATCAGACTGGCACAGCAAGGGAGTGTCCAGAGCATCATGTACTATAACTTTTATTTTTATAATACTATTTATCATCTTCTTAGTGAAAGACCCTTCCAAATTTCAGAACCATTTTGTCAAATGAAATGTCAAAAGAAAACTGACTCAGGAATGAGTTTCTACCTGGTTTAAAAAAATACGAATGCCTCATTGTTTTCCTCATTCTTCTTCTTATTCCAAACTGGTTTAGGCAATTGCAAGGTCTTACAAGACAAACTACAACACGTGGAAGTAATTAGAAATATTACCTTCTCAGGATATCTAGCACTTCAGTTCTGACACATTAGAAGCTTCTGTTTTCAATGGCTTTACAACAGTTTACATTGTCTAAAGATCTAACCCAAACTCCAGCAAGAGTCAAGACTTAGGCAGCAATGTAGGAATACTAGCCCAACTTAACAGTGACACTAAAACCATATGCTGGGCCTATATAAATTAATAAGCCTTCTCTACTTTTCAAAGATATACACATTTCTATCACCTGCATTAGTGATAGCAGTAAAATTTTAACTTACGGTAGCATCCATGGATGAGGCCTTTTTATGCTGAAAACTACAAATGGCCTAAGTAAGAGAACAGGTGGGCTTATATTAGAGAAAAAGAAAAGCTAGATCCCAATTCAGCTTTTAATCAAAAGTTACTTGTAGACAATCTCAAAAAATCTGTTGCTTTTGCAACATAAACTAAGAACACTGATTAATGCATTTTATATTATTATTATTTTACTGCTTATATTGCTTTGATAGATGTACTATGAATAATTGAAGTAGCATAGATATTCAGCTCTTCTCCAGCCTGACTTTAGTTTGGACTTTCGTACTATACTAACAGTTCTGATTTGTACTATCCTGTGTTCCATTTCCCTCCTGTAAACAGTTCAGTTCAAGCAGAATTAAGACCTCTTGCTCTGTCTCCTTCCATGGGAGCAGGGGATGCCAGCTTCCACTGTTGTCATTGTGTTTCTAAGAAGACCTCTAGCCAGATTCCTACCAGCTTTGAGCACAGACACAGCAACTGGGGCCTTTTGTGTTACTAAAATGATGAGGTAGGGGAAAAAGCATTGGGTATGTTTCCTTTGCTTCTAACTTCTCACTGTCTCTAACATAGCTGCTGCTTTTATTTATCATTCTATGTCTTTTTGGATGCAGATTGGAATAATCATGATCATGTTCACTTGACGAAAACAGTATATGGTTCACTTAGAAATATGGTTCAATTAGAATATCCTTTCCCATTACATGGAAACCTGAAAGATTTGACTTAGGGACTCATCTTTGGGAATAATTTAGAAACCCTTAGAAGAGGTGGGAGAAAACAAGCATGCTATCAAATAGGACAATAAAAGTGTTCTTGAATTTAAAGTGTTCCCTACTGCATGGATTGGGAGTGATAATAAGTTTCATTGAGCCTGGGGAAACCTACTTTCTGTAACAACAGCTCATGCTAGGCTGTCTTGAGAGTTGAGTATTGAGAACCTTGAACTCCCACTGAAGCCAATTTGACCTTAGAGCTTTTGGAGCTTTGCAGAATCAATAGGAAAAGGCAATGGCCTAAATATTTAGAGCTTCTTAGCAAGTTTAGGTGTCTAAATTAAGGAAAATTCCATTATGAAACATTTATTTATCATTATGAAAGATTATAAGTTAAGAGTATATGTGCTAAATGGGCACTGCATTCTACAAAAACTCAGTAAAGAACATTCTCTGCTCTGAAAGATTGTTTCAGTAGCTGAAAAAGAGCTAAAAGGAGCATTTTCTTTTAATTGAATCCACTACAATGGGTACTTGTCAGTAAAATATTTGTAAAACTTTTTTTTAAAACCAAAACACCTGTATCTCCAGCTGTGTGTTCCAAACACTACAATGTGTATGGCAAAGAGGTGCTGTTCATGATTTTCAAACAAGTTTATGTATATTGTCCAAGACTTTTTTCTTATTGGCACTATTGGAAAGACATGCAAATTATTTATTACTTAAACTGCAACAGTTTATGATGGAATTTTTTTACCATTATCTCAATCCATGACTTTTAACCAACTAAGAAAAATCTTCAAAACTCTTGCATTCAAAATTATCAATACATTTTATGGCACACTAATAATGGGAATTATTGACTAACAGTAAACTACTTCTCAATCATGAACAGTTGTTTAAAAAGCTGGAATATCATGCACGAGTAATCCATAAATCTCTTACTCCCAGAATTTTCAGCACTGCTTTCCTATGCCTATTATATACATGCGTGCATAGTCACGATTAGTTTTTGGCTGCCTTGCCTGTGTTTCTAGTATGTACAACATTAAGTTTGAGTCAGTTGGCATTTCTTATTTCAGTTTCTCTAGAAGTAACTTATTTTCCCCCAGCAGTTCCCAAGAACTTTATGGTTGTTCTTAGCAACTGACTAAAATGGATGAGAATTTGTGAAAGAGTGCCAAGGCATGTTAGACACTAATTGTCATTTTTGAAAAATAGTTCAGCAGAAAGTTAAGATGATGTACAAAATACTGAAAAAGTGTGAATTATCCACTTAATCCTAATCTTAGAATACTGACAATATTCAGATGCAATAGAGTGAGCAAACAAACCTTGGAGATAAGCCACACAGTAACATCTTCTGCAAGCTATTATATTTCTGGTATATTGTTAGTAGTACACTGGCAATGAAATCTAAAGGCAAAGTTGTTGTTGAAAATCTTGGCCAGCAAGTGACAGACGTTTTTTGGAAAGACAGTTAAAATTGTAACTATCATGTAGCATGGTCTGCTTTTCTATAAAAAAATTCTCTTAGTAGTCCTAGAGTCACTTCCATCTGTGGTGTGTTTCACTACCATTACACAGTGATGTGCATTGTAACACTGCAAGAAATGCAAAACTTCTCTGAGGCCATAAGGCAGTAAATGTATTTTCTGTGAAGTTTTTTGACTGCTATTAATGGTGAAGCTGTAGCTCACAGCACTGATGATATACACTTCAAATAGAAAATTGCTTTTTGAAAGAAGTTTTCCATTCTGAAATTTTTAGTACACTCATAGCACCATTTTCTAGTGATACCAGAAAATGGTTTGTGCTATATGTCCCATACCATGTCCTCAAATTTTCAAGACCTATATTATAAATATCAGGATATGCAACAGAAATTTTCAAGCCATGATCAGCATAATGAGTACTAAAAATAAATCATGTTCCCTGTACTACTGGCACCTGTACAGTCCGTAGCAGCACAGTTGGCAATGAGACCTAAATTGCAAACATGATCTACATGTAAAGAAATCATTATAGCTGACCTTATGAATGTTTTTTTCATTTATCCTGATTGAGACTTAGATTGGTAGATCTTAATCAAGCTATATGCCTGTTTCAGTGATCTGTGGACTCAAAAATGGGTGCATTATATCTAAAACTGAAAATAAATTGAAGTACTGTACTTGTAATTCTAAACACCATAGTTATAATGCGGTCCTATTCCAATGGTATGGCTTAAACAGATGTATTTATTACATAAATGTTGTGTACAAGTCACCAGAAGTAGAGATATCACAACTGAGGATCACTGTGTGTACATATCCTTGGACTAAAATTACCTGACATACCAAGACAATGTTGAATTATAATGCTGTTTGTTATTGTAATGTTTAAAGTTATTAACATTACTTTCTCTGTGTATTGCGTATCGAAGGGAACAAAGGATTTTCAAAGTTGTTTCATACATTTTTTTCAGTCACACATTAGTTACAATTCATATTCAACCTTAATTAAGTTCCAGATAACCTAATACAGTCAGTGTGGATACCCTGAATTTTCAGTGATCAAAAGATCTTTGATCAAGGTTGGTTGTTCAATTGCAATTCATAACCCAGAGCATCAGTTGGTTCTTTGCAGATTCATATTCCTCATAGGCATGAGAAAATGCACTGAAAATATTGAACTTAACTCTCACTGTCACCTAAGTCTATAGACTTACTATGGAATAGTTTGAAGATGTTTTTGAGAGCAGTATTTTTAATTGAAAAAAAATATAATCACAAGTTCCTGTAATGTTGTGATTACATTTTACCAAATTTCTGAGTTCTAGAATGTCAAAGACTGGCCATTGTAAAAGTTTTAAAAGAATTTACAGAACAAATATATTCTAAAATGCCAAGTCCATTTTTTTTAAATTATGGAAATATGTTTTGGCAAAGGTTTCAGAATTTATTTTTAGCTTGTTTTGGTTTTGGCATGTTTTTTCAGTTCATTGCCGTCATTTGATGGTGTCATGATAGTGTTTTTCAATGGAAAATAAATCTATTTTCCAAACCTGGAAAGACTAAGTCAGTGCAAAAAATGAGATAAAACTACCCAGATTTTCACTACAGTTTTTCATTGGACCACTTCAACTTTTTTCTATGTTTTGCTTGGCATGGATTCTTTTGCCTTGATGTGTGATAATCTTCATTGTAATGCAAAACTTTTTATGGGTGAAAAATTAATGAAATACAATAAATCATAGAAATTCATGCAATTAAAAAAAGTATAATGCTAGTAAATGTGCATGAGTCTTTCACATAGTTTTGCCACTTATTGTGGATATTTTGCTTTATATTCTAGGTGATTGCCTGAGATCTTATTAGTGCTTCAGATGTTGAGATGACTGAGCTATGCCTTTTCACTTTAATTAAAAGATTTTTATGTTGTAGTTATTGCTTCTTAATGCATGATATGTAATTCCTTGATACCTGTAGACAAAGGTCTACTGACTTCATTGAGCTGTGTAATTCGTGAGCCTAAGGGCCAGATTCTGCTCACCATCAGTAGTATTTCAGCCTGTAAGCCTATTCTTTTAATTAGCATCTCTAACAATTAGAATTGATTTTCTTATTGGTACAATAATAACTCATATTTTTACATTCAATCTTCCGTTATGAAAAGTTATGGAAAGAACATTTCCTTTGAATCAGTAATTATCATGTGTTTTCCATTATATAAAAAAATAAGCCCACAAATAAACAAACAAACAAACAAACAAAACCCCATGACAAATAGATTAAGGAAGCTGAGATCTGAGTTAAGGCTTTGCAAAAGGATTAAACAGTAAAAATGGTTCCTAATTTTCATTTCCATAGAAACACAAAAATAGCACTCCAGTTGTTCAGAAATAGATCTTCTAACTCACACATTTAAAGTGTTGCACCATCCCTTTGACATTTTAATACCGATGTATGTTTTGCAAAAAGAAACAATAAAAATCCTGCTTTTGTCCACCAGTTCTTAAACAGGCAGAGGATGATGAATATGCTAAATATTTTGTCTGTTCCATCTTACACAGAAGAAAGGCAAAACCAGACAAGATTAGCTGATGTAAGCTCTATGTTTGTCACAGAAGAAAGTAGAATAAGAATGGTAAAAAGAAATGCACAGTTGTAATATAGGGCTGAACAATATTTTTTTTAAAGCAAATGAATTGCATTCTCATATGAAAACAGTAAGACCCAAAGAATTTCATTGTTGCGTAAACTTTCAAACTTATTTAACTTGAAAATTTCCATCTACACCTAATGAAAACTCTGTCCTACGCTGCTCATTTAGCCATTGCTTTCTCATGTGTAATGACATGGGGGAAATTTTGCCTTCATAAGAACAAGAGATCTTGTCTCAAATGTAGTATTTAGGCTGGAAAGTTTAAATACGATCTGGTCCTGTGTACTTCACAAGAACAAAATAGATGAGGCAAAAGAATTTTATGTGTATTCAGGTTCAAACACCAAATCAATCATCTCAAATGACATAAATTGATTATAGACAATCTAAAGGCACAAGTCTCCCTGCACTAATGAATTTGATTTTCCCACTTATTTAAAGCCTAGCTAAGTGCCTAGTATTATGTCTGAAGGTGCCTGCCACTTTCAGGAGTAAATGGAAATCATAGATACTCTACCCTGAGGTACCTTTCCACGTTTACTATTCCTGACAGCAATTGCTTTTGTCAGGATTTGGTTTGAAGACTAGGAGATTCTCCTTTAACTGTAAAATATCAAAGCAGAGAGCACTGAATTTAATGGGCCTGTGAATGGTCAATAGTGAAAAATATCCAGCTCTGAGTTAGTAAATTCAGACACACAAAAATTGAAAAAACAATTAGACTAGACAACACATTCCTAGGAAAATCTGGTATTCACAATGTACAACATAACTTGGAAGCAAGAATTAAGAGGGCAAAAGTATTACTAATAGAGTCTTCATACTAAAAAGCTGGGTGTTGTTTTGTATGTCCTGTGACTTATGGGGGTACTACACAAATGTGACTGTTTTACAGACTAGCAGATGGCCAATACCCAGCTCTGGACAACAGAAGTGAGGGTCTATCCTACTTCTGAAAATCCAGGCTTCCTCCTTTGAAAGTATCACAGACTTCTCTGGGAACTGTGCCTGTGGGACACAGGCCCATGGTCACAGAACATAGCCTGAATGTTATCTGCCCAGATAGTTAGAAACACTTATCTAGAAACAATAAAACAGTAAGATAGCCACACTTCCCCCATTCCCTTCCTTACCCCACACAACGTACATTTGTTGTGCATTTTCTTCCATTCACTTGGCAGAAGATCAAACTACAGCTTTGGAGTGGTTCTAGTTTGTGTTGATCAGCTGCTATGTGGAGCTTAGAAGTAGGTCTGTCCACCTATACGTTCATGGTATTATTTTCTTTCTGACTGGAAGCAGGAAAAAATCTGTAGATATTGTTTTAGAGTCCCCAGTGAATGTCTGTGAAGCTGACTGTGGGAATAAAAGTTTGGCTGCAATTATATTGCCACAGTATTACATTTCCAATTCCCAATCCCTGTTATACCATGCTTGTTCTTCATCAGAGAGCCACAGAGGAAATGGAGCTATAAATCTAGTCAGAAGAGAGTGCATTTTATTTTTTTTGAAGTTTGGCATGAACAGCTTTACAAGAATTCTTGAGAAAACTGTAAAATGGGGAAGTCACTCTAATACAGAGATGTGCTATATAAAGTAATAAAAATATTAATAAAATTATATTAAAAAGAGGGGGAAAGGAAATTATTTAATCCCTTCTGTTACCATGTGATGTCTCAGGGCCCAACTGCAAGAAATGAGGGGTAGGTAAACATTAGCAGAGAGGAGAGATAAGGTCATCATAAGGTGGGGTTAGAGAAAGGGCAGTACAGCCAGGGCAGCCACCCTGGATGCTGCAGATAGTCATCTTCAACAATAGGAAAAAGAATGAAGTAGCCAGAAGAACTCTCAAGGATCAAGCGTGCATTGTATGGGCTAATTACCCAGCAGTGACAAACTAGTTAAATGCTGGAACACCCGAACAAAATCCTTATTGTTAAATATAACCTTAATACTGATTTTTTGTTGTATCTTTTCATGACCTCTATCTCAAATCATAGTTTAAGTAAACACCATTCTAGCCTTAAATTTTACTTTGAGATAAGATTACTCCTGTATAATCTGACAAATGAAGGGGCATTGTATCCTTGTGGGTGTGCCAGTCATTAAAAGCAGGGCACAATGCAGAATTTAGTGCTGACCATCCTGGTATACAGGATATCTGAAGAATTTTAAGGCACACCCTTACTGCGATTTAGACTTTCTGAAGAAGAAAACTGTGATCAACCTTTGACAATTTTCTGACACTTCCTGTGATCTTCTAGGAAAGATTCTTGGAAGACCTCAGGATACTGGAGAAAACACATGAACACGAAGGTCTCAAGGACGTTTTATCAGATACCAACATGAGTTAATGGAAATCACCGAGTCTAATAGTATCTGCTATCATTTTCACAAGATCTATCCAGTGCGAAATCATCTATAATGAAGTACTGACTTAGTCCTTTACAAACACCTAATACCTTTCTTTTAATTTAAAACGCTTCTTGTGCTTTGCATATTTGTGTTTGTGGGTAGAGGAGTTGTGTATCATAAGTGCATGATACTGAAATCTTTGTAAGGAAAGAGACAAAGGAAAGGGTGAAAAAAAGATGAGCAAAAATGGATAAATTATTGAAGGGGTAGAGATAAGGTCAGCAGAAATTTTTATAGAGTTGAGTGCTAATATCAGGAGAGATGCTTCTAGCAGGGTGAGTGAGTAGGTAATGTGGATGTGAACTGCATGTAACCTATACTGAAATTTGAACTTTTCAGAGTGGTGAGAAAAAAAGAATGGAAGAGAGGAGAAAAAATGCAACCCAGACCCCTTTGGCCTGAATCTTTGAAAATGAGTCAACCATAGACACCAGAAGCTGAAACTTCCTAGCATATATTCTGATGTACTAAAGACATATTCATTTAAAGTATATATGTTATAAACACATATGACAATTCAAATTTATGTTTATGGACTTCTAGTTACCATTAAATACACATTTGTAAACTATTCAACTACCTGTTTATTAAAAAAACAGGAGAATTTGTTTCATTTGCTTAACTAGCCCCATCTCTTAGATTACACGGTAGTCTGTCATTTAACTAGCTGTTTGCTTGTCCGGTGTTATTAAAGAGAAAGTGCTGTACAAAAGCAGAGTTCTGTTTGCAAAGAACAGAATCCTCTTGTGTTAATTTAGATAAGGCAGACTGTGGGTGAGCACATAACCATATTACAACAAATGAGAGATCGTAAGATTAAATGGCACATTAAAAAGTTTCCATTGTTTATTCAAAACTGTTGTAGTTTGCAAGGTACAAGTGCTTGGTTGCTGTTTAATATATGATTAAAAATAGAGTTAAGAAAGTATAAACATGGTTAAGAAAACTCCAGTCAGGTTCCAAAACATTGAAAGAGTATGATGGAGTGAAAGGCTCAGGAATCTGAAAATAAGTCTTTCCAGTTCTACCAGGACTGAAGAGGATGCTCTGCTTGTTGAGGTTTTTAAATTAAAAGCATATGCATTTGTGAAAATGAGGCATGGGTTCAAAGAAAAGGTACCTTTGATGTGAACTTTCCTGGATAGGGCAAAGAAACAGAAAGAGGCATTGTTTTGATGCCAGGGCATGTGAACAAGAAGATAAATAATTATGTGTTTTGTACTGTGCAGCAACCTTACCCTGCCATTGGACAACCAGATAATATAAATAACATGCTACTGTCACATCCAAAGAGGAACCAGGCTTACGAGATTCTGATTTTTACATAGGCTATTTCCAATTTTGTATCTTTGCAGACTCTGCTGTTAAGACACAGTAGCAACAGTTTCAATGAGGCAGAGAGGGGAGAATCTTGCAAGTATGTGAACAATAGTATCTGAGGAGAAACCTGAGGAGATGGTAGCACTGACCATCTGATGCTGCTTTTAATGCCCTTTGGCTTGAATGCAGACCGTTGTTCCAGGTCTAGGAGACCTAGACTCGGCTCTGGCATAGAGTCCTATGTGATGGAGATACAAGGTGTAGGATTTATCTCCACCAACATATACTTTTACGTTTGCTATATTTGCCAAGCTCCCTTTTATAGCCTAAGCAGAAAAATAAGCATTAGCAGAAAATTATTTATTCCACCTGCTTTCTTAACTACCTTCCGGTGGAATGAATTGCTTTCTGAAAGATACCAATTTCTTTCCATTGACTGGAGTGCATGAAATTAGCTTTAATTTAGGACAATATTGTCAATGTAGTTATGGGTTGCTGAGATGAGACACACTAGGAGATGTGTGATGGAAGGACAAGTAGTGGGTATATGCCTGGGACTCTGTGAGAGCTTTTCTGCTACCTGAATGGCAAAGGACACAAACAAGACAAGGATGTTCTAGGAAGCTGCAGTCTTAGGATGCTGCAATCTTAGGATGCTGCAGGTCTGGGGTAAACCATTTGGGAAGTAAAATTTGCATGTTTTGAAGTTACTTGTATTGTAATAGACACTGCATGTTTTGTTGTAGCAAAACCCCTAAGGAAAGCCTTACTCATAAAATTGACTCATTCTCTAGCTCTTGTGGCCAGAAATGGAAAACCAGACATATAGCATGAATTTTTCCCACATGCCATGCCTGCAAAGTGCCAGAACATGCACTAGAAGTGTTGAAGATAGACTGACTAGTTGGCACTACACAGCGGAGACTCCAATTTACAGGAAGTGTCAAGGTTTTACACTTGGATTTGGACTATTCCAAATGATTTAATGATGCTAGAAAACCAAAATGTTAAAAAATAATGGAAAAAATGAGAGCTGAACAGCCCCTGCAGCTGCTCTTTGAAACTGACTTTTGTATTAGCCTGTGTATATGAGCTGAATATGGACAACAATATGAATTATAACAAGCAGTGTTTGGGACTCCTTGGGCACCTGGCTCTCGGGCAGCCAGCAGGCCAGGGGAAGGCAATCTGCAGTTCCCAGACTCTGCAGCCTCAGGGCAGCCTTTCTGGAGTTCAGGCCTTAGATCTGATGAAAGTTAATCAAATCCGAGATGTTTCGGACAAAACATTTGGGGCTCATATATCAGTGTTTTCCAATGAAACTACATTTCATAATAATATATCAGATCAAGTGTATTGCCAAAAGCAGTTCTTTCTCTTTCTTCCTTTGCTTCTCCTTTGCTTTTACTCTCCTTGAACTCCCTGTCCTCCTTTATTTTATTGCTCCGCTTTTAGCCTTCCCTTCTTCCTGTGCTTTTTTAATCTGCTTAAATTATTCTTTATATGTCCACAATCTCAAGCCAGATCTACTTCTGTGTCATTTTGCCCTCAAACCTTGTATCTCCTCAGTGAGACTAAGCAGTCTTCTAGTTGTCAAGCGATCTTTTTTTTTTTTCTGTTACACACAGGGAAAACATTTGTCAGTGACATGAATTCATGCAATTTTATTCTTGATTCTGCAGCTAAAATAGTAAAAATTTCCATCTAAAAACATCTCCATTATTTATTTTTGCAATCAAAGTTCTGATTGATGAAACTTTTGGAAAGTTTGTCTCAAGAGAAAATAGCTGTAAGTTAATCTGACAGTCCAAATATGCAAAAGGTATTTAAAGGGAATGCCAGTAGTTTTGACAGCAGCTCTCTAATAGTAAGAAGCTTAATGGTATAAGGTCAGCAAAGAATAAATAAGAGCAATAATAAATTGAGAATGCTGAAACCTTCCTATGTGTTTAGAAACAAAGAAAGATCTATCAGAAAGATAACTTTTTTGCTTAACATCAAAGACTTTTTTGTAACTCATAAGTGATAATACATGACCTCGAAGTTACATTACTTCAGAAAGAATTTTGTGACTAAAGTACATCAGAGATTTGGAACATTTATTAAAGGAGATTTTGTATTTTATTACTCTCCAGGAACAGAGAAAAATCACTGACATTTGCATCGGGGGGACTGGTGCCCTTTTGTGCAGAAGGTTTTCCAGAAACCTTTTTAGATTTTTGATTTGCTTTTTTACTTTATAAATGCTCCATTCAGCCACTCTTAAGTGTTGACTTGCTTTTGGCTTCTCCCCATTGAATTTAGGACATTACTTTTGTTACAGCTGTGGTTGGCTGTGACCTACACTGGTGGGTCTGTGAGGTACATTCCTCTTAGGTACCACATTCTCTGTCAACATTAGAATAGAAGGATCCAGGGTGTGAAGCCAGCTTTAATTGCAGTATGTAGAATGTGAGTGATTGTGATGGGTTGACCCTGGCTGGATATCAGGTGCCCACCAAAGCCATTCTATCACTCCTGCTCCTCAGCTGGACAGGGGGGAGAAAATATAACAACAGGCTTGTGGTCAAGATAAGGACAGTTTAATAAGTGAAAGCAGAGGTCGCGCGCGAAAAGCAGAGAGAAAAACAAATGATGTTATTCTCTACTTCCCATGAGCAGGTGATGTCTGGCCACTTCCCAGGAAGCAGGGCTCCAGCATGTGTAGTGCTTGCTCTGGAAGACAGAAAATATCCCCCCTCCCATCTCTCTTTACTTAGCTTTTATATTTGAGCTGACGTCACTTGGTATGGAATATCTCTTTGGTTAGTTCAGGTCAGCTGTCCTGGTTACGTCCCCTCCCAATATCTTGCCCAGCCCCAGCCTCCCGTTGAGGGGAGCAAAAAGTGTTGGGGAAACAGCCTTGATGCTGTGCCAGCACTGCTCAGCAGTAGCCAAAACACTGGTGTGTTATCAACACCTTTCCAGCTACCAATGCAGAACAGAGCACTATGAGGGCTGCTATGGGGAGAATTAATTCCATCTCAGCCAGACCGTGATATAAAAGTGGGAGTTTTCTAATCGACAATACGCCTTGCCACTGTACAGACTGTAACAGAAAGTAGTGGATCACTAGTGTCCTTACAGAGCTGAATTAGAAAACTAGGAAGACTCATTTATAGTAAATTATGATGTCTTTCTTGCATTGAGTTCTTCACGATCATGTGTATAATAGTTTTCCAATAGGTCAGGATACCTTATTGTTTGTTAGGGTAAAAACAGGAGAAGGAAGGAAGATTTAAAACAAGACTGCAGTAAAATGAAGATGAAAATTAAATTATCAAAGTAATCCTTTGTAACCTTCTGTCATGGTTTAGGGCCAGCGAGCAACTAACACCACGCAGCCGCTCACCCCTTCCCCCACTCCAAGTGGGATGGGGGAGAAAATCGGGAAAAAAAAAAAAGTAAAAACTCGTGGGTTGAGATAAGAACAGTTTAATAG
>JANZLQ010000005.1:21228472-21242738 GCA_026212715.1 Elanus axillaris | reverse complement strand
AACTCAAAACACAGCACTGTACCAGCTACTAGGAAGACACTTAACTCTATCCCAGCTGAAACCAGGACACCTTCAGAATTAAGAAATCTTTTTATGCTTAAAATTTACTAATCAGTAAAACACTAAATTACCCACATAAAGTCAAGGATTTATAACAGTCATTTAGGTCCTTTGCAATTTGTTGTACACAAATGAAAAAAAGTATCAATAGATGTGGAACATAATCTTCATCACTAGTTTACCTTGTGCCTAATAGCTGTTCAGTTGTTTAGGTGAAAGTAGATCATAGTTTCATTTCAAGTTTTAGTGAATAAGTGTCCACATAGAAGACTATAGTCAAAAGGGTTGGGAAACTAGGAATTTTGTCATCCAGGTCTATAAAAATGTCTAGAGAGAGGTTTCCATGCCCAGGGAAGATTTTGGCATCTTAGATGGAGGCATCAGGAGGTAGAAACTCAAACAGTTTCCAGCACTTTTATGAAGATACCAGCAAACTTCTGCGAGTAGGTTCGTAAGAAGTAGATTCTGCTCATAAAAGAATAAACATGACTAAACCTGAGAAATTCAAATTGATAAAAAGGAACTTTCAGAAGTAACAGCTTTAGCAGTATGCAGCTGTATTTCATTTCAAAATATATTTTTGTGACAGCATTGCATTGTTTGTATCATATACCAATACTGTAAAGGCAGCATGCAATGTTTCAAGTCCAGTGAAATATGCTCATGGCTCACCCCACTCCACATTTGCACACACAGCCTTTCTACTACAAGTTACAGAATAACGATTGTCTTTTCGAAATGGTGACAATACAAATGCTGGCAAATTTCCAGGAACTAGAATACAAATAAAAATCAATGTTAATTTCAATGCAAATGGTTAATATTTTGCTTAAAAAATGTCTTTGAAATGAAATAGCTATACAAAACTAAAAATTAATTCCTTTCCTCCTGGCATGGTAGATAATTTATATTCTTTTCTTGCATTACCCATTACTTATTTTGTATATTCAATAAACTAGTTCAATAATGATTCTGGTCAAACAGAAAGAAGCTCAGAGTTAAAAACGAGGCCCAGATCTGCAATATCAATTAGCGGTGTTATATTTGATAATGATACTGGGAATGTACAAGAGCTAGGATCTGTTCAAGAAAGCAATACCTTAGTATATCAGGACAGGATATACTCATTTTGAATCAACTGGCAGTTCTACAAAGATGAAACATGTGAGAAACTTAGCTTTTCCTCCTTTAGTGCAAATAAAAATGAGCTTATTACAGTGGATCTAGAGTCCAGAACTGACAAAGGGTATACAGGCAATTGCCCCATGCTTTCCTAAGTACATTGAGCAAAGTGGTGTCTGGCTAGAGGAGCATGGAACTTTCACTATGGTAAATGGACATGTCAGATATCTAATGTTAGTTGCGGTAAAGATTTCTTTCATTAAACCCTTCCCACCTATCTTTATTTTGCTACCCTGCTGGAAGAGACACACTAAACATGCTGAAAGGAGTGACAAAAACACAGTCACCTGAAAACTTTTTCATTTATCAGCCTTGCTGAAAGAAGGATGAGCCCAGATTCTCCTGTGACATTAGAGAAAGCATGTTTCTCCATATGTGTTAGATGAATCATGGTCTTTGCTAGGGTATTTTAAGACTTTTCCAGCATTTTGTTACTAGTATCCCTTTTTATTTCATCTCTAGAAGGTTTGATAAAACTTGATTATGGCACCTAAAGATAGATGCTTTGGGACATCAGGCAAGATGACATGGCTGCAGAACTCTAAACTAAATTTTACATAAGCTGGTGGCTGTCCAAAACAAACAACAAAAAAACGCAACAGAGATTTTCTGCAACTTTTCAAACTTCTCAGCAGCTTTGAAGACATATCCAAACCTGCAAGTTCTTAATCCCTTTCAGGGCTTTACTTACTGGACCAATTTCACTGGTTGAGATATTCACATTTATACCTTTGGAGGAACAGCAGGAATTAGCTGTATAGAAACTGATGTGACTTTTTGTTTAATGGGTTTTAGTACACTGCAGCTTTTAGAAAGCTATTGGCTAGCCACTCAGCTGGTGTCAAAAAAAGTAAACAAAGTTATAGCAATTTGCATTGAGTGCCTGTATTTTGATTGGTTTCCCATAATTTATTGTCTGTGTTATTGATTGTTGATACAAATGTGATTGTTTCTGAGTTGTTTTGACATCTCACAATACATTGTTTAACATAACATGCTGGCACAGCTTGGCTGGGAAGCATCCCAACAATACGTCATTCTCAGAAAATGATAGAGAAAATGTTAATAGTACTGAAAAACAGGACTTTTTAAAATACACTTATTGAGAGTAATATTAAAAAGTAGTAAGCAGTTGCCAAACAAAGAGATCGTAAATTCTATATAACATGAAAAAAACAGTTTTATGAACTTCACAAAATAATGAAGGAAAAATATTAGCACCTCAAGGCAGGGGCTTTTTGGAAAGAGAGATGTCTATGCAAAGATCTACTACTGCAGCCACACTATAAGAGAAGTAAGCTGCAGCATGTACAAAGGGAATAATGAAGACACTAGATATTGTGTTAGCACTTGCAGAAATTTCTCTATTGCCTTTGTTTGCTTCTACATCTGCATTAAATATAGAAGAAGTAGCTTGACAGATACTGTAGATTAGAATTTTCTAAAAATACATCTGAAGCCCCAAAGGGGACGCCTGATAGCTTTTGGCATGTATAAAAACAGCTGAGATTGTAACTCCTGATGTATTTTTGTCATGCAAACAGCCCTATCATTGGCTGGCAGTGCAGATAGCTACTTAAACCACTCATTAACTGCCTTGATGAACTTATGAAGAAGGATAGAAGGAGATCTGGCCTTTACTAACTTCCTGCCTTGTGATCAGTCCACCAGCTACTGTTACACTGCACTTGCCCATAAATATAGCCATATAGTAGTGTCATTCATCTGTGATATCTGAATGAGACTTTGTGTTGCTGAAGCTGTAAAATCAGTTCAACCCAAGTGACACTGGCAGTGCCAAAGCCCCAGTTTGAGACTAAAAGCAATGATAAAGATGATGTGAAAGCAACCAGAAAATGTGCTTCTTTAGTATTAAGAAATAACTTTGTTTTATATTTAGTTTGGTGCTTTCAAAAGGGTTTGTCCAGAAAATCCTCTAGCTATGCACAGAGCTAGTGCAGCACAAGCTGTGACAGAGGAAGATTTCTCACATCGTTTTGGTTCTTGAAGTACCTGGAAGAGACAGGACACCTATCTTTCTGCAATTGTTTTTCTACAGAAGCCTATGACCTCTCTGTTTACGACTAAACCGATGTATATATTTTTCCTTTATCATTTAAGATATGCTATTAAAAATTTGACTGAAATCAGTTCACTCTACATGGGCCGCTTTAAAGACACTATGACCTTCACTGCTAAACCAGACTAGATGTGAATCGTGATGGAAGGTGAAGAGATTTCTTCCATTTTGTTCGAAAACATCAGGCCACCCATGCTATCATTTGTGGTTTTTTAATATAGAAGGTTATAGCCACAGTGGTGGTTTAAGCAAAACTTCAAATATTCTTTAGACTGAGAAGATAAACAAATGGGGGGAAAAAGGAGGTACTCCTTCCTAGCAGCCTCCTAGAGCAGCCCAGCAGTAGTCAAAGCAACTGTTGCAGGATGTTCGCATCATGTGGTTTTAAAATATTAAGCTCAAGATACTCAAGGGATTTCAATTAATTTAAATTTAATTTAATTTAATTTAATTTTATTTTATTTTATTTTTATTTATTTTTTATTTTTTAATTTTTTTTGGTCTGTAACAGCCTATCTATTGTCCTTGTAAGTCTTTGGTTATGGTGGGGTGCTTTTTGTCATATTTCAGAATGAAATTTGCCAATTGCTGATTTTTTTTCTTTTGTATTTTAGTAGTAATGTTGTTGAAATAGCGATGATCTAAGGATATGGGCTAGGTGAGATTGTTAGGAAGACATGATATCTTTTGTTAGACTGAATCATTTGGCTGGCAAAAAGACAAGTTTAAGGGCATGCAAGCACTTTTAATGCCTTGCATAGAAAATCCATTATTTCTTTCAAGATATCTGGAATTTCTCATATCATCACAGCTAAAATATTACTGTCACAAGAGCCAACATATGGGAAAGTCAAACTGGTTTACTCACAGGATCAGTTTTATGCAAAATGTATACTGTATAACTTGAGGGAAGATCCAAAATGAGACTTAAGTGGGTTGTTGATACTTCAGTTCCAAAATTTCAATTCAGTTTCATACACATACAGAGCTAGAAATGCCTAAAATTAATGAAAAAATGCCTTTCTTGATCTGAAAATTCACTGGGTGCCTATGAAAACTACTTAACCCAAGCAACTTCTTTCCACTCTTACATTTTCAAGAAAAAACACTCTTCTGACATGTTTACCCCTTTAATTTTTCATACAAGGGAGAGAAAGCACCTAGTAGTAGACCTTTCATCTGACTCTTAAATCTAAATGACTATAAGGGACTTATGATGCTATTGGATCTAATTCATGGAATTACAATTATAAAGATAGCTTTTCTATCTTACTGTTTGGTTGCATTTTTTAATAAAAGCTTATTGCAATTTCTCAAGATCAAGAAGACTTTTCAAGATCAGTGAATATTAGAAGCTTATTTTGTATGGTAGTTGTGACCAATGTAGGAGTGATAACAGGCAAAAAAAAAATAAGATATTCCTGCCAAACTCCACATAGAGAATTCTTGTTCTGTTCTCGAGCCTAACGCTCTTACAAAAAATGTCTCATGATAGGACTTGCTTTGCTTATTAATCAGGTTGTAAATGTATTGGAGTATTTATTGTGCAACAAATGGGAACTGTGATGGCTTTTGTTCCATAGGCTTTTTGTTGATAATGAGATGGTGTCCAGACTGACTGCATTTCAACAAATTAAGTTAACTTCGTTAAATACCCTGTTAGTAATTTCACACAAAATACAAGGTTACAGTTTTGGAAGGTGCTTCAATGATAATACAAATCTAAATATATATATTATGAGCAACTAGCTAATTATATTTTCATATAAATTACTGTATATTAACACATACACTGTTACAATATTGTAGTTAAAAAGCGGCTAAGCAGCTCCTTGGTGTTTCAAGTTTTTACTTTTAGCTAAGGTATGTTTCCATGGGAAATAAAACTGTTCATGCTAATAGTCATCTATACAAAAATGATTCCTCAATTAGCAAAACAAGTGTTCATTCATCCACAGCAGTGCTGTTGTCTCTTGGGAAAGATATTGCTCCCTCCATGAAATCAAATAACTTATTTAATCCTGTCAAATGAAAACATAATGCAGTCTAAATTATGGGTCTGTTTAGAGATTGGGCTATCTATTTTTATTCTGTCATTTTTATTGCAATAACAGCAAGAAATATTTATGAAGGCATCACACACAGTGATAGAAATCTCAGTGCCGATATGACTGCTATTAATTACAACCAAAATGTTATACGGTTTCACACCCTATCTTTGCATGCTCCTGTCTTCCCTTTTCTCTTTATTATTCCCATGTACACTGCTCTCTTTTATCTCTCAGTGTAAGAATGACATTGAAAAGCATGACTATACTAAAAGAGATTGAATGCCTATGTAGCCTGTACCTTAGCTCCAACAATATCCAGTAGCTTCCAAGAATCTATGGCTCACATACATTTGGAGCCAGAGGTGGTTCGTGTTCAGGAGTCCCAATGGATTTTCTCACTCACTAACTTAATCTATTCACCTTCTGGATCCATGTAAACTTTTCCCACCTATAACTTTACCAAACAAGGAGTTCCACAACTGAATTCTTTGTCAGGAAAAACAAAACAAAACAAAACAAAAATGCTGGTTTTAATTTTGGCCCTGCCAGCTGATTATTTCACTTGATGTCTCCTGTTCTACATACAAGACATGTCATTTGCTTTGTGACCTTTAAACTATTTCTTATCCCACTATAGCAAATCAAAGTGAGACTTTAATGAAAGAAATGTGAACACAAGACAAAATGAACCTTCCACTACACCGTGAGGAGAAATAAAAGCCATGTGTCTTCCCTCACTTGTGTTATTGACAAAGCATGATTTACCCAAAAGCTAGTGTTTCGGACCCACTACAACTAACCATTTACTAAATTAACTAGTTTACATTTCTTTTTTTGCCAAAAGAATTTTTGTATTTTTGCTGATCACTTTTTTATAGAATTATACAATTTGCTATCCAGACATGTGTGGAAAGAAAAATCACAGAATATTCATGAAAATGTACAAGAATCCCCAAAGTTTTCCTAATTTAGGAACAAGTAATTAGCATTTGAGAACATGCAGCTGAACTAAGTTATTTGTCATTCACTATTCCTGGCTGATCTCCATTATTCCCTCTTCCAAACTTTTCAGTCAGTCAGAAAACAGAAACAACACGCAACTCAGGTTCTCAGCTAAGTAATATGAATAATAAATCACTAAAAGCAAATAATAAAAAGTTTAGTAAACAAAAACTGTCACAGTGAAACTATTCAATGGACATGATAGAATCCTCAAAAATCAGATTTATTACTCTGAGCCATCATATTACTTTGTGGCAAAAAAAGCAAATAATGAATTAGTATCCAGCTGGGTTCTTTTTTTTTTCAAAATTACCTGTTATGTTTCACTTTTTTGCTTATTACTTTTTTTCCAGTTCACATTTAGTTAATATGTACTTGACACTTATCATCTCTTTTAATAAATCAAATTGCTGTTTTTAATTCAGGGGCCCATGTGTATTATTGTACTACTGAACCACCTATCTTGTTTTCTTTTTTGGAAAATAGATAGGTGGTTTTTTTACCTAATCATAAAGCCCTGGGTTTAGAAATAGAGCAAAATGTAACTAACTTACAAGAGGTGGAACATAGAAAATCACCTGTCATAACTTCATGGCCACTAGACCCCAGAGAATTAATGCCTAAAAGTCAATAACAGAGTCTTCTAATTAAAAGCATAAAGCACCACCATGACAGTGTATGGGGGAACCTTTGTAAAGAATTCTCACATTCTCTGGTGTGATCCTGATATGGCTAATTGCATTGTGACTTGCCTTTATGTGCTTATGTAAATAGCACTGGCTTCTGAAGCAGAGCTTTCAGTCTGCTTTTGTCAGTAGGAGAGTGTTTCCCCAAGGGCTTTTTCTTTGTGAAACACCAGCTGGTGGGAGTTTTGCATTGTTAACCCTTATCGCCAGTGGCAAAGAGGGAGGAAAAAAAATCAGGAAAAAGAAAAACTGACTGATTTTATCTTCTCCCAAGAATTCAGCAGACTTTTTTGTATAAATCCTTTGGTTTGTTTAGTAGTACCCACTCCAGAGAAGAATGACTCATTTACAATGACATTCCAGCCACCAAAATACAAATAACTTCTGCTGCTTCACCTTTAAATTACCACAGAACTGAGGTGCAACGATTTACAAGCACTTCATAGTAAACCCTGAGCTGACTACAAAGAATCACAACATCATCTTCACTCAGTACAATTATTTTTTTCCTAAGCACCAGCTCCGCATGATATTTTCATATTCTGTATGTTATCAAATCTTATCATTAAGTCTTGAAACACAAATGACATTTTGTTACAGCTCACACTTTTATATGCATTCATCCTTCAGGAACTTAATTTACATGCATCTTCCATAGCACCAGCAGCGTTTCTCCAATACTAATAAGGTTAGTACTTTCAGTTCTGACACATCCTTTCAGTTTCATTTATCTATTTCCTCATGTAGTTGTGTAAGCAGTCATGTTTCAGACTTGAACAGAGTCCTCATACCTAGAAACACAGGGATAGGTGTCGTCCTTCTTACATTACATAGAGGAAACTAAAGCGTTCTGGATACCACAGAGAATACACTTCTTTTGACAATCCATAGCGAAATATTAAATAAGTAAAAGATTAACAACTTAAAAACAAGTTTTATTTGAAGTTCTTGGAAGAAATCTCTCCATTTTTGTTCTGTAATTGTCACCAATCAAATCAGTAGGTCAGCTTCTATAATAATAAGTTGCCCTTTAGATAAACAACAATTATGATAGTTGCACGTATAAAAATAATGCAAATAACACTTACCATGACATGGTGCAATCCATAGTACATCAAAACGTCTGCTAATGTAAAAATATTTCCTGCAAGGTAGACTTTATCTTCAAGGTGTGTGTTAAGATTCTAAAAAATAAAAAATTATATTGCTGTAGTATTGACTTTGTAAGACAAAATATTAAGGCAATTGTTAAAAATAACAGAAAACCTCCTCCAGAAACCATGCATATAAAAATAAACTTCAGCTTTAATTTATCCTAACTCAGCAAAGGAGAAAAACATTAAAAGAAGATAAAATTCTAAAAGGTGTCAAGATAATAAACTCAAATACCCTCAATCCTTGACAGTGAGAGTTCAATAAAATTTAAATGTTGGTCTCTAAACAAAGCGCTAGCCAGCTTGCGGCTGGCACATAATTTTTCATAATACCCCCACTTACATCCACTCAATTTTTTGTAAATACAAGTGTGATTTATTTTACATATTAAGCTGACTCCACAGAAATACTTTCAAATCTGTCTTTTCTTGGCTTCAAATTACTGGAATTAAAAATTGCAAAAAGTTGTATTTTTTTTTTTCATTAGCACATGTGACTCCAAAGCACTGCTGTTATATGATTAACATTTGTTAAGTGGAAAATGCAGTCCTATGATCCAAGGAGAGTATATTGCTCTTCCAGCAGCAGCTTCTCCTGCCCTCCAGGACTTACTCAAGGCAGCTGGCCAGCAAGGTTCTGGAACTGCAAACATGTAAGAACCAGGGAAACACAAAGAGATAGTGGGGTGGGAGACAAATAGCACATTTCAAGCTCAGTACCAGAAACTGGATACCCATCAGATGCTATCATCTGACACCTACTTTTATTAATGTCGAAATAACTGCTAGCAATTCTTAACGACCGATACTGTTGGTTCAGTTGCTATCTAAGTCCATATGAAGACAGCACTGCTTCAGCATTTTAAGATCATCTCTCTCTCAACAAGACCACATCAGAGGCTGTAAGAGTGGGTAGTAGAAAGCTTCCATTTAGGTTCAGCAGATACTTCAGATCTGTATCACTGAAATACACTTTTTCATGGCTTTTTGTATGCCGTCATTCTCTGCTGGAAAACAGGAGGCTGACAGACTTCTTGTTGCTCAAGTGTGTAACTTCTGAGCACCCAGGCATCGCACATCAGCCCTACCTCTCTACCTGTCCTTCCTTTTCTCTACATCTTACCTACTTCTCATCCCATTTATACACCTCTCTGCCTTCTACTTCCTTCTAAAAAAAGAAATGTAACAGCACACAAAATTATCTACTTTCACCTTGATCCCAGCATGAGCAAACTTTAGTCTTACAATTTTCTTTTCAGAAATGTACGAAAGCAGTTTCCCAGCTTTTCCGTGGATTTGGAAACTCTCCCTGCTAGTATTCCTCTGCTGGTTGAAAAAACTTGTAGTAAATGCACTCCTTTTTTCTCAGAGATGTCCTTAAGCCACCCCCTCCCCACAGCCCCAGAAACAGAGGTAAGCAGCTTAAACATAACCACCATTTTTCAAAACATGCCTGAAATAATTTTTCAGTCTCAATTACAGCCTGTTCCATTTTAAGACAATCTTTTATTTTAAAAAAAAAGTCTAGGGCAAGAAGGGGGTTAATAATTAGTGAACAATTTAAAAGTTACATTTAGCCTTAAGCATATTGCAGTTTTTGTGTTCCGTAATTTTACTGATATGGAGACATCCTACGGTGTATACATTAAAAAAAACCCAAAACACAAAACTAAAATGCTGAGACTTTAAGACATCTGACCTTGCATTTGCATTTGACAAGTTTGACTCCATTATGCCACCTTACTGTTTCTTTAATAACCTCTTCATGACAGGATTCCTGTACTTCTGTAATATTTAAACATCCTCATGTCTGCTCCGATTTCTTTTATTAGAGCAAATCAGGGAAAAATATTAACCCCTGCATAGTTAAAATTCTGTAAGGTCATGTGCCCCTGGCTATGCAGCTTCTTTTCTTTAGACTGGTTTACTGCTTTGTTCATGTTAGTTAGCGATTAAATTACTTCAAACATGTAACAACAGTTCTGCGGAATTTCATACATACAACATAAAGGCAAATGCAGTATTAAGAAAAAACTTTCAGGAATTAAAAAATCTCTAGAGATCCATTTACTAGAATAAAAATCATAAACTTGTCTATTCTGACCAGCATTTTTCATTTTGATTAACAAGAAATTCCAACATACGTTATGAGAAGTAACAACACTGAAATTATATTCCCTCTACCTTTTCTTCTTAGTCTAGGCTAGGGAATCAGGATTTTATAAAGTAATCTCTGAAGGTACAATCTACACAGTTATTTCCCCACTCAAAATTCTAGATTTCTGCATCAAAGAAGATACGGCATGCTAATTCTTAGTTTTATACATCTTCAAGAGGTAAGCTAGTTTCTATGCAGCAATATTGTTTGCCCAGTTGTTCAGGATGGGTTAATATCATACAAAGAATAAATTTGTTCTTTGCATGTACTGCACACGTATACTCAAAATATTGATCAATAAAAGAAATTCTAAAACTTTAAAGGCAAGATAAACCATTATAGCACGAGCAATTACTTATTCCAGTTTTCAAATTTTATTAAGTCAGTTAACTGAGCAAATGGAATTTGACAAAAATGGTTTAGTCTTGGGTAAATTAGCATATAGTTTACAATTTTGCTTTTGAACATGTATTTTACTCCTATAAAATACAGACAGTTATGCCAATTTTATTCTGTAAATCAAGCTAATTCAGAAACACCACAGCACAATTTTTTTTTCCATGTGCACTAGGCACATTTTGTTAATCTTGCCTCATGGGTTATGCTTCCCATAGATGATTATATTATTGGCTAATAGCCAGCTGTGTTAAAATTCCTGAAAGTCAAGCTTTCTTAAGTGGCCACAGTATTAAACTGAAACAGTGTTCCTGTCCTGGAGAAATTAATGAAAATATGAATACAAAGCTGTATTTGAATTTCTATTACATCCAGGAAATTTGGGTCTGCTAGCTGTCATTTGTATCATTGTCTTTCATGTAGTGAACATCACTACTTCAACTGATTACGTATCTAGAATCCCAGTATTAAGTGACTGAAATAGTCTTCCAAGTTGCTTGTAACTATACGAACTTGTTACAATCCCTCAGGAAATGCCTTCTCAAATTTCAGACAGGTATTTAAGGCATAACTGCAGTTTGAGGAACTAATATGCACTGAACATCTGCAGCAATTCAAATTCCATTTTTGGGTATGAGGGGGAAAAAAGCAATGGAAAGAGGACGTCACATTATTTATGGACTGATGGATTTCCATGTGCTTGTTCTATGGAAAAAATCCAATTTACAGACCATATCTAGAATGACAGCTCAACACATCCCATCCACAGCACACTTATGGCTACCCCACAGTATTGCTTACTGTCTTGTAAGTATGCAATCTAATTGTCTGTAATCCAATTCATCCATTAAGGCAACTGAGTCTATTCCAGTCACTGAAAGTTGAGACAGCAGTTCAGATAAGTAACAGTTGCTTCTTACAAGGACTCAACAGCTTACAATGGATGTAATCATACTCT
Source organism: Elanus axillaris (assembly GCA_026212715.1). Lineage (NCBI taxonomy): Eukaryota > Metazoa > Chordata > Aves > Accipitriformes > Accipitridae > Elanus > Elanus axillaris. Next base: position 21,231,011 of record JANZLQ010000005.1, on the reverse strand, counting down.
TGATTTTGTTTTGGATATTTTGTCCATAACACCACACTGTTGGTGTTTGTACTTCCCTTATACACAGCAGCACATCCTTTCAGTCAGCAATATTCTCAAGGTCATTTATGCCCCAAATGCCTTTATATCACACCATGCAACGACAAAGAGCTGAACACTCGTATGCCTCAGGAAAGCCTCTGACAACTCAGAACCCAAGAAAAGGATTCTGCAGCCATAGCCAGGAAAAGCAGAACTATGCTGTTGGGGCATAGTCATATTTTTAATTCTAATGCAAATTAGACTTTTCTGTCTAACTGGCAACCTATGAGCTAAACCTGGTCTGGAAGAATATTATACTCAACATACTGCATTTCCTGTAAAAGACATAAGAAAAATAATCAACAAATGTTGCTCAAATAATCAAAATTCATTTTTTCACACCTGTAAGTGCACAAAAATATCCTAGTGCTAACAGAGAAGGGAGAAAAGTGAAGACGGAATGCTGAAGTTTAAAAGAAATGCTTGCTGGACAAGCTTGCCAAAGTAGGTAGGCATCCCATTTAGAAATCTGTCAAAAAACTGTACAAACTGTACAGTACAAAACTGTACTGAACTGTACAGTTCAAAAGAACTGTGGATTAACAGCATGGACAGAGCATGGATTAACCTGCTTATATATTTGTGGAAACAGTAATTTTTCAAACAAGCATATTAAACAAGAATTGAAGCACTCTTATTCAGACTTCTAATTGGATTTCATGATTACAGCCAGACAGCACAGGAAAGTGGGACAAAACTAGTTGAAATCACGGAACATTTTTTGCATGAGACACTGGAAGTAGTACACAAAAATTCCTGAGTTAAAATTATCCTTCGGAGACTACAGATTTCTACATTTTTATGCAAGCATTTCTGTGAATTCAAGTACAAACTCCCAGTTATTTAAGAATATGCCTCTGAAGATGGGGTGGGGGGGAAGAACCCTCAAGTTTTGAATACCTAAAATTGACAAAGCAGTGACATTCAAATCTCCTGAATGGAATTCACTAACATCTAAGTAGACACTTGATGATGCAACTGTTTGACAAAGGCCTTCAATTCCTTCCCAGGAGAGTAGAAAAACTACTAGTTATCAAGCACAACTCCTCAGTAATTTTCAGGTATTTTTTTTCCTATGCAGCTTAATTTACCACTAACCAAGCATAGAAGTAAAGGAAAATACTCTCTCACCTGTGGAAGAGAAAGTTAACACAATGCATTTGATATTACATTATCACCACTATTGACAATCATAATTCCTACATATCTGCTGAAGAACAGTCCAAAGGTATTGCTCCCATTTATTTTCTCCAGTACAGGAGCACAAATCAAAATTAAACAAAACTCCAAGAGCATTTTCATTAGCCAGTTCTGAACAGCGTGGCATTTGCTCTGAATTAATATAAAAAACTGGTTGAGATGGTCTGACTACTTCACGATTGTTTTCATGCCAAGTAACACCTTCAGCCAACATGTCAGTAAGAACAATTTAAGAACCTACTTTCCCAAGGCCAACAGGAAACCCCTTCCTGTTCAAATTAACAAACTTTAAAGCAGTTATTTACTGATGTTTTTCAGAACTACATCACCTCAGTTAAGGGTTAAACAAAGGCAGCCTAAAGTTTATAGCAGAAGTGACTGAACTGTTTTTGGTGCAGCATATTATAAATTGTGGCTCTAGGCTGCAACTGTCCCAAGACTGCCATTGTGTATTCCAGACACGTCGTAAAACTACAACCTCAGACTTGCCTCCCTATTTTAGTTTTTCTTTCTTTCCACCCATACTCCCTTTTGGCATAGTATACTTTAATGGTAGGCTGCCTCTTTTTCTGATTAATCATGGTGGCAAGAGAACGAATTAAAAAAAAAAAATCTTAATTGCTATACTGTGAAATTATTAGTGCTGGAACAATTCCACAGCAGCCCTGTGTCAAAATAAATTCTGGCTATTCAACATCTGCTAAAAAAAGAAAAATCCATAGGAAAATTTTACAGTGGTAATATCTATTAGAATATACTTAAAGGCAGAGATTCTTCCTCAAGTAACACTGACTCTTTCTCAGTAAGGACATATTGTTTTGTCTGGAAACACTTGATTTATCGAAGTATTTCTATTTCAGTAAATTGTCTTTTCTATAGTGCCAGCATAGCTAAGGCTAAAAGTGAAGAAAGATACCAGCTTCAACATGAAACCACCATATCTCTGCATCTGGTTTTAATACTCAAATGCAGTTCTGCAAATACTCATGTGTGTGCTGATAAAACAGGTATCATCACTTAAGCCATCCAGAGCACATGTATTTTGTTATAACAAGACAGAAAACTTGTTTTCCTTTTTTATATGATAGAAGGGCAAGAAAAGTAAAAAAAAGGTTTTTATTTATACCCATATGGTCTTGTCATGGTTTGACCCCAGCCAGCAACTGAACACCACGCAGCCACTCGCGCCGTGCGTGGGGGGGGGGGGGGGGGGGGGGGGGGGGGGGGGGGGGGGGGGGGGGGGGGGGGGGGGGGGGGG
>JANZLQ010000005.1:21215732-21228372 GCA_026212715.1 Elanus axillaris | reverse complement strand
CCCCGCCTTTCCCCAAACTGAAGCTTTAGGGGCCTACAGCAGACTCCATTTATCTTTTATTAGTATACGTAAAGATAAGGTTCTAGCTCTGAGTCTTCCTGCAGCATGTAGTGCTCTATTCGCTGGCACTTTGCAAATGTATTCAGTTGAAAATTTTACATTCAAACATTGCTATTTACACTTGTACCTCTTTGTAAACCCCGGCAGTTAATCCAAGCACTTTCTGTTTTCTGCTAGTTACAATGCAAAGGAAAAACTGATAAAGAGAAAGCATTTAAATAAATTCAGGAACTTCCTCCACTTCAGAAGCACACGAGCAAATGCTAATATGGCATGAAATGTACACTTATGAAATGTTAAGATTACTCTTAATAAGCTAGACAAGAAAATGTAATTACATACAATAATGCCTTGGTTATTGTGAAATTAAAAAAATACTCTACTTGATTCTTTGCAAAATCACATATAGTTCTTATGGTCTCTGTATTAGGCAGTTATAGAAAAAAAAGCTGCTAAAAAGGGGATTAAGTATATATTTATTTTCTTCAAAATCTCTTCATGCACTTCAACCCCAAAGTGACAAAACCATGCTATGCAGTTGCCAGTGTGGATTTCCTCCTTACAAGACTTTCAGTCATGGGACACCAAGACCTGAGTTATTTAAGCCATACTATGAGACAGAAATAGCCCAATTGAACAAGGTTATGATTTTTAAAAGTTCCTTGGTTTAAGATGTTTTTATTATTAAAGCTAGAGATAAAATAAGAAAGAAAGCACAAAGGTTACACATTAAAACTCCACTGCTCATGCATTGGAAGAATGACAAAACCAGTACTTTGTAGAAATATCAATAAGAAAGCAAGATGGGGAAAAAAGGTTGTTAATTTTTCTACCATAACTTTTTTCTTTTTTTCTGTCCAGATGTATTCTGCATTCTGTGTTGTGCACAGGGATTTAAATGGTCACATTCTGCAGAACTGTTTATTGTATCACAGAAGAATCTGGCTGTTCACATGTCATTATTTTCACACTTTTCCCTGGTCTCTGTAAACCTACTTTAGAATTAACCTCTAAAAAGTCATTTTACTAGGAAAATAGAAAAGGTAGCACAATTAATTCCTGGTGAACAGAGCCAAGTATTTGCATGAAGTAAACTGGCATCACTTCATCAAAATGGCATTATGCCAGCTGCACCATTTCAGTGATTGACCTAGGAATAATAGTTCCACAATATGAACCTGCATATATTTACTACAGAAATATTTGCATTTGCTACTCTAATTATTCAGTGACAGACTTTAAAAGGTTTGTCAGAAAGAGGAAAGTGTGTATGCAGTTTGTTCTCAATTTAAATGAGTAGCCTTGGGAAGATTCGCAAAGATGATAATGGTATCTACAATCCCCATGGTATCCATGATTCTACTGTGGTTTTTCTTTTTCAGTTACATTTGTTCTTCAGCTTCACTGTATTTTAGTTTATAACAGGGATCTACAGCCTTTGAGCCCAAGATGGACATGTCACCTTACTTTCATAATGCTAAGCACAGAAAAGCACCAAGAAGACTCAGTGTGACATTGACTTCATACTTCTACTTAAATTATTTCCTTTTGCAGTTCAGTTGGACTTTTTAACTGTTCAAAATGTTCATGCTTAAGCAATAAAATGAAATATATAAACCAGAACTCTTTTTTAATCTATAAGGGACAGGTTCCTGAGTAAGTTTTTTTTCAGGAACATTACATGTAAAAAATAATGCATCAGAAGAAAACATTGTGATTTGTTATTGTTTTGCTTAAGAGAGAAATAAGCCTGAATAACATCTCCAAATGAACTGCAAAAGCTGTAGTCACTTTACAGAAAGTGTTACCCACATTTTATTTCATTATTTTCTTTAGCTATCCAGTAGCTGATACCCAGACAAACACATTGGTTAATTATGCCTTGCCCTGTAGTTGGAAAAAGAAAATATATTTTAGGATTGTCAATAAAGGGTGTATTTGTTTCTCAAGGCACTTGAGTATTCTTAGCGAAACTTTTTTTTAAAAGAGATTGTGGAACTGGAGACATAAAAACAAGTACTGTGCCATTCATATTTGTTTTCTGGGTTTTGAAACTTCAAAATTAGTATTTTCTACCTTTTCCCTACAACCATAAGATTTACTTTACAAAAAAATGCTGAACTTTTTTTACAAGTCACCAGACCGCAGTGCTTAAATAACACACTGACCCTTTAATCAATGCCAATTAATAAGGGATTTAAATTCTACAGAAGTACTGCTACTTATTTTATTCAGAAAAGGCATAAGCACAAAATATTATTTTTGTTCAAGTTCAAGCAGAGAACAGAATATAGTAATGGTGGGTTTTTTTGCTGATTTTGCACTGACTTCAAGAGAACAGATGAAATAAAAAAGATTAACTGATTACAAAGTCTGTCAAGAATGTTATCTTCCAGGTATTTTATTTAAATAAATACAATTTAAAGTATGTTTCTACAACTTGGTGGTCTTCATTGTGTAAGAATAGCATTTTTATAAGGTGGCATGTACTTAAAACATGCACTTTGCACTTCATGAAACTATGGCTAAAGTATAGCAAGCTCTGCATTAAGGCTGTGAGTTAGCAATACTGATTTGTTTCCTTACCAATACAGAAACAAAGAGGCACCAAGAACACCACAAAAAGTCAAGAACATAAGCATGTTCTTCATTTACATAAGCAGAAGGAAATTTGTTAAGTTTTCTATCAGCTTAGAATCTCCTTGTTTTACTTAACTATTAGCATGTTCCAATAATGAAATTCAATTTAACTATGGAAAGATAGCTTGCTGGCCTCCTAATGTTGAAACACCATATTTAGCAAGCAGTCCACCTGAGCCCAAATTGTTGGTGATATTACAACAGACTTATTAGGGCCCAATTAGTGATATGCAACTTCAGAGAATTCAAAGAACAAATAGAGTATTTTCTTGAGATTTTTTTTTTTGTGTTTCTTTTCTGTTGTGGGGAGTTATGAAATGGACAATGCAGTAAAATATTATATAATTTATGGGAGAGACGAATAATGAAAAACTTTTCCATAGTAGTGGGTGATAAAAGTATGGTCACTAGAGTTATAATTTAATCCTTCTTTTCATAGTACAGGCAATAACCCTGTTGTTGGAGCAAAACCAATGTGAAGGTGTTTATAGAAAAAAGCTCTGAAGTCAAAGGTCTTGAAATTTATTAGCCTTAGTCTTAGTTAGCAGCAATCCTGAATTAGAAAGAATAACCCCTTTGCATTATTTTTATACTGACATTTTTAATTAAACAGTCACATTTCATTAAGTATGAGGAAAAATGTTGAAAAATGATGCATACTATTAATAACTGCAAAGTGAATTGTTTAAAACATATATTTAAATAACCCTGACCTTTTTTTGCTCTTATTCACACTGCTCATCTTTCTCCAGTCTGACCTCAGACTATTCTGACTTTTCCTTTAGGAGAATATTTGGCTCTTTCCTTCTGAATAAATGTCTACTTTATAATGTTGAGTTGAGAATCAAAGGTGTAGAATTTGGCCCAGTTGAGCAAACTATGCAAATATAAATAAATAGCAAAGAACAAAAGATTTATTGTAGAAAATGCAGGGAAAATCCTCCTGGATTCTCTCTGACTGATTCACTCTGACTGGTTGATCATAGCTGTCAACCACTCAAAATAGTTTTAATGTGTATGTAGTGTAAACTAAACACATAAAGCTTATTCTTCAGTCACGGGTACCTAACACACACATTCAGGCACATTTAGTAAATAACCTAATTCTCAAAGTTGTTGATAACTGTATCGTGTACTTGCATGCCTAGCTTTAGCTAGGAAGACCTGGCTTTTGTCACACATTTGAAAGGGGGATACAGATATCCTTAGTCAGCCCACAACAAATTACAGAAAAGAATAAGAACTATCTAGTTATAAAACAATAATGATACAGTGTCCCACTACACTACGTGCATCAGATACGCCATTGTTCTATAAATGAAATAAATGTCTGACATACTGCCCTCATAGGTAGAAATGTGTGACACAGATTTTTAACTATTAATCATTAAAGATGAAAATTATCAATCCCTAGAAAAAGAGGACTAATTTAATATAAAGTAAATTCTGAAAGGCTGTGAATATCTTCTGGACACAGTTTTCTTGACTTCAATGTTCCTTCTAGTGCATATAGTAATTTGAGCTTTGGCAACTACTGTTACTGATACCAGTTCTCCCATCATAAAGGATAATGTTTCCAAGACTTTGTGCAGTCAGGACTGGAACAACTTCCGTGTCTGTTTTTAAGGACATGTCAGGTGATGATATTGGAGACGAGGTGGGCAGGATGAGGCTGTAGCCCTACAACATGATCTGGAATTAGTGCTCTATACTGAATGATCGTAGAGGAGGGAACTGAGAGATTTAGTTGTCCCAAACTGCTTTCTCACAAACAGATCTTAGACTGAATGTACCCACCATACATATCTGTGAGTTTAGCTTAAAACCACATTTTTACATTACCGACTTACAAAGCTACTGTTTTGAACCATGAGTATAATATCTGACTGCCCGACACCGAAGTATTACTCCTCACAAGTCTGTGAAATACTAGGTCTACATGTACAAAAAGACATTTTTCAAACTAAGATAATAGCCAGCATCCAAACTCTTTGGGAGACTGAGCACCTAAATGCAGAGACTACAACCCTTAAAAACACATCTCAGCTACTGGGTGGCAATGTGGACAGTATCCAGTTTTCTTCAAGTCTGATCTCCCTTTATATGAAAATTTCTACCAGTGAGGCTTTATGTAAAGTTAAAGTACTGTTGTAGAATGGCACAGTGACTGAATGAGTGGGTTTTTCTTCACATATGTAATCCACAAAGGATAATTTAGAAGGTATCTATTGAATATATTTATCCTATTAACACATTGAAGGAACAAGGCAAGCAAGAATTATTATTAGCACTCCTGCTTATGATACTCATATGCTCACCTGAGATAACACTTCTCATTTATATTTGCTATTGGCCAAATATCAAGATCCCTTTGCAGCAAGCCAGCTTTCTGGATCTGATATGTAAGCATCTGTCTCTCCCTGTGGGAACAGCTGTACAGATTCCACCACATGTCAAGATTCTTCTAAGTTATGGATTGCAACAACATACCTAGAGCTCATTTGTAGATGGAGCCCTAAGTCACATGCTCAAAGTCATGCCAAATCTGTAGCAGAGCAAAATATCCAATCCATATTGCAATGCCCTAAATACCCTATCCACAAACAGTTCACCCTCTTGTCTTTCTACACCTTCTTCCCCAAACAAGCAGTAAGATGAAACAAAAATCCCAAGGCTATTTCTCACAACTTTAGCTGAAATTAGGGTCATGATGGTGGATGGCATTTACATGTTCAGGCATAGAACCTCAGCTTGTGTCATTTTCATCTCTAGCAAATAAAATACTCCACACAAAAAATAAACATGCATTCCAAACACCTCAATGCCTATGGAAAGTCTTCTAGGCAGCAAGATTAAGTGCCCTGGAAGCTCTGACAAACCTGTAACTTTGCTTTTATTCTCAGTAAGGCCATTTACCTCAACCTTCCATCTATAAACTGAAGCTGAATAAACTAAGCTTTAGAGATACTCAGGTCTTTTATTTTAATGAAATATCAGTTGACTTTTAATTTATCTAATATCAATACCTTAAATATAAGTCTTTTTTTCCCCTTCATGTCATACTAATAAGAGCTTTTTAGTGGCTTGTACACTCACAAATTAAAAGATTATTTGGACTTCTATATTTGAAATTTAAAAAGTCAGTTGAATTATGGAAGTCAGAAAGTATAGTTTTGGGGGTGAAACAGCATCTTTTGGACCAGTGAACATACTAGGGGAGCTGCACCAGTGATTTATAGCTGTCAAGGAAAAAAAGCTTTTGAGTGGTGTGAAATTTTAGCTGTTTTGTTAACCCACGATTTTAGGTTCAGGGACTATTGGCAAAAAGCCCAGACACTTTGGACTGCTGCTGGCAAGCCCCATCAAATGCTATCCTGTTTATTTTCTTTGTCCTATAGACAGTTTTGTTACAGAAAAGGAATGACCTCATTTTTTACAACTTTGCTATTCAGAGCCTTTGATTTTATTTTCCCTAATATTGGGAGAAGTAGAGAGTAGGGGATTTTAATTGGGCTTTGCTGAATAAAAAGGGAAATGCTTTGCGGTGAAGATGTATGGATTGTTGAATTATCAAATAATAAAATTCCAGGCAACTGTAACATCACAAAGACAAATATTTGGGCTGTTGATTTGCTTCCAATTTTTATTGGTTTTCTGTATGTATTTTTATTCCTGTCAGGAAAGATGTTCTTTACTAACTGTAATTCAAAGAATAATTGCAGTGGTGAGGCATTACAGTAGAGATGCCGGACAAGTCCAGTAGTGTGTGCAATATTCACTTTAGCAGTTGACAACAATGTCAGCTATATTAATATTAAAGAAAGCCTTGCCTACTTCTTTAGGGCTCAACCTTGCAAACTGTAACTATTTTTGTGAAGAACTCCAAGAAGTATTTCTACTGTTTGTTTTCAGTACCAGGTGAGAATACAGGAATTTAATCCTGTTTACATCTGTAGCTTCCCAGGGCGTGAGTTAGTCCTGTTTACATAGTTCAACACTACAGTCTTAATCTCTTTTCTTCCACAGTAAACTTCAAATGAGTGAAAGTAATGATATAATACAGATAAATTACATTAATTATGTAATTTACTTACTGAACTATTCTAAAGTACTCCCTTAAATCTACCTCAGCCAACACAAGCAAATATAGAGAGGGAGATATGTATACAGCAACTTTATCATTGTCAGCATGGAAACATAAATGTCTTGATCTGTGGCTACGCATCTGGTACCAGGTTTAGAAAAGTGCTATGTTTAACATGCCTTTTTCCATCTGTGCATATATAGGTGATTTTAAATGGTTCCTTTTTTCTGTTTTTGCTGTCTTAACCAGTTATTTTGCTCTGGGTTTGTGTGGATTTCTCAGTTCTAGATTTAAAGAAAAAACCCCAATTTTTAATGTTTGTGATGAGTGCGCTTTTGTATTTGTGTGTTTGATGGCAGGAATCTGATTTGCAGTTGGTTGTCTTGGAAATGTGCTGTGTTGGGAACTTGCTTGTAATTCCTTGGATCATGCTTTTCCTGTGTAATGCTTATGAAGTCTTTACAGAATGCATAGCTAAGCACTTTCTACAACCCTACTTACATCTTTTTTTCATGAGTGAATGTGTTTGTTTTCAGTAAAATATCTATTTATCCACTACTGGGATTTCAGTAAAATATCTAGTCTTCCACCCATTCATACGGGCTGAGATTTCTTTCCACAGAATACAAACTGTGTTCCCAAGGGTACTTTTGCCTGGAGGATATGAGACTATACTGCCAAGATCTTTCAGTTGTAGGTGCAGGGGGTTTTGCACCACATTTCTCAAAAGTGAATTAGAGGACAATCTCTCCAAAACTTTTATAAACACTAGTGTTTAATTACCATCGTGCTTACTCTTAATTGAGACCTAATAGTTAGCTCCATAGAGCAACAGTACACATGGCTCTATAAAACATGGTCATCAATTGCATGCTTGTATGACATATAAAAATTAATATATGAAAGAAAAAAATCACAATCCATTAAAAAAATATCTAAACTGAAAGAAAAGGGTGTGGGTTTTACCATATTGGATTAAAAATATCTTTACAGTTTAGTTAAATCTCAAGTTGTTAAATAATTTACCACAAGGAAATAGGAAAATTCTTACCTTATCAAGGAAATGGCATTTCTACAGAATTGCAAGGAATTTCCGGTCCATAAGCAGGGTGACAATACTGCTTTCTAAATGGCTTAATGATTGAGAATACTTGAGGGAAGGAAGAGAGAAGATTTGAATGTAAAGGAACACACTAGAGAATTGGATATAAAAGGAAATCTACATCCTTCATCTTCTTTAAAATGATGTACACTACACTGTACTCTCACAACAACTAAGTTCCTAATCTCATGGCTCTCAGCTATGATATTTGGATAATAAAATACAATGAACATCTCTTACATTTTTTTGAAAACATAGCTAGATAAATTATTTTATTTTAGTCCTTGTTATGTGCCTTTCTGATCTTTATAAATTAATTGTTTCTATTATAGAATTAGCAAAAATATATTCTTCTTTTTTTTTACTTCTGACTTGTTTGTATTAGTTTGTCAGGACAATTGACAAACAGCAACACATTCTACCCCTTTAGAAGCAACAATCCTTTTTTAATGGATATCATCCCAATACAATTCTTTAGAGTATACAGGTTATAATAGGATGCAACTCCACTTCACTGCCTACGACATTCTAGGTATTAGTATTACAGAGAGCTGCATAGAAGAATCAGAATTGTACAATCATTGAATAATTCAGATTATAAGTGACCTCAGAAAGTTACCTGTTCAACCCTTTATTTGAAGCAGGTCCAACTGTATCAGGTTGCTCAGGGCCTTGCCCAGGTGAGTTTTAGGTGTCTGCAAGGACAGATATTCCACAGTCTATCTGGACCCCTGATCCTAACCTTGACAACCCTCATTTTGAAAAGACTATTCCTTAGCTCTAGTTGGAATTTCCTGTGTTCCAATTTGTGTCCATTGCCTCTTGTCCTATCACTGTGCACCTCTGAGAAAAGTCTGGCTCTGTCTTCTCTATCAAGTAAAAAGATTAGATATTAGGCTTAGGAAGATTAATCAGCTAATTGAAGACAACAATGAACTCTCACCATGGCCTTTTCAAAACTGAATGAACCCAGTTCCTTTACCCTCTCTTTGGACCTCATGTCCTCCAGCTTCCTGACCAACCTGGTGGCCATCTGCTGGATTTGCTACAATTTGTCACTGTTTCTCTTGTACTGGGAATACAAAACCAGGATGCAGTGCTCCAAATGAGGTCTCACAAGTGCTGAATAGAAGAGCATAATCATTTTCCTCAACGTGATTATTGCATGCATTAAGAGTGGCCCAAGATGTGGATGGCTTTCTTCACTACAAAGGCAAACTGTAGTTACATGTTCAGCTTCTTTTCCACCTTTCTGCAGAGCCGTTTCTACCCAACTGGAGCCCAGCATGTATTGTTACTTGGGGTTATTGCACCACAGATTCAGGACTTTGCATTACCTTTTGTTGAACTTTCATAAAATTCCTGTTGGCCTATTCTTCCATCCTGTTCAGACCTCTCTGAAAAACAGTACTACCCTCCAGCTTACTGACTGCTTCGCTTCACACAGTTTCTTGTCATCTGCAGTCTTGTGGGGACTGTACCCTAGTCCATGCTCCACATTGTTAATAGACATGTTAAATCATGTTGGCCCCAATGTAGACCCCTGAGTGATGCCATTAATAACCAGCTGCCAGCTGGACTTTGTTTCACTAACCAGAACCCCTATAGGTTAATGGTCCAGACAACTTTACACAACCTAATCATCCACCAATCCAGACCATATCTCACCAGTCTGACCACAAGGACACTACAGAAGATCATGAAGAAGACCTTGGTAAACAGGTAAGCATCCACTACTTTTTCCCTCATCCACAGAGACAGTCATCTCTTCATAAAAGACAACCAAGTGGTCAGGCATGATTTAGCCTTGATATATCAAAGCTGGCTGTTCCCAGTCATCTTCTTGCCCTTCTTGTGTTTGTAAATAGCTTTGAAGAGGAATTGTCCATAATCTTCCAACAGACTGAGGTTAACCTGAGCAGTCTGTGAGTTGCCAGATCCTGCTTTTCCCCTTTTTGAAGGGGATGTGATCTTTGCCTTTTTACATTCATCAGGAATACCCCTCAACTTCTGTGATCATTCAAAACTGATACAAATTTATTTTACAGTTATATTAATCAGATGTCTTAGCACATCTGGATGACCCCTGGGTAGGAATATCTGGTCCCATGGGCTTTTCTATGTCTAACTTGTTTAAGTGTACCATTCCCCTACTGTGCTCCAGTCCTCACAGACTGTCCTGGTAGGCTCAGGGATCTGGGAGGCCACACTGAAAATCAAATTGCTGAAAGAAGTGAAAAAGCCACAGAGTCCATCAACACTTTCTGTATCTGATGTTGCTAGCTCCCTTGTGTCACTCAGCAGTGGTCCGACATTTTCCTCAGCTTTCTTTCTGCTGCCCAGACACTTAAAACAACACTTCTTGTTGCTCCTCACATTCATCACTACCTTCAACTCCAGCTGTTTTGTTTTGCTCAACTTCATGTTTGCAAGCTCAGAAAATGTTTCTGTGTTTCTTCTTGGTAGCTCTCTCCAATTCTACTTTCTAGGTACTTATGTTCTATATTTAAGCTTAGTCAGGAAATCTTTGTTCATCCATGCTGGCCTTCTCCCACACCTCCTGCATATCAGAATAGACCATTTGAGTTCAAAGGAAGTTATCCTTGAATATCAGCTAGTTCTCTTGGGCGTACTTGCCCTCCAAAGCAGCCTCTCACAGTACCCTGCCAAGCAGATCCTTGAACAAGCCAAAATATGCTTCCTTGAAGTCTAAGGATGTGATTCTTGTAGTTGCCTTGCTTGTCTCATGATCCTAAACTCCACAAACTCATGGTTGCTCAGCAAAGGGTGCACTCAACCTCCACATCCCTGATCAATTACTCCTTGTTTGTGAGAAAGAAGTCCAGATGAATATCTCTCCTGGTTAGATTATCAATCACCTGTATCGTGAAACTGTTATCAACATGCTCTAGAAAAATCCTAATTTGCTTGTGCGAGTATTATTGCCCGAAGATGTCAGGTTAGTTAAAGGTTCTGAAATACCAGGCTCTGTGAACATGGGCTTTTCTCCAATTGCTTAAAAATGACCTTGTCTATTTTCTCTTCTTGATTCTTCATTTTCTAGTCAGACTTGTCTTGTTCTGTTCTCTTATCCTCACCCATAAGGTTTTTACTGGCTCATCACCCATTTCAAGACAAAACTCCATGCGTCCAAGTTCCTCCTTTGTATGGAGTGCAACTGCTCCTCTGTCTCAATATGTATTAGACAGGAAAGTTCCTTATCATGCTCAGGACACTGGGAAGACTGCCAACAGTTTCAAGAGATTTTTAAACAAGTGTCTTTAGCTTGCTGATCCCAAGAAAGTTCATGTTTTTTCTGCTTTTATCTTGCAAATGTCCTGCCACTCTTTATTTCTGTTCCCATTGAGAAAATCTTGACCATGATTGCAACACCAGCCCAAATCACATTCAGCACTGGATCACCTTAATTTTTTTTTAATTATTACAGAGCGGCTCTTCAGAATACTTTCTGGAGAGCCATTCTGGCATTTTTTTTTTAAACATTCTTATCAGCCTGTATATTTCAGTCCACTAAATGCTCTCCAACTGAACATGCATTAGTCTACCGAACTGGAATTGATTTATGGCATGCTGTGAAGACATTACTGTGAGTGAGGGGAAAACTTTTTTTCCTGTAACACATGGATGTTTACAGAATCCCCAGCTTTTAGCAAAAAATCACACTTTTCCCTTCATGAAACATGATGCTCCTGTACTCTCCTACTGGAGAAGAGAAGGCCAAGAGGTGACCTCACTGCAGTCTACAACTTCCTCATGGGATGGCAGTGGAGGGGGAGGTGCTGATCTCCTCTCTCTGGTGACCAGTGATAGGACACGAGGAAATGCAGTGATGCTGTGTCAGGAAAGTTCAGCTTGGATGTTAGGAAAAGTTTCTTCACTGGGAGGGTGGTTGGTCACTGGAAAAGGCTCCCCAGGGAAGTGGTCACAGCACCAAGACTGTCAGAGTTCAAGGAGCGCCTGGACATGCTCTTAGTCCTATAGCTTAGTCTTAGGTAGTCCTGTGAGGAGCAGGGATTTGGACTCTTCCAACTTGAGATATTCTATGATTCTAAGATACTATGGTTATTAGTGTAATTGTAAAGACTGGACACTACAGATGATTTCATTCAACTTTATGTAACATATTTATTGCTAACATTTTCAAATTATTCTTCTAATGAAAGTCTAATCAATACAATAGTGATAACTAGTTATATTTTCTAGAGCAGTCTAAAACTTGGGTGAATTATAAGTTTTGGGTACCTCCACAGATGTTCCAAAGTCATGTGGCATAACCTGCCTGCTTTGCAGGCAAGGGAGCAGCTCACAGAACCAAGTTTGTCATACCAAAGCAGATGGATTGATTGGTTCAGATAAAGTAAGAAAATTGCCTTGTCCTACTGTTCCAAAGTTATCACTCATGCATATAGTAGTAATCATGTGATTATCTGGCCCCACTTTGTATGCATGAGAAGCATAGATAGTTTAGATGGACACTAGGGAAAAACTGGAGCTCTCAATACTTATAGCTAGTGTGAACAGACAACTTCTGAATTTCCTCTGATAAGATATTAGAATTCATATTTGTTAATTGAGGATATAGCTGCAGTTGTCATCTTGGAACACTGACCAAAAAAAAAAAACTTTGTGTGCTATAATATCAGGATATTGTTGTACAGGTGTATTGGGTTTCTGTGGCAAGGTTTTGGTAGTGGGGGGGGGTTACAGGGGTGGCTTCTGTGAGAAGCTGCTGG
>JANZLQ010000005.1:21189699-21206378 GCA_026212715.1 Elanus axillaris | reverse complement strand
ACTTCTTGTGCCCCTCCAGCTTTCTTGCTGGCTGGGCATGAGAAGCTGAAAAATCCTTGACTTTAGACCAAACATTATTTAGCAGCAACCGAAAACATCAGTGTGTTATCAACGTTCTTCTCATACTGAACTCAAAACATAGCACCCTACCAGCTACTAGGAAGACACAACTCTATCCCAGCTGAAACCAGGACACTAATTGATTATGCAGGATCTTCATAGAGTTTACAAAAATGTAAAAACAAAAAATAAATCTATGGAGTTGTACTTGGAGTTGCACCTGCTTTTATTTTTTTATTATTACCTTGGCAACCTATTACAATAACTTGCATCTATTTCTTTCTGTTATATTCACAACTGCCTTTATTCATAAGGGGGAAAGCAGGATTGTTGGAGATGTAGGGCTTGTGATCAAAAGCTGTGTTCAAATTGATTCCTCTGTATTGCTAACTATGGAGATCAGGTTTTTTTGTAAAACTGAAGAGGCTGAATGAGGAATGGGGTCATGTAGACACACTCCAGGAAGTGTAACTAAAGGAGTAATTTCTCCTTGGACTCACCTACAGTGAAGAAAGAAGCCTCAGAACTGCCTGGGAAAAAGCAAACCCTTCAGTCTCCAGAATTTCATTTTTATTAGAAAGAATATTTCTAAACTTGTGAGACAAAAAAAAGGAAAAAAAAGAAAAAAGAAAAAGAAGAAAAATAAACCCCTCATATTTTCAAAGAGAGGCTTAAATATCTCTAATGTAAAATGCAAGTGATGTGAATTATAAAGAAGACCTCATAATCTTGTGATTATAATTTTGGGGAGGAAGAAGGAAAGGCATGACTTTAGTGCCCAATTTTTGAGTTATTTGATTTGGCAGTACTGAACACTGAGATAAAAGGCCAAAATGTTCATTAGAAAAGTATCATATGGTGAGAATGCATGAAGGAGAAGCATACTCCTACTTTAGGAAAGACATAAAGAAAGTACAAAAGACAAAAATCTTTTGTACAGGATGGTGAAATTTAACAGTAGGAATCAGGTTAAATTGGTGCAGGTTTTCCATATAGACAGGCAAGTCACAGGCAGGGAGTTTTCTTTGGATTTAAAAATACTCTGCTGATTAAAGAATAAATTCTTAGATTTGGAAATCCTTTACTGATATTCTAACAATATCATTATAGGTAAATAATGGCTAAAAATCAACTACAGCAACAACTGAAACTCATCTTCCTAAAATCTTTTTGTCCAAGAGTAAAACCATAAATCAGAAGGTCAAAGATAAATGTTAAGATTTGGTTAGCTGGCACATGAAATAATAGAATTCTCTCTTACTGAGTGTCTGCAGTTACTTGTAGCTTTATTCAATGGCTGTTTTGATCATATGAGCAGCTCTTGTTCTCAGAGGCTGTGCTGTGAAGTTGTCTTTTCAGCTGCTGCGTATGTCACTTTCAAATTCTGGCAGATCTTGCTTACATCTGTGTAAAAGCAGTTAAGATTGGATTTCCTTATAGAAAAAAAAAAGAAGAAAAAATTTGTTAAAATCCTTTTCAGACTTGGTTAAATTTTCTCCATTCCTTTAAGTTGTTTATGCCATGTCATCTTAGCTTACATGACAAGTCCCATTTTCTCATCAGCTGCAGTCATTTGGGTAAGAGATTAATTTGATTCTAAGTGTCTCTGGTGTAGATATGTGGGGAACTATTCACCTCAGCTCTCCTCTATAGTCAGAGAAGGTTACACAAATACAGTCAATGGAGTCTTGGCCACAAGTGTTTTTTATACTAGAATATATACCTTAAATAAATAAAAGACCTACTTCTTTCCAATCTCCATAAAGAGAGCTGAGGATGACTGTCTCAGATGTAGACATCCACCTGTTGCCATCTAGAGTCTGATGAGATATATACTATATTTTTATTAATAATACTTGCAACTATCTGTAATAATTGTAAAAACAATTAAAATAGTAATTTTGACATCTGTTCTCATAATTCCTAGTATATTGCCCTTGTGCAACTAATTCAGTGCTAACTTCTTTTGCTCAAGAGATTTGTTAAATATTCATATATAGATTTCGTTTGTAACTTCCTATGGTATGTTCTTATATTTGTTTGGAGGTGCACAATGTTGTCTCAGGATATTAATATAGGAAGAAGGAAGTCATGCTTTGTATTTCTGTTCTACAAGAGACTGGATGTGGCAGGAACTGAGACATCCAATAGAAGAACTATTGGTTAGTGATAGTATGTGAGAAGAACTCAGTTTGTCCAATAAGGAGGAGTTTGAAAAGAGGAGCTATATGAAGGGAAGTGGAAGGGTAATAATTATAGAAATTGTACTCCAGAAAGCAGAGGACTAAGTGAGAAGAGCAGGTCAAAGGTCTTAGATGGTATTTGTGAAGAGACTTGGAGACAAACCAGAGGAATTGGAAGTGAATGGCACATGTATGAATAGGAAGAAGTTTATTTGAGTATCATAAGTGATCTACAACAAAAAAATTAATTTACACTCAGAAAAGTATGTATCTTCATTCATATGTGGTTTTAGGTTGCTTTTTTGTGAGGTCACATAAAGCATTATTGTCAGACAGATGGTTTCATATTTCCATGAAAGACACTATTTCAAGAGCACTTGGACGGTAGCATGTTGTTCCTTATTAAAAGACATTTCACCATAATGAGAAACATGCTTTTCTTATAAGGCCTCTGTGGGAAATTTTAGCAAGCAGTAGCTAATGTTCAGTAAAACCAGGGATTGTGAAAGGAAGTACAGACAATAGTTATGTACCTTGTAGATCAGCAAATGTGGAGTTGCCATTGCTTGTAACAGGTCACAGGCTGTGTGCTAAGCTAACAGCACAATCATCAAGACCTGTCAGGCTTTGTCAGGATTTCTCTTGGCCTGTGTAGAAATTTGTTTTAGTTTGTAACAGCAATTATCTAATGGCCATATAACTATTACTGACACTCTTTCAGCTTTTCCTTTACTTTGCACAATGGTGCAATGTAACACTTTTTGTTATATGTACGTATATTTCTAACTAATGGACACTAATACCAAGTGGAATTTCTGTGCAGAATGAACTGTCTCTGACCCTAGAATAAAATGCAGCTGCAGTGGGTTGAGGAAGAAAGGCATGGTGTGATGTCAAAGACATTGAAGCACAGGGACAAATTGATGCTGTAGGCCCAAGGTTACGAACAATTCACCAGTGGTCAATTACTGGTCATCAAAAGCATGAACTCGTGGGCCAGGTATAAGTAGCTTTAGAGATAACAAAGAGAACAAAGTTCAGATATACAGTACATTTAAAACACATCTTATGAAGTAAAGTTGGATGCAAAATTATTTTACAGACAAACAAAAAAAGAGCGAGGTGTGGAGCAAGTCTGCTGACAGATGACAGTGACTGCAGGCAGATCCTAGAGAGAGGGAAACCACCAACATCAGCACCATACCCCTCCAGGCAAAGATGCTGACAACTAAACATGTGGCCTCTCCCCTGACTGAAGCCATTGGCCTTACAAGAGTGAGCATAACATCAGAAACACGGGTATACACCAGAAGGTATGCATCATTTTAACTATATACAATTTTAACTCTTTTAGTATCATGGTAGCTGGACTAATAATAATTTTTTGATTAGACTGTTAATACTTCAGCTAGACTAACAGTAAATTATGTGCTTTGTATGTATATGGTATGTTTCTTTTGCCCATAACATTCTGAGCACAAAAAACTGATGGGAACACAAATAGTCAGTTCTGTAACTTGGGCACAGCAGATTGGTAGCAGATATTAATCATAATCGTTGTTAGTAGTTCAGCTTTGTAAAACTGTAAATGCCATACAGCCTACAGTGTTATTAATCTGACACAAACAAACAAACACATCTTTTCTGATTTTAAGTAAATCTCAAATTTTGGTTGATTTTATAACTGTGAATCATTCACTTACTCATTATTTTAAAGCATTGGATCTGGAAAGGAAAACCTAAATAGAGACAGAAATTTTCTATCAATCTTTAGGGGAATATTATTTGCAATTTATTTTTACAGTTGGAACTTCTTAAAACATGTCTATAGTAGTTAGAAAACTTACACTCCAATAACACTGAGCAAGGAGAAACTTTTACACTAGGTGGACAAGTTAGTTTAACAGCAAAAGATGGACAGGGCTTTTTCACTTTCTATACTCTTGTACTGACATTATCCCTTTGAAAAAGGTGTGCAATTGAATATGACATGGAGGTTTATAAAATAACAAATACCATAGAAAAGGTAAATAGGAAGTCATTATTTGCTGTTTCTCACAATGCAGAATCTATGGACCCTCCTCAAATTTCATGTCTCAGTGCATAATTAAATTGTGGCACTCATTTGCACATAACTTTGAACCAAAAATATAAAATTTTATATCCATTCTAAAAGCTATAGGATTAATTAATTGGAAAAAATTTTTCAAGGACTCTCAGGTTCTAAGTACAATTATTGACCCATGAAAGTACTTGTATGTATTAACAGCAGAAGCTACTGGAATATATTTTTAAAACAGAGTGACAAAATCATTGTGAATTTGCTCAGTTCTTCTTGGTTTTGGATTGTGCTACTCTGCTAAATAGCTCTTCCATTTAACTCTTTTTATGCTATATTATAAGATCAGCTGTATTTTGAAAGCATCAGGTGTTATTCTGGCATTCCCCAATACATTGTGTTTTTCACACACATTTGAAATAGTATTGTTACACATAGTTTATTTCTTACACTAATTATTGTACATAATTATTAGTAAAATTTTTGATTGTAAAGCACCATGGACCAAATACACTCCAAAATTATCATTTGAATTATTTATTTTTAATAGACAAGGCTGTGAGATCTGTATTATTTTCATTTTAAAGTTTAATATTTTTTTCATCTGGTCCTGTAAAAAAAAAAACTGTCAAGCATTAAAACTGTGTTGCTTGTGTGTTGTCCAGCTTTTGAACCTGCTCACTGATTATAACGAAGTTTGACAGATAGACAGAGGTCTGAAAAATGTTAAGTTCTTAGAAATTTGATAAAGTTAAGTAACACTATTAGTATCTCCAATGAAGCAGTTGCTCTGTGAACTCACTCTTTATTAGACACTTGAGAATTTTCAAGGCAGCAAGAGGTACTCAATTTTTCAAAGCTGGAAAAGCTTTGATCAGAATTCCTGCTTTATTTACTGGAGAACCCAGCCAAGCAGTATGAATTCATAGGAAGTCAGGCTTTATTGTTTCCACTGTATCCAGAAGGGCTTTTCCTTGCTTCAGCTGAGTCACCCAAACCTGGATTGTCTTTTTTCTACCATTCCCTGCTCACCAGTTTTCCAGGGTACAGATTCAATTTTTCATGGTTTTTTTTGTATAGCTTTTTTTTTCCCCACTTAACTTCAGCATTGCAAGCCTTGTAAAAGCTCCCTTTTCAGTCACTGAAGAAGCAAACAAAGGAATAATTACCAAGAAAAAGATTTTCTTCTCCTTTCTGGAAAACAAAGCAAAACAACATATAGCTTCAGCAAACTAAATAGTCTTATTGGGCAGTGTATTGGCTCTTACTACACCAGATATTTTACAGTCTCACAGAGGATTTTTAGTCATCATGTTGCAAAGTTATTTTCTTTATTCTGTTTTTAATTAAATTATTTTACCAGTGTAGGGCCAGAATAACTCATACGAACCTATATGTCCATGTTCATTCATGTTGTTCAGATACCTGCTTCTAACACTACTGGATTATTTTCTGAGAAGTATATTGGGTAAAACCTTTTCATACTTACATGTTATATTTTTGTTTATTTTTTAAAAAAAAAAAATGTTTCTCCCCAGGTTAGGCCAATGGGACATCTGATAAGGCCCAAATACTTTTGCTTACACCTTGAGCAGCTGGTTCCTCTGATGCGATTGATGGGAAAGTCTTAGAATGATCTATGTGACTTCCAGGGCTGTAAGTCCCTTGAGCCTAAGCATCTTCCTCCAACTCAGGATGGAAATATTTCAATTTAATTAGTTATCCTATGGATATTTCTCTATAACCTCTCCTCTGGTAAATCCCTCCTGACATCTACAAACAAAACCTCACTGCCTTGGAATGAACCAAAACTGATTCCCTGTGACCGATCTCACCAATAAGCTTGTTGTTAACAAAGGCCTTTAGATCTGACAGCGGGTCTGTGCCATGGGGCCTGAGGGTAAATGTAGTTCCCAGGTCAGGGTCCTCTGCAGTGTGCAGATGCTTCAACTAGCACTGTCTGTTTAATTAATTTCAGTCTGCTTCACCTATTTAAGCTTTTCACTTGCCTGCTGTTTTCCCTATCAATAAATATAAGTAACAGATTATAAAAAGAGAAATTCTGTATAGAGCAGGATGAATCATTTATGCTAACATGATTAATCTCTTTCTGTCACTACACTTGAAGGTTTGTATGCAACACATAAAAAATTATTTGAGTACATTATATTCCTCATATAGATGAGGTTCTCGTATATAAGCAGTATATATGTTTGTAAATATAAAATATATTAGGATATACCCATCTATATACACACAGCTCTTATCACTAAATAGTTATAAATTTTCTTAATTTCATTTAAGCATGTTACAAAATTCAGCTTTATCAGAATTTGTTAACATTTGTTTGTATTAGAAATATTTCTAGTTTCAGGCAGACCTGGAACTCCATTTTGTTAAAATGCTACACAAACAAGTAAGTCTATTAAGCTGTATTGGTGGAGCTATACAGACCTAATTGTGCCAGCAAAGCATTTGAGTGCAGACCCTGACCTTATACAAACAAAATATGTTTTTCTAGGAAAGCTGAGCTACCATTTCCAAATCCATATCAATATTAAGACTTTAGTTCTTCAGCATAAATAGTCCTGTCTATATAACAGTCATATAAGCAAAAGTATGGTTTTATAAGGTGGGGAGAACAAGCATATAGCAACTCACCACCACTGGAAAAGAAGGTCTTGATCCCATCTGCTCCCTGTCCTTGGATGGGCTTCCCCATCATCTGGGAAAACAGCCTGATCTTGTTGGACCTCTCAAAGAACTGATTTAACTCATTGACCAGAAGAAACTGGTTAGTTTTCTGCCTGGTTAGTTAAACAGTGCCACATGAGACTGGGAAGAGCACTAGAGCTGACACAAGGGAGGAGGGGAATCTGTAGAGGCAGAGGGAGAGAGGGCTAAGGCAAAGAGGGACAAGAGAGCAAGAGTGTCCTTTCTTAGTGTAGTAAATGATGAGTTAAACACAGCTGCATGTGGAAGCACAGCTCAGGCATTTTGTATGATCTTAACCCACCAAGTGGGTACTGGAGACATAGCATTGAAGCGTGACAGTGTCCAGAAGACATGGTGACAATAATTAGGTGAAGGAATATTGGCTGGTTTTGAATCAGCCCTTATTGTTTTACCTTTTGTCTGACTTTTTAAAGTCAAACATATTAATAACACAGTAGCCCATTACCTTTTTTTGTGAGAATAATGCTGCTTCCTTTGCTGTGGAGCTTATAACCACCAAATTCTCATCAACAATCTTCTGAATGTGATGGAATAGTGTAAAAAAATGACAACAGAAAAAGTCATTGTGCTACTAAAGTATCAAACTATGGGAAGTTATAAGGAAGCTACTTTTCATTACTTCATCACAGTGCTGCAAGATGTGGGAAAGCAATGAAGCTTTCTGTGAATATCTGTGAATATCAGCTTTCTGTGAACAGCTCTTGAAACTGACACCCAAGGCTAAAGACAGGAAGAAATTCAGTAAATGGGCATATGACTAAGGGAATCTGAGAGACTTTTCTTCCGCTCAAGGCATAAAACTTTCAGGAGAAGGACACTTTTTCTAACTCAGAGTTAAACAGAATAACACTTTTTGCCTCTACAAAAGGTAGCAAATGAAAACATTCCTTTAGTGTGATGAATTTTGGTCTTTTAAATGGAGGAAAACACATGTAAACAATTGCCCATCTTCTTCTTTTGTCTCTGAATATTAGAACATTAATTCTCCTTTCAGTTTTCATTGGCAATATGGAGAAAATGTTTCTTAACCTCAAGGTCCAGAAATAAAAGACCTGTACTTCCTAAATATTGATAACATCTTTTAAAAAGAAATGGCTCCACAGTGCAAATGTGACACATCTTCAGTATCTCAGTAAACAAAAAAATATGGTTTAAAAATGACCTTTCACATTTAGCTCTAAACCAGCTTTCCTCAAAAAATAATAATTTAAAATGATCAAATTTAATTTTCATTTAATAGTTTTTATTTAATAGAATTTTGGCAGACAGACCACATTTTAATTAACTCTCTTGTTAATATTTACCAACATTTTTAGCATACATGGTTCATCCTGTTCTCATCACTTTTCACTGTAAACCCAAAGCAGCTGACCTTGCTCTGAAGAAATAGATACGCAGAGCAAGCAAGCTGCTCTCTGTGAGTCTAATACTTTTTTTCAGCTGCGGCTATGTAAGTACCATTTTACTCTAATTTGTCAGAGCAACAGAAGAATCCCAATTACCCAAGTGATTGAAAGAATATTCAATAAACTACTTTGTTATTTGCATATTCTAAATAAACCTGCTGCCATATTTCTGTGAAAAGTTCTTTCAAATTAATTAAACATCATAGCATGACGGGTACATTCATCTACACTTGATGGATAGTGATGAGATGACAAGCAGCAGTGAAACAGTTAAAAATGTTGGCATTTAAATTAATCTTCAAATTTAACTCCCCCAATTAAGATGTGGAGGATGTCTAGAATTATATTAGTGCTATTGTTTCAATCTTTCTATATACACAAAGACAAAAGTATGTGCATTTACATTATTAAGGCTATCTTTCCATCCAGATGAATAACCAAACTTTGGATCTTGGAATACTGGATGTGGAAAAGTTGAAGAACATTTTTTCCAGTAATAGATTTCTACTGTCCAGTAAAATATTTTGCCATGGAAACTTTCCAGCTCTTCACCACTTATATGTGACTCTTAAAAGACTTATGTTTGAATAAATACCCACAACATTTCAGCTGGAGAAAAGCAAGTACCTAGTGTAAGAGATAAAGAACGTTGTTTCAGTGCCTCTGTATGAGGTTTCTCAGAAATTCACATGGCTGGTGTGGAATTTGGTAGCTTGCTAGCTGCATGGTACGTGTTTCTGGGAACGTCTGGCATTTCTTACTGCCTCCTGAATTGATAGAGGGTCCTGTATGAGGTCCTGACTTTTAAAGACCCACAGTGCCCTGGCACTGACTGGCATAAAAGGCTACTTTTCACCAGAGAGCCAGCGAGGTTCCTCAGCTGGTGCCCAGCTTGCTCAAAGGGAAGGTCCACTTGGGCTCCTGCTCTCCTCAGCCTTCTCCTACAGCATACATTAAGACCTGGCAGCTTGGTTTTGGTCTTGTTTTGTTTTTTTTTCATAAGGTGAGTGCTAGACTGGTAGGAAGCCAAAAGAATGAAATAGGATTTGAATTCAGAATTCTGTTTTTACTCATCATGTGCACTCTAAGGGTGAGTTTTTACTGGATGGAGGGACTGGGATCCAGCATGCACGTCTCTCTATTCCCACCAGAAACAGATTTAGCTCACTCTGGAGAGTAACATAGATCTAAATTAACACATTAGAGTCATGGGACTCTAGTACTAAACAAGTGTTGATAACAATGTGACAGTACAGACAAACCGCAAGAGCTTTAGTTATCCTGCAGATCCCAATAGCTCCACGGTGCTACAGTACAGTACAAGAAAGAAATGATTCAAATGTGTACAGCAATGCCTGGATGAAAGGGTGAGATGAAGACTTCACAGAAGTACTAAAATCAGAAGAAGCTGTACTGGCGACCTACAGAAAGGAGTATTTGCTTTCATAATAAATGTCTATGGATGCAAAGTAAAGAACCCTGAATACAAATTACTCTTGAGGTAACAGATATATGCTCTCGAAATGAACACCAAACATTAAGCCTACTCAGTAAAAGATTCACCTGTTAGAAATGTCTGTATTTTATCCCACTTTCACCACCTAAGTGGGATTTGCTGTATGTTAGACATTGAAACTGTTCAGATCATCAATGGAGTGAGATAGCCACCTCAACCTGGGCATGCTCTCCTCAGAGAAGACAAACCTTTTGGAGGTATAATCCCTCCCTATAGAAAGAAAGGAGTCTGCATGGCTAGGTTACATTAGAAGTTTAGCAGCTAGATAGCTGGATTTGGCTGAGCTGAATCCCACCCTGAACTGGTGTGCAGCTCCTCTCCCTCGGCCCTACACGGTTCAGGAGAAGCTGCAGCTGTGCGTTTATTTCTTCTTTCTTCAGCATTGGTAGGATCTTGGCTCCATACAATCTTTCAGCAGGTTTATTGGACACAGCTGAGTCAAAGGGGGAAGAAGGGGGAAGAGTTTGTAATTTCTTCTGGTATTGGACCAAAGTAAATCTGCTATCTCCTCTTTCCACAGCAATGAACTTGGAGGTATATTTCTGCATCACATGACCTTTCTGGATGACTCAGGACTCAGCCTAAAATCACAAGATATTCCTTATGTAGAACAATTTCTAAAAATAATTTTAAACTTCTTTTTTCTTACTCCTCCGTTGTCAGTGGAGAAGGATCTTTTTATCTTAATCCTTCTTTATCTGCCCTTTATTTAAGAGGTAGTTTATAGAGCTTTCGGTGTTTCTCCATGCTGCTGAAACTGGAACAAATTTTTCATGTTGGCTGTACTCATTGTTCCATTTCTCCTAATAAGAAGAAAATACCTCCTCACAAAAGCAAACTATTGTTTTGCCATCTAATTCTCTCTGTTTCTCTTATTAAAATAAGAAATTATTTATACTATATTTAATTATGTTCTCTGTATGCCTCTTCACTGTTTCACAAGGCTCAGAAGATTAAAAATTTTATTGCATTTCTGTTTATTTATTTGTCTATTTTCTATCCATTACTTCATTTAGTTAGTAGCCTTAAGTTTAAAACAAAATATTGTATTTACTTAAACTAATACAGCAGAATTTTTTAGGTATCATTTTCAAACCTTTCTGTCGGGTCCCATCAATGTCTTAGATAACTTCATCACAGAAACAGTATTTCCTCATCATAATTTCTTCTGTTAGATTTCCTTCCATTGTAATGGGAACTTTTTTCTCTGCCAGCAATTATTAGCTTTAGCAGAAGACTTTGCTATTTCTTGCAGTTTGACATTGCAACAACTTGTTTCCCCACCAACTTACTTTTCCCTTTCATTTTGTGGGTTGTAGGAAAATAAAAACGTTAATGTTTTATTCTTTCCCTTCCAGGATGTAATGTCAGCGTGCAGTGCCATGATTATTTCATACCTTTCTTTTACTCCATTTAAAACTATTAAGAGAAGGAGCTATGTCCAGCAGTGAAGCAGCAGGAATTATGGGTGAGGCACTGGGAATTCAATGCCCCTCTCTGGCATGGAGTTTCTAAATAGGCACAAGGAGGCTGCAACAGCTCTTACTTGAATGACAAACTAGTAAAGGCATGTTTGAAAGGCAGATATAGAACCAAAAATAGATTGACTTGGTTCAAGCAGAGTTATCCATTGTAATTATATTTCCCTATAACATCATAAAATTTGTCCATGACTCAGTAAAAAGAAATGGTATGGGAAATATTTGCAAGAATTTTATTTGCTCTTTCTATAAAATCTACATGTTCCCTAAGAGACTTTTTCCCAAGGAATACAGGAAATAAAGAGAGAGACATATTTTTGACAGTGATAGTTGCTATGCATAGAAGTAAACTTTTTCACTTTCTCTTAATTCCTGGAGAATAAAAAATGGTTTACTTCTGTTATCGATCTGAAGTGGTTGCTGCCAAATAAAGCTAATTTCATAAGTGCTTCTGCTGAGGACATTTTCTTCTCTCAACTAGAAAAAAAAAAATCAAAACATTTTAGTATAAGAAGTGTATTGTTTTATTTTCTTCCTTCTTCTTGTTCTCCTCATAGAGATTAAGAGTATAAGGTCAGTGGGGATCATTAGATCATCTCATCTGACCCCTACATTTACTAGTCAACCTTTGAATTCTCCCAGCAGCAGTATTGAATAAAGTACATCTTGAAAAATTTAGGCCATGCCTTATTTACAGTCACGTTTTTGTGCCTCATTGTAGCACACAGTTCCTGGAGGGACGGTTTCTTTCTCAAAATTTTTCGGTAATTAGTCCAATTTTACAACATTCTTTTAAAACGCGGACTCTGTACCTACCCCTCATACTATATACTTATCACGAGGGCAGAGGAAACTCTGCAAAAGGATTAGTTGCACCTGATATAGATATCTAGTCCACAGAAATCTACAGTTGAGATAGTCAGAATCCCTTTATAGACAACTGAGAGAAACAGGCACTTTCAGGGCATGACTCATTTAGCCTTATTTTAAAAGTCTATGTTAGGACAACATGAATCATCTCATTAATGTAAAGAGAGGCTTCAGAACTTTTTCAGATGTTGCATGTCTTCTATTCATTATTGCCCTGTTTATGCGTTCCACTTGTATTACCTTTTTTTTTTCTTCAGTAGTACTAGTGAGGGCTCTTGTTGATTTGCTTAACTAATAAGCCTCCTAAAGTCTTATAGAATCACTAAATTCCAAGAAGTTATGTCCATTTCTGTAGTTATGGCTATGTTCCTTGTACCAAAATGCATTCAGTGATGATTTCTCTTTGACTGATGTTTGCTTGCACTACAATAGAAGCTGGAAAGCTTAAATCCCTGTTTGACTATGGCAGACCTAAGCAGGAAGAGTTATAACCTCTGTCCTGACTGGCTAACAACTTAAATATATTAGAAAAGGAGAGCAAAAAAGAAATGAAGACTAATTTTAGGGAAAAAAAAGCTACAGAAAAAGTTATATTAGTAGGGAACTGATAATTTTATCCCATGAAGTACCTAGTAGCTTACAAACAATGTCAGCCACCTTTTTAGACTTTAATATTTTTTTACAAAATAATAATTTCATAGAACAAGCTAAAGTACATACCAGCTAAATTTTGGATATTTTAGAACAAGGCATTATTAAAAATATTCCTGATTTTTAGTTTTTCAGCAGAAATGTGCTTGCAATATTCTTCTATAACACAAATCAATCCTATTTTTTAAAAGATTTTGGCACATACATTCCAGTACAAGATGGCATCAAAAGTTACATAGTTTGTCCCTTTAACACCATCTGTTGTGCTTCAGTATAATGATAAAAAAGGAAAAAAATATAAAAAGAAATTGAATCAAAATTATAAGTCATTAAAAAAAATGAATTTTAACATATGCAGTAGAGAAGTGATAAAAAAATACTCTCATTTCTGGGAGGTTATTCAAGATTCCATACTAATACCTGTTGAAGAAACTAAGTAACCCCTAGAAGGTAGCAAAGGGTTTTGAATGGATAAAAACATTGGTTAAAGGACAGAAAAGGACTGTTTGTAAGTTAGTCGTTTTCCACAATGAAGGAAAGTCACCCCTGAAGTGTGTCAGAGATCTCTGCTGGGACCAATGCTGTTCAACATATTCATAAATAATCTACACAAATGAAATGAAAGTATTTGTTAATTGTTTCAGTTTATGCAAGCAGTGTAAAGAAGAGGGCTGCCTATAAGAACTGCAGGCAAATTGGGTAACTGGGCTTAACCAGTTAGAATTCACTGTAACCGCATGTAAAATGAAACTTGGGAGAAAATGGCCTTAACCTGACGACCTGGAATAGGGTCTTCATCCTGCAGTAGACAATTTTAGGAAAATGTCATGTCAGTCCTGTATGATGACCAATAAAGCAAGTACCAAGCTACTGAGACAGGAATAAAGAACTCAGTAGGAAACATCATTGCACCTCCATACATCCATAGTGCCCCCACTGGAGGACTGACTAAAGAAGAACTCCTAGCTGGAAAGGGGGAGATCTGTCATGTGTCTCAGAAACTGTAGGTGACATGGAGAGATTTAATAAAGATCAGCTGTTCTCTCTCTCTTCCATTACAAGAACAAGGAGCCGAAGACCATAAGTAGGATTTTTAAAGGCAAGAGAAAGATAGTCCATCTCAAACTATGTAGTGAAGATGCAAAACTCCCCAGTGAAGGAACTTGTGGATGGTAAAAGCTTTCAGAGTAGGCTGGACAAGTTCATGGAAGAGAAATGAGTCAAGGTCTTTACAACAACTTTGTCATATTATCAAGCAATTATTGAGGCTCCAATCACCAGAAACAGAGAAAGTAGTCAGAAAAATACTACTATATGTTCTGCTTGTTCTTGTATTTTATCCCAAGCCTCCAGGTACAGCCACAACCAGGTGCTGTGTTTGATGGAACTTATTCTGACCCCGCAGTCCTCAGGAGAGTGATATAAACTCTCAGAATTCAATGAAAAAAATCTTTAAACCATATGGCATTTTATAATAAGATTGTATCATTGCATTTTCAAAAGGTGATTTTAAGAAATTATGCAAGAATAATTAGAAAAAATATTGTAAGTATTTTGATAGCAAAAAAGAGGAATCTAGTTATATTGTAACTCATTGTGACTAAGGTGGTTTTTAACACCTTTAGGGCAAGGACTGTGTTCTAATCTACAGACTGTATTTCCATAAAGTCCATAATAGAGATAAATTGCAATAGTTGAATAGCGTACAGCAGAAATAAAAATAATAGAAAAATCAAGCATATAGTAGAAAGCTCTGCGGAAACATTTGATGTAGAATGTAAATGACTGCTGGACCTGTTAACATTCAAATTAGAAAAGCATGCAAAGCCAATGTCTATATATAAAATGTGAACCAACAATGAACTTTAATTATAATTATATATATATTGAAAACCTCTGCACTAGATAAACTATTTGAATGTGTTTGTTATAACTACAAGTAATTTAAATAGTCAAGATAGTGAAGATGACATTCAGAAAAAGAACATGGTGGAATGTTTGATGCTGAGATTCTGTGCTGCTTCTGCATGAATAATATGGTAGTAAAAAGGTCCATATTAGATGATGAGAGTGGGTGGGTCAGCCTATGGAAATGCAGCAGCACAATGGGACATCAATGCAGATTCAGAACAAAAATAGTCTGAGGACAAGCACAGCTAATTAACGTAACATTCTTCTCCTGTGTGAATCTCTGTTATGTTTCATTATTATTTTGCTGAAATCTTGTAGTCAGGAGACCTCCCACAGATAATTTGACATCTCTGCATTCTGAGATTGCTACCCAAACACTGTGTGGCCTGTTGTAACGAATAAGTGTTTGCTTTCTGTTCCAAGTACTATGAAAGGAAACCACTGTTCTATTCTGTCTCCACTGGAAGCTCTTCATACATGCTACTTTTCTGTCTAATGGATCATTTTCACAGTTACTTACTTGTGGCAATCCTAAATAATCTAGATGTAATTAAACAGTTTAAGAATGTGTTTGTTCAGGGAGAAAAGCATACTTTAATTTCTAATATTTATTAAAATATTCACAAATAGAAATATCATCTTGATTACAAACATAGAGAGAGGTCAAAGGCGTACATGATATGGGGAAATTAGACGACCATCTCTCACTGGTGTTTAATGAGAACTGGGTGCTTAACTCTACTTTATGTCACCTCACTAAGCCTATACTAAGGCTAGTGATGAGGAGAAGCTTTCTAGTGATACAGACAGTGAAATACTGCAAAAGACTGCAGGACAGCTGGAGTAGACTACTGATCTTTATTGTTGGCAATTGCACAAACATCTGTCTCCATGACCTAAGATGATCCTGTATTGAAGCAGAAAGATAGATTAAATTAACTTTCACCGTCCCTTCCAACCTTATGTATCTGTAATTTTATTCATTGAATTAGTTTTCTGTAACTCAAGCTTTTAAGGTTCGTGGGCTGAGGAAGAAACTTATATGGAAGAAAGTAAAGGTAACACATTGCAGAACTGATAAACAAGAATGATTTTACAACACGAAGTATAGAAGAAAAGAACACTGACAGTGGAATTTGTTGAGATAGTCAGTTCAGTGTGTTAATTTTTGATCAGTAGGATCATTTTACATTTTGATAAAAGAAGAGAGTGCTACCCTAGCTAGCTGCTACATCAGCTTATACCAGTGACAAATAGGAGGTGGTACCTCTCCAGATATTCAGTTCTCCCAAATGAATGAATGAATGAATTAATTAATTAATTCTGAACAAAGCCCCAGAGCATCTTTGAATTAAAGGTGAAGAGGTTGCGAGAAATACTTATAACTACACTGTAGAAATAAAGATCTATATGTAGGTTTTCTTTTGTCTTTGTTGAGGATCAGGACTCTAGGGTATAAAAATGATGTCATTGTCTTGAATTTAGTGAGGTTTTCATTCTAGGCTTCAACCTAGAAAATGCCATCTGATTAATATTTCCTGTTATATTTTCTTTGCTGAAAGCTGTGAAAGTCAGAGACCATTATTTCACATCTTTCTTCACTAGAAGAGATGGACGGTTACCAAATGTGGTGGGTTGACCATGGCTGGACGCCAGGTGCCCACCAAAGCCGTTCTATCACTCCCCACCCCCTCTTCGCTGGACAGGGGAGAGCGAAAAAAAAAAATACAACAAAGGGCTTGTGGGTCAAGATAAGGACAGGAGAGATCATTCACTAATCACCATCACGGGCAAAACAGACTCGGC